>OU342742.1:115823973-116423973 GCA_910589775.1 Avena eriantha | reverse complement strand
AACAAAAAAATTGATATGTAGGTGGTGTAAGCAATGCAAAGAAGACACAAACTTATTGTTCCTAGATAAAATAGGTTCATAGATATGCGACATGCATATTATTCCTTTATCGATCTATGTTTCAAATTAAGATGCAAGATTAAACAGTAAGATGCAACATGACAAGTACTACCTCACGGGGCCTAGGGCTTTGTTGATTAATTCGATTACTTCATTGGTATCCTTCCCACTATGGTCTTCCGATATGCCAATCTGGACAAGTATCTCCGCTAAGATCGTGGCCGGGACAGCTGGGCCAGCCTCAGGCAGTTTCACCTGGACGTGGTGCTTGAAATGTTTGGAGGTGCCTTTGAAGTTGAAGAGCCTCGCCGCAGTTTCGTTGGCCTTGTCCTGTGGAGGTCCGACGATGCACAGCACCTTCCGCGACGTCTCCAGTGAGAAGAAGTCGGTCAGGTACGTGTTGGTCAGGAAGTTGATGAGATCAGCATCAGCGTGAGCGTCCTGACCACCTTCCCATGCTCTCTTCATCTTGTCCCATGACCAACGCACCTTCTTCAGCAAAAAAGTTCCGAAAAGATAAACAAGGCTCAAGAGCTTGGTTACAGCATAGTAAAGAAAGCTTGCCAGGCTCACAAGCCTTGCCAGGAGGCGGTCGGGCAGGGGCAAGGAAACCGGCGGCTCAGTCAGCTCCGTGGCTTCCGTCCAAGGAGCAACTTGCCCGAGTTTGGCCAAACAACCGTCATCTACCTCCAGCTGCTGCTCCATCACACGCGGCGACTCCAGCTGCGTGGTGATCGACTGCTCGACAGCCTCACTCTCTGTGGCGTCCATCAGAATTCTGCCTTAGAGAGAGAGAGACAGACAGAGAGAGATGGACCTAGAGAGAAGAAAAGAGGAAAATCAAAAACCAGAGTATCAGCAAACAAGATATATACAGTAATAATAGTGAGTGACAGAAGAAAAGAGAAAAGTATAAAGGAGAGAGATAGCTAGCGGGAGATTTTTACTGATAAAGGACGAAGCAGATCTGAAGATAGCTAGAGCATCCATGTACACGCACCGCTAACAAAAAAACTAAAGCGCACAAGATGGTGATTTCTTACGCACTCACCAAGCTGTATCTTGATCCTTCGCAGTTATCAGACTGAATGGAACTTCAACACCTCCAGGTCATTTCCTACCCCAACCCATGGCCATCTCGCTCTTTAATTTATATATATATACACGCCACCTCCACTTCCTTTCCTTAACCCAACCCATGGCCATCTCGCTGTTTAATTTATATATACACGCCTGGCGTGCTTATCGTCTGTTCAAACAATGAGACAATACTGCATTAATTACTTCTTAATTTGACTTGATGAGGACGGACACCACCTTAACTGACCTGCGCCCGAAAAATTATGCATTATGCATACCCTAAATATCATAAAGCCCTTTCACAATGGAGTGTATCTTAGCATGTTTGCATAGAAGCAATTCAAACTTAAGAGCAAGTACAATAAGCTCATGTCAGCAGGCTATAGACTCTAAATAATATATTTGAGATGAGCTAGAGGAGAGAGAAGTGGAGAGACAAGATTAGTGGGCTCTCATGCAAGATCTAGCTACAACCCGTGCTCCTACCCACTTTGTGCAAATGTAAGATGGGCCTAGCCAAATAAAGTACACTTACTTATGGCTAACTATTTTATGTGTTGGCTATTAGGTTGGTTATAGGAGATCTTACAATATTGGCTAACTATTGTATGTGTTGGCTATTAGTGGTGAAGGTGTCAGTAAGACAAAGCTATAGCTCTAACCGCTGAAGCAACCTTGAGGTCACTAACCAAACAAACACCCAACGGTTAATCTCCAGTGGCTCAAATCGGTTGTTTTACTAGTATTGAAAACTCAAAAAATTCAAGAAAATGTTTATGCCTCCAAATCGTTAGGAGTTTCTAATAATTGATCATCCAAAATTTTAACATCCCTGGCTTTAAATAAGTATACAGTCTGCCTACAAAAACCCACACAAGCTTATAAACCACAACATGATTTATTTTTCATCAATGTACGAATTAAACAACTTCTAAAATAATATAGGGATATCAAACTATTGAGGGGAATATTCGAGTGGTACAGGGAAGTGCATTCAAAAATTCAAGGGCTAGCTTAAAGATTATTCCACCAATGTTCAAAAAACCAAACTTCAAGTTATTAAATGCACAATTATGGTTTCCAAAATTTACTATCCAAGTTTATAATATAATATGGAAAACACATAAGGGCTTCCAAAGTTTTACAAAAACTTAAAACTTTCAATTAGTTTTCAAAAAAAGTATACACTTCCAAAAAAATTCTAACAAACTAAAAAATGATTCAGTGTCTTTTAAAAAAACTTTCTTTTTTCACAAAAAATGGCAACTACTCATGCTCTTGCATTGTCGCAAACTCGGAGTAAGGTCATGCGGAAGAAACTCACCTCGCATAGGTCATTCATCCATGTACCAGTAGGGATTGACAAGTGGCATATGACAAGGCGCACTTACTCACCGACATAGGGTAGTTGGCTCAAACAACATCGAGGAAGTCTGTAAGTGGGAGAGTTTGTGTCGCATGTGTCTTGGTAGAGAGAGAGGGACAGATAGAGGAGAATTGATTACCTGCAAGTTTTGGTGGATTATTTGTAGCATAAGAATCATGTAATAACAATACTAAAAGAACGTTTCATGATCCCTAGTGTTTTATGTTTTAGATAATAATATCAAAGATTATTAAATATGTGTTTAGTGTTGCAAATTAATGGTCACTTAAAAAGCAGCTAAAACAATGTTTTTGGGGGCGGATTATCCGCCCCTGGACAATCGACAAAGGAGGGCAAGGTGTGTCGTTCTGTATGGGTGGATTTTCCCACGGATTGTCCGGCCAAGGCCTGGGTTTTTGCCCTGGCCGGATAACATAGGAAAAGTCGGAGATGATTATGAGACCGACTGGAGAATTTCTATCATCGGTTATTTGCGAGATCCGAGCCAAAAAACGCAAAAGGCTATTTGGTGGCTAGCTTTGAATTATTGCTTAGTCAATAATGAATTACATCACCGAACCATAGATTCTCTTCTCCTGAAGTGCCTAGGTAAAGATCAAGCTAGAGTCTCCATGGCAGAAGTTCATGACGGCTTATGCGGAACACATCCTTTTCGAGGATGGACGGTAGATTTTGTTGGTATGATTCATCCGGTATCATATCATCAAAAGGGCATCAGTTTGTGCTAGTTGCTACCGACTCTTTCACCAAGTGGTCTGAACCAGTGCCTCTTAGGAATATCACCCACTGGGAGGTTATTCAGTTTATCACTGAGCATATTGTTTAGAGGTTCGTCATACCCGGCCCCAAACTTTCACCATGGATCAAGTGACATCTTTATGGCCAAAGAGGTGAAGCTATTTGCTGAGTCATTGGGAATAAAGATGCTCAACTCTGCTCCCTCCAAGCCAATGGACAAGCCGAATCAACCAATATGATACTAATCAAGTTAATCAAGAAGAAGATTGTAGATCATCGTAAGAGGTGGCATAAGGTGTTATTGGAAGCACTGTGGGCTCGTCGAATCTGAATTTATAAGGTAAATCCCTTCGAGTTAACACATGGACGCCACGGGAGTATGCAAACTATGAGAATATGAGCCACACGAAGATGAGAATTCTTGTTCTATTTTGCTTCTGACAAGATCCATGTTCTCTGATATTATTATCCAAACCTATAAACTAGATGAGCTGCACACTTCTAAAATGTGATATGGATGTATTTATGCTAGAAGTTGAAAAAATCATAGGCCAGTATCATGTCTATCTAGCTAGCTACTAGTGTGGTTTGAGAAAATTGCGAGGGGATCGGATCAATCAGGAAAAATTGTAATATACAAAAGGCAATATCTGTGGAATCAATTGGGTGAAACCATATTGTTTAGAAGTACAAATGTTCTAAAACTAATTAAGCCGAGACATGTGATACTTTGCGCATGCCAAGTACAAACCTAGTTATAGTTTCTGTAACTTAAATTTATGTATCATCTTCTTTTCATTGTGCAATGGTTTTGTTTATTTGTCATGAGACCCGGCGGAAAAAACGTTGATCGACAGGACTAGTACTAAGAAAACTTGGATAGGTAGAAGTCCTGGAAAACTCATACCATATCAAGTAAAGAACCTATCCACCACCTTTGATAAAATATGAATGAGGAGGAATCTTCCTAGCATGTTATGCTAGGTACATGGATCAATAATGAGCGAGATTATAATTGGTCAATGGGAGCTCGCCATCTAGCTAGAGTGTACATACTACTAAGTTAACAAGCAAGCTAGTTGGTTAATGGAGTTTATATGTTGCTAAACAAATAAACCTAGTACAGTGTCCAGGTCGTCACCGTGTAAAGACTTGGATTGAGGTCACAATTAATTAAGTGTAGATGCACTGTAGATTGATCCGAGGAATCAGCGGCCCATGTTATGTAACGTGAAGGCCTGGCCTTAATTATTGGGTGGCAATGTTTATGCGTATCTTAACAAATTCAGCAAGTTGATCCATTTGTACAGTTAACTAGACTTTCTAGACCAAGTTAGCGGTGCAACTCATTGACTTGGCCAGTGCATTGATTGACAATGTGTCGATCCAAAATTCAAGATGCCGCCACTAACTCCCAGCGTTCCTACTAGGACGATATCGTGCAGATAATCTTTAACTAATGGAGAATATATATTACTCTTGTAGAGCACATTGTTTGGGCATATCCACAAAATTAGAGTGGTAGAAGAATTGAACAGAAGAAAATTATCAACCTTTATCTCCGCAACTTCAAAGTTATTGTTTCTAATGTCTACCAAGATGACTCTAGTTCATCCCCTAGGTCTAAATGGTGTTGTACATATCCATCTCAATCAACTTTTCGCAAATCCTATTCTCTGGAAGATATGACAGTAAAGATGCAATGAGATATTCAATACTCATGTTGTCCCAAAATAACTGATGTAGCTTTGTCTAGATACAGAGACGTGAGTAGCAAGTTTGAACGCATTGTCAACCAAGACTAGATTGGTCAGACTCGTCAGAATAATTGCATAGCTAGGGGACCTAAAAAACTCACAAAACATCAGGCCAGCTGAATGAATCTACAGATCTAGCTAACATGGTTCGTCATGACAAACAAAGGTTCTACAGTGCAACCTGCCGCTAACTCCTTCCCTCCACAGCCCTAACTGGGCTATCATCAAGAATACAGAGTCAGTAGAGGCTGCCTACTCCTTCGACGGACAGCAGTTGGAGCACATGAAGGTCAGCGACGAGGGTGACAACCAATCAGCCAGGAAAACCAGGGTGTACTGCCTCGTCACCATCTCCGACAGCGACTACCTAGCCCATGGTAACACCGGCGTCACATAGTACAAGGCGCAGAACTCGACAGGGACATTATAGGTGGAGGTGAGGCACACCGCCGAGTTTAGCTACACACCCCGCTATGCCTAGTGCAAGCTGAATGCCAGCTGCCCGCTTAAGCTGTAGCTGCTCGCGTCCACAACCAATGAAAAACAATACTGTGTTATTTCACACTATTTAGCGCGCCATAGAGTATTTAGAGCATCCAAGCTATTTTTTCATAATTTTTCTTGCTATGGCGCTATTTGTACGATAGCGTTAAGACATCACAACATTAGCGCTATTTGAAATATAGCAAGCTATTTTTTCACAATGAGCATATGTAAGGTTCGGGAGTAAGCATTGTTATACATAATGGATCGGGGTAAAAGATCTATTTGTTTCACTTTATCCTTTATTTTTGCTGAAATATTTTTTTCCAGGCTATTTTCAAAATGCTATTTTCCAACCAATATGATACTAATCAAGTTAATCAAGAAGAAGATTGTAGATCATCGTAAGAGGTGGCATAAGGTGTTATCGGAAGCACTGTGGGCTCATAGAATCTCAAGGTATGAAGGGACTAAGGTAACTCCCTTCGAGTTAACACATGGACGCCACGGGAGTATGCAAACTATGAGAATATCAGCCACACGAAGATGAGAATTCTTGTTCTATTTTGCTTGTGACAAGATCCATGTACAATGATATTATTATCCAAACCTGTAAACTAGATGAGATGCACACTTCTGAAATGTGATATGGATGTATTTATGCTAGAAGTTGAAAAAAACATAGGCCAATATCATGTCTATCTAACTAGCTACTAGTGTGGTTTGAGAAAATTGCGAGGGAATCAATCGGGAAAAAATGTAATATACAAAAAGGCAACATCTATGGAATCAATTAGGTGAAACCATATTGTTTAGAAGTACAAATTTTCTAAAACTAATTATGCCGAGGCATGTGATATTTTGCGCATGCCAAGTACAAACCTAGTTATAGTTTCTGCAACTTAAAGATATGTATCATCTTCTTTTCATTGTCACTACAAGAGAACCGATATACCGTGACGAAAATCCTTGTGACGGTGGTTCGTAACGTCACACAATATGGTAATGTGTGACGTTTTGCACCGAGCATCACAATATCCATGAATCCGTGACGACCACACAATCACCGTCACTTATTACCACATTCGATGACAATTTTGATATATCCCATGACGAACGTGGTTGGGTCACGGAATAATTCAAGTGTGGCACCCTCATTGTGACACGTAATATCTAGATGGGTGAGCCTCGAATGTCGATCCAACATATTGGGAAGAAATAAGGGAAAGAAAAAAAAGAAATAATAGCATGGAGGCGTTATATGTCTTCCCCGTATTAGTAATTTAATATCTTAGATCCAACAATTAATGATCAACTGGCATCAAATAAGCGAGAGGCTAGGATTGGACATGCCCATTTGCGGGCCACACAGCAAAAAACAATTTGCTGTAGAAATAAACCATTTACGGTAGAAAAATTATAGCAAGACAAAAGTGCGGGAGCTGGAAACTGCAAATTGAACGCGCGTGTTAACTCGATTTTGGATTACCGGGCGGGTCTTATTTTTTTCTTGTACTCCTACTAGTAGTAAACTACACCGGTTATTATCACCCCCATCCCTAATTCCCTTCCCGAACTGCCTGTGTCCTGCTAGCCGGCGGCGCGTCCCCACCCCGTCCTCTCTACCCACCTCATCCACGACCTAGACCTGCTGGTGTGTGCTCTGAATGCCCTCCCTCCGTTCCGCTGCCGACGGCAACTATGTCGACGGCGGCCACCAGATCTGGATCCGCCCGACGGTCTTCCCACCCTCGTTTCCGCCTGCAGCGATGCAATGGCGCCACCGGTATCCTTCGCCATCTCCGGGCCTCCCTCTCAGCTATGGTGCGCCATGGCGCCAATGACCATGGGGGCGGTGGCGCTGCCTCGGTGTTATTTCTCCTGGCCGCCGCCCTCCATGGCGCCGTCGTCCTGAGCTTCTTTCTCGCCGACGTGTTCGAGGACGAGCCCTACTTGAGGGTGGCCGAGATGAATGACGCGGTCATCGTCGTCACATCGCATCGACGACCAGGTGCGTACTTGAATGTATGATCTATATGAACTGAACTGTGTTGTTGAAACTGTACATCCATGTGTGCAATCTCTGATCCGTTAATTGATTGCTTGGTTGCCTGTTCAGTGCTCAGTGGACACGTCAAGGGATGACAACACTTTGCTTCTCTGAACGTTGTTAACATCCCTTAATTAATCAACTACCTGTATATGTTGTTTAAGTAGGCAAGCATCGATGAAGTAAGTATGTACATATGGTGTTAGGGAAACATCAAGAGGTACTCAGTATGGGAATTGGGGAAAGCTGGACGTGGTGTAAGTACGAGTATGCAACACCTCCACCTGCTGATCCTTGCTTTATCATCTCCAAACAACTTGGTAATTCTTAGTCTCTGTCGGCGTAACTGTCAATATGTCAAGTATCATTAGTTTTTCAGTAGTTAAAATAGCTAGATCATTTTCTGATGGATTTTGATGTGTGTGTTGCAGGTCTCCCATTGTCAAAGTTTTAGAAATAGAGACAGACAAAAAATGGATGATTGATCGATCACTGCTGCTTGCTTGCTATGTTATAGCCGCTAGTATATATACGCATGAAGTAGCAAATACTCCCTCCGTTTCAAACTATAAGATGTTTTAGCTTTGTGAAAGGAGGGTATTTAGACCACTTTTAGTGTGTAGGTTCATGTAGGTTTGGAGTGAACATGCACACTAAAAGTGGTCTAGATACACTCTTTTCACAAAGCTAAAACATCTTATATTTTTAAACGGAGGAAGTACATGACAAGCTTTTTAATTGATTTGGCTTGCCAATATTCACGTACTTATGATTTTTGGTTATCTATCCCACAATGTTTTTAATTGATTTTGATTATTCAAGTACTTTTGTGCTTTGTCACCTGCATTATGCACACCATGAGCTTTTGTTAGCAAAGCTGACCATTGAAGCTTTTCATTTTGTAGAATTTTTGGCTATTATAGCAAGTTTTTACCGACTAAGAGATATGGCTGAGCTCTCATGAAATGGCAATATTTATTGGCTAGGCTAATTTGGGCAACAATAAAACATGTCCTAATGTATGCTCTTGTTGTTTGTTCTGTCTAGCTGAATTGAAATATCAGATTTTATACATATGATGCTGATCGTCTATTGAAGGTAGGTGTTGTAAGGACATACCTTGGACCGTTGCATTTGGAAATTGAACTACGGAGTGCACATGGTCAGTTTGGCTTCAACTCGCCTTTTAGTGTTCTTGTTGACCATTCTCTTATACCTTCTGATTTAGTTTTTGTCATTTCTAGATGATATCTATATAGCTTGGCACTTGCAGTCTTGCTATTTCTTTTACTAGCGCTTTATGAAATACAGTCAACTCGGTGGATGATATCAGCGATCCTTTTGCATCATATACTCTGTATTATATAATTTATGTTAGCTCATTGTAATTAACTATGCTTAGAAACTTGAATTTCCATTTTGTTATAGATTAACACAAAATTGCTGCTACCAATGGAGTGAGATGCGTCGGAGTTGTACAAGACAGTCTCTTGTGTACTCTAGGTGCATCTGCTATAATCTGGGAAAGAATTGCATCTGATGTAAGTTATGTTTCTTCCAAACTGCCCATGTGTTTTATGGACTTCTGTTGTAGCTTCATGTAAGTGGATCATATGTCTAAAAAGATAATATAAATATATATTTGGCTGTGACACTATCTGTACCTCGAAACAAGAGGTCTTGACTTCGAACCTCTTGACCAGCAATTAGCAATTTGTATTGAACTGTTAGTTATCAACTTTTCCTATTGGTCTCTTTTGTTTGGTAAGTTTGTTGTGATGCGAAATGAACCATTACCACTTAACCGACACGATTATATTAACACATATAAACATTAATGATTGCATCCTTTTCCTGTTATAACAAATTATTTATTAACACAATGAACAGGGATCAAAGGCTGCGTCTGCCTTCATTTGAACAGCCAACTACAACCCACGTGGTTCGACCAAGGTAACAGTCTTATGATGTTTAGTATTACTATCTTTCTTGATCAGCTTACTTGCGATGGTTGTCATAGTAGGAAGGTCAGTCGGTCTGAAATGATTAAGCTCAATATATTTATCTGTAGGTATTTGTCGTTAGCGATGTTGGTTCCAGCCGTAGATGGAGACAATGTCAGACTGTCGCAAGCTGGTTTCCAGCCATAGGGCACCATGAACAACAATATACCTACACTGTCCAACCTACTGCTAAGCAAGTCCACGTAGCTCTAATTGTTTGTTACGGTTCAGTACTCGGGTGCTATAAAATTCTAAGTTATTGCTAAATATTTTCTACATTGTGTTTTTGTTTAGATGGATTGCCTCGTGTTCTCAGTACTGTGTTATGCTCTTTTTGGGATCAACGAATTTCAGATTGTGAACATGCTAGCCGAAATGTATATCTGCTTACATGAATAGATACATAATATACTAGCTATCAGCTTTTTGTCATGATTTTCACTATCTACAGAAATGCATAAAGAATGCGAGTTATGCTCACTAGTTTCTCATGCACTTCAATAGATGCAAAAGAAGCAATAGGAGGAAATTTGAAGCTGCGAAGAAGAGCAAGAAGAAATGACGGAATCCCGAGAAAAGAAGCAAATAGGGGAATGACAAACCTTATTAGTTTCTCTAAACAGAAACAAGCAAATCAGAAGCACCATCTCTACTTCCTTTAAATGGAAATGGAAATGATGGCTAACGTGGTGCCTAAAGGCCATGATTTATGATGGCGTTGTTAATTAGTTACGTCAGTTTTACATTGCAACTTATTTAATTACGTATGTTGTCGGATGTATATTGTGGTTTGGATAACAATTGAGTATATCTTATCTTATGTATTCAAATGTAATGTAATTTGCATTTAAATGTATATTATATTCATGAAGTATTACTCACGGTAATTTAAAAATCAAATTAATATTATGTGCAAAATTAAGTTAAAAAACAATACATGCAAGATTTTCAGGAAAATTATACAGAATAAATATTTAATTTTGCAAAAAATAAACAATATAGCATTTTGCTAAATTAACCAAATGACATCACATATGATGTCATCTGTATTCGTGACGCTAATCCGCGATGTTTTTTAACCGTGGGATGGACTTCTAGGTGCTGACATCGCATATGACATCATCCATATTCAGTGACGTTTTTTCGCGTGTCGCGTCACTAGGAGGAATGTATGACGGGGATTTCATGACGATGCTCGTGACGCTCGAAAAACGTCACAAAGGGGTCATTTGTGACGTTATTTGCTATTGCATGACGTTCTGGGGTTGTCACAATATATCAAATCCTTTGTAGTGTGTGCAATGGTTCTGCTTATTTGAAATGAGACCCGGGGGAAAACGTTGATCAACAGGACTCGTAGTAAGATGACCTCAATAGGTAGAGGTCCTAGAAAACTCATACCATATATCAAGTAAAGAACCTATACGCCACCTTCGATAAAATATGAATGAAGAAGAATATTCCTAGCATGATATGCTAGGTACATGAACCAAGTGCTGGCTTGGTGGCAAGGTTAGGGAGTGCGCAGCTAGCCCACCCGGGTTCGAGTCCCCAAAGGGACCGTATTAAACAGAGTTTTATCCGAGCATGTTTAATTCGCTGTTGGAGAGGTCTCATCTATCTTGCAACGTACAGCCCTCGAGGGATCATTCCCCGAGGGTCAACGTTTTTAATAATGAGCAAGATTATAATTGGTCAATGTGAGCTAGCCATCTAGCTAGAATGTACATACTACTCAGTTAACAAGCAAGCTAGTTGGTTAATGGAGTTTATATGTTGCTAAACAAATAAACCTAGTACAGTGTCCAGGTCGTCATCGTGTGAAGACTTGGATTGAGGTCACAATTAATTAAGTGTAGATGCACTGATCAGCGGCCCATGTTATGTAACGTGAAGGCCTGGCCCTTAATTATTGGTTCGTCCTGACATGGTTCGTCACAATTAATTAACGTGTGAACGAGTCTATAGATCTGGCTAACATGGTTCGTCCTGACAAACTCTTGCCCTCCCACAGCCCTAACTGAGCTATCATCAAGAATACAGAGTCAGTAGAGACTGCTTACTCCTTCGACGGACGGCAGTTGGAGCACGTGAAGGTCAGCGACGAGGGCGACAACCAATCTGCAAGGAAAACCAGGGTGTACTGCCTCGTCACCATCTCCGACAGCGACTACCTAGCCTAGTGAGAAACAGATCAAAGATGTTAGTTCATATGTGTAGAATAAATATGTGGCCTCGTAATCTTTTTAGAGATAGAGTTAGCAAACCACAGTAGCAATTGCACAACTTATATCGTTGTACATTGCCTCAGGTTCACTAACCATCCCCTAAAAAAATCTGACACCATCATATGTGTCTCCTCTTGCACTTTTTTAGGGCAAATTTCAATCATCAGCATCAATAAGGAATAGAAAGGTAATGTTATATGCATGTTGTGTATCAAAATCAATTATTGTACACTATGAATGTATAGAATAACAATTCAAAGATCATAGTTCTATGAATGTAGAATCAATCTAGGGCCTCATAAGTTTCTTCAGGGATGGCATTAGTGAACCAAATACCAATTGTACAACCTATTGTTCTTGTACAT
The DNA here is from genome assembly GCA_910589775.1 of Avena eriantha. Lineage (NCBI taxonomy): Eukaryota > Viridiplantae > Streptophyta > Magnoliopsida > Poales > Poaceae > Avena > Avena eriantha. Next base: position 116,411,822 of record OU342742.1, on the reverse strand, counting down.
TACTCCGGGTTCGCTAACTCATCCCTGAAATCTAGGGCAATTTTGAATCATTGGCCACAATAAGAAACTGAAATGTAATCCTACGAAAAAATATTTAGGAATATACATATTCAGGTTAAAAACAATCCTAAATATTGTAATTATAAATAATAATAAATCATATATATAGTTCCGTATGAGAATAAATCAATGGCCTCGTAATTGTTTTCAGCGATAGAGTTTTAGAACCAAAGTACCAACAACACAACCTATATTATTTGTGTATTGCTGCCTCTGGTTCACCAACCCATTCCTAAAAAAATGACACCATCATATGTGTCTCCCCTTGCAATCTTTTGGGGGAAATTTCAATCACTGAGAAACAATTCAAAAATCATAGTTCATATGTGTAGAATAAATATGTGGCCTCATAATGTTTTTAGAGATAGAGTGAGCAAATCAAAGTATCAATTGCACACCTTATATTGTTGTACATTGCCTCAGGTTCACTAACCATCCCTAAAAAAATCCGACACCATCATATGTGTCTCCCATTGCACTCTTTTGGGTCAAATTTCAATCATCAACATCGGTAAGGAATAGAAAGGTAATATTATATGCATGTTGTGCATCGAAATTAATACTCAACTAGAAAACTCTAAAACTCCTAAATCAAATGTTACAGATCGATTAAATTTAAAGCACAAGAAGAACCGTATGAATAAAAACAAGTTAAGCAAATATAAATTTACTAGATGGAAGATGAGCACATCTAATCAAATCTCCAAAATAATTGACCGTTCAAACCGTATATATTCCGTACATAAATAGCAAAATAATTTATAGATGATTGAGAAAATCTTACGTATGAACAATTGAAAGGGAAACGGACGTCGCCTAGAGGAGGGTGAATAGGCGTTTTAAAATTATTATGTTTTAGGCTCTAATAAATGCGGAATAAAACTTAACGTTTAATTTATCAAGCGAAAACCTATATCAACTAGGTTCAACTAAGTGCACCAACAACCTATGATAAGCAAGACAAGCAACAAGGTGATAGAAATATATAATACTTTAAGCACGATGGCTATCACAATGTAAATTGCATAAGTAAAGGGCTCGGTTGAGAGATAACCGATGGACACGGAGATGATGATTTGTTTCCCGAAGTGCACTTCGAAAGAACCTACGTCTCCGTTGGAGGGGTGCGATGGCGCAATGTACTTAGAACGCCACAAATGGCTCACCTCGAGGTGTGGTGGCTCGATGCTCACCCAATGCCACACAAGGCCTCACCCCAAGATGCGATGGCACGCAACTCACTGACGCCACAAAAGGCTCACCCTATTCTCCCGTAAGTTCACCACAAAGGCCTGCTCACGTTCCACTATGAGACACTTGAGGGCGGTCACCAACCTGTATAAGGCTTGGGGCAAACTCCACAACTCAATTGGAGGGATCCCAAGAAACGCCAAAAAGCCTCCACAATACTACAAAAGTCCATAAGCTTGAGGAATCTCCACAACTCAATTGGAGGCCTCAAGAACACACCACAATTCCACACAACCGTCTAGGCTTCCAAGAACCCAAGAGAAACAAGCTCAAGAGCTTGAAATCACCGAATCTCCGAGGAGAACTCAAACCTATGCACCAAATGCAAGAGCAAGTCCTTCACTCTCAAATTCCACCAAAGATACAAAAGCTATTGGGGGAATAAGAGAGGAAGAACACAAGAGGAGAACACAAAACTCTCCAAAATCTAGATCCCAGGGATTCCTTCACAAAGAAGGGATTTTGTTTGGTGGTGTTGTAGATCTAGATCTTCTCTCTCCAATTCCTCAAAAACATGCAAGAATCATAGGAGTGGGAAGAGGAGAGGGCAAGATCTTCAAGGTCAACAATGGAGGAGAGAGAGAAAGCCAAGACCAAGAAAAACAAGTGACCCCACGAAGGGAAAGGGGATCTCCTTTTAAAGGGCTCCCCGATATGCCCGTTAAGCACAAAATTGTGCACGACCGGTAGTACCGGCGGTTGGCTGGTACTACCGCTTGCACCCAGCCAACGGTCAGAAAACAGTGATGCGAATGAACAATAATGCGTGATTGGCCGGTACTGCCGCCACTCACCGGAACTTCGGACGGGGACGATACTACCGCCAAAAAATCAGGCTGAAGTTCTGTCAGATAGCGTACATAAAACAGAGAGGGTACTGAATCGAAATTAGGATGACCAGAAGTTGGGCCAGACTTAATACCGGTACTACCGGCGGCAGATTCCCTAGCAGTACTACCGGTGGATGGCTGAAACTTGCGGTAAAGACAAAACTCCAGAACCAGAACTGCCATAACTTTTTCCTCCGAACTACAAACGAGATGAAACCAATTTTGTTGGAAAGATAACAACGATTAGAATCCAACAAAAATGCAAGGGAGAAAATGATATGGATATATATGTGAGATATACCCCATGGTGTCGAGCCAGAAATCCCGCAAGATCAAAAACGCAATAGGATATGCAAGGGAAATCCGTTTTTGATAAACTAGAGTTTTTTATGAAGATAACCACAAGCTCTAGATCCTCACAAGGACAAGATCCAATAACAACCAAGAAATATGATGCAAGAATGCAAAGGTTTGATCTCTCTCCGAAATATGCGATCGTGTCACCCACTCGAGAGCCGCTCTTGATAGTATGACTAACTATCCTAAACCCAGTCTCCTAAACTACAAGAGACCGGGAAAATAGAAAACCTATCAAGATCATACCTTTGTCTTGAGCATCCCACTTGAGCTTGATGTAGACGATCTTTTCACCTTCAAGATGGAACACCTTTCTTCATCGCTCTTGCTTGATGAAGACTTGCGGATAGCTCCCCCATACTCCATGGGGAAACCTCTTTTTTGAAATTTTCTTCATCACTCCATGATCGCCGAGGATGTCAAGCTTAAAGCATGAGATCTTCTAGAGATGGCGCACCTTGAGCCTTCCCTTCATTTCTTGACGATGTCTTGAAGATAGCCATAAGGAACTCCATCTTTTTATTCAAGATTCTAATAGGCACAAAGCCCTTGGACATTGCTTCTCCCAAGAGTGCTTTGATAACATCAAGCGCCACTTGGTAATACAGTGGTTATAAAGGTGTGTTCAGGTACTCGGAGGAAACCGTTGAGGCAATATATGTCAAGAGCGGGATTTGTCCGTCCATGTGACGGGAAGATACTCAAGGGCCCACTCGGAGAAGTTATATCTAATAGCTGCGCAGCGTGTGATTTGATCACACCGATATCACTTGTCGTAACGAGTCAAGTAGAATTGTTCAGTAACGAGATTGAACACGACATGAAGATGTCATTGATCAGATCTCGATCAATGTAAGTATCGAGTGACAAAGGGAATAAGACACGGCTGTCCCGGTCCAAACGACGAAAGATCTTCATGGAACGCACAGGGGTCACATGGCCATCCAGGTCCCTCTGTCGATCATTGGTGCGAGAGTGTCCCGACCATGTCTGGAGTGTTCCCGAACCGTGGGGTATCACGCTTAAGGGCTTGATGATGCTTAGAGAGTGTTTATAGGATCGGTGGAATCGCCGAAGAATAGAAGACAGAAAACCGGAAGGGTTTCGGTAAGTCTGAAGGATGTCCGGAGTGGAGGTGGAAGGTGTTCCATAGCAACAGAGGTTGGATAATATGTGAATGAATGTTAAATATTGATTTAATCATTTATTCATAATTATTTAATAAATAGAAAATCAACTAAAGGTCAAAAAGGCTTAATGGGCCAATTTCCGGAGGGAGAGGGCCCATTAAGGAAAGGAGAGAGGGAGAAGGGCCCACTAGGGGCTGGTCGGCGGCCTCCCCACCCCCTCCTCTCCTTTAGTCCCATCCCGGGACTTTGAGGGAGGGTGTACCCCCTCCTCCCCCTATATATAGTAGGGTATTTGGCCAAGATAAATACACCAATAATTAATAAAGGTCTTCCCACTTTTGGGAGGACCTCTAATTGATATTTTATCTCTCCCCCTCTCTCTCTCGTGACCATGGTCCCAAGTCTGGACTACGCGAGTGAGAGACATCTTCACCGCGGAGCGCTGTCGCGCTGCGGGATTCGGATCCAGGAGCTCTACTTCCGCAACTGCTGCTGGATCGGGAAAGCGGGAGTCATCGTCAGGCACCGGACATGTGTAACTCCCCGCGAGGTGTCGCACTTGAGGCACTCAAGTCGTTGGAGCCAAGGAGCGCATGGACTTCATCACGACCTTGAGGTCGGCTTCGGCTCGTCTACATCAACCACGCTCTCCTGAGCGTTGACAACGCTTTTCGGTCTTTAAGGGTAACTTCGCGAAAATCCCCTCTCGTTACTGTATTACTAATAGATAGGTCCTGACAGCTTCAGGGGTTCAGGGGCGTAGAGTAAAATTTATTGTTTTCATACGCGGAACCCCAACAAATCTCTTAGAAAAGATGAATAACAAATTTCTCGAAAAATATGAGCCTTCAATCTAAGGTACATCATTTTTGAAATATGGAAATTGAAAAATGAAAAGTATAGAAGTTCCAAAAATACTAAGTATGGTGTTCGCTGCCTAGAAAATGAAACAAGTAAATGTGAAGTATAGAAATTTTAAAATAGGAAGTATAGAAATTGCATAAAGGAAGGTATAGAAGTTACAAAATAGAAAGTACAGTATTCGATGTCTAGGAAATGAAACCAACAAAGGGAAGTATAAAAAATAAAAAATAGAAAGTATGAAAGTTGAAAAATAGGAAGTATAGAAATTAAAAAATAAAAAGTATAGTGTTCACTGCCTATAAAATAAAACCAGCAAAGAAAAGTATAGAAATTTTAAAATGGGAAGTATAAAAATTGCACAAAGGCAAGTACAAAAGTAGCAAAATAACCTAGAAAATAAAACCGGCAAAAAGTATAGAAACTAAATAAAGTTAAGTATAGAAATCAAAGAAAGGGAAGTATCGATAATTTTAAAACGGGATGTATAGTGTTTGCTGCAAAAATTAAACCACATACAGTATTCTTGAAATTACTCTTAAACTATTTCGAATTTGAGAAAACTTTCTGAATGAAAAAGTTGCGCCTAATTCATAGCTATCCAACGAGATATCATGTGTATCATTTCGATAAGCGGTTCAAAAATAATCGTCCGTGCCTAGGAAATGATACTGCAGACAGTGTTTCTAAAATTACTCTTCAACCATTTCGAATTTGAGAAAACATTCTGAATGAAAATGTTGCGCCTACTCCATAGCTATCCAACGAGATACCATTTGCTTCATCCCAACAAGCGGTTAGAAAATAATCGAAAATTATTGTCCGTCGTTTTCGGAAAATCCGAATCTTAGTATAATTAAAATTACTTTTAAACGGTGCAGAATTTGAAAAAAAGTTAAAAACTGAAAAAGGTGCGAAATTTTATTATTTTTCCAATGCATCATCATTTGCTCATTTCTGACAAGCGGTCCAAAAAATATATTAAAAGGACGTTTTATGGTTGGTAATGTCAATTTCTGATTTTTAAAATTAAAATTAAATGGTTCGGAATCTGAAAAAATTATACTACGAAAAAGTTGCGGATTTTCAGTAGCTTTCCAACGGTGTGTCATTTAAATTATTCTTATAAGTGGTTTAAAAATGAGAAGAAAAATCGTTATATAGGTAAAACAGATAAGCATCGTTTTTGCAAAAAAGAAATATGGAAATCGTATACGAAGCAGTATATAAATCAAACCGAGGAAAGTATAGATCATGTATAGAATATTATTCTAAATATATATATATTATTCTTTTATTCTTATATATAGAAATTTATGTTTTGTATACTAATAATTATGTTCATATTTATCAGAAATGCAAAAATATCGACATAAAAATACAATTTATGAGTCATTTTAGTGTAAAAAACATAAAAAATATGCATTTTACGTTGTATTTTAACAGCATATAAACCACTTTTTTATGACATGTTTAAATATTTTTATGTTCTTCTTGAGTTCCGAGGTAAAAAAAAATTTACGTGACATGAAAATTATATACGGTTTGAAGGATAGAGGGCGGATGTAAAACTCTGGGTGTCGAATATACATATTTATTATTTATTTACTTATTTCCTCAAAACAAACTAGCTAACGGTGATCGACCAAGAATCCAAGGAATACACATGGGAGATGCCGACAGTTTTTAAATTTCCTGCTACTGCTACTGCTCATCATATCATACATACAGCTGTAACATTAATGCAGGGTCTCGGGACTTGGCGAAACCAGGTATTTATAAAATGCTTCTACGGTTGGCACGGGAGCAGGTAGTACTAAAAGGCAAGCAGGCTTGAGGTGATGAGACCAGATCGATATCAAAGCTAAGAGCTAAGGTAGAGGAAAGGTAGCTATAGGAAGGAGATGGAGGTGGTGACGGGGGCGACGGGCAGCGTGCTGACCAAGGTGGGAGCACTGCTGCAGGACGAGTACATCCGGCAGAAGGGCGTGCAGAAAGACGTGGAGTCCCTGCAGACGGAGATCCTCTTCATGCGCGCCGCCCTGTGCAAGGTGGCGGAGGTGCCGCCGGAGCAGCTGGACGCGCAGGTCAGGGCCTGGGCCAGCAACGTCAAGGAGCTCTCCTGCGACATGGAGGACGCCGTGGACACCTTCAACGTTCGGGTGACGGCCACCAAGGTCCAGAGCGGGGCATGGAGCCTGGACTTGAACAAGTTGAGCAGGCTCAAGGCTCGCCATGAGCTCGCGGATGTGATTTCGGAGATGAAGGACCTCACGACGAAGGTCGCCGAGCTCCGGGACAGGTACACGCACGCACTCATGGATTATTTAGTAGTACTGCGCAGGAGATGAGTAGGGCAGGGATTTGGGTAACGGTCTGTCGGATGATCTAGGGGATTTCTCAAGGCCTCGCGGGTGGCGCGGAGAAGGCGTTGGCTCCCGCTGGCGGCGGAGGATGGGCTTGACGCAGGCGTGGGATCCCGGCGACGAAGGAAGATGGAGCCGGTGTAGAGAGGGGTAGTTGCCGAGGTAGGGTAGGGTGACGCTGATGACAAGCGAGCGAGATAATGAGAGGAATGCAGCGAGAGAGAAGGGCTCGTCGCCAACCTGTTCGGTTGGACGAACTAGTTAGCGGTTGCAGACTTGTAATTTCGACCGAAACTGAAGCGGACGACAAGAAACAAACACTCCACCGTTTCAATGAAATAAGACGTTCTCGTTTTGCCTTTGACCAAGAATTACGCAAAATATATAAATATTATTAGTATAAAACTAGCATGGTGGCCCTCGCATTTGCGGGGGCAACATCTTTACGGTTTAAAATTGTCAAGTTTTAATATTTGTTATGGGTTTTTCATCATATTTACACTCTTCATCGTGAAATACAAAATATTTTTTATTTGGATTAAATTATTATAATGCAACTTTGACCTTTATTTTAAAATGATAATAATAATTGTGGAACATGTTTTACAAAAATCAAATGATATTTTTTCTTTATATAGTGTTTATATACTCAAGCATGGAGTTGCAAAGACACAAACTAATTATCTACAACCTCCATGTCCTCTAGATTAGTTTCGATGTGCTCTCTATAATAGATATGTACCTCTAACTCATGGTCATTGTACATGGTTGCGCACAACAATCTAGTCCATATGTTCATACTTTTCTCTTCATGTGCTCCTTGTAGAGATACTTCATGTATGCACAACTGGATACACAAATTTTTTTTTTTCGAATTGGATACACAATATTTTAACTATGCATGCATTATTAATGATGTAACCTATCCCTTTTTTATAAATATAATTATGAAATATCTTTACAAAATATCTAGTGACAAAATTGTTCTATATAGAGAGTTTGTATATGAAGGCATGGAATTGCATAGAGACAAAGAACTATCCCGCAATCTGCATGTCTGCTAGGTTAATTGTTGTGTGCTCTTAGAAAACAGTTTCACATCTTTAACCTTTTGTCATCTTGTGCATGGTTGTACACAAAAATCTTGTATTTCTGGTCATACCCTCCTCGTACAGATACTTGCGTGGATATATAACTGGATTTTAACAAACCAATGATTGACATGCCCATAGACTTCGATTCTAGCAATCAACGGACGTGCATTTACTACTCCACGGTTGCTTATGTTCATGCCTAATCACTTATTTGGCCATTTTTTATGGATCAGGATGTGGCAAGAAGAAATTTTAGGTTGTCTAAGGTTTTGTTGGGTCTGAATCATGTATCTACTGTGATTGGATTATCTCCTTATTGTTTTTGAAAAATTATTGTGAATAAAGGTGGTCAATGTATAGCTTTCCTAATGTAAAATAAAATGAGAAGTAAACATATAATATATGTTTACCAATTGATATATATTTTTATTCATACCATACATTGCGATAGGAATTATGCAAGTACATTAGAATATACTGCCAAGATTATACACATTCTAAAACTCCACTTAGGGTCAGGAGATCTCATTAAGTGAGAAAATATACTATAAACATACTCTAATAAATACTACTACATCATTGTGAAAGCGGACCAAGCATTTTGTACTAATGTCAACTAATTAGCATTGTGAATGTTTCTCCCTTGATTTCTTCTGTCTCCAATAGAGTGCGGTTAACTTTAGTTACCTTTTGCAATACACTTATAAAAAGAATGCAATATAACTTCTTGCTTCATACTAAAAGTTTGAAGATGTCAACAATTTTCATAATTTGGGATTAGTTTTCTGAATATATTGGTAGCATCTCATAAATTAGAAGATTTGTAACAATGAGCATGAAAATGCAACACGACATAGAAGAGAAGATCAATGTCTTTTAATCACCTTGGCATCTTCCTATGTGATATCAAAATCATGTTTGATTTAACACTGGTATTTTACAAGAAAATAGCTTATGTAACCTTTGCGTAGTTTCCATGATGGTTTTAGTGTCACTTACTCCAACTGATTTCTATGTTTAACAAAAACCAAATCCACCATTATATTGTTGTAAAAAATATAAAAGGGAATTAAGTTTTAAAAGTGCAGTAACCATACATTCAATTACTTTTTTAATGCCATAAAACCTATTGCCCAGTAGATATGTCTATCCCAAATATGAAGAATGTCAGAACCTTTTCTTAACTTAGAGGAACCCTGATCTGCCATAAGGATGACAGACCTATCTTGTGACACCACCAGAAAATTAGAAGATATCGGCTACCAGAATAACCACGTCGCAATATTCAATGGACAAAATAGTGAGCCATGCAAACAATATTTTCTTTTATTTTCTGCGTATTTAAATAGACATATTATCAATACAACAAAAGGGAATGAAGCGAACAACATTATGCTACGAAAAATGACAAAATCGTAATATTGCTTAAAACCACATCAAAACCTACCTGCAGAAGCTAAGGTTTTTTTGGTGGAGAAAATATGTATCCATAATTTAGCATAAAGAAATGAAAAAAAATCTCTAATATGGCCCTCTACGGCATTGTTGCACAAAGCTGATATGTGTGTATATATACATATTATCATTCAAAACAGGTATTGAACATGCCACTCTTTCTAATCTTCCGGATGACCTATGTGGTTTACATACTCAAAGTGCATGCATAAATAATCTAATAGCAACTGGACAATGTTTGTATTTATTCTTTATTTCTTGAATCCTAATTAAAATCTACGAACTATTTTTTACCGCAAAGTCCATGCTCTCTTTTATATATATTGATCCCGGTAAAACAAATGGCAAAACATTTTACCTCTCCATATATCGCACCGTGATTAATTTAATCTATGAATTTCTTCCTTATTTATTTAATCCTAATTTAAATCCTCAAACTCTTTTTATAGTAAAGTCCATACATCCTCTTACATATACAGATCCTGGTAAAAAAGATAAAAAGTTTTACCTTTCAATATATCGAACACTGTTTATTTATTGTGCGTGCCTATGAGCTTTTCAGCAGGAAGAGAAATTAAGGAGATGACCAGGCCCATCAACGTGCCTTTTATTTTTACTATTGAGATCCATTGAGGCTTGCATGCAGTTTGTATTTTTTCACGTGGACCCGATGTGTCGTGCCAATTAAACAGAACGTGTGACTTATTTGTAACATAAGTCTGAAAATCCTAACCACAAATTCTAGATCCAACTATCCAAAATAATTTTGATAATGTGGATCAACCTGATGCCTACATTAAAATCTCTATAGGATCTACATATGACTCATACTGTTTTACCCAGGCTTGCTTAAACTACTCGGACAAGCTAATTTTTTATTTTCCTATAACACATATGGAAGGAGCCTATAGATCAACCCAACACCAATTAATTACCACGATTTACATATATGGGCCCACTTACAAACAACTCCATATTTACATGCACCACGTTCCAAGGTTGGGTCCCTTTTTTTCGTTCACAACTCTACCACGTCCCGGCTATTTGTTTCTACACAATTACCACGTCCCATCCATTGTAAGCTAGCTAGGGTTAGTTTTGATAATAGTTTATCTTGTAATTGGGTCGATGAACCCCCTAGATTTCTCCTAAACTCGTTGGTAAATGATGTAACAGTATATTGATCGGGGCAGCAAGTTTCAGACGCACTCTTTTTCTTACCAGGGTACCTAAGGGGACTGGAAGGTTTTTAATGAGGCGGCTTGCTTGCTTAATATATATACTGTTTCCCTAAAAAAAAAGCTAGCGCTGAACACTCTTTTTTCACCCGGAACGAAAATATGTTTAGAATTAGCATCGCTCAAATACGTGAGTCCAGTCCTGTACATGATGCCGATCGATTAAATACGGGAGTCGAGATCAACATGTGGTCTTCTCAAACTTATATCGTGACAAACATGTTACCAGATGTGGTCTTTTAAAACATATCTCGTGTCAAACAGGTTACGTGACTCATAATGTTTCATTAAATCATAGCCATAGATTTTAGATCTAACCATCAATATAATTTAGATGATGTGGATCAACGTAGCGCCTCTATTAGAACCTCTTATATTGCTTTTACTATATAATAGATTAGCACCATTATAAAGTGTTTTTCAATACGAATCCAATGACACTAGTTATGTGCAATATAATTTAGATTTTGTTGCTTGTTCAAAATTCGTCTTAGAATACGCGTGCGCCCTATTATTAATGGAAACGGAGGTGGTAGTAGTAGTAGGTAGGTAGGTAATAGATAAGATAGATTATAGATTTGGACAATTGCCATGGATCGATATTAATTTATGTATTTCCTTGTTGATTTGCTTGTTGCTGGGCTGGGATACAGGTACAAGCTGGACGGAATCGATGTGACGAATGCAGTACTGTTACCACCAGATGCAAAGCAGGTGCAAGATGTGGAGGGTGTGGTGTCAAGAATAAACTGCTTGCTGCTGCTCTGGAGGATGTGGAGGGTGTGGCGTGACGGCATCTCCTACCTAGAGATCCACAAGGTGTGGGGGCGATGGCGCAGCGGTGGCGGAATCGTGCCTATCAACAGCACCTCCCTAGAGATCTCAATCCCAATCCCAATCCCTCGTCTCATCGGCATGAAGGATCTCTCTGGGAGGACACATGTCATGGAAGAGCTCGGTGAGTGGGTCGGCAACGGGAGCGGCACCACCGGCATGCTCTCCATCGTCGGTGACAGAGGGGCTGGTAAGACAACTATCGCCATGGCTTTGTACCGCAAGTTTGGCCACCTATTTCACAGGCGGGCAATTGTCACGGCCACGGCCATGGGCCTCAATGATATACTCATCCTAATCGACAAGTTGAATCAAGAGCTGGGTACTAGCATCAGGTACGTATTTGCTTTAACTAATAAGATTAAAGAAAGCTCTAACACAAGATTGGCTCTGTTTGATAGCTGTGTTATGACCAGGTTACCAGATGAACCAGTAACGACGCCGTCCATCCCAGAGGACTTTGAAACCAACAAAGATGATGCTGCCATCAGGTAGGTACCCTACTTATTTATTTTTCCTATACCTACTCATATTTGGAGAATTCATACATCACAATTTATAAGGACCTTGTGAAGACTTAGGAAAGTTTTATTATTTGCGGGAAGGCATAACATTGAAACAACACATTGGAGTTATTCCTATATTTTTCTTTTCTTTAAAAAAAAGTCAAACCATGTAAGGAATGAGCAAGTATTTTTTTTTAAGTACTATGAATAACCATCATAGTGTACTATATGTAGATATATATATATATATATATATATATATATATATATATGTATGTAGATTGATTTTTTGGCGGAGGAATTGGAAAATTTTAAAGGTTCCTAGAAAAATAGACTAAATTAAAGTGTGGAGCAAATAGTTGGATTTTTTATATATTATGTAAATATAGATAATAAGATTTATTCGAATACATATTTTCAGTTGTAGGTCATGAGTCCGTGCTCACCTACCACTTTTTCATAGCATGTCTATATATCATATGAAAATATATTTTATAACAATGTATCTAACGTAAATTGATTTTGTTTGCAGATACCTGGTGTTAATAGACCATGTCGAGTCCAACAAATTGTTGGAGAAATTTTTGAAGAGTGCTAAAACTGCTTTGTCTGGTGGTAGCAAAATAATAGTCACAACAAGACTTTCGGCGGTGGCTTCCTTGCCGCAAGACCAGAAAGTTGACAAGATGCACAACATGGTTGCCGGTGGTGAGGAGGAAGCCAAGATGATATTCGATGAAGCTTTGTCAGAAAAAATAGGTTGGCCAGAAGATGGGGATGTGCAGAAAGAGATGACAATAAGTAGCAATAATATACCGCCTAGGGTGTGGGAGATGTGCAAGGAGCAGCCGGTGGCCATTGTGACCATGGCTGGCTATGCCGCTTGTAACCCAGAAAAGTCGGTGGATGCATGGAAGCAAGTTTGCAATAAGCTGCTGCCGGATTCCGTGAATGCTCTTACACGGAACGGTGTCTCGAGGGTTCTTAGCCACTGCTACCATGATATGTCTGCGGAGATCAAGACATGCACCTTGTACCTGAGCATGTACCCGAAAGGGCAAAAGATGAGCAGGAAAAATCTGACAAGAAGATGGATAGCCGAGGGCTTCGTGGTAGAGAACCCTGGGCAGAGCGTGGAAGAGGTCGCAGATGGTTACCTCGCCCAGCTCGTCATGAGGAAATTCATACAGCCCGTGGAGCAGAGCATGAACGGCAGGGCAAGGAATATTAGAGTGCATGACATGGTACATGACTTCATTGTGTCCAAGGCAAGCGAAGAGAACCTGGTCACCGTGGTTGGCGCCGCCTACTCGCCGCCGCCGCAAAGCGGCAAAGTCCGGCGTCTATCCCACTCCGTGCTCCCGCTGGACAACGGAGTCGGAGGGCGCCAGGAGAACGCTAGCTCTAGTGTTAGCGTGAACATGTCCCATGTGAGGTCTCTTTCTGTGTTTTGGGCCTTCAACTCCAGCACCCCGCAATTGCCTCCTGGTTCACTGGACTCTCCGATTTTGCAAGTGCTGGACCTCCAGGGGTGCAAGGATGAGAAGCTGAAAACCAACCACATGGCGGAGATCTGTAAGATGTTCATTCTCAAGTACCTCGGCCTACGAGGGTCTTGCATATCAGAGCTTGGGAGAGACATCGGGAGGCTACAGAACCTGGAGACGTTGGACGTGAGGGAGACTGCCGTCAAAGAGCTGCCTGACACCGTGTGGAAGCTTGAGAGACTAGTCAACATACTAGGAGGGAACAAGAAGACCTGGGAGGCCTTGAAGTTGAGGCTACCTTCTTCTGCCAAGAGGACCTCCAAGGACAGCACCAACAAGATCACCATGAAGGCCATGCGCGTGCTATCAGGAATCGAGATCAACTATGATTTGGCACTACACCTCGAGCAACTGCCCAACCTGAGAAAACTGGCCATCTACAAGGTCAACTGTGACAATAAAGACAAGAGATCAACGTTGCAGTTCCTTAGCCGTGTGTGCCTCCAGAACCTGGTGATCATCGGTGAGGACAACTTATCTAACTTCTTCAGCGACCTTTTGATCAGCACTACTCTACCTGCCTCTCTCAGGTTGCTTACTGCTCTCGAGTTGTCCGGCAAGTTATATCATTTCCCCACTTGGATCCAAGAACTCCTATATCTCGAAAAGCTATCCGTACCCATCACAGTTCTTCGCTCTCAGCCAGAACTCATGACCAAGCTTTCGGTGTTGAAAAAACTCTTCTCCATCACCTTCTCACATTATTCTCATCAGACTCTTGGTTCAAATGATGAACTAGAAGGACACTATGGCCAGGAAATCATCGTTCCTGCAGGAGGGTATGAGAATCTGAGGCTTCTCTGCTTCTTTGCTCCACTAATGCCACCCCTGAGTTTTCTGGACGATGCAATGCCTAGCCTGGAAAGGATCCATCTCCGCTTCAGAAAGTTTCATGGCCTTCATGGCCTACATAACCTCAAAATCATCCAGGAGGTGCATCTTGAAGTACATGATAAGGCGGACGATTTTACGATGATCATGGTAGATAATCTTGCAAATGCAACCAGGCTAGCTGCCGTCGGACCAAGGATAATTTGTGACCAGTATAGTACTCCAGACAAGACCACACCACCCACATCTGCGAAGCAATAAGTGTTTTCTTTGTAATGTTTTGGTACTGTAACATTGTAGAACATCTGTTTACTACCGATTGTTGTAATAATTCAGCGCAACTTCATTACTACTTGTTGTGGGAGTACATTTTATATTATTTGACGGAATCAAACCCACAAGTATTGTTAAATCATTTTACTTTATACATCTAGAGACTGTGTTTCTGGTGGTGTGGAACACTTTGGATGAATACATTGTTAGTTCCTTTGGTGCTAATTACTTATGTCATGTATTAAGACGAACATTATTTTGGTGTGCTTCTGGATCATAACGGTCATTCTTTTGTTAGACAACTTTTAACAGAAAATTATTCCAGAGACTGAAAGGACATCCTCTTTACGTGTGTGTTTTGTTTAGATAGGCAGGTTAAAAGAGTTCTGAATAAGCAATGTTGGGCACTTTCCATGGTAGTGTCTTCTGGTTGCACGGTACCATTAATGTAGCTGCTGACAAACAAATTTTGCACAAGCAAACTGCACAGGCACTCCACTAGTTCAATGCAACCTTACAGCGTTACTTTTCAATTTCGGTTTATGTTATTGTCCGACAGTAAAACAACAAGTGGCTGTCGTTTCAGAATTCCTTGCACACTCATCTGCCAACAAATGATGGAATGACTGACTCTATGTCTGGACGCGTCTGGACCTCTCCCCCGTCCTTAGCTTGCCTCCCAGTAAAGCCTTGTTTGGTACTAGAGTTTTTGTGGGGATCAGTGGGGATAATTCCTACCAAACCCAAAATCCCCACTTACTTCTAAAAATACATTTGGTACTAGAGTATTGGGCGAGTTTAATACCCGCTTATCTCCACTTTTCTCCAAATTTTAGTATATTTTTCTCAATTCCCAATACTCTACCACTACCTAGTGGATTGTGGGTAGGGTTTTATGGGGATTGGGTAAAGGTAGAGGTTTCACCCAATACTCTAGGGGATTATCCCTACTAATCCGCACAAAAACTCTAGTACCAAACAAGGCCTAATGGGGATAACGCCTATGGACGGCTCTGCCTTTTTGGTTTTCTGTTTTGCGGTGTTTTCAGAATGTTTTGCCCCTTTACTCCTGCTGGTTGCTCGAAAAATATACAATGAGGAGTCCTCCAGTCTTTGCCGTGTGCCAAGGCCCATGGCATTATCGCCCTTTAACATGCACACCACGCGACTAAAAATAATGCACGGCAAAACTGTGTGTGAGTACACGGCAAAGAAGTGTTAGAGTATGTGTGTACGGTTAGGTAATCTAGGATAGAGATAGATCACATGTCTTTTCTTGCTCTCCAAGATGATCCTTGTACGCCTATATATACTCGTCCATGAGGCTCAATAATACAATCTATCATATTCCGCGAATCTCTTCCTCTCTATCCTTCTACATGGTATCCGAGCGGATACGATCCTAACCTACAGCCATCGTTGCGCTTCCCCTGTTACCGGCCGCCACTTCCTAAACCCTAGCGTCGCCGCCCCCATGGCGCCGCACTAGCCGAGCAACACGCTTCCGCCGCGCTGCCCTCGGGGAGGTCGATCTCCATGATCTCCGCCGGTGTCAACATCCAGATTTTTAAATCTAGATGCCTGTTATGCCGTACATCACAATCCCAGGGTTACCATTTTTACGAGTCATAACAGAATTAGTACCACAGTACATCGTCCATTACAAACCATTATAGTTTTACAAATAGTTGTCTCAGGCAGCGGGAGGTCACCAGGTTCTAGTGTTGCAAGGAGAGATGTGTGGCGAATTGACCTTGGGACTGGTTAAAGTTGTTGGTTTGCACATGCATATGCAGCATGCTTGTAGAAAAAAGGCATGGGGCTAAAGAACACTACGGCGACTTTGACGAAGAGCTTGGGCAGCACTGAAGCTCGGCTGCTGCGTCTGGAAATCCACGGGTTCTTCCGCCTCCTTCTTACGTGGACAGTGTACACTACACGCTCTCGACTGTACTGGCGCCCTACACCATCGGTCTGCTACAGGCTGGTCCTTGTTTCCTGTCCAAACATTCATCCTCTCGGGTACTCTCCTCCTCCTGCTCCAAGTAACTCTGACAGGCTCCTGTCTGTGTACAGCATTCAGGGCATTCAGCAGAGGAAACTAATGCTTTTTCTACGAGGGGGGCGGCGTCTCCGTGCGGCCGCCTCCTACCCGTATTCTGCTGCACATCCTTTCCCTTTCGGTAGCAGTCAAACCAAAAGCAGATATCACAAAAAAAAAGGAAATAAAATAGTTGATTTTTTGTTTTCCTGTTCTCATCGTCAGATCAGCAGTCGTTATGTTCAAACATGTGATTACGAGGAAATAGTTCTCAGCTGATTTTGTTATGTGTAATGACAACATCTCTTCTACTACCTAATATAGTTATCAAAAGACATTGTTTCGATATTTGTGAGAGAAATAGTGGAGTGAACTTTTTGCTGTTATGTCGAGTGGTAGTATGAAAATACGGGGAATTTATCCATCATCTTTCAGTGTGGTGTTGCACTTGTTACAATCTTTGGAAACCACTAGTACTATCCGATCATAAACAGATTCGGAACCATGCCGCTCTTTGGCCATCCGTGATTTTCCCTCTTTCTCTACTAGGCTGGTTCATCTCCTGACCTCTCTTCGCATTGCTTGATTTTGCAGGAAGGGATGTCGTTTTGGCAGCCCCAAAGTGGCCAACCATGGAGTTACGATCGCTTGGAGTTACTCCAAGCTCGTCGATCCCATGCAGAATGCTGGTGCTGCTTTAATTTGTCAAGTTTTTTATCATCAGATTGGGCCTGTTGAGTGCTACTTTCAGCCGCCAGTCCGGTATCTATTAAGAAGGGCATGGATAGGATAGGACGGTACTGCATTTGGTTGAAGAACTTGAGAGGAAGTCGAGGTCTGTGAAGGGAAGTGGGGATATTAAAAAGGTTAGATTAGATTGCTGCTTTTATAATGATGACTTTGATGCTTTTGTCTAAAGCAAATCTGATGGCTTGCTCTCTGTGTAAGGAAGGAATATGTTGTGAAGCACTTTGCTCTTCTGTTTCAGCCATATCCATCTCTGCTGGAAACGGACTTTCCTGGGAGTACCATTGTGCTGCGGAGGCAATAGCAAACATACTAGTGTAGTATGAAACTAGGCAGTTTCGATTGTGATTAAGAGTGGCGCCGCTTACTCGATCGGGAGAAGCAATGGAGCTCAAGAACACCACCGCAGCGTTGGTCCGGAGCTTCGGCAGCGTGGAAGGTCGGCTGGTGCGCGTGGAGATCCTGGTCCTCTTCAGCTTCTTGTCATGGGTCCTCCTGGAGCTGTTCGGCTCATTCCGCCGACAGTACAGCCATGGGTTCTTCCGCCTCCTGGTGTGGACAGTGTACACGCTGTCCACTGTACTGGCGCCCTACACCATCGGTCTGCTGCAGGCTGGCCCATTCCGTGACCAGACATTCGTCCTCTGGGGTACTATCCTTCTCCTGATCCAGGTAAACTCTGAGTCCCTGTCTGTCTACAACATTCAGGACATTGAGCAGAGGAAAAGAATGCTTGTCCAGCAAGTGTTGCAGATCTTTCTCGTGCTATGGCTGATCGTGAATGGCAGCGGCAGTAACAAGAGTTACAGCGCCACCATATGGATGTTCTGGGCCTTCTGCATCATTCTGTCAATCAGAAAGTTTAGGACTTTAAACAGGGCGAGCAAAAAGGGAGGTTTGGTAGAGCACTCCAAGGTGATTGCGGATTACATGATGGTTGAGCATCAGCTAGGCCAGGACATGGTTAATCCGAGGACGATGGAGGGGTACAGCTACATATTTCATGGGGAAGAGGAACTGGCTTCCCTGTTTCCAACCGCACCCGAGTACATAATTGGATTGAAAGAGGTGACGGACACCAAATTTATCACCATTGATTCTGTTTGGCGATGGATCGACTCTCACAGCTTCAAACACAGGGGCACCGCCAAAAATTTCAAGCAAATTACACTCTCCTTCACATTATTCAAGCTTTTGAAACGGAGATTCTGTGGCTATCGGCTCGGTGAAGCTAGCCTTGACAAGACACTGCATCTCGTTCTTCATGGGCTCCTCTCAGAGAAAGGCCGGTATGTTAGTGCTTTTCGAATTATCGAAGTTGAGCTGGCATTCTTGTATGATTTCTTCTATACAAGGATGGAATCAGGCACTACCCATTGTATTTTGTCAGTACCTGTTATATCAGCTGTTATTGTTTGGAATAGCATTTCTGGAGCATTTAGCAGCAGGCACTACCATCGTAGTAACTTGGAACAGAGAGTCAATGGAACCGATGTTATTCGTTGGATTACCATTGTGCTGCTTGCCATTTTAGTGTTCAAATACACTGTCATGGCATTCATTGTTCCCGATAGATTGTCATCAGTTGATAAAATCCGTAGATGGATTCAGGATGAAAGAGAAAAGCCTCGAACAAAACCAGTAATTTGGCAAGTTTTTAAAGAAACTACCTGGGAAAGAAAGCTTGGGCAGTATTCTCTCTTACGCAACTTCCACTACCACCCGCGAAATGTACTGTATTTTGTATCACTAGGCCTGATGGATGCTAAAAGAGAAGGACAGAAGCCTGGGAAAAAGATACAATTGGCAGGGAAAGTCATCATATGCGTCCTCTCTCAGCTCAAAGAGAACAACGGCAAGCTAGAAAATGGACAGTCGGCACTTGCTAGAAATCAGCTGGGAAACCAATTCTCATGGGCCTGCACCTTGCCAACGCATATCCACACCATCCTTGTGTGGCACATCGCCACAACCATCTCGGGGTACGAGGTGTTGCCGGAGGTACTCTTCAGTGCCAACCGTCAAGTTGCCCAGAGCCTATCGGATTACTGTGCCTACCTCGTAGCTTTTATTCCGGACATGCTGCCAGGTCATGGATACGACACACGGCGCATCTTCGATGCTGTGATCATGGAGGCTCGGCGGTGCCTTACGGGATGCGAAACTGTGAGCAGTAGATGTGAGAAGATGATGACGGGCTTGCACGGCGTCGGCGTGGATGGCACAATTCTGGATATGGGAGCCAAGCTTGGAAGAGAGCTGAGGGATGTGGTTCCCGACAAGGCACAGCGTTGGAAGGTGCTTGCTGACTTCTGGGGGGAGTTCATACTCTTCCTGGCGCCGTCGGACAACGCTGACATCCATGCGGAGATGCTCGCCGCCGGCGGGGAGTTCATGACCCATCTCTGGGCGCTGCTCACTCATGCCGGTATCCTGGAGCGGCCTTCTTCCTCCTCCTCTGGGATGGTTTAATTAATGGTACCATTACGCAAGATTTTTGCTTTTTCATTAGTAATTGATTTTCGCTATTCAAATGTTGAACTTTTGATACATCGCAGGCTACTGCTATAATTAATGCCCATGGGTGGAGGTGTTCTGCTTGAAGATTGACCACAAGTTGGCCCGTAATAGCGCTGCGGAAGCTTTACTTCATTTGTGTCTGTAATGAGGTTGTTTGGAAGGATTGAAACTGTTTGGTGTTTTACTTGCAAGTTTGCTGATTTGTGTAATTTGTGTAAAAACAATGCGTACTTATTTCGTTGACTGAATAGCTTTGTGTTTTTTTTTTGTTACGAGAAACTGATATTGATTAACTGCGGATCTTGACGCTATTTATGAACAGTTTTTCATCACAGTGGTGAGAATAGGAGAGTTTATCATCTTACTGGCCTTTTTGAGAATATCATCATCAGTTATTTAGCTACTCTATCTACTCGACATGCAGCTTGCCATTGTTATCTTGTTTCTAAAACACCATGTATTTCATACAAAGAAAACAGTGAACTTTCTGTGGGCATCGAAACTTCTAGATCTTAAAAAAAAACCTCGGTTTAAGTGGAAACCGACGCGGAGGCTTGCCCCACCTGCCAGCTGCTCTCTCTTCAGCATCTCGACGTGTCTATGGAAATGCCAGGCGATGAAAAATTCTCAAGATGCTCACAAATGGGAATTGCAGAGTATAATGGGCACATCATTCATCTGGGTGGAAACAGATACATCCTGATTCCAACTGGCACTACTCGTACCCATATCCGACACATATATCCCAACAATACATATGGTAAACACATGTTCAACTCGCGCTCTTTGTGGCCACCTAGGGTTCATGATTTTACTGCCATCCATCACAAGTACTACCAGTTGTGCAACCACGGAAAAGGCAAAATGCTGACAGAACACATAAGTTTTCACATTTTCCGCAATCTGCTTGTGTCTGCTGCTCCTTCCAGATTGTTCAGATTCAGGCACAAAAGAAATTCCAAAAGCTCATGGAATTCAAGGACGACAAATACTTCTTGACCGGTTAATAAGGATTAGGGTTTATAACTAGTAACCGGAAGAACTCCTCACCACCAAAAAAACAAATAAAAATCTGTTACAATTACAAGCACTGGACATTTCGGACCAATCAGTCAGGAAAGTACA
This sequence comes from Avena eriantha, assembly GCA_910589775.1. Taxonomy (NCBI): domain Eukaryota; kingdom Viridiplantae; phylum Streptophyta; class Magnoliopsida; order Poales; family Poaceae; genus Avena; species Avena eriantha. Next base: position 116,390,756 of record OU342742.1, on the reverse strand, counting down.
AGAACAGGGGCTCTACACCGGGAAACTGGCAAGGAAAATTCTTCCACCCCCGCGCCAAAAAGAAATTCAAATGAATCAGTTCCATTCGGACTCTTGAATCATGGCACAGATGCATTTCCAAAACACTTATGATGATCAAGGTTCATAATTCTAATGCCTGGACAAGTACCATTTTGGCACTGTTTTATAACCAAGATAATACAAGAACAGTGCAGCCAGCACAATGGCTAGCTACATTGGAAGCTGGCTAGAAGATATTTATTTCACCCCCAACACCCGAAAGATTATTATAATAAAACAAACCAGTTGCTCGTACAAATCCGTAACAGTTCGTTCAGATAATCTAATAATGCTCCTCCTGGGTTCTTTTGGTTCAGGCACAATAAAATTCTAAAACCTGATGGAATTAAAAATACATCTTGACCAATTCATAAGGACAGTTCATAACCAGGAAAAATCGTCTACACCAAATGGAAAAAAAAATACATTACAACTACGATCAGTAGATATTGACATTTTAGGCCAAGAGTACAAGGCAGTATAAAAACAGGGGCTCTACACAGGAATCTGGCAAGAATTTGTTTTCATAAAGCACCAAAAAATAACTCAAATGAATCAGTTCCATTCAGACTACCGAAACAGGCTATGAATCAGTTCCATTGAGACTGTCGAATCATGCACATGCAACCAAAAAATCGGGAGAATTCTCCTCACAGAAAGCTGGCAAGATTTTTTTCACTCCAGCACCAAAAAAGAAACTCAAAAGAATCAGTTCCATTCGGACTGACGAATCATGCTCATGCTCCTACAAACATGCGACCAAAAAATCAGGAGAGTTTTCCTCACAAGAGGAAAGATAGGGAAAATGCCGGCCAACAATGGCATACAACAACAATCTACCATCGGTGTTCTACCACCCTCTCAATACTCTGACAATTCTCTAGCGGCAGTCAGAACCTACCCAAAAAAAACTCATACAACAACAGCAGCAAAAAGGTACACACAGCTTCAGGATGTTCTTCACCCTGCAAATGCGCAGTTAGACAGACCATCTCTCTCTCTCTCTAGGGCATAGATGTTGCTCCACAATCCGGCACTCTAGCTCCTCCCTCCGGTGACAAAATTGACTCGACTGCACCGCCGAACGACTAAAAACTACAATAGATCCGCCGCCCTCAGAGCACGACGGCCGCCTTGTCTGGAGTGACGTCCTCGAGGACGGTGGTGAGCAGCGGCTCATAGTGGTCCGCTCCAGCACCACACCATGCTGCAGGTCAAAGGTTCGGGGTCAGGGAACTGGAACACAGACTCTTTACTGATGACACCTCTTTTCAGCTAATGCTGTGTTATTCAGCTTGCAGGAGAAAAGCACAGAACGAGACCCTGAATCTACGACGCACCTGTTCCCTTCATGAAAAGGAAGATGGGAGCGTCACAGATTTCTCCTCTGGGGCTGTGCGGAAGGAAGAACACGCAGTTCTCCTCGTCAACCATTGCATCTGCTCCATGCGCTTGCACCTGTCAATGCCACACGCAAAAATGCCAATCAGATCATACCACAATGTAGAATTCTAGATGAACTATAACAGATTGTGCAGGTACAAAACAGTGGCCAGTTCCAAAGGAAGCAACATATCACAGAAGCACAGTTATAGACTTTACCACAAAAACTTCTCTCTTGAACTCTGTGGCGAGGCACTCGATGGCGATGTCGTCACCGAACGCAGCCGCGCGGCCATCCCGGTTCTCGTCGACGGTCAGCAGGCCCTCCTCCGTGTACTGCAGGGTGATGATGTCATGCTCATCCTCCGCAGAACCAGAAATGGACATGTACTTGGCCCAGCTGTCCCCATCGTTCACAGCGATGCACCTCTCCTTGTAGATGGTCTCGGCTGCCGTTTCCCTGAAGGGCAGTGAGGAAGAAGATGATAAGCACGCATAATTTGGAGAATCAGTTCACCAATCTCAACTGTACAAAGTGCATCCAGCCCAATCTGCTTAGTACCACAAATTAACCTGATATTCATGTAACTAAGATATGCAACTGAACCAGTACCAAACAATGTAGTTGCAGTACCTAATTAACAGGCTGGACAATCATCTACATGGAAATTTCATACTTTCTGCCAGACTGTCCCATTACATCAGCACATGCGTGGGGAACACTGGAACCATGGTGCCCTTCGTTCACCATTTCACATAGGACACAATGCGAAGAGATTCATGCTGCATTGAAATTGCATCAACTGGTATTTCTACACGTATTAGCGGCTGAACAGGCACCAAAGCCTGAACTTTTTCTTTGGACAGGGTGCAGATTGAGAGAAAAACTCATTTCAGGCAGTTTTCGTATCATTTTCAGTATGTACAAACTGAACCAAAGAATGGGTACTAACCAGTACAACTGAACCAGTGTACTAGGATTGTACCAGTGTCAGGCAAGCTAGGCATAATAATGGTGTAGTACCAAACAATGTACTCCCTCCGTCTCGAAATAGATGTCACAAATTTTTCTAAAATTCGATGTATCTATATACTAAGCAGTGTCTAGATACATTCAAATTTAGAAAAATTTCTGACAAATATTTTGAGACGGGGGGAGTACTACAAGTACATAATTAGCAGGCTGGACATCATCTACATGTAAACTTCATACTTTTTCAGACTGTCCCATTACATGAGCACATTTCGGTGAAGACTGAAGAGATTCATGATGCGATGAAATTTCATACTAAAACCATGGTTCCTTGGTTGACCATTTCACAAGGACCAATTGGTGTTTCTACACGTATTAGCATATGATGAAAGAATTCAATAAACACAAGGTCTGATTGTAAGCAGACGCAGAATGTGCAGAGAAAGGGGGAAACTGAACAGCCGATTTGTGGCGCTGCAAGGAAAGAAGGACAAGACGGGGTCTTTGAAGAGGAAGGCGTCCCAAATTGCCTTGAGATCCCGGCAGGCAACGGATCCGGGATTTGGGTGGGGAGAGGAAATGAAGTACCTTTGGATCCCGGTTTCGACGAGCTCCTGGATGGCGGCGTCGAGCCCCTGGCGGTCGTCCTTCCTGGCGAGCATCTTGACCTCCTGCACGACGTGGACGCCCCAGCCGGCCGCCAGATCCGGCGCGTAGAGGTGGCGCACGGCCGCGTCCACGGCGTCCCTGTCGGCGGGGTCGGCCTCGGCGTAGACGGCCTGGAAGCGGCGCACGGCGCGGTGGCGGAGCTCGCGCGCGGCGGGCTTGGCGTTGGCGGCCCGGCGCGCGGCCGTGAAGAGGCAGTTGCCGTCCGACTCGACCTCGCCGCCGTGGTCGAGGCGGAAGACGACGGGGGAGAGGGGGGCGGGGGGCTTCCAGGCGACGCCGCGGTCGTGGATTTGCAGCAGGCGGCGGCGCTGCTGGTCGTCGAGGGACCAGACCGCGGACCAGGCGGGGGCGGGGGAGGGGGAGGGGGAAGGGGAGGGCCAGGTGAGGAGGTGGGTTGTGGGGGGTGGGGAGGGTGGCGGGGCGGGCGATGAGGGCGGGGGGAGCGGGTCGGCGGCGGGCGCGACGGCGGTGGAGGAGGCGTCGCAGAGGAGCTTGCCCATGGTGGTGGAGAATCGGCAGGTGGCTGGCTAGGGTTGAGTCGCTGGCACGCACGCGCGCTGTCCGCTTGTCGTCTCCTCCTCCGCCGCTAGCTGCTTGCTGGCCTTTTTCTTTTCTCTTTTCTGGTAAAAAATGTTTCTTTTCTGGTGGAGCTCGAGACGGGACGACGCGGCAAGAAAGCCGTTGGGGTAGGTGGCGAGGTGGAAGATGAGTGGGGTTAATAACGGACGGAGGTGGCCAAACTTGTTACCGTTGCTTCCCGCTAGCTGGAGTTGGTGTTGGCGTTTTGCTGGCCAGTGTGCCAGGTCAAAGATAAAATTTGTTTTTGTTTGTTTTTGCTTCTTTTAATAATGAGGGTCCCAACTGCATTATTTTCCAGTCATGGGCTCACAAATTACACAAGGACCCAATCAAGTGCCCGTATTTTACGGAATGGACATCAAGGGACCATGTACAGGATATGAAAAACGCGACCGAGTACTACATCGCCACACGGTCTGGCCGATGAGAATCGTCTTCGAATCAGCACCTCCGCCGGGGACGAGGCCACTTGGGTCGCCGCCGCCACGGGACGCTGCATTGGAGTTGAGTTGCACCCCCTTTGGCTTTCACGCCAAGAGGAATAAACGAGTCGATGTTGACGGATCATAAGATAAAAAATAGCCGGTGCCGAATCTCGATATGGTCATCTTTCGACCAAACCAGTGTGTAAGCAACATTGTCGCTGGTCTTCCGTCGAAGGGCCGTTGAGGGTGAACACCAAGTTAGAGAGAAGCTTCCATTCTTCCCCGCAAAGCCCTAGGACCGAGCATGCCCAACTCAAATCCAAGCCCCTTTGTCGTTTCACCTCCATAGTGACCCGAGCTAGGAGAATTGTTGTTGTAGTGGTTAGATCTGAGGCTCACATGAGCCTTTTTTAAGGGAAGCCCTTATCCGTCCATCTCTAGCTTCAACCTTTGGGGTCCCATAGAAAAAGAGATGTCACCGCCCGCATAGGAAGAAACTTGTGTGGGCCGACAACACCTCCAATTCGGCATAACACCAAACCCCACTAGGGAAAACAAAAGTAACCTATACTACTATGTACTCGGAGGGAGACCATCCTCCTCTCTCACTCGCACTGTGGCCGACAAGGTTGCTGAGGAGAGGGGGTACGAGCCCAGGTGAAGAGTGACTCTCAAGGGAAAGTGAGGAGAAAGAAAGGAGATGAGAAAATGAGAACCTCGCTACACCGTGTTTGTTTGTCTGCTGCCAAAAAGAAAAGAGGATGAAATGTGTTTCTTCCAAAAAAAATATTTAATGGAAAAGAGAATGTATATATTAGTTAGAAGTACCAATAAAGAGGGCCCTTAATGTTTTGTCGTATTTATTTTGATCAACTTTGGGCAACGATATAAAGTACTAGACAAATAGGCACGCTTCGCCGTGCCGCCTGGATGGCATCTTGGCAATAGCGTGGCTAGGAAGGTAGATATTTGCGGTTGTAGCTAGAATAGACAGGTCCACCTCGACAGATGATCCGTTACAGAAATACTCCATCTGTTCCATAATATAAGTCTGTTTAGCAATCTGTTTAGCTTGCTAAAAAGGCTTATACTGTGGAACAGAGGTAGTAGGATCTAGCGTGATGGCAAGATCGCCAATTAATTGAACTCCACCTTGAATCACTTAGAAACGTCTCCATGATTCTTTTTAACACGTAGTGTACTACCCAGATTTTCCTAGACAGCCAGCACCTGATATAAGGCATCGAAAACTCGAAATTACCAAGTAAAAACTCATCAGTTATGTTGAACTTACATGTCAAAGAGATTTTTCCATACCATATGTAGCAGATCATGCACCATTCCAGTTTGGAACAACTCTTTCAGTCCATACATCTTTGTATTACATATGTACATAAGAGGGTATTTCATCAACTGAAATAGAAAAGAAAAAAGTACCATTTAACTACGGATTTTCCTTTTCCGATCATAGCCAGACCATTGTTTTGGTATTGGTCCCCAATGAAGCTCTTGATAAAAGAAATGCTACTCTTTTGTCGCATGATTTAATAGAAAACAAGCTAATCCTAAATAGAAATGCTACTCTTACCAGAAAAACATCAGACATTCAGTTAGTACTTTATGAATCAACCTGAGCGGGACAAGGGAAACAAAAGCGTATATCTGAATAGAAAAAACACATAGTTATTTATACTTTCTTGGATGAAATTGTAAGAAAACACACAACCTTAGTGAGACAGTATTATCATATTTATTTTCATCTGACTGCACTCTAGAGTTGGTGCTGTAAGAACTTAGTCTGCCTATCACTTTCATGTTGATATTTGGGGTGGAAGATACATATAGTTGGTCTAAAATAAAAACCTAGATGATTGATTTATATAAGAATTCAAAATGTAAATTTTCATATACATGTCCCTTTTGAAGGGTTCTGTAGCAGAAAACAAAAAAATTCTAACTATGCGAACACTAGTACTAGGATTTATACTATGTAGACATAAGTAACGGAAGAGATAGACAGTATTCATACATTTGAAGACCGAGGCATGCCTTACGCAGGAAGGCATATATTGATGAAGACGAGCAACACCTCAAGTGTGGTGCCTCCGAAGTTTGTCACACGTCTGGTGTAGGTGACGTCTCCCGGACTCCGATCCAGCCGAGCAGCGGAAGAAGTAGATGCCGGATCGCTGATCATACGATAGTAGTGTGAAAGTGGAGAACTTACAACCCATGAGGTACTCTCCAATATTCCGGAGAAGTCCTCAATAGATGAGAGAGAGAGAGAATGGGAGAATGGGGTGATTCCAAAGGGGAAGGGGAGACCCCTATATATAGTGGGAGGAGGCGCAACACCCACGGGCCAGGCGGTGTGGGACTAAACCCCACACCCGCCGGCCCCCTAGGGGCAGCCGCCGGCCCTAGGTAGGCCCCACTAGGGTGGCCCACTAAGCCCAGGCCGACTGCCCCCCTCTCCCTAGGCGCCTTGCCTCTTGGGCCTCCCCTTCGGGTGAGGCCCATTAGCATTGGGCTGCCTTTAATAATAAAATAAAATATGTATTTAATATTAATTCTCCAATTAACATTCAAATACACATATTATCTTATTCCTTCACTCTAGTACACCTTCCGGACCCCTTCCGATCTTCATCGGATGTTACTCGGAACTATTCTGGTTTCTCTTTCTCTATTTCTCCTACGATACCTCATCTACCCCGAGCGTCCCTACCCTTAAATGTGACATCCTTCGGTTCGGAAACACTCCAGACATGATTGAGACTACTCTCATATAAATGATCAACAGAGGGACCTAGATGGCCATGTGACCCCCGTGCGTTTCACGAATATAACCACTCGAACTGTGAGATAGTCGTTTCCCGTTCCCTTTGTCATTTGATACCTAATTCATCCTAGACTTGTTCTTCGATATCCCCATACCTTAGTTCGGTCTTGTTACCGATGAACTTGTTTAGTCGTTCCCATGTCGTTGCATTCCATGACCAAGTCACATGCTTGCAAGCTTCATTAATGCAACGTCACCGAGATAGCCACATGTATCTATCTATTACATGGGTTTGACAAATCCTGGTCTTGATATGTACTCCTCTACGCGTCCCTTTGAAAACCTGAGTGACACCGTTTTGATCACCCTTTTACGAGATGATACTTGATAACCATCTAAACTTCTTCCAAAATGGTGATTTGCATTACCTCACAGTCAAAGGATCAGGTAATGAGGTTCTCTGTGTTTATCATCAATGGTGAACTTTGTAACTAGATCTCATTAAGATATAACTATCGGATTTTTGTCTATCGTGTCATTCAACTAATGATATGACCTCATTGATCTTGAAACCCAGATCATACTCATGACCAGTGAACTAGTTCGCTAGAGGTAACTAGATACACGGTTTGTTTGCATACCACAAGTGCATTAACGTTTCGTATTAACAAATTTATAGCATAGTATGAAACGTATTATGAACATACAGGAGATATATCAAATAATACACCTTATTATTTGCCTTTAGGGCATAACTCCTTCACCTTTTACATCACATAATTTTCTATTCTTTAATTCCCTCTCTTAAAAACAACAAAAAGAATTTTCTATTTATCTTTATTTTCCCTCTTCCTTCTTTTCTATTCTCCTTGGGGCTTTCACATATTTGCAAGAGAGTGATCGACTTAGAGTTTCCAAGAAGCAAATCAAAAGGGAAGAGAGAAGTGAAACCAATCATGAGAGGTATGCCTTAAGACTCCCCACTTTTAAAGTTTGAGATACCCATGTTAGTTAGTAGTAAATGATAAGATGTTATATTGGTGGAGTGAGTCTTTATATTGTAGTAAACTTTTGTTTGCATGGGTATTTAGTTGGGTACATTTTGTTCCAGCTCTTGTAGTTAACCAAGTCTTGCCTAAAAATTTGCTAAACAATTGTAATAAGAAAAAGTCTCACAATTGAAGGCTTGGGTGTTGTAGTGTTTAGTCTTGAAGGCTTATTTCTAGAGACACTCAACACCACGGAAAATAATGATTGACTCGATGGCTCTCTTTAAAAGGATTTGTTCGATTGAATTAATGTTTAACGTTTTTTGTGAGCATGCCAAAGTTTGACTTGTGAATCATAAGAATGATATAGCTTTATGCGTATCAAACTTCTTGAGATGCCAACAACTTTGCTAGCCTGTGAATGACATTCATGGAGGAAACTCCTAGATTTCGGCTATGAGTTGATTAAACATATGTAGTAGCAATGCTATAATGAGTAAGATTCTTGGCATTCTCGGATAGATGTGTTCATGATGGAATCACTCCTCTAGCTAATATGAGTAATCATTGTGCAAAAGGAACAAAAACCTTGGTAATGCCACGAGTGTCCATCACAACCCGATAAACAAATTAAAATCTTTGGCATGCTCTCAATAACTTAAGAACTAAAATTCGTGAAGGACGATGAATAGAAAAGTAGTGCTTGAAAAGTCTTGATTTATTGATGTGGGAGAATTGAGATACTCTAGTGTATATGTTTTTCATGACAAACTCTCACACTCTCAATTTTACATGATTATACTTTATTGTTCAAAGGCAAGCCTATGAGTTAATTACATGACATGGAATAAGGTTTACTCATTTGAATCATCCATGTTAGAAATAATTTTGATGCGCTATAAGGATGCGTAAAACCCGTATGATATGCTTGCCATTACTCTATCTATGCTGAAGTTTTTTAGATTAATAAAGTGGAGGAAACATGAGACTACCAATCATGAGTAAGATCATCATCTCGTTATTTCTATTTAAATACCGAGTTCCTTTTTGATTTTGGTTTTCTTGCTCAAGGACGATCAAATTTAAGCTTGGAGAGGTTGATGGCTGTGAAATATAGCCATCTACGTCCACATTTAAACTGGATATTATTTATATTTTTGATGAAATATCTCTCTAAACCCTGCCACTAATGCCTAATGATCAAATGGGTACGATCCTTTCTTTCTATTTTCCCTGCATAGATAATGATGTTTGATGATGGGAATCACAACCTTAAAGTCAAAGATACGAGATTTCCAACAACCCAAAGAAACTAGGGGTCATGAAGTGGAGACAAAAGCTTTAATGACCAACTATATCAAAACCGCTAGGTTAAATAGAAAAACTTTCGTGAAGGGACCCCTATATAAAGAGGCTTCAGGTGACGATAAATAGAGCCACTGAGAGCCGTCACAGAACCCTAGAAATCTCCATCCACAACACCGAAGAGCCGCCAGATAAATAGACTTAGATCTAATCTCCAAACCCTTCTCCACCACCATAGCCATATTTCACCTCTTGTAATAGTAGATCTCATCTTCGATTGACGACATTGTAAGACCATTTGCTATCAATCTCATGATTTCCATTACAATGTTTATGATTTTCGATTTCATCTCTATGAGTGAGTAATTCTCTTTGGGCTAAGGGCTTTGGCCTAGCCATGTAGCTTTTATGCATGTTATGTATCATAGATAGGATCATGTATTAGTTTGTATTACATGATGATTATTGTATCCTCTCTTGCCTCAATCCAAGGACTTGTCAGGTACCAAAGACCTTAAGGATTGAGCCAGGTATAGGGAGTATGCTTAATGACTAATCTGCAGGTTGGGAACCCCAGTGACAGAAGGGATAGTACGGTTGTATGTGAGGGATTTACTTGGGATTAACGGTGACATCACTATGCATATCATTAGTTCTATTTCTTCTATGGATGAGACTAGTAGGTTATTGCTATAAGCGGTTGCTGAAGCAATAGCAATTATGGATGCACTACTCACATATAATTATCTTGCTCTAACAATTACATGCATACTTTATTATTATCTTTTGTTCCCATCAGATGTTTTGCGCAGCTACAGGTGAAACCGAAAGCCCTAGGCCCTCTGTCTCCATCATCGACAACAACAAAAGACAGCAAACTCTTGGTCCGGTAAAACACAAAAAGAATTCTAAAACTCCCAAAGGTCCGTTAAAGTAACTTCACTATGCTTTCCGCTTCCCGAGGATTCGAGAACCTGGGTCTACTAGGGGAAAAGAGCTATACTACATCTGTAATCTGGATCAAAGATATCACCTGTTGTTGGGGATATATTGTCTGGGTATCCTCACAGTTCCTCACTGACCAGCATGTCCCACTTCGGGTTAGAGCTTTGCTTCACGAGCGGCCTAGTCAGGGAGAAGAAATGGAGTCTAGTCCGGCTACGGGAAGGCCCAGAAGACTTATTGACATAGGCCCATAGTGTTACTTGTAGTTCAAGATGTACTATATAACCGACTCTTAGTCGTAGCCGGATAGATCTCTCCTGTAAACCCTAGGTCGGATATCTATATAAGTCATCCTAGGGAGAGCCTTTAGGGCAACCTCACAATAGTCTACAATCTCAACTCGCACAGGTGAAACCCTTGTAACCCATATTTCGGCTCTGCCGTATTATTGGATTGCTAGCAGGAGTAGGATCCGTCCAAAGCCGGCGGAGTCGAACCTGGGTAAACTTGTGTGCTCACCGTTCCGGAACACCGTACGTCTCACACCCCTCTCTTCCACACGCCCCAAGGACCCCCTCATGGCGTACTTGTCATCAATCTGACGACAGTTGGTGCCCACCGTGGGGCAAGTGAGCTTCGGATCTGCGTTCCGAGCGGAATCTTCAAGAATCGGAATCGGCGAGACTATCACCGTCGGTCGTATCCTCTATGCCAGTGACATCCCTCTCATCGTTTTTGACGTGACCTGGATTCTGACTAGGGAGGTCGTGACTGCCTACACCATCATGTATTTTGGTGAGATCGATGTGTACATCGGATTCACTGAACTTGCCCCACCCACCCCAGCGGTGATGATAGAGGCAGAAGAAATTTCTGGGTCCCCTTTGTCCGCGGAGGCAGCAGAGTTTCGGATCTCAGAAAAACCTAATCCCACCGAGCCCGCACCAGTTGTGGAGATAGTGGAGAAATACGAGCCTGAAGCAGACCTGGCGGTTCAAGTCGAATCTGGAGTGGATCTCCCTGGAGAGGCCGAATCCCAGATAGATCCACCCACTGAAGTCAAAATCCAGGAGGATCATAGCAACAACCTTGGTTCCGGCCCTGTCAATGCCGGAACAGATCAACTGTTCCTGAGGCACACGTTGAGGCGTATGATGATGCAAGACGCAAGCGTGGATGAGATTCTCGAGACTATCAGGATCTTCGAGGAAGCCCACGAGGAAAGCCGCAACTACCTCAGGACCCACACGTCGCACTTCCTCGGATACGTTGGATCTGGATCTGGCTCTGCCGATGCTGGAGAAAACACCAACTCAGTGCTGGAGGCGATCGGAACAAACACTGACTTACTCGCATCCTCGGATGACTCGATGACGTCGGCAGATTTCCAAAAATTCTCCACGGAGTATGAAGAGGAGTATAACTCCAAAGCTGCAGAGGAAGGAGAAGCCATGGATGAAGGATCCGGGGAAAACTCTTCCAAAGCGCAGGATGACATGGATATCAGAGATAATCCCAAGTTCCAAATGTCCGAAAGTACCGATCAGATCTTGAATCCGGGAAACGGACCCAAAGCCATCTTTGCTACCGGCGCTGCTAGGAAGGCAAAGAAGAAGAACATGAAGAACAAGACCCCGACAAAAGATCATCCGGCAGAGGAAGTGATTTCTAAGGAATACAAGGAAGACTCGGATGGAGCACTAATCACAGAAGAGCCCAAAGAAGAGTCGGTGGATGGACACGTGATCACCGAAGGTGCACGTAAACTCATCGATGTTGCATTCACCACACCTATTTCTACAGCTGCAGAACTTACTGCTGAAGAGCTGGACGAAAGGGCCCAAGCCCTAGAAGCGCGTCACCAAGTACTCCTTGATGAGGCCAAAAACATCAAGGAAGAAAAGAAATGCATGGCAACTATGGAGAAGTACATCTCTCGGCAGCATCAGAAGATCTAGAAATGTCACACTCATGACGACCAATTCCCGGAGATTCACAAAGTCCTCTTTGGAGGAGACCATGGGATGCCTCGACACGGCAGCAAGGGTGACTGGGTGTATCCAACACCAGTGCAGAACACCGTTGCGGCTCGAGAAATCCTAGCAAGTAATCCAGGCCCAGAGCAGATTCGATTGGGCATCAAACTACTCAACAAGGGGCTGGAGCAGCAGAAGGCCGCCCTGTCCGGAAGCAGAAAACTGGTCTCCCAATCTGACCAATGTTGCACGGATCCGGCCTAGAATGATGTAAAACCCCAACATGTTCTGGAACAGCATCACCGCTCTGACTGTCGGGAAGACAACTACTGAAGAACCGGATTTTCAGGACAACATCACAAAGCTGCACGTGACTGGCACAACGTTACCCTAGCTGCCGAGCAAGAGGAAATTGTTACACTGAATCCAAAGAATCCTCCCCGGCGAGAGTCGAACGATCGCAGGTAAGAAGACAAAGAGAAGCATCGAGAGGAGGACCGTCAAAGAATGCCACTCCTAGACACACAAGCCGTCCAGCTAACGGACGAAGGAACGACGGACACCGTGCTGAGTCAAGCTGGCAAGGGGCTCGTTGTAATGAACATCCTCCCCAGAACCGGAATAATAATGCTCCGTGTCGTCGGATTGAGGACAAGTACGCCATGAGGGGGTCCTCGAGGCGTGCGGGAGAGAGGGGTGTGAGACGTACGGTATTCCAGGACGGTGAGCACACAAGTTTACCCAGGTTCTAGCAATCTAGTAATACAGCAGAGCCGGAATATGGGTTACAAGGGTATCGCCTGTGCGAGTTGATGGTCTAAAGTATTGGGTTGTAAGGTGTTATGCCCTAAAGGCTCTCCCTAGGACGGCTTATATAGATATCCGGCCTAGGGTTTACAGGAGAGATTAATCCAGCTACGACTAAGAGTTGGTTATAGAGTACATCTTGAACTACAAGTAACATTATGGGCCTAAGTCGGTAAGTCTTCTAGGCCTTCCCGTAGCCGGATGGGACTCCATCTTCTCTCCTGACTAGGCCGCCCGTGAAGCAAAGCTCTAACCCGAAGTGGGCCACCCTGGTCAGTGAGGAACTGTGAGGATACCCGGAAAGTATATCCCCAACAGCAGCCCCCGGAGGCCTCCAAGATCCAAAGTCGGATTTTATCATCGTCTAGCTTGATCTTCGGCTTGCAGAATCTTGAAGGGTTCCTGAAACTTCACAACAAAAAATATGATCCAGGTCTTTAAAAATAAGTCGGACCTATCAATTAGTTACTCGGATTTTCCAGCTCGATCTTAAACTAAGCCGGAACTTGGTTTCTACGCCACCTGACACAGGCATGGTCAAGTCACGTCATCTGACAGGCGTGCCGTCAGCACAACCATTGGTGGGTCCGCGGTTCGCGGAACCGAGGGGCCGTTTCAATGCGTGCGTGGAGATCGAGGCGACGCAATCATCGCGTGGGCCCTTCCCAGTTCTTTCCATGACGCGTGGCGGTTACACTGTAGCGTTTGCACGAATCTTGGCGCAGGTAGGTGGATATAAGGGGTTCGGATTTCTTCTTCTCCTTTCCACCAGTCCTTTGCCGTTCCTTTCCTCCCAATCCCTCTGCGCGCTCAGAGCCTTCTCGCCCTCCTCCCACAGAGCTCCTAGCGCCGCCCCTTTTAGGTCACTTTCTCACCGGAGAAAAATGGCTTCATCATCTTCTTCCTCTGGTTTGGCGGTGGCGGAAGCAGCTGCGGAGAAGGAGAGCTTCCGGGGAATCTGGATCCCTTGTGCCCTTGACGAGGACGGCCTCAAGAACATGGAGAAGGAGGGGCTTCTCGCCGCCGGCGACTGGCGGACCGGCTCTGGTGAAACCGTCCCCAACCCGCGCGAGGGCGAGCGTGTCCACTTCGGCACCCATCTAGATCGAGGTATGTCTTTTCCTCCCTCGGAGTTCTTCTCCGAGGTGATAGATCACTATGGAGTTCAACTCCACAATCTTGCTCCCAATTCTCTTCTAGAAATGAGCGCGTATGCTGCGCTTTGTGAGGGCTTTCTCGGCATTAGGCCAAGTTTGCTTCTCTTCCGGTACTATTTTCATGTCCGGAGAAATTCCATCACTGTCGGTGTTCCTTACATCACCGGCACCATTAGCTTGTCTGTTAGATGAGACCGGGCATATCCCAAAATTTCTGCTAGTGACTCGGTAAAACAATGGCCAGCCAGTTTTTTCTACCATAGGGATATTCCGGCTCCCGACAAAGATACTGCTTTGCCGGCTTTCGTCGACGGAGCCGCCACGGCCTAGCCTTCCTAGGACGAGGCTGCTCCGGCTCTCATCGACGATCTGATCCTCGCTAAGAGGCGGATCGAATATATGATCAAGCACATGGGTCTGAAGGGATCCGACTTGGTCCAGTGCTGGGTCTCACGTCGGATCCAGCCACTTCAGTACCACGGGGAAAGACTGATGCACTCCATCACATCTTCCAAAAAAGACTCTCTCCGCATCAGCCCCAAATCCTACACCACTCAAGGCTACATCAGCCAAATCAAGTGGCTGATCAAGGAGCGGATCGAGAGGAGGATTCTGGAGATTTCTCTGGATATGTACACAGCGGAAAACCCGCGGTACCGGTAAGCTTCCCTCAATACACCTTTTATGTGTTTCAATCTTTAAGTTATATACTGCAATGCTGATATGCTTTCCTGCTTTCAGCTTGCTGACCTCCCCGAGTCGGAGCTTGCTCCACTCGAAGGATATCCTCCTGAGTTCTCTCAGGAGACAGAAGTAGTCCCACTGCCGGACTTGGCGCTGAAGAAGCACAAAGCTCCGACAATGGCAGTTGGCACAAAGGAGGTGCCAGTCGTGAAGAGGTAACCTTCTTTCACAACTTTTCCGCCTTTGTACTTTACTCTAGTTTCTTTCCGAGATGTAATGTTTCCGACTTTACTACTTTCTCAGAGCAAAATCAATCATCAAGGGTAAGGGGAAGGGAACTTCTTCGAAGCCCTTGCGTTAGACGAAGCTTACCATAGCTTCCCCTACCGTGGCTCCTCCGACTCCGGCCCCTCAACCTTCTGCAACTCCGGCGATCATTCCTTCTCCGGTGGTTGTAGAAGATCCGGCTCCTCCAACGGAACCTGTGATCCTTGGGTCGCAGACTGACGTCACCGTGGGTGCGTCAGCTCAAGATAAGGGTGAACCCTTTTCGGGTAATGATCCCTCGGCTGAAGTCTTCGCTGAAAACCTCCTCAGCAATCCCGGACTTGCCAAGTTTGGCCTATCTCGGAAAGCTGCAGAGGAAATCTAGCGGCTGGCCAGGCAAGTCCTGGACAAAAGCCATCTATCCCCCGAGGAGGACGCGCAAGAAGCAGAGGACGTCAAGTTCTCTGACCTTCTCGCTCAAGTCCGCCTTCGCGACGAGAGGATCAGGACTAGCGAGCTTCCAACAGCCCCAGTAATCCCTCTTACCCTCGCCGAGAAGGTGGCAGCTGAAGTGAACGCGGGTTTAGATAAACTCATCCGCAAGCAATATGTAAGTCGGAATTCCAACTCTTGTTTTTACATTATGTTATATCATAGCCTCTAGCCCCCAAGCATGAAGTAGGATATAGAATCCGAGTTTATGCTTCATTAGGATGCCAAAGAATGAACTAGTGTAGCCCCAAGGCTCGTGCTGATATTTAGCAAAAAATATTAGCCCGAGTCTTAAGTAGCTTTCTGACTTTGGGTATTCTGACTTACAGAAAGTATGTTCCTATAACCAGGAATTATTAACCAATGTCTGTGATAAGCGGAGAGAGATCAAAGCTCTTCGGCTTAAAAATGCTGAGCTCAAGGTGGCGAAGGATGAAGCCGAAGGTAAACATTCCGAGATTCAAACCTTGTCTTTTGCTTTTTCAATGTCGAATTTTTCTGAACTGTTGTTCTTTTTGACTTACAGTGTTGGTGAAACAATCCATCGCTATGATTGAAGAGGCCGAGAACCTCAAGACCCTGGTGGTGGAGAACAAGGGACTTCGCCAAGAGATAGATAATCTCAAGGCGGATCATGAAACGAGCATAGCTCAAGTCTTGGAATCCTCCTCCATGGCCACTGAAGAGCGCGATCGCAAGATTGCCGCTCAAGATAAAGTTATCTTGGACCTCAAGAATGAGCTTGGCAGAGAGAAGGACATCTCCCAGGCTCTCCGTGCTGAACTCCAGAGTCTCCGGGAGGAGAAGGCCAAGATTGATGACGCCATTCTCGGTATGTTTCCCCTCTCTGACTTATCTTTTCTTCAACTTCTATCAATGTCGGTTTTTTCTTAACTTTGTTTTGTGTATAGGCCCTCTAAACTTGACGGACTCCTCCTCCTCCGAGCCCCGCACCCATCAGCTTACCCAAGTCGATGATCTTCTTCATGACTACCGCCAGTCCCTTGAGGACATTGGCGAGTCTCTCAGGATTCCGGACATGCCAAGCATGTCGGATTTTCAAGTGCAGGAGAAGGCCAAGGAAATGCCGCAACTTGTTCGGGACTGGAACATGTCCTACGCATGGAATGTTGCGCAGAACGCTCTCACCATGGTCATGAGCCACCATGAAAACATGGAGATATGGCAAGTGACCAGAGGGTACTGCAAGGTAGACGAAGACGGCCAGGAGCAAGACCTTCAAGCCATCATGCACTCCTGCGCCGGATATGGGTGCCACGTAGCTGATCTGACCAGCTAGGAGATCCCCTTCTTCACCCGCGTAGCTACTCCGCCACCTCCTCCAGAAGAAGCTGAAGAAGTTTCCGACGATGAACGGACCACCTCGGATCCGGACATTACGGAACGATATCAAGGCGGAGTAACCAGCGAGCCGGCAGCTGCTTCATCTCCTCCTGCATCATAGACCACAAACTTATGTATTATTCTGTGAAAGAACATGATGCGTTTGTAAATATTAAGTACTATTGACTTTTGCTAGTGCTAAGCTTTTAATCTATTCAGCACTTTTTGGCTTAGACTTTTTTGTGTGCCTGAAATGTTTACATAAGCACTTGAAATTTTCCGTCTCTACTTATCGTTTATCTGGCTTTCCGCTTCGTCCCTTTCGTGAGTCGGCTAAACCTTCAGCCGGAAACTTTGCCGAGCAACGGAGCTCAATTGCTAAACCAGTTTAAACTCGGAAACAAAGGCGGCTTCCAGTACCAACAATTCACTACTCAGAAAATACTCGCATCCAGCAATCAGACAAATAACCTAAGCAAAGACTAGAGTTTTTAGAGTTATACCCGAAGGTAGCAGTTTTATAATCGAAAATCTAAACCAGAACGAACATGAGCATAAAGTACTTTCAAGCATTCTGGGATTTCTGATTATGACATGATCATTAGGAAATAAGATGGTAAAAACTTCTCAGAAAAACTTTGAGGTAACCAATTTTTTTATTTCTCACAGAACATGTACATATGTATGATTACAAAGAAGGATAAACTAAGAATAAAAGGGACGTAGCTGAGTAATATTCCACGGCCTGTCTAACTCATCCGGATTTGTACTGCCTCCAGCTCTCTTTCTCTTCTTAGTAGCAGGTCTTTCTTTGACTGGCCTTATGTCAGTTAAGTAGTACGATCCATTGTGCAATACTCGACTAACTAAAAAGGGCCCTTCCCATACTGGGGAAAGTTTGTGCTTTCTTTGTTGTATAAGCCGGAGAACCAAATCACCTTTATTGAAAGATCTAGTTCGGACTCTCTGGCTTATGATATTTGCGTAACTTCTGCTAATAGGCTGTAGATCTCATTTCAGCAACGACGCGAACTTCTTCGACTAAGTCGAGATCATTTTGTCGAGAAATCTCGGCATCCTCTTCGATATATGCGGCCACTCTAGGAGAAGTATGAATTAAATCGCTAGGAAGAACTGCTTCTGCGCCATAGACCAAGAAGAAAGGTGTGTATCCTGTTGACCTATTCGGAGTTGTTCGTAAACTCCAAATTACAGAGGGTAGTTCCTCTGCCCAAGCCCCCGCAGCACGTTTTAATGGTGCTTTGAGTCTTGGTTTCAAGCCCTGTAGAATTAAACCATTTGCTCTTTCGACTTGTCCATTAGCCTGTGGATGTGCGACTGACGCAATGTCAAGCCGGATATTTTGCTCATGGCAGAATTCGGCCAGTTCTCCCATAGAAAAGTTACTCCCATTGTCCGTGATAATGCTATGCGGATAACCATACCGGATTATGACATCCTCGACAAATCTTTTGGCTGTTGCTCCATCACAACTAGTGACAGGTTTAACCTCGATCCACTTTGTGAATTTATCCACCATCACTAAGAGGTGAGTGAATCCACTTGGAGCTCGTTTAAAAGGTCCTACCATATCAAGCCCCCAGACCGCAAAAGGCCATGTTATAGGTATTGTTCGCAGCTGATCAGCCGGAACATGAGCTTGCTTGGCGTACTTTTGGCAGCCTTTGCATGTCTTGACTAATCGTTTGGCATCTGCCTGAGCTGTAAGCCAGAAAAATCCATGTCGAAAAGGTTTTGCCACTAAAGATTTGGCTGCAGCGTGGTGACCACACTCGCCTTCGTGGATTTCCCTTAAGATTTCCACTCCTTCTTCCGGAGATACACAGCGCTGAAAAACCCTAGAAACACTCCGTTTATGGAGCTCACCTTTAACAATAGTATAGGCTTTTGCTCGTCGGATAATCTATCGGCTCAGTACCTCGTCTTCGGGTAATTTGCCATCTACCAAATAATCGAGGTAGGGTTGAGTCCAGCTGGGGATTATAGCCAGAACTGCTATCAAAGGTGAGTCGGATTTGGTCAGATATTCCTCATCTACTCCCTTTATCGAGGGAACTTTGAGGTGCTCTAAAAATGCGCCATCCGGGACCTCTTTCCGCGCAGAGCCTATTCGAGATAGTGCATCTGCTTCCTCATTTTCTGCTCGAGGGATGTGTTGAACTTCAAACCCCTCGAACGATTTAGATAGATCATCCACGACAGCTTTATATGCTGCCATGTGCTTATTTGCATTACAAATATCTGAGACTTGCTGAGCAACAAGATCCGAATCTCCGTAACACATCAAACGTCGGATGCCAATATCCTTAGCAATCCGGATTCCATGCAGTAGTGCTTCATACTCGGCAATGTTGTTTGTCGCTGTGAAGTGGATCTGCAACACGTATAAAAGTTTATCTCCTTGGGGTGATTTGAGCACCACGCCAGCCCCCGAGCCCCCTCGAGCATTAGACCCATCGAAAAAGAGGGTCCAATATTCCGACTCAGGGAGGACCATGTTCTCTTTGGTCTCTATCCAATCAGCGACAAAGTCAGCAAGGATCTAGGATTTGATTGCTGTCCGGGGTTTGTACTCAATATCGAAAGCTGCAAGCTCTATGACCCATTTGGCAACGCGTCCTGTGGCATCACTATTGTTGATTATATCTCTCATGGGAGCTTTGCTCACCACGGTAATTGGATGCTCCTGAAAATAGTGTCATAACTTACGAGATGCTAGAAAAACACCGCAAGCCAACTTTTGATAGTGTGGATACCGCTGTTTTGATTCTGTCAGGACCTCGCTGACAAAGTTCGTCGGACGCTGCACCAGGTGTTCCTGATTTTCTTCTGGTCTCTCCACTACCATGACGATACTGACAACCTTATTTGTCGCAGCAATGTAGAGCAACATCGGTTCCTGAGGTTCCGGCGCTACAAGGATAGGAGCAGATGAGAGTACTTTCTTCAGGTCTTGTAGTGCAGCTTCAGCTTCATCAGTCCAGACAAAATCTTTGGTCTTCTTCAGGAGTTTGTATAATGGTGTGGCTCTTTCACCAAGCCGGCTTACAAATCGACTGACCGCACCAATGCAACCAGTTAATCTTTGTACGTCCTTCAAGCGAGTTGGCCTAGAAATATTGAGAATAGCCTTGATTTTGTCGCGGTTCACCTCTATGCCTCTTTGAGACACGATGAAACCTAACAATTTTCCGGCTGGTATTCCAAAGAAGCATTTCTTCGGGTTAAGCATGATGTTGTATTTTCGTAGATTGGCGAACGTCTCCTCCAAGTCGGGAATCAGTGTTTCCTTCTTTTTGGACATCACCGCAATATCATCCATGTATGCATGTACATTGTGTCCGAGTTGATCATGGAGGCAACGCTGCATCGTGCGCTGGTACGTAGCTCCTGTGTTCTTCAGCCCAAAGAGCATCGTAACAAAACAGAAGGTTCCGAAGGGGGTTATGAATGAAGTCTTGACTTTGCCAGATTCCTTCATCCGGATTTGGTGATAACCGGAATATGCGTCGAGAAAACAGAGGAGTTCCGAGCCTGCCGTAGAATCGATAACTTGATCAATTCTAGGCAGAGCGAACGGATCTTTTGGACAAGCCTTGTTCAAGGCAGTATAATCAACACACATCTTTAAATCAGTGGTGTACTTTTTAGGGACCATTACAGGGTTGGCCGACCAATCAGTATGGATGACCTCTTCTATGAATCCGGCTAACTCGAGCCACGCTAGTTCCTTAGCTATTACCTTACGCTTTTCATTGCCAAACCGTCGTAAGGACTGTTTGACGGGTTTAGCATTCGGGTTTACATTTAGAGAATGCTCAGAAAGTTCCCTAGGTACTCCGGTCATATCAGATGGCTGCCATGCGAAGATATCTTGATTTGCTTGGAGGAACTTGACGAGCGCGCTTTCCTATGCGCTACTTAGGCCTACGCCTATCTGGGTCACCTTGGAGGGGTCATCATCCTTCAATGGCGTCTGCTTCGTCTCTTCTGATGCCTTGAACTCCGGATTTGGTTTTGTCACCTCCTTCTTCGTCGCGGGCATCTCGGACGGATCTATGCTCTTCTTGATCTCCTGGTACTCCTGGGCGTGCAGCACGGCTTCGGCAAATGCGGCATGTCCATCCTCACACTCTCGTGCCTTCTTCGGGTCTCCCCTGATGGTGATTACGCCGTTGGGACCTGAAATTTCCATCATATTGTAAATGTAACACGGACGAGCCATAAAAGCCCAGTAAGCCGGACGTCCGAATATAGCGTGGTATGCGCTCTTGAACGGGACCACTTCGAAGGAAAGTGCCTCCGTCCGATAATTCTTTGGTGTTCCAAAAGTAACATCCAAAGTGATCTCTCCTAGGGAATTAGCTTGTCTTCTTGGGACAACTCCGTGAAAGATCACAGAGCTATGGTTCAGCTGTGTTTCCGAGATCTTCATCCGGCGTAGCGTTTCGACATAGAGAATAGTGATGCTGCTACCACCGTCCATGAGGGTCTTGGAGAAACCATAACCGTCAATAAGTGGATTGACGATTAAGGCGTATTTTCCTCGCCTGTGTAACTTAGGCAGATGACCAGCGCGGTCAAACGTGATTGCCACTTCCGACCAGTCCAAATACTGAGGGACAGCCGGAACTATTGCGTTGAGCTCGTGGATAAGTACTTTCTTGACCTTTGCTGGTTGAGATCCGAGGAAGGTGACGTAAGTGTCTTCTTGGTGGGAAAAGTCTTCTTCCATTCCGGCTTGGGATTTGAAGCATCAGCTTCCTCCATGTCAGAATCTTCCTTGGTCTCTTTGTCTTTTTTGGGATTCTTCTTTCCCTTCTTCCGCTTAGCTTTGTAGCCTGCGGTATCATCTCTCTTGATGTCATCGTTAAAACGACACTCAACGTTGGTGTGGGACGAGCCCCCATTGGCGTCCAAGTGATGCACACATGGGTTATTGGCAATGTCGGCCCCTACGTAGGTTTTCCCTGGTTGTTGTTCTCCTCTACCTTGGACCCTTGATGTCCCACGGCCACGCCCGCGGCCTCCGCCACGTCCTCCTCGTCCTCCAGACCCAGAAACAGTAGTGACCACTGCTGTCTCCGCGTTGGGTTTTTCTTCCAAGGTGTTTTTGCGCTTCTGAGCTTGTTGCTTTGGTTGTTTTGCCGACTGAGGCACAACCAGGACATTGAGTAATCCCTCTGCATCGTCGTCAGCATCTGCATACTTGCTCGCTATTTCTATCATCTCTCCAAGATCAGTAACCTTGTCACACTTCAAGCGATGGCGCAGTAAACCAATTGGCAGACCTGCGATGAAAGCTTCAATCGCGGTTTGATCATTTACTCCTTCACAGGAGTTCTTGGTGTCGATCCATCGTCCGAGGTAATCTCGGCAAGTTTCTCCGGCTTTCTGGGTGCAACGCTGTAGGTCTCCAACCGTACAGGGCCTCTGATATGTGCCTTCGAAATTCCGAAAGAACGCACTTTGCAAGTCATACCAGTTATGGATGGTATTCGCCGGAAGTTCATTGAGCCATGATCGTGCCATCTTCCGCAACATAAGTGGGAGATATCGGGTTGCGACCAGGCTGTTTTCGCCTTTAGCGATGCAGCAAGCTTGGAAGAGATCCTGTAACCAGGTGTCTAGCCGAGCAATGCCGACGTAGGCTTGGATATGTCTTGAGATAGCAAATCCTTCTGGCAATTTTGTAGCTCTGATGCATGGTCCGAAGCACTTTGGGCCCATGTACACGTCATCGTTTTCATAGCGCCGAGCCTCTATGTTGGAGGTGATCCTGTGCCTTGCGTCGTTCGGGGATAGAGATCGTCCCGAATGTCGGCTGCGGCTGCGGTGCCCTGGAGCCGGACTTTGGCTTCTGCCACCACCTCCTCCACCATGTCGTCCTCCTTGACCTCCTTGGGCGCCGTTGTGATAACTGTGTGGTGGAGAGGGTGGTGCAGCTGGATAGTTTCCGGCTGATTGCCGGCCTCCGTCCGAGCGTCATTATTCCGGTTCCGGGGAGGTTCTTGACTATGACGAGCCCCCTGCCGGCTTGTTCCAGCGTGGTTTCCGTCGTTCCTTCGTCCGTCGTTCCCACCATGGTGAGGCTCAGCCGGACGGCTCTCATGTCTAGGAGGTGTCATTCTCTGACGATCCTCCTCCCGACGTTTCTCCTTATCTTCTCCCTTTCGTTCATTGAATTCTCGTCGGGGAGGATTCCTCGGATTCAGTGCAGCAATCGTGTCTTTCTTAGCTGCTGGAGCGACATTGCTCCAGTTATGTGTAGCTCTGCGATGCTGTCCCGATGATCCGGTTCTTGAATAATTGTCTTCCCTGCGTTCGGGGTGATGGTACTGCGCCCGAACGTAATGGGATCTTACGTCAGCCCATGCCGGATCTGTGCGACATTGGTTAGAATCCGAGACCAGTTTTTGACTCCCAGACAGCGCGACCTTCTACTGCTCTAGTCCCTTGTTGAGTAGCTTGATACCCAAGCGTATCTCCTCTGGCCCTGTATTAGCCGATAGAATTTCACGAGCTGCCACGGTATTTTGCACTGGTGTTGGGTATACCCAATCTCCGTTGCTATCCTTCCGTGGCTTCCCCATCTCATCTCCAAAAAGGACGGCACGGACACGTGGGAATTGGTTGTCATCTATGTGACGCTTCCGTGTCTTCTGATGTAGACGGGACATGTACTCCTTGTTTGACATGCGCTTCTTCTCCACCTCGATGTTTTTGGCTTCATCGAGGAGTTGTTGACGACACGCTTCTAGGGCCTGGGCCCTTTCGTCTAGCTCATCTGCAGTAAGTTCTGCAGCTGTAGGGATAGGTGTGGTTAATGCGGCATCGATGAGTTTACGTGCACCTTCAGTGATCACGTGTCCATCCACCGATGCTTCTTTTTTCGGCTCGTCTGGGATAAGTGCTCCATCCGAGTCTTCCTCGTATTGCTCGGCAATCACCTCCTCTGCGAGAGGGTATTTTGTCGGGGTCTTGTTCCTCTTGTTCTTCTTCTTTGCCTTCTTGGCAGCGCCGGTAGCAAAGACGGCTTTGGGTCCGTTTCCCGGAGTCAAGCTCTGATCGGTACTTTCGGACATCTGGACTTCGGCATTATCTCCGACGTCCATGTCATCCTGCGCTTTGGGAGAGTGTTCCCCGGATCCTTCATCCATGGCATCTCCTTCCTCTGCAACTTTGGAGTTGTACTCCTCTTCATATTCTACGGAGAACTTTCGGAAATCTGCCGACGTCATGGATTGCCTCCAGCACCGAGTCGGTGTTTTCTCCAGCATCGGCAGAGCCGGATCCGGATCCGACATACCCGATGAAGTGCGATGCGTGCTTCCTGAGGTACCTGCGGCTTTCACGATCATCCATATCAAAAAATTTAATTGTCTCGAGGATTACATCTGCGCTTGCGCCTTGCAGTATCATACGTCTTAGTGTGTACCTGAGGAAAGGCCTGTCTGTTCCAGCATCGCCAGAGCTGGAATCAATGTCGTTGATATGCTCCTCCTAGATTTCGACTTCCACGGGTGGGTCGATCTAGGATTCGGCTTCTCTAGGGAGATCCACTCCAGATTCGACTTGGACCGTGAGGTCTTCTTCAGGCTCAGATTTCTCCACTATCTCCGCAACTGGTGTGGGCTGGGTGGGATTAGGGTTTTCTGAGATCCGGAATTCTGCCGCCTCCGCGGACAAAGGGGACCCAGAAGATTCTTCTGCTTCTATCATCACCGCTGGGGTGGGTTGGGCAGGTTCAGCGAAACCGATGTAAACATCGATCTCGCCAAAAGACATGATTGTATAGGCAGTCACGGCCTCCCTAGCCGGAATCCAAGTCTCGTCGAGAACGATGAGAGGGATGTCGCTGGCGTAGAGGATGCGACCGACAGCGATGGTCTCGCCGATTCCGATTCTTGCAGATTCTGCTTGGAACATAGATCCGAAGCTCACTTGCCCCACGGTGGGCGCCAACTGTCGTCGGATTGAGGACAAGTACGCCATGAGGGGGTCCTCGAGGCGTGCGGGGGAGAGGGGTGTGATACGTACGGTATCCCGGGACGGTGAGCACACAAGTTTACCCAGGTTCAAATCCGCCGGCTTTGGACGGATCCTACTCCTGCTAGCAATCCAGTAATACGGCAGAGCCGGAATATGGGTTACAAGGGTATCGCCTGTGCGAGTTGATGGTCGAAAGTATTGGGTTGTAAGGTGTTATGCCCTAAAGGCTCTCCCTAGGACGGCTTATATAGATATCCGGCCTAGGGTTTACAGGAGAGATCAATCCAGCTATGACTAAGAGTTGGTTACAGAGTACATCTTGAACTACAAGTAACATTATGGGCCTAAGTCAGTAAGTCTTCTGGGCCTTCCCATAGCCGGATGGGACTCTATCTTCTCTCCTGACTGGGCCGCCCGTGAAGCAAAGCTCTAACCCGAAGTGGGCCACCCTGGTCAGTGAGGAACTGTGAGGATACCCGGAAAGTATATCCCCAACACTCCAGACAGAGGCCAGCGATCAGCCAGAAACAACCCAGCCGCTCCACCCTCTCCACCAAGTAGCCATCACAACGGCTCCCAAGGAGGCTAAGGAGGGCGTCGTGGTAGAGGAGGTGGTGGCAGAAGCCGAAGTCCGGCTCCAAGGCTCCACAACCACATCCATCATTCGGGACAATCTTTATCCCCAAGTGACGCAAGGCACAGGATCAACTCCAACATAGAGGCGCGATGCTACAAAAATGGTGATATATACATGGGTCCAAAGTGCTTCAGACCATGCATAAGAGCCACAAAATTCCTGGAAGGATTTGCTATCTCAAGACACATCAAGCCTACGACGGTATAGCTCGGCTAGATACTTGGCTCTAGGATTTTTTCTAGGCATGCTGTATCGCCAAAGGCGGAAACAGCCTAGTCGCGACCAGATACCTCCCACTCATGTTGCGGAAGACGACACGATCATGGCTCAATGAACTTCCGGAGAACACCATCCACAACTGGTATGACATGCAAAGTGCGTTCTTTCGGAATTTCAAAGGCACATATCAGATGCCCTATACGGTAGGAGACCTACAGCGTTGCACCCAGAAAGCCGGAGAAACTTGCCGGGATTATCTCAGATGATGGATCAACACCAAGAACTCCTGTGGAGGAGTAAATGACCAAACTGTGATTGAAGCTTTCATCACAGGACTCTGATACGTCCATTTTGCATCACTATTCTACGTCTTAATTCACTATTATTCATTGATATATTTCGTATTGAGAGGTGATACGTATGTTATTTCATTTATTTTTGCATGGTTGATGACTTTTGGAGCACGGACCGCTGCAGTCAGGATTCTGATGGAAAAGGTGCTGTTTGGAGGCAAAATTCACGAAGATCAGAAAATCTGGGAAAATATACGGAAAATCCTATTTTTCCAGAAGACTAAGGATGCCAGAAGATGGAGTGGAGGTGGGCCACAGGGGGCCCACACCACCCCATGGCGCGGGCAGGCCTAGGTCGCGCCTGGAGGTGGTGTGGCTGCCCTGGCCCACTCCAGCCTCTCCCCTCTGGCGTATATCATCCTCCCGAAACCCTAAGACTCGGGGGGCGACCACAGAAAGATTCCGCCGCCTCTGCGGGGCGGAAAACACCGAGAGAGAAAGATCTCTCCGGCAGACAGATTTCTGCCGAGGGAATTCCTTCCGGAGAGGGGAGATCGTCGCCATCAACACCACCATCAACACCACCATCAAGCTGGACTTCATCGGGATCATCATCATCACCATCATCACCATCAACACCCTCATCACCATCTCCATATTGCTATAACAATTAAGTTGAATCTTGCATTAGTTCATAGGGGAAACTTTCCCGGTGTTGATTACTCTTTTTAGTTGATGCTATTGAGTGAACAATTGAATTATTGTTTATGTTCAGATTGTTGTACATCATTATTCCATCTCTGATCATGATCCATATGATGTCTTGTGAGTAGTTCGTTTTGTTCTTGAGGACATGTAAGAAGTCTTGTTGTTAGTAGTGAAGTTGCGTTGAGAAAGATGCAATAGATTGTTATTTAAGTTGTGGTGTACTTCTTCTAGTGGTGTCATGTGAACGTCGACTACATGACACTTCACCTATATGGGCCTAGGGGAATGCATTGTGTACTTGGCTACTAATCGTAGGGGTTGCCGGAGTGACAGAAACCTGAACCCCCGTTAGGAAACCATTGCACAAGGGACGTAAGGGTCTTAGAGTTTAAAGCTGTGGTTAGGTTTCTACCTTAATTACTTTCTTATACTTACGGATGTTTGCAAGGGGTTTAATCACAAGTATGTATTAGTCTTGGATGGGACGGTACATTAGCACAGGTTCACCCACACAACACTTAGCAAGCTAAAGAAGATTAATCAACTATATGAAGCGAAAGCACTTGAAATTCTTCCCATGTGTCCTCGAGAATGTTTGGTCATCTTAAGTAATACAACCGGCTTGTCCTTTGCTGCATAAAGGATTGGGCCACTTGCTGCATTTATTCCTACTGTCTTTTATTTACTCGTACTTTATTTACTTGCTTTATCGAAAACCCCTAAAAATCTGTTTGCTAAGTATTTGCAGAGAATTCCTGATCCATACCACTAGCCAGCACCTTCTGCTCCTTGTTGGGTTCGACACTCTTACTTATCGAAAATACTGCGATACACCCCCTATACTTGGGGGTCATCAAGACTATTTTCTGGTGCCGTTGCCGGGGAGTGAAGCGCTATTGGAGAGTGGAACTAGTAAAGGAAACTTCTACTGTGAGTATTGTTTACTTCTGCTAGTTGCTTTATTTTCGCTGAGTTTCTTATTTGGTAATGCTACTACCACTGCTAAGGTAGTAGACAAGCCACCACCTGCTGAGAATGATGTTTTCAAAATACCTACGAGAATTATTGATCGTGTTATGGATAACTACTATGTTGGGGGTGGAGCTGTCCATCCCGGTTATCATTTACTCTTTATACATGAATTATGCGGGTTGTTCAAGTGTGCAAGTATTACTATAGATCAAGTTAAGAAGAAGTTATTCTCATTATCACTGAAAGGAAGAGCTGAGGAATGGTATAAGCTGCTGAAGAATGGTCAAGCTCTAGAATGGGAGGAAATAGTGCCTCTCTTTTATTCAAAGTTTTATCCTCCTAGTGAGATTCATAAAGATTGGAATCAAATATACAACTTTTGGCCTCTTAATGGAGAGAGTACATCTCAAGCTTGGGGGAGATTGAAGTTCCTAATGCTCAAATGTCCCATTCATGAGCTCCCCAACAATATTATTATCAACAACTTTTATGCAAGGCTCCCTCTACATGATAAAGATTTATTGGATGCTTCTTATGCTGGATCATTCACTCGTATGGAATAAGAAGCTAAATGGGACCTTCTAAACCGTATTCAAGACAATGCTGAAGCTTGGGAGAATGACAAAGGTAGAAAGTCAGGTATAAATTATGATTATGAATGGATAGAATCTTTTATGGGAACTGATGACTTTCAAAATGTTAGTAATATTTATGGTCTCGATTTGCAAGTTATTATGAATTGCTTTAGAGCTTTTGCTTCCTATATCGACATTCCAAAAAGGGGATGGAATAAATACCATGCACCTTACAAAGATATTGTTGACTATGCTCCTATTGGAAGTGCTGAATATTGCATTATTGACCCCATCTTACCCGAGCCTTATATCGAGAAGATTCCCTTCCCCGAAAAGGTAAAGGACCATCCTATGATAACTAATGTAATCACCAAAAGTGAAAAAAGAACTATAAAACCTGATGAACAAATAAACATTGAAGTGGGTAGAAGCCATTCCTACGAAAAGTGTTGACGGGGAAACCTCTCTAAAAATGCTTAAGGACGTTATCTTTCCTAGGTTTGGAGTGCCTAGGTATCTCATGACTGATGGGGGTTCTCATTTCATTCATGGCGGTTTTAGGAAGACCCTCGCTAAATATGATGTTAATCATAGAATTGCTTCAGATTATCACCCCCAAACTAGTGGGCAAGTAGAGTTATCAAATAGAGAAATTAAATCTATCTTGCAAAAGACTGTTAATAGGTCTAGAAAAAACTGGGCTAAGAAGTTGAATGATGCTTTATGGGCTTATAGAACTGCTTAGAAAAATCCTATGGGAATGTCTCCTTATAAAATGGTTTATGGGAAAGTTTGCCACCTACCCTTAGAATTAGAACACAAAGCTTACTGGGCAGTGAAAAAGAACTAAATAGAGATTGTAAGCTCGCTGGCGAGAAAAGATTATTTGACTTAAGTTCTTTAGATGAATGGAGGAGTGAAGCCTATGAGAATGCTAGGCTCTTTAAGGAAAAAGTTAAAAGGTGGCACGATAAGCGAATACTTAAGAGAGAATTTCATGTTGGTGAGAAAGTTCTATTGTATAGGTCTTGTCTCAGATTTTTTGCAGGTAAGCTAGTATCAAAATGGGAAGGACCTTTCATCATTGAAGAAGTATACCGTTCAGGAGCAATAAAATTTTCTTCTCTAAAAGATAATACTACACAAGTAGTGAATGGACAGCGACTCAAACACTATATTGCTGGAGATTCTCACAATGAAGATGTTGATGCCTTTCAAGTTATAACTCCGAAGAAATTCATCGAGGACCAATTTCAGAGACTTGCAGAGTCCGTTTCCAACTAGGTAACAGTTCTCGTAAGAAAAGTTCCGTGAAAATACAATCCAACTATATTTTTGCAGTTTTTAGTTGATAAGGAAAGTTTCGAAGCGAAAAAGGGACGAAACCAGAGCCGGGGTGGCCCACACCACCCCATGGCGCGGGCCCACCCCTGGCCGCGCCACCAGGTGGTGAGGCCACCCAGGACTCCGCCTTCGACCCGTTTTCACCTAGTACTTTCCTTTTGATATGAAACTTCGTAATATATAACCCCCCGGATCCCCCGAGGTCCGTATATCGTGTTTTCGTTGTGTTTTTGTTTCGATCTGTTTCTGCCAGGTAGAAATCTCAGATTTGTAGCCTCAATGTCTTCCACTGGATCAGTTACGGGAGATTCCTTGGAAGATATCATCAACGCATACATGAGATAATTGAAGATTCATCCCAAGGAATTATTGCTCGAAGGTGGGGAGGTTCGGATTAAAGAGGTTCAAGGCCCTAAAGGTGAAGGAAGTCTAGAGGACATGATGGAATCGCTAGAGTAAGAAGTCTTTAGGTACAAGAAGATGGCGGAGCGCGAAGTGGATATCATCCACAAGATTTGTTCTGAACTCATCACCGAGCACCAAAAGGAGACTGCTGAACTCAAAGACGAAGTCCTCTCACTCCGCCAAACAACCAACGAACTGCAATCGCAGTTCTGTGACGTTCAAAATCAAAACTGTGAGTATGAGGCTAGATTTAAACGCATAAGTGCTGCTGCAAGTTTCAGGATGTTGGAAACCACGATGTCCTTTGTTGATGGGAAGCCTTTACCCTGGAAGACGGACGAAGATGAGAAGACACCACCACCACCTAAGGAGTAATTCGTCATCAGGTTTGGCATCCCCTTGGTTTGTTCCAAGCTTAGGGAGTGCCGCGGTATCATATCACTATCTTCTACCTTTTTTACCTTATTAGTAGAGTCATATCATGAATAAAGGAGTTATTATGTAGTATGGTTTGCATTATGGAAGTGTCCCCTCTCTCGTTAGATATGTATCCCTTGGTGTGAGTTTCCGTTATGGAATATTAATGAGAAGTTCTATCATTCACTCTTTTGCATAGCTTATTTTAGTTTTCAATTCGTCGTTATATGATTGATCTTGTTGATAGTATTGGTATCACTTTGGGATCATTGAGTTAATTTAGTTGGTTTTGGCAAACCTGGCTCGGTCAGTAGCAACACCTTTTGAGAGTTGAAAAGAAAAAGATAGATGTACTCTAAAGAAAAATAATTTCATCATCTTTCTTTCTTGATTTGCTCATAAGTCTAGTATTCTCTAGTTAAGATCTTTTGTGCTTCCAAGGAAGATTGCATGTTTGTCTTTATCATTTGTATGTTTGGTTGTTTCCTTCAACTCTTGTACTTGCTACCAAGTCTTGCTAGCCAAAAACCTGTACTGAGAGGGAATTCTTCTCGTGCATCCACTCCTTTAAAACCAAAACCTTTGCCATTTGCGTCCACCATACCTACCTAGTAGCATTATTGCTATTCCAAGTAAATTCTTGTTTTGTCTACCTCCCAAATTAAACTTGTTATTTGAAAATTAGTGATTAAAGCTCTCACAAACTTGATGGCACACTTTACTTTCTTGCATTTATTAAACTTGAACCATTGTGCTCACCTATGTTGCGTATATGCTTGCGCTTTGTAAGTTGTGAATTAGCAGAACCATGCTTTCATGGGGAACACTTTCAACATTGCACTGGTACTTTGTACCTAGTTGATATCATGTTCTTTTGTCTATGGATGTCGTCGGTGTGAAATGAAAGGGGAGCTTGTAAGTCCATGGAGTTATGCATGTGTTAGAGAAACGCCTGGGCCGCTGGTCTAATCCATGCTGACATGGTGGAAACCTGCAGCGTAACTATAACGAGTATCTATGAAGCATTCTTCTTATAAAAAAAGAGATAGAGATTGAGAAAAAAGAAAAGAAAAAAGAGATTATGAGAAGAGGAAAGAGAGAAAAAAACACCATATTCCCATGGTAAATAAGAAGATTCGTGAGATACTTGTTGTCTACTTTCCTTGTCATTTTGATATGGGGATTCTTCCATATCATCGGGCAAGGGGTACCCCGTTGGTGGTTCTCAATGATACACATATGCTTACGATGGCAAGAACTTACCGGTGACTAAACTTGAGTAGCATGAGGAGCGACCCTCGTATTCAAGGGACATGAGATTCTCAACTTACAACTTGTCAATGCATATCCTCATATTTGATCACTTTAACCTTAATCACCTAAAGATGCCTATGATAGGGGCAATGAGAGCTGAAAGCTAGTAAGTATCATAATTTTTGGGAGATCTTTATGAGACTTGCAATCCCTGCTTCCCTCTGCGAAGGGCCTTTCTTTTACTTTGTAGTTGAGTCAGAAAACGTGTTCCCTTTTTTCTCAGCAAGTATTTTGAGTTGATGTGTTTCATTCATTCATATGATGATTCATGCAATCATGTTTCTTATGTTCCTTGCTTTGCAAGTTGCTCTTATCTTGAAGTTTACTACTTTGAAAGCTATCATTCAAAAACCAGCTATTTGTGAACTCCAGCAAATTATCAACTATTCTTCGGCCAAGAGCTAAGTTTGCCATTACCAATTCTGATTCACTTTATGTATCTTTATTGTGTTTCCTTTACTCATTGCAAGTTGAGTTGTATAATAGTGAGTTGTCTTCTATTATGATCTATGTATTTGATGAATGTGATGCTTCTTGTCCGTATTCTTTTATCGACTCTTCACTCCATAAACCTGAGACCATGTTTATTGAGCTCAGTTTCGCTTGGGGACAAGCGAAGTCTAAGCTTGGGGGGAGTTGATACGTCCATTTTGCATCACTATTCTATGTCTTAATTCACTATTATTCATTGTTATATTTCGTATTGAGAGGTGATACATATGTTATTTCATCTATTTTTGCATGGTTGATGACTTTTGGAGCATGGACCGCTGCAGTCAGGATTCTGATGGAAAAGGTGTTATTTGGAGGCAAAACTCGCGACGATCAGAAAATCCGGGAAAATATACGGAAAATCCTATTTTTCCAGAAGACTAAGGATGCCAAAAGATGGAGTGGAGGTGGGCCACAGGGGGCCCACACCACCCCATGGCGCGGGCAGGCCTAGGCGGCGCCTGGAGGTGGTGTGGCTGCCCTGGCCCACTCCAGCCTCTCCCCTCTGGCATATATCATCCTCCCTAAACCCTAAGACTCGGCGGGTGACCACAGAAAGATTCCGCTGCCTCTACGGGGCGGAAAACACCGAGAGAGAAAGATCTCCGGCAGACAGATTTCTGTCGGGGGAATTCCTTCCCGTAGAGGGGAGATCGTCGCCATCAACACCACCATCAAGCTGGACTTCATCGGGATCATCATCATCATCACTACCATCATCACCATCAGCACCCTCATCACCATCTCCATATTGCTGTAACAATTGAGTTGAATCTTGCATTAGTTCATAGGGGAAACTTTCCCGGTGTTGATTACTCTTTGTAGTTGATGCTATTGAGTGAACCACTGAATTATTGTTTATGTTCAGATTGTTATACATCATTATTCCATCTCTGATCATGATCCATATGATGTCTTGTGAGTAGTTCGTTTTGTTCTTGAGGACATGGGAGAAGTCTTGTTGTTAGTAGTGAAGTTGCGTTGAGAAAGATTCAATAGATTGTTATTTAAGTTGTGGTGTACTTCTTCTAGTGGTGTCATGTGAACATCGACTACATGACACTTCACCTATATGGGCCTAGGGGAATGCATTGTGTATTTGGCTACTAATTGTAGGGGTTGCCGGAGTGACAGAAACCTGAACCCCCGTTAGGAAACCATTGCACAAGGGACGTAAGGGTCTTAGAGTTTAAAGCTGTGGTTAGGTTTCTACCTTAATTACTTTCTTGTACTTACGGATGTTTGCAAGGGGTTTAATCACAAGTATGTATTAGTCTTGGATGGGGCGGTACATTAGCACAGGTTCACCCACACAACACTTAGCAAGCTAAAGAAGATTAATCAACTATATGAAGCGAAAGCACTTGACAGTCTTCCCATGTGTCCTCGAGAATGTTTGGTCATCTTAAGTAATACAACCGGCTTGTCCTTTGCTGCATAACGGATTGGGCCACTTGCTGCATTTATTCCTACTGTCTTTTATTTACTCGTACTTTGTTTACTTGCTTTATCGAAAACCCCTAAAAATCCGTTTGCTAAGTATTTGCAAAGAATTCCTGATCCATACCACTAGCCAGCACCTTCTGCTCCTCGTTGGGTTCGACACTCTTACTTATCGAAAATACTACGATACACCCCCTATACTTGTGGGTCATCGGACTCCAAATTGGTTTACTACGTCATCGCTTGAAGTGTGACAAGGTCACTGATCTAGGAGATATGATAGAAACAGCAAGCAAGTATGCAAATGCTGACGATGATGCATAAGGATTACTTAATGCCCTAGCTGTGCCATAGTCGGAAAAACAACCAAAGCAACAAGCTCATAAGCGCAAGAACACCTCGGAAGAAAAGCCCAACATGGAAACGGCAGTGGTCACTGCTACTTTCGGGTCAGGAGGACGAGAAGGGCGTGGCGGTGGCCGTGGACGCGGTCGTGGGACATCAAGGGTCCAGGGTAGAGGAGACCAGCAACCCGGCAAAACCTACTCTTGGGCCGACATTGCCAATAACCCATGTGCGCATCACTTAGACACCAATGGGGGCTCGTCCCACACAAACTCCGAGTGTCGTTTCAATGACGACATAAAGAAAGACGATACCACTAGCTACAGGGCTAAGCGGAAGAATGGAAAGAAGAATCCCGAAAAAGATAAAGAGACCAAGGATGATTCCGACATGGAGGAAGCCGATACCTCAAATCCCAAGCCGGAAGGGAAAAATAATTTCCCGACAAAGAAAGACACTTACGTCACCTTCCTCGGATCTCAACCAGCTAAGGTCAAGAAAGCAGTTCTACATGATCTCAACGCAATAGTTCCGGCTGTCCCTCAGTTCCTGTACCGGTCGGAAGTGACAATCACCTTTGACCACGTTGATCATCCACCTAAGTTGCACAGGCGAGGAAAATATGCCTTAGTCGTCAATCTACTTATTGACGGCTATGGTTTCTCCAAGACTCTCATGGACGGCGGCAACAACATTAACATTATGTATGTCGAAACGCTACGCCGGATGAAGATCTCGGAGACCCAGCTGAATTACAGCTCTGTGGTCTTTCACGGAGTTGTCCTAGGAAGACAAGCAAATTCCCTGGGAGAAATCACTTTGGATGTTACCTTTGGAACTCCAAAAAACTATCGGACGGAAGCACTTTCTTTCGAAGTGGTCCCGTTCAAGAGCGCATACCACGCTATATTTGGACGTCCGGCTTACTAGGCTTTTATGGCTGTCCGTGTTACATTTACAATATGATGAAAATTCCAGGTCCCAACGGTGTGATCACCATCAGGGGAGACCTGGAGAAGGCGCGAGAGTGCGAGGATGGAAATGCCGCCTTTGCTGAACACGTGCTACATGCCCAGGAGTACCAGGAGATCAAGAAGACCATAGATCCGTCCGAGATGCCCACGACGAAGAAGGAGGTGACAAAGCCGAATCTAGAGTTCAAGGCATCAGAAGAGACGAAGAAGACGCCGCTGAAGGATGATGACCCCTCTAAGGTGACCTAGATAGGTGTAGGCCTAGATAGTGCATAGGAAAGCGCGCTCGTCAAGTTCCTCCAATCAAATCAAGACATCTTCGCATGGCAGCCATCTGACATGACCAGAGTACCTAGGGAACTTACCGAGCACTCTTTAAATGTACACCCAAATGCTAAACCCGTCAAACAGTCCCTACAATGTTTTGGCGACGAAAAGCAGATGTTTCGGCTCGAGTTAGTCGGATTCATAGAAGAGGTCATCCACACTGAGTGGTCGGCCAATCCTGTAATGGTCCCTAAAAAAGACACCATTGATTTAAGGATGTGTGTTGATTATACTGCCTTGAACAAGGCTTGCCCCAAAGATCCGTTCGCTTTTCCTAGGATTGATCAAGTTATTGATTCTACGGCAGGCTTGGAACTCCTATGTTTTCTTGACGCATATTCCGGTTATCACCAAATCTGGATGAAGGAATCTGACAAAGTCAAAACTTCATTCATAACCCCCTTCGGAACCTTCTGTTTTGTTACGATGCCCTTTGGGCTGAAGAACGCAGGAGCTACGTACCAACTTACAATGCAGTGTTGCCTCCACGATCAAATCGGACGCAATGTACATGCATATGTGGATGATATTGCGGTGATGTACAAAAAGAAGGAAACCCCGATTTCTGACTTGGAGGAAAAGTTCACCAATCTACGAAAATACAACATAATGCTTAACCCGAAGAAGTGCTTCTTTGGAATCCCAATCGGAAAATTGTTAGGTTTTATCGTGTCTCAAAGAGGCATAGAGGTAAACCGAGACAAAATCAAGGCTATACTAAATATTTCCAGGCCAACTCGCCTGAAGGACGTTCAGAGACTACCTGGTTGCATTGCCGCAGTCAGTCAGTTTATAAGCTGGCTTAGAGAAAGAGCCGCACGACTATACAAGCTCCTGAAAAAGACAAAGAAATTCGTTTGGACCGACGAAGCTGAAGCTGCACTACAAGACCTAAAAGCAGTACTCTCATCTTCTCCCATCCTCGCAGCACCGGAGCCACAGGAACCGATGTTGCTCTATCTCGCTACGACAAA
This sequence comes from Avena eriantha, assembly GCA_910589775.1. Lineage (NCBI taxonomy): Eukaryota > Viridiplantae > Streptophyta > Magnoliopsida > Poales > Poaceae > Avena > Avena eriantha. The sequence goes on along the minus strand of OU342742.1, from coordinate 116,354,467 downwards.
CAAAGTCGTCAGTATCGTCATGGTGGTAGAGAGACCGGAGGAAAATCAGGAACACCTGGTGTAGCGTCCGACTTATTATCTCAGCGAGGTCTTAACAGAATCAAAACAACGGTATCCGCATTATCAAAAGCTGGCTTATGGTGTGTTCTTAGCATCTCGTAAGTTACGACATTATTTTCAGGAACATCCAATTACCGTGGTAAGCATAGCTCCCATGAGAGATATAATCAACAATAGTGACGCCACATGACGCGTCGCCAAATGGGGCATAGAGCTCTTAGCTTTTGACATTGAGTACAAACCTCGTACAACAATCAAATCCCAAATCCTCGCTAACTTTGTCGCTGATTGGATAGAGACAGCAGAGAATATGACCCTGCTAGAGTCGGAATACTGGACCTTGCATTTTGACGGGTCTAAAGCGCTCGGGGCCTCGGGGGCTGGCGTGGTGCTTAAGTCACCCCAAGGAGATAAACTTTTCTATGTATTGCACTTCACGGCAACAAACAACATGCCGAGTATGAAGCATTACTGCATGGAATCCGGATTGCTAAGGACATCGGCATCCGACGTTTAATGTGTTATGGAGATTCGGATCTTGTTGAACAACAAGTGTCGGATATCTGTAAGGCAAACAAGCACATGGTAGCATATAGGGCTGTCGTGGATGAACTATCTAAATCGTTTGAAGGGTTTGAAGTTCAACACATCCCTCAAACAGAAAATGAGGAAGTAGATGCACTATCTCGAATAGGCTCGGCCCGAAAAAAGGTCCCGAATGGCGCTTTTTTAGAGCACCTAAAAGTTCCCTCTATAAAGGGAGTGGACGAGGAATATCCGACCAAATCCGACTCACCTTTAGTAGCAGTCCTGGCTATGATTCCTAGGTGGACTCAACCCTACCTTGATTTCTTGGTAGACGGAAAATTACCCGAAGACGAAGTTCTGAGCCAAGAGATCGTCCGACGAGCAAAAGCCTATACTATAATTAGTGGTGAGCTCTATAAGCGGAGTGCATCTAGGGTCTTTCAGCGTTGTGTATCTCCGGAAGAAGGAGTAGAAATCTTACGAGAGATCCACGAAGGCAAGTGTGGTCACCATGATGCAGCCAAATCTTTAGTGGCAAAAGCTTTCCGACACAGTTTTTTCTAGCTTACAGCCAAAGCAGATGCCGAACGGCTAGTCAAGACGTGCAAGGACTGCCAAAAGTACGCCAAACAAGCTCACGTTCCGGCTGATCAGCTGCGAACAATACCTATAACATGGCCTTTTGCGGTCTGGGGGCTTGACATGGTAGGACCGTTTAAACGGGCTCCAGGTGGATTTACACACCTCTTAGTGATGGTGGATAAGTTCACCAAATGGATTGAGGCTAAACCCATCACTAGTAATGATGGAGCAACAGCCAAAAGATTTGTTGAGGATGTTATAATTCGATACGGTTATCCGCATAGCATTATCACGGACAACGGGAGTAACTTTTCTATGGGAGAGCTTGCCGAATTCTGCAATGAACAAAATATCTGGCTTGACATTGTGTCAGTCGCACACCCACAAGCTAATGGACAAGTCGAAAGAGCAAATGGTTTAATCCTACAAGGCCTAAAATGAAGACTCGAAGCACCACTTCGGCGTGCTGCGGGGGCTTGGGCAGAGGAGTTACCTTCTATAATATGGAGTTTACGAACAACTCCAAACAGTTCAACCGGATACACACCTTTCTTCTTGGTCTATGGCGTAGAAGCAGTTCTTCCTAGTGATTTGATTTACACTTCTCCTAGAGTAGCTGCGTATATTGAAGAGGAGGCCGAAATTTCTTGACAAAATGATCTCGACTTAGTCGAAGAAGTTCGTGTCGTTGCTGAAATGAGATCAACAACCTATCAGCAGAAGTTACGCTAGTATCATAGCCAGAGAGTCAAAAACCGATCTTTCAATAAGGGCGACTTGGTTCTCCAACTTGTACAACAAAGAAAGCACAAACTTTCCCCAATATGGGAAGGGCCATTTTTAGTTAGTCGAGTATTGCACAATGGTTCATACTACCTAACTGATATGCGACAAGTCAAAGAAAGACCTGCTACTAAGAAAAGAAAGAGAGCTGGTGGCAGTACAAATCCGGATGAGTCAGACAGACCATGGAATATTTCTCAGCTACGTCCCTTTTATTCTTAGTTTATTTTTCTTTGTAATCATATATGTGTACATGTTCAATGAGAAATAAAGTCTTGGTTGCCTATAAATTTTTCTGAGAAGTTTTTACCATCTTCTGAATGATCATGTCACAGTCAAAAATCCCAGAATACTTGAAAGTACTTTATGCTCATGTTTGTTTTGGTTTAGATTTCCGATTCTAAAATTGATACCTTTGGGTATAAATCTAAATTTTCTAATCTATACTTTGGTTATTTGTCTAATTGCTGGATGCGGGAATTTTCCGAGTAGTGAATTGTTGGTACTGGAAGCCGGCTTTGTTTCCGAGTTTAAACTGGTTTAGCAATTGAGCTCTGTTGCTTGACAAAGTTTCCATGCTGAAAGTTAGCCGGCTCACGAAAGGGACGAGGCGAACAGCCAGAAAAACGATAAGTACAGACAAAAAATACAAGTGCTTATGTAAACCATTCAGGCACAAAATATCAAAGCCAAAAGTGCTGGATAGATAATATAAAGCTTAGCACTAGCAAAAGTATTATACTACTTATTTACAGACCCAAACTGTTTTCAGAATAACATATTGTTCTTCTAATACTCTATGATACAGGGGGGACGTAGGAGCTGCCGGCTCGCTAGATACATCGGCCTCGGCTTGATAACGTTCCGAGTTGTTCAAGTCTGATATGGTTTGATCATCGTCGGAAACTTCAGTTGTCTCTTCGGAAGGCGGAGGCAGCGTGTCCACGCGGGTAAAGAAAGGAGTGTGGTAGCTAGTCAAATCATCTACGTGGCACCCATATCCGGCGCAGGAGTCCATGATAGCCTTGATGTCTTGCTCCTATCCGTCTTCGTCCACTTTGCAGTACCCTCTGGTTAGTTACCAGATTTCCATGTTTCCATGGTGGCTCATAACCATGGTGAGAGCGTTTTGCGCTGTGGTTCGCGCGTACGACATGTTCCAGTCCTGAACAAGCTGCGGCATATCCTTGGCCTTGTCTCGCACCTCAAAACCGGACATGCTATGCATGTCCAGAACCTTGAGAACTTCGCCAATATCTTCGAGGGATTGGCGGAAGTCATGCAGCAAATCACTGACTTGGGTAAGCCGGTGGGTGTGAGGTTCAGCAGAGGCTGAGTCCATCAAGTTCAGAGGACTTGCGCATATAAATGCAAAAGGTAAGTCAAGGAAACCGGACTCTAAAAGAGTCGGAAGATGCAGATAAGTCAGAAAAAGGGAAACATACAAAAGATGACATCGTCGACTTTGGCCTTCTCTTCACGAAGACTCTAGAGTTCAGCCCGGAGCGCCTTGGAAATGTCCTTTTCTCTGAATAGCTCATTGCTTAGATCCGAGATTTTCTTATCTTGAAGCGTAATCTTGCGATCGTGCTCCTTGATGGCCATGGAGGTGGATTCGAGAATTTGAGCAATGCTCTTCTCATGGTCTGCCTTAAGCTTATCCAGCTCTTGGCGACGTTCTTTGTTTTCCACCACCAAGGTCTTAAGATTGTCGGCCTTTTCTATCATAGCGCAAGACTGTTTTACCAGTGCTGTAAGTCAAAATAATAATAGTTCAACAAAAATTCGACTATGAAACAAAAGACAAGGTTTGAGTTTCAGAATGTTTACCTTCGGCCTCATCCTTGGAAACCCTCAGTTGTGCATTTTCAAGCCGGAGAGCTCTGATCTCTTTCCGCTTGTTGCAAACATTCTTCAACAAATCCTGGTTACAGGAATATACTTTCTGTAAGTCAGAATACCTAGAGTCGGAAGTCTACTAAAGACTCGGGCTAATATTTTTACTAATATCAGCATGAGCGTTGGGGGCTACAGTATTTCGTTCTTTAGCATCCTAAGGAAGCATAAAACCAGATTTAATTTTCCAGCTTCATGCTTGGGGGCTAGAGGATATGATATGAAATAAGGAAAAATGGGAGTTGGAATTCTGACTTACATATTGTTTGCGAATGAGTTTGTCTAAACTCGTATTCACTTTGGTGCCAGTCTTTTCAGCGAAAGTTAGAGGAATCATCGGCACAGTTGGAAGCTCACAGGACCTCAGCTTCTTGTCACGAAGACGAACTTGTTCAAGAAGATCAGAGTATTTGATATCCTCTGCTTCTTGTGCTTCTTCTTTGGCAGAGAGAGTCCGGCTCTCCAGGCATTGCCGGGCCAACCGTTGAATTTCCTCCACAAACTTTCGAGATAAGCCAAGTTTGGCAAGTCCCGGATTGTCCAGGAGATTCTCGGCAAAGGTCTCTGCCGAGGGATCATTACCCGAAGAGGGTTCACCCTTATCAACACCTAAGTCACTCATGGTGACGTCAGTTTGCGATTCAAGGATCACTGGCTCTGATGGTTGAGCCGAATCTTCTACAATGGTCGGAGATGGAGTAACCTCCGGCGCTGCAAAAGGCTGAGGGGCAGGAGTCGGAGGAGCCACGGCAAGAGAAGCCAATTTGAGCTTCGACTGACGCAGGGGTTTCGAGCCCACTCCCTTCCCCTTGCCCTTGATGAGCTGTTTAGCTCTGAGAAGATAATAGAACAAAGAACATTACATCTCAGAAGGAATTACAAGCAAAATACAAATACCCTGTGAGGAAAGATTACCTCTTCACAACGGGCACTTCTTTGGTGCCGATGGCCAATGTCGGAGCCTTGCGTTTCCGAGGAACGACATCCGACATTGGGACCAATTCACCCTCTTCCTGAGAAAACTCAGGAGGATATCCCTCGATAGGAGCTAACTCCGACTCAGGGAGGTTAGCAAGCTAAAAAGGAGTAGTATCTCAGTATTGCAAAGATAACATAAATATGAGCACATGAAAAGAGTTGCTGCTGAAGTTTACCGGCACAACGGGATCTTCCGTTGTATGCATGTCGAGGGACAGCTCCGGAATTTTCCTCTCAATCCGCTCCCTTTTCAGCCATCTAATTTGGCATACATAATCTTTTGGCTCTAAGGTCTTGGGGCTAATGTGGAGGGAATCCTTCTTCGACAACGTGATGGAATGCATCAGTCGATCTCCATGATGTTGAAGGGGTTTGACATGGGTATACCCTACAGGTACTCGAGCTTGGTATATACGGTCTAAATACATACAGGCCCACGGTGTCGCCAAGGCCCAGACGAAAGGACTCGAGTAACCTGCGGACTCTCGATTGCTTGAGAGACAAGAAGAAGCTAAAGATAGAAAGTTTGAAGGGGAAAACCCTAACTTGTAACCGACTCGACCTGCTACCGGAGACCTAGCCTATCTATATAAAGGCTAGGAGGGGGCGGCGAGGAGGACACACGCAACCCTAGTTTCCACAACTCTCGCCAGATTGCATCTGCGCACCATTGTAACTTTCGACTCCTTCGATAATTCCACGAGCAGACAAGCAGGAGTAGGGACCTCTACGAGGCCTGAACCTGGGTAAATCCTTTGTCCCCTATGTGCTTGTTTGCTAGCCGATAGATGTCTCCAGCACTCCCTCCTTCTCCAAAACCCAAGTCCATAACAATGGGCATTGATGAGTTAAACCCTCGTCAATTGGCGCCGTCTGTGGGAATTGGGAGTGCTGATGTTGCGGCTTCTTCGGCCCCATCAACTGCGATCTACAACTCCGCAATAGCGGAGATTCGCCAGCTCTTCGGCGCCTTCGACTTCACCGTCCACGCGCCGGCCACCCGCCCGGCCTTCGAGTCCGTGGGCGACGGAATCAGCCTGGCGATTGGGAGCTTCCGCTTCCAAGTTGGTCAGATGGGCACGCTTCGCATGCCTGATCAACCGACAGCACCGGCGATTGCCCCGGCATCATGGTTCCCTCCATCGATCGGCACCCTCAGCGAGCTCAATGCTCAGTCGGGAACACGATTAGTGACAGCAGTCGCGACTCCGACCTGAGCGATCTGGCCACAGAAGATGGAACCTACGGTTCCGAATCTGAAAGTTGTGGAAGCAACAGCTTCCCCAATCACTTCATGTGTGCCGTCATCAACGCAGGCGATACCTCCGCCAATCGCGCCAATGGTGGTAACACCGGCAATGGCACCGATCCGCCCAACGGTGGCAATGGAGGCAACGACGGTAACGGCGCCAATGGGGGAGCAGTCGAACCTCCCAGCATAATCAATGAGCAAACCGGCGAACGCGTCGTAATCAGGCTCAACGAGCAGGAGTGGGAGCGCTGCCGCGAAGCCCTACGAGGTGCACCTCTACCCTTTGGATCCCCACAGGAATTACTAATGGGCTACCACTGGCTCCTGAAAGAGGAATTCAAGCGCCAAAAAGAAGCAATCACGCAACTGGAGGTGCGTAAAAGGGCGGCGGACAAGTCGAGCCTTCGTCGCGCTGGGCTCTCCTCCTACGGAGGATCCTCCTCACGAGGCAACGAGTACATCGCCAAGAAGAGGCAGTCGCGAATGGCTCACCTCACCGAACAAGAGCGCATAGACGCCGCGAAAGTCCTCGACTTTGGCTCTATGACAGTCGACACGAGAGGCAACGTGGTCCCCAGGACGCCGCAGGCCGCGGTGACAGCAGCCACCATGTACCTCCTCAACAACCAGTCACCGGCTGGAGATCCCCGAACCGCCATGCACCGATCTACGTTCGCGGGTTTAGGGCTCATCGAGGCCGCCCTCGACAAGGAGCCGGTACCAGACCCAAAAAAGGGCAAAGTGCTAGCAAAACGCTACTCCTTGCCCTCATCCAGCGATGACAGTCACGACCTGTCTCGACGCCGTCGCTCACGGCGACACGATCACGACTACGATGCGCGCAATGACCTCACACAACGCAAGATCGACAAGTCAAGGGCACGACATGCTCGGTCGACTGACTCGGAAGAGGAAGACGGGGAGCTCTGCGGCGCCAGATGCTTCAGCAGATCCATTAGGCAGAAGCGAATGCCTAAGGGGTTTAAACTTCCGTCGGAAAATCCGAAATTCGACGGTCTACAAGAACCTAAAATCTGGCTAGAGGATCACATCTCCTCCGTCAGGCTCCACGGAGGCAGTTGAAGTACTGCCATGCAATGCTTGCAGCTACAGCTGCAGGGCACCGCCCGAGCATGGCTCAATAACCTCCCACGCGGATCCATTCGCAGTTGGGATGAGCTGGTTTACAGCTTCGTGCGCAACTTTAAGGGCACGTACAAACGGCCCACATCAATCGAAGAACTGAGATGCTGCCAGCAAAGATCTGGCGAATCGCTGCGCTCATACATCCAAAGGTGGTCCATCATCAAGAACTCCGCGGAAAACATCTCGGAGGACCGCGCGATTGATTCATTCAACGGTGGCGTCCGCCGTCTAGAGCTCAGGGAGGAGCTAGGCCGCTCAAAGCCCCAGACCATCGACCACCTGATGCAGATCGCGAATCGGTGGGCTGATGGAGAAGATTCTGTGAAGAACCGCACTCACTCCGACGAGGAGGCAGAACTCGAGCGCATACGCGACCGCCAAGGCAAACGCCGCATGCACATCTACGACTACCGTGACAACGTCAACATGGTCGCAGCCGGCTACGCCGATAGACGCGACGACAACCGCAACAACGGATACCACAGCACCGGATACCGCGACTCCGGGAAAACCATGCAAGTGTGGCAACGCCGCACTCGCGACGGGGCACCCGCGACCTCCATCGAGGAAAAACTATCCGGACCATGCACGGTACACTTCTACATCGACAAGCATGACGACAAGAGAAAGTCTAGCCACCTCCACAAGGACTGCCGCGAGTTCCTCAAGCTACATGAAGGATTGGTTCGGATGAACCGCAACACAGTCGAAAGAGGCCACCCCCGAACGGAGCTCCACCGGACCAGCACCATGGAGGAGAACCGTACCCACGGGCCATGGGTACCATGATGATTCAAAAGGGGCGCCCCTCCAACAGGGTGCAGAAAGCCATCACTCACCAAGTCAACTTGGCCACGCACTCACCACCATCCACCACTGAGTACCTCAGTGGCAGTGAGTCGTGCATCACCTTCGATAAACGCGACCACCCGGCTCAAGTACCTCGCCCAGGTCATTGCCCCCTCGTACTCGAGGCGCAAATTGGAGGCTTCGATATGAGTCGTGTCTTCATGGATGGCGGAAGCGGCATCAACCTCATATTCGCGAGTACCTTGCGAGCAATGAGGATCCCTCTAACCTGCTTGGAGGCATCGGACACAACGTTCCACGGCATCGTCCCAGGGAAAGGCGTATACCCCCTGGGAAAAATAAACCTCGACGTCATATTCGGCACGCCAAAGAACTTTCGAGGCGAGCGCATTGACTTTGAGGTCGTCGACTGGCCCTCACAATACCACTACATCCTCGGACGCGTCGCGTTCGCTAGGTTCATGGCGGTACCCCACTATGCCTACGTGCAGATGAAAATGCCAGGTCCCAATGGCGTCATCACGATCAACGGGAGCTTTGAGCGATCTGACAGTTGCGACAGGGAATTCAACAGAATCTCCCAGTCCTTCGGCATGCAGGAGGAGCTCGCGCGATTGAAGGAAACGACAGACAACAGTCTGCCTCCCCTGAGTAGGCCAAGCTCACCCGATCTCTCCTTCGACTCATCTGTGCACACAAAGAAGGTGCAGGTCCATCCGACAGATCCCGCCAAAACGGCCCTCATCGCCAACAACTTGAGTCCCGCATAGGAACTCGCGCTCGTCGAATTCCACCGTGAGCACTGGGAAATTTTTGCCTGATGTCCTGCGGACATGCCAGGAGTTCCCAGGGAATTCGCTGAGCACGCACTCAACATCAACCCCGACGCAAGGCCAGTCAAGCAAACAATCAGGCGACTGTCTGAGCCACGAGCGTAGGCAGTCGGATTGGAGATCAACAGACTCCTCGAGGCCAAATTCATACGCGAGATCAAGGAAAGCACTTGGCTCGCCAATACGGTGCTGGTGCCAAAAAAGGACATAGATATCCTACGGATGTGCGTGGACTTCACTTCTTTAAACAAGCACTGCCCAAAAGATCACTTCACGCTACCACAGATCGATCAAATCATCGACTCCACCGCTGGATGCGAGCGCCTCTGCTTCCTCGATGCCTACTCAAGCTATAACCAAATTCGAATGAAGGAGGAAGACCAGGAGAAGACTGCGTTTACAACGCCCTTTGGTGTGTTCTGCTACAACACAATGCCCTTCGGTCTAAAAAACGCGGGAGCCACCTACCAGCGGTGCATGCAGGCTTGCCTCAAGGAGCAATTGGGTTGCAACATCCAACTCTATGTCAACGACATAGTAATCAAAACCAAGGAGGAAGCCTCCCTAATCGATGACTTGCGCGAAACATTCGCCAATCTCGATCGTTACCGGATTAAGCTCAATCCGGACAAATGCGCCTTCGGCGTACCCTCTGGGCAGCTGCTCGGGTATCTCATCTCCGCGAGAGGGATTGAGGCAAACCCGAAAAAGATAAAGGCCATACTGGAAATGGAGAAGCCAAAGAACATAAGAGGCGTCCAACAACTAGCCGGATGAATCGTGGCCCTCAGTCGATTTATCAGTCGAATGGGGGAAAAGGCACTGCCCTTCTATCAGCTCCTCCGCAAAACTGACAAATTCGAGTGGACCAAGGAAGCTCTAGAAGCATTCGAAGATCTCAAGCGCCTATTATCCACCTCGCCGGTACTGGTGACTCCACGAGAAAGGGAGCCACTACTGCTATACATCTCCGCCACCAACCAAGTGGTTAGTACAGTGCTCGTCGTCGAGCGGGCCGAGGAAAACAAGGTCCATGGCGTACAACGCCCGGTATACTACCTCAGCGAGGTCCTCACGCCAACAAAGCAGCGGTACCCGCACTACCAGAAGCTGGCGTACGGCGTCTTTATGACCGCCCGGCGACTGCGCCATTACTTCCAGGAGCACCCAATCGTGGTAGTCAGCGACGCCCCATTGGGACATATCCTCAATAACCCCGACGCCATGGGACGAGTCGCGCTTTGGGGAGTCGAACTGTCTCCACGAGACATCACATACGAAAAGCGTGACGCAAACAAGTCGCAAGTTCTCCCTGACTTCCTCGTGCATTGGATGGAAAACCAACTCCTAGACAAGCTAGATATGTCCTACCTCTGGACAATGCACTTCGATGGATCCAAGCGGAAAGACGGAGCAGGAGCAGGTGTCATACGGACATCACCTCAAGGGGACAAGCTGAAATACATCCTGCGAATGTAGTTCACAGCCTCAAACAACGAGGCAGAATACGAGGCCCTGTTGCACGGGATGAGGATGGCAAAAGCCTGCGGCGCAAAGAGGCTCATCATATATGGCGACTCCAAGCTGGTCGTCAACCAAACAATGCACGAGTGCGACGCACTAAATAACAACATGATCGCATACCGGGACCTCTACGATACACTCGAGGGAGACTTCGATGGTTGCGAGTTGCGACATGTAGGTCGCGAAAGCAACGAGGAGGCGGACGCACTCGCCAACATAGGCTCTACCTGCGCCCCCATACCACCTGGGGTATTTCTCGAGCGCATCTGCGAACGCTCCATCAAGCCAAAGACCGCAGAGAAGAAAACAAGCGCAGCAACAGACTCGGGGGCTACGCGACCCAATGAGCCAATGGCACTCGATAACTTGGAGCCAGACACAGGACTCGAAGGGCCAATGAGCGTCATGATGATCGAACAATCTTGGACGCAGCCGTATATTACATATCTCCTCAGCAAGCGCCTACCGAATGACCCGACAGACGCACGGCACATCACGCGACGCTCCAAGGCATTCGCCGTTATCAATGGCGAACTGTATAAACGCAGCATCACAAGCGTGTTACAACGATGCGTCTCCCTGGCCGATGGAAGAGCAGTCCTCCTCGACATACATGAAGGGACTTGCGGACACCACGCCGGCAGTCGCGCCCTCGTTGCCAAAGCTCTACGAGCTGGATTTTACTGGCCCACGGCCATGCGCGACGCCAAGGACATAGTCCAAAAGTGCAACGCTTGTCAGCGATTCGCGAACAAACCACACGCACCAGGCGCAGAACTACGGCCTATTCCATTGGCCTAGCCCTTCGCACAATGGGGGCTCGACATGGTAGGCAAGGTCCCAAGGTCCTCGCAAGGAGGCTACGTCTACCTTTTGGTTGCAGTCGACAAATTCACCAAGTGGATTGAAGCCATGCCAGTGACCAAGCAATCAGGTCACAGCGCGGTCAAGTTCTTTGAGTCCATCGTCTACCGCTTCGGCGTGCCGCACAGCATCATCACTGACAACGGGACGAACTTCACATCCAAAGAGTTCCAAGAATTCTGCGGAAACCTGGGGATCAACATTAGTTATGCCTCAGTCGCGCATCCACAGACCAACGGTCAGGTGGAAAAAGCAAATGGGCTCGTCTGCAGCGGCATCAAGAAGCGACTCCTTCGACCACTCGAACAAGCCGTGGGTTGCTGGCCAGATGAGCTCCAATCCGTACTCTGGAGCCTACGTACAACTCCAAATAGCGCCACAGGCTACACGTCATTCTTTATGGTGCACGGAGCAGAAGCGGTACTACCCACTGAAGTAAGGTATAAGGCGCCGCGCATAGTCGCTTATAGCGAACGAGAGTCATCTCTTGCACTCGAAGACTCCGTAGACCTCCTCGACGAGGCAAGAGAAATCGCCGCAGAAAGATCCACGATCTACCAGCAGAACCTGTGCAACTATCACAGTAGAAGGCTTCGCCCCAGATCCTTCGTCGAAGGTGACCTGGTCCTGTGACTGAAGCAGCAAGGGCATCTCAAGCTCGAGTCCCCCTGGGAAGGACCATACTTGATTACAGAACTAATCCCAGGTGGTGCCTATCGCCTTCAAGACTTAGAGACAGGAGTCGCATACTCCAACCCTTGGAACGTCGCACAACTGTGACGCTTCTACCCCTAGCTGTTTTTACTTTTACATCGCAAATAAGGCTACCCAGCCAAGGCTACTCAGCCACACATTGTACCTCGTACTGTTCTCCAAATAAATAAAAGCTAAGTGCCCCAAAACTCTGTGTTTTCTTTCACTTCTGTCAATTTTATACTCAGGGGCTACGCCACCCTACATACATCTGTTCTTTGAACCAATAAACACGATATCCTGAGTAGCTGGCACATCAATCAAAACCCCTAAATGAAAACCCAACCCAGCTGCAACGCACCTGGCAGGTTGACAAAGGGATGGCCAGGCTAACGAAAAGGACTCGCATAGTGCAACGCACCTCACGCTAACAAAGCTGTTTATACATGTTCGACAATAAATTATCTATAACATATATACGAACCTTACAGCATAGATACACTTATATGCCGGACACAAATCTGGTTACGGCTGCAACAGAAGAACATTGGTTTGCTCCTCGAAGAAGTCGACAATCTCCTCTACGGGGCGGTCCACCGCTTGATAGTGCGGCACCATATTCCAGACAGATCCGGCTGGCGGCGCTGATAGACCGGAAGCTACGGCGGTGACATCCACGTCAGGCATGTGCAATCGCACCATAGAGAGGGTAGCCTTGGCACCAGCCACCAACTGCTGCCTCACGCACTCGCGATTCGCGGACATATCTTGAAATTTGGTCAGGAGAGCCAACAGGCTTGATGGAGTGTCATCCAACAGGAACATCGCCCGATAGATATTCTTCAAACATGACTACGACTTCTTCAGGAAGAGCAGCACTCACGAAGCGCGATCCTGCAGGGTCGCCAATGCAGTCGCACGATCATGATCCACCCAGAAGTATCCACTCTCTTGAAGTTGCTCCTGGGTGAGACCATGAAGGCGGATGGCAATCCTATCCCTCTCCTCCTGCGGATGGCGTGCGCTAACAACTACACGAAGCAGCACCAACAGCATGAGTACAACGTACCACTGCGACTAACGACAAAGGAAAAGATGAGGACGAGCAAACTAACACTTAAACTGGTCGCCCAGCTGCGTCACCTCGCCAAGCAGATATTGCTCGCGGGCGACGGCTTTTTCCGCCTTTGACTTCCACACATCTGCATTACCGCGGATCAGGGGCAACTCACGCTCCAGCTGCTTGACGCGGTCGCGAAGTCGCGACAGCAAGGACAGCTCCTCTACCCTGGAGTGTGGCGGTGCCACTGTCTCATCAAGAGATGGTGAGTCCTGGGTTCCCCCTACGGGACCACTCGATGTGCCCTACCACAAGTAAGGACAAAGGCAAATAAGGCGACCAAATTAACACAAAGGCAAGGGGAACAGGTGCATTCAGGATAAGCATAAATATTCAAAAGCACACTCGCCAGCAGGCATGTTCTTAGACCAAAAGGACAATTCATCATCTATTACAAAAACTAACTACGGAGCAGCTGGCTTCTTCGACTTCGACGCCTTCGGGGGCTTCATCAAGTCCGTGGCAGTATCAGACGCCACTGACTTTCTGCCTGCCCCTGAGGCCGAAGCTTTCGCCGCCTTCTTAGCGCGCTGGAGCTCCTCCGAATACTTGGCAACGGTATTAATCAAGGAATGGCCATATTTGGCACAGGCAGTCGCAAAGGGAGCAAAGACTACCTGCTGACCATCCGTGCCAACATGCATCGTCTTCGACACCGCAGAGGGATCTATCTCGACTCCGTGGGCTTGCACCATGGCGAGTGACATCGTCGCACTAGCCGCCTGGAGGGAGTTCTTGTAAGTAGCAGGCACGCCCCTGGCGAGTGACTCCACCAGCTCGTCCATATTATCGACCTGCTCCGCCTTTGGCATCAACTCCTCCCGGAGGCGACTAAGGGCGACCTTGGCCTTGGACAATGTATCCTGGACGGCGGCGCTTCGGTCCTCGACCGCGGATCCCGCGCCGGCCAGAGCGTCCTCACGACGAAGGGCCTGCGGGTCAAAACTCAAGTCGCCAGCATCTACACCAAAAATACATGGATCAAATTTCTAGTGCCACCGGCAAAACTCTAGAAGCAAAGAGGAGCATGAATAAAATATCCACCAGTAAAAGTACTTGAGAGGGCCTTGGCGACTGAGAACAGTTGCTCCTCGAACAACATGGCAGCCAATAATTGGCTATCAGTCGAATATACCAAAAGAGAGAGAAGATGAAAAGAATAAGCGTGGAAGCACTCACTTTCGACCACGCGGTGACGCGTCTCCAGCATCGCATGCTGGCGACCCATCGCCATAACCTGCTCCGCCACTTGCGCGGCTACCTTTACAAAGGGCTGTTGCACAAAACAAGGAATTAGAGAGGGCAGCAGAAGGTGTCGACTGCCACACTAAAAAAGGACATATGTACTTACATGGTCCTCTAGCGACTCTGAGGAAGTTTGCTGAACCGTCATTAGAGCAACTATTCGATGCTCCCCTACGTGAGGAGAGCTCGAAGAATTGTGCCCGGAGTGGGCCGCCGCCAGAGGAGAAGGAGCGCGCTCGACCTCTACCTTGGCCCTTGAGGTCGCGACTCCTGATTCCTTCAAAAACTCGATGTCGCCAGAAGATGACGACGCCTCTTGACTGCAAGACAAAATTCGCATTGGGAAAAAGCAAACTCCAGGGCAAAGCCAGCAAGAAGAAAGCAGAAAAGAATGAATGAACTCGCAAACCTACCAGTCAAACTTGTCAAGATCAAACGTGGCCTCCGCCGACTCCGACGAAGACTCCTTGGGCAGTCGCATCTTCTTGCGAGACGACGGTGCCATAGCCCTCACAGGAACAGCTGGAATTGGCGACTCCGCGCCAACAGCCGTGCCTTCTGGAATCGAAGGAGTTGACGCGTCGGAATCCTCGCTGCGCGAACGCTTGCGAGTATCCGGGCTCCCGGACTCGAGGGCTTCCTCTTCCAAATCAGAAGGGACAGTCGACTCAGACTCGTCCTCTTCCAAAGCTTCGCGAGGAATAATACCCTCAGGGAGAGGAGGCATGCAAGGCGACACCGCCCAATCCTGCATACAAACAGCAAAGATGAGCAAAAAGGAGCAAGTAAGCAACAGAAAAGCAATCGCGAAAATAAGCTACTGCGTAGCACAACTATACCTCAGGAGGAGGATTCGAAGCATCGAAAGAAGGAACGACTGGCTCATTCAGAAGCACATCCTTGAAGGTATACTTCATGACCAGTCGCACCCTCTTATCTACCTCACTCGCGGACATGCCATCGGCAGACACGCGAGTGGCATCATCAGCACCACCCCATTGAAACATGGGATGGACTCTAGCCTGGAGAGGCTGGACGCGACGACGCAGCCAAGTCCTGACAAGGGCGCAACCTCCCTCTTCCACGCCTATGCGGCTCTCGAGGTCGCAGACACGTTGGTATAACACGTTTGTCTCCGCGAGTTCGGAGGGCATGATCACGTTCTTCCAAGAACGCATCTTCTTGCAGGGCGTCGCGGGATCAAAAGGCACGAGTCCAAAGTGCTCGTCTTTGGCCTTCTGGTCGCGAACATAAAACCACTTGTCCCGCCATCCCTGGACAGACTTGGCGAGTTTGATGTCGAAGTAGGTGGCGGACGGGTCGACATGGATTCCACAACCACCTACGTCATAAACTAAAGAGCCAGATGCAGACTGACGCTTTAGCTTAAATAAGCGTTTGAAAAGGCCAAAGTGCGGCTCGATTCCGAGCCAGCACTCGCAAAGGGTGATAAAACAAGAGATGTGAAGAATCGAGTTTGGGGACAGCCGATGGAGCTGGAGCCCGTAGAAACAGAGGAGACCCCTAAGAAAGGGGTGGAGAGGCAAAGAAAGGCCGCGAATGATGAAAGCAAAAAACATCACTCGAAAACTAGTGGGAGGCATAGGAATGGTCTCACCGCTGGGGACGCACGCATCGGCGATTGCTACAGAAATAACTCCGTCTTGGCGAAGAAGACAGAGATCGGACGCCTTGATGATAGAAGGGCGCCACTCGCCATTGGTCACATGGGTGCCCGCGACCTTCTTTTTCCCGCCGGCGGCGGCACTGGTGCCCGCAGCAGCGGGAGCACCCTTCTTCTTCATCGCAGCAACGGTGGCTGCGGATTCAGCGGCAGCGCCTCCTTTCTTCTTTCCCATTGCGCGGCGGCGATGGGAGCGCAGGAAATAACTTGGAAACGAGCGGAGGTGGTCCAGAGCTGAGGAGAAGATGAGCGCAGGGAAAAGCAGATGAGCAGCAGCAATCGCGATGGCAGCGAGGAAGAAAAGAGCGCAGATGGAAAATTACCGCCGTAGCACCGCTACTTAACCCCTAGGAGATGCAATCCAACGGCTCACAAAAACCCTACTGGACGCGTGGCATGCATCGCGCTCGACACGTGGAGAAGAGGAAGCGTGAACCGTCCCTCCACTGCTCCCATTACGCGCGGAAATCGAGGAGGCACGGTTAATAATAAGATTACGCACGCTCGGTCAAATCAAAGTCAGAAAGTGGGACCCACCGCTCGTCACGTCCTGTCAAAACCGCTCACGCGGGCAACTGAGGTCATGCAAGCGTCAGCACTGACGTCATCAACAGCTACGCAGCGGAAAACTTCGACTACTTTAGTCCTTGCTGGAGTCTTCGACTCCACCAAGCACTCGGGGGCTACTCCCATAGGGAGCGCTGGCCGCGCACCCTATGATTTTTCTTTTCTTATTGCAGGGATACATGCAATCGCAATCAAACCCAACCACTCGAAACATGGTTACTCCCATAGGGAGCGCCGGATACAGCTTCGACTGAGACAAGCAAGCAAAAGATGACAGCAGTCGCGAAAGTGTTTTAGTCCCTGTCTGAGTCTTCGACTGAAACAAACAAGCAAAAACGACAGCAGCCGCAAAATTTCTTTAGTCCCTACCTGAGTCTTCGACTCAACCAGGCACTTGGGGGCTACTCCCATAGGGAGCGCTGGTCGCGCACCCTATGATTATCTGCACGAAAGTTGTGCGTTGATTACATCCGCACTCGCAGATCATGGTGACACCGCCTCATAATCCTCCCTACAAAGAGACTGCGTCTCTTGGGTCGCCCGAATCATCTCCGCGATGATAAAATTCGGATGCCGCGCTTACAGCGTGAAGGTAAGACCTGAATAAGGCCTGGCAACGTATTTAACTGCGCACTACCAGAAATATATCCGTGCCTACAGGCACGATGAACATGCCTTGACGGACGCGTCAAGTGCTCACACCCATATAACTGGAATTCGACTCCTGTAAGACCTCCGCGGCCTGAGTCGAATTACGCCAGCACTTTTCCGGATTCGAGTCCGGGGACTCGAGTTTGAGTAGATTGCGTTGTTTCACCCTAAGGTGGTTAACTGATACCGATACTTCGGCTATATCAGGCACGTATATCAACAATCCCTATGACATAAATGAAAGCAGTCGAAAAATGTACTCATTCAGGCACTCGAAGACTTCAAAAGGTACCCAGTCGAATCTACGATTCCACTGGATATTCGGGGGCTACTGACATGGGTATACCCTACAGGTACTCAAGCTTGGTATATACCGTCTAAATACGTACAGGCCCACGGTGTCGCCAAGGCCCAGACGAAAGGACTCGAGTAACCTGCGGACTCTCGATTGCTTGAGAGACAAGAAGAAGCTAAAGATAGAAAGTTTGAAGGGGAAAACCCTAACTTGTAACCGACTCGAACTGCTACCCGAGACCTAGACTATCTATATAAAGGCTAGGAGGGGCGGCGAGGAGGACGAACGCAACCATAGTTTCCACAACTCTCGCCAGATTGCATCTGTGCACCATTGTAACTTTCGACTACTTCGATAATTCCACGAGCAGACAAGCAGGAGTAGGGACCTCTACGAGGCCTGAACCTGGGTAAATCCTTTGTCCCCTGTGTGCTTGTTTGCTAGCCGATAGATGTCTCCAGCACTCCGTCCTTCTCCAAAATCCAAGTCCATAACAATGGGCATTGATGAGTTAAACCCTCGTCAGGGTTCGATCTGGTGTGCCACCCAGCATTGAACCAAGTCGGAACCGTTAAGGCCCTTGTGCTTCATCAGATATTCGATCCGCCTCTTGGCGAGAAGCAAATCATCACTGAGAGCCAGAGCAAGCTCGTCCCAGGACTCTTGGGGCATGGCGGCTCCATCGATGAAAGCCGGCAAACCATGATCTTTGCCGGGAGCGGGGATATCCTTGTGATAGAAAAAAGTGGACGACCATTGTTTGACCGACTCACTTGCCATGATCCCGGGATAAACGCGCTCTCGCCTAACCGAAAAACTAATGGTATCGGTAATATAAGGATTACCGGCAGTTATCGAATTTCTCCGGACATGAAAGTAGTACCGGAAGAGAGTAAGGCTCGGCCTAATGCTGAGATACCCCTCGCACAAAGAGGCGTACACACTCATCTCTAAGATGGAGTTTGGGGGAGATGGTGGAGATGAACTCCAAAATGACTAATGACTTATATGGTCAATTTCATGAGCATTTGCTCACAATTTTAGGATTGTAGTATGATTTACAAGGACCATAAGACCCGATACAAGTTTGACAAATATGACCAAAAAATCGTTGTTTTCGTGTTTATGGCCGTTTTCATGAGCTATTGCCCATAGTTTGGGAATTCTAGGGGCGATTTACAACTACCGTAAGTCCCAATAAATGTTTGATTGACTAATGACCAAAAACTCATTGTTTTCATTTTTATGGCTATTTTCATGAGCTATTGCCCACAATTTTGGGATTTCAGGGTGATTTACAATGACTGTAAGACCCAATACGTGTTTGAGAGATATGACCACAAACTTATCGTTTTCGCATTTTATGGCAGTTTTCATGAGCTATTGCCCATAGTTTTCTGGTTCCAAGTCAATTTGCATGGCCCGTAAGACCTGATACATGTTTGAGAGTTATGACCAAAAACTCGTCGTTTTCGCGCTTTATGGCTGTTTTCATGAGCTATTGCCCACAGTTTTCGGGCACTAGGGCGATTTCCAACGACCATAAACCCAATACAGGTTTGAGAGATATGAGCAAAAACTCATCGTTTTCACACTTTATGGCCGTTTCGATGAGCTATTGCCAACTATTTTGGAATACTAGGAGCGGTTTACAACTATCGTAAGTCCCGATAAGTGTTTGATCCATATGACCAAAAACTCAAAGATTTCGTGTTTTATGGCTATTTAAATGAGATATTGCCCACAATTTTGGGGTTCCAGGTGATTTACAATGACCGTAAGACCTGATACATGTTTGAGAGATATGACCACAAACTTATCGCTTTCGCATTTTATAGCCGTTTTCATGAGCTATTGCCAATAGTTTTCTGGTTCCAAGGCGATTTGCATGGCCCGTCAAACCCGATACATGTGTGAGAGTTATGACCAAAAACTCGTCGTTTTCGCACTATACGGCTGTTTTCATGAGCTATTTCCCACAGTTTTCGGGTTCTAGGACGAATTTCCATTGATAATAAACCCGATACAAGTTTGAGAGATATGAGCAAAAATCGCTCTTTATGGCCGTTTCCATGAGCTATTGCCAACTATTTTGGGATTCTAGGGCGATTTACAACGACCGTAAGAGTCGATACAAGTTTGAGAGATATGACCAAAAACTCGTTGTTTTTGTGTTTTATGGCTCTTTAATGAGCTATTGCCCATAGTTTTGGGATTCCAGGGTGATTTACAATGACCGTAAGACCCAATACATGTTTGAGAGATATGATCACAAACTTATCGTTTTCGCATTTTATGGCTGTTTTCATGAGCTATTGCCCACGGTTTTCTGGTTCCAAGGCAATTTGCATGGCCCGTCAGACCCGATACATGTTTGAGATTTATGAGCAAGAACTCATCGTTTTCGCGCTTTATGGCTGTTTTCATGATCTATTGCCCACAGTTTTCGGGTTCTAGGGCGATTTCCAGCGACCATAAACCCGATACAAGTTTGAGAGATATGACCAAAAACTCATTGTTTTCATGTTTTATGGCCGTTTTCATGAGCTATTGCTCATAGTTTTGGGGTTCCAGGGCTATTTCAACGACCGTAAGACCCGATACATGTTTGAGAGATATGAAAAAACTCATCATTTTCACATTCCGTATTCATGAGCTATTGCCCAAAAGATTTGGGTTTCCAGGGCAACTTGCATGGAAAGTCAGACCCCATACATGTTTTAGATATATGACCACAAACTCGTCCTTTTCGCTCTTTATGGCCGTTCTAATGAGTTATTGTTTACATTTTGGAGTTTTAGGGCGATTTGGAGTGACCGTAAGACCCGATAAATGTTTGAGAGATATGACCAAAAACTCGCCGTTTTCGCGTTTTTTGGCCTTTATCATGAGCTATTGCTCACAATTTTGGGATTCCAGGGCAATTTACAACGACCGTAAGACCCGATACAAGTTTGAGAGATATGACCAAAAACTCGTTGATTTCCTGTTTTATGGCTCTTTCCATGAGCTATTGTCCATAGTTTTGGGGTTCCAGGGCGATTTCAACGATCGTAAGACCCGATACATGTTTGAGAGATATGAAAAAACTCATCATTTTCGCGTTTCGTTTTCATGAGCTATGGCCCAAAAGTTTTGGGTTTCCAGGGTGACTTGCTTGGCAAGTCAGACCCCATACATGTTTTTAAGATATGACCAAAAACTCGTCCTTTTCTCTCTTTATCGCCGTTTTAATGAGTTATTGTTTATAGTTTTGGAGTTCTAGGGCAGTTTACAACGACCGTAACACCCGATAAATGTTTGAGAGATATGACCAAAAACTCGTCGCTTTTGTGTTTTTTGGCCCTTATCATGAGCCATTGCTCACAATTTTTGGATTCTATGGCAATTTACAATGACTGTAAGACACGATAAAAGTTTGAGAGATATGACCAAAAATTCGTCATTTTCGTGTTTTATGGCCGTTTTCATGAGCTATTGCACATAGTTTTGGAATACTAGGAGCGGTTTACAACTATCATAAGTCATGATAAAAGTTCGATCGATATGACAAAAAACTCAAAGTTTTCGTGTTTTAGGGCTATTTTAATGAGATATTACCCATAGTTTTGGGGTTCCAGGTGATTTACAATAACCGTAAGACCCGATACATGTTTGAGAGATATGAACACAAACTTCTCGTTTTCGCTTTTATGGCTGTTTTCGTGAGCTATTGCCCATAGTTTTCCGGTTCCAAGGCGATTTGCATGGCCCGTCAAACCCGATACATGTTTGAGAGTTATGACCAAAAACTCGTCGTTTTCGCACTGTATGGCCGTTTTCATGAGCTATTTCCCATAGTTTTCGGGTTCTAGGCCAATTTCCAATGACAATAAACCCGATACAAGTTTGAGCGATATCACCAAAAACTCGTCGTTTTCGCTCTTTATGGCCGTTTCCATGAGCTATTGCCAACTATTTTGGGATTCTAAGCCGATTTACAACGACCATAAGACTCGATACAAGTTTGAGAGATATGACCAAAAACTCGTTGTTTTTGTGTTTTATGGCTCTTTAATGAGCTATTCCCCATACTTTTGGGGTTCCAAGGTGATTTACAATGACCGTAAGACCCAATACATGTTTGAGGGATATGATCACAAACTTATCGTTTTCGCATTTTATGGCTGTTTTGCCCACCGTTTTCTGGTTCCAAGGCAATTTGCATGGCCCGTCAGACCCGATACATGTTTGAGATTTATGAGCAAAAACTCATCGTTTTCACGCTTTATGGCCATTTTCATGATCTATTGCCCACAGTTTTCGGGTTCTAGGGCGATTTCCAATACCATAAACCCGATACAGGTTTGAGAGATATGACCAAAAATTCGCCGTTTTCACGTTTAATAGCCGTTTTCATGAGCTATTGTCCATAGGTTTAGGGTTGCACGGCTATTTAGAACAAAAGTAAGACACGATAAATGTTTAAGAGGTATGAGCAAGAACTCATCGTTTTCGTGTTTTATGGCCGTTTTCATGAGCTATTGCCCATAGTTTTGGGGTTCCACGGCTATTTCAACGACCGTAAGACCTGATACATGTTTGAGAGATATGAAAAAAATCATCATTTTCACGTTTTGTTTTCATGAGCTATTGCCCAAAAGATTTGGGTTTCCAGGGCGACTTGCATGGCAAGTCAGACCCATACATGTTTTGGAGATATGACCACAAACTCGTCCTTTTCGCTCTTTATGGCCGTTCTAATGAGTAATTGTTTACAGTTTGGAGTTTTTGGCCTTTATCATGAGCTATTGCTCATAATTTTGAGATTCCAGGGCAATTTACAACGATCGTCAGACCCGATACAAGTTTGAGAGATATGACCAAAAACTCGTTGTTTTCCTGTTTTATGGCTCTTTCCATGAGCTATTGCCCATAGTTTTGGGGTTCCACGGCGATTGCAACGATCGTAAGACCCGATACATGTTTGACAGATATGAAAAAACTCATCATTTTTGCGTTTCGTTTTCATGAGCTATTGCCCAAAAGTTTTGGGTTTCCAGGGCGACTTGCTTCGCAAGTCAGACCCCATACATGTTTCTGAGATATGACCAAAAACTCGTCCTTTTCGCTCTTTATCGCCGTTTTAATGAGTTATTGTTTACAGTTTTGGGGTTCTACGTGATTTACAATGATCGTATGGCTCGATACATGTTTGAGAGATATGAGCGCAAACTTATCGTTTTCGCATTTTATGGCAGTTTTCATGAGCTATTGCCCACCGTTTTCTAGTTCCAAGGCAATTTGCATGGCCCGTCAAACCCGATACATGTTTGAGAGTTATGACCAAAAACTCGTCGTTTTCGCACTATATGGTCGTTTTCATGAGCTATTGCCCACGGTTTTCATGTTCTAGGCCAATTTCCAATGACAATAAACCCGATACAAGTTTGAGAGATATGAGCAAAAACTCGTCGTTTTTGCTATTTATGGCCGTTTCCCTGAGCTATTGCCGACTATTTTGGTATTCTAGGGCGATTTACAACGACCGTAAGACTCGATACAAGTTTGAGACATATGACCAAAAACTCGTTGTTTTTGTGTTTTATGGCTTTTTCCATGAGCTATTGCCCATAGTTTTGGGGTTCCAGGGTGATTTACAATGACCGTAAGACCCGATACATGTTTGAGAGATATGATCACATACTTATCGTTTTCGCATTTTATGGCTGTTTACATGAGCTATTGCCTACAGTTTTCTGGTTCCAAGGCGATTTGCATGGCCTGTTAGACCCGATACATGTTTGAGATTTATGACCAAAAACTCATCGTTTTCGCGCTTTATGGCCGTTTTCATGATCTATTGCCCACAATTTTCGGGTTCTAGGGCGATTTCCAGCGACCATAAACCCGATACAAGTTTGAGAGGTATGACCAAAAACTCGCCGTTTTCACGTTTAATGGCCGTTTTCATGAGCTATTGCCCATAGGTTTAGGGTTGCACGGCTATTGAGAACAAAAGTAAGACACGATAAAAGTTTGAGAGATATGAGCAAAAACTCATCGTTTTCGTGTTTTATGGCCGTTTTCATGAGCTATTGCCCATAGTTTTGGGGTTCCAGGGCTATTTCAACGACCACAAGACCCGGTACATGTTTGAGAGATTTGAAAAAAACTTATCATTTTAGCGTTTCGTTTTCATGAGCTATTTCCCAAAAGTTTTGGGTTTCCAAGTTGAATTGCATGGCAAGTCAGACCCTATACATGTTTCAAAGAGGTGACCAAAAACTTGTCCTTTTCGCTCTTTATGGTTGTTTTAATGAGTTATTGTTTATAGGGAGTTCTAGGTCGATTTACAGCGACCATAAGACCCGATAAATGTTTAAGAGACATGACCAAAAACTCATCGTTTTCATGTTTTTTGGCCTTTATCATGAGCTATTGCTCACAATTTTGGGATTCCAGGGCAATTTACAACGACTGTAAGACCCGATACAAGTTTGAGAGATATGACCAAAAACTCGTCGTTTTCATGTTTTATGGCCGTTTTCATGAGCTATTGCCCATAGTTTTGGAGTTGTAGGGGGATTTACAACTACCGTAAGTCCCGATATATTTTTGATCGATATGACCAAAAACTCGTGGTTTTCATGCTTTATGGCTGTTTTTATGAGCTATTGCCTACAGTTTTGGGATTCTAGGGTGATTTACAATGACCATAAGACCTGATACATGTTTGAGAGATATGACCACAAACTTATCGTTTTCGCATTTTATGGCCGTTTTCATGAGCTATTGCCCACAGTTTTCTAGTTCCAAGGCGATTTGCATGGCCCGTCAGACCCGATACATGTTTGAGAGTTATGACCAAAAACTCATCGATTTTGTGCTTTATGGCTATTTTCATGAGCTATTGCCCACAGTTTTCGTGTTCTAGGGCGATTTCCAACGACCATATACCCGATACAAGTTTGAGAGATATGAGCAAAAACTTGTCACTTTCGCTCTTTATGGCCGTTTCCATGAGCTATTGTCGACTATTTTGGGATTCTAGGGCGATTTACAACGACCGTAAGACCCGATACAAGTTTGAGAGATATGACCAAAACCCCGCTGCTTTCGCGTTTTATAGCCGTTTTCATGAGCTATTTCCTATAGTTTAAGGGTTCCACAACTATTTACAACGATAGTAAGACACGATAAATGTTGAGAGATATGACCAAAAACTCGTCGTTTTCATGTTTTATGGTCGTTTTCATGATCTATTGCCCATAGTTTTAGGGTTCCAGGGAAATTTCAATGACCGTAAGACCCGATACATGTTTGAAAGATATGAAAAAAAATTATCATTTGCGCGTTTCATTTTCATGAGCTATTGCCCAAAAGATTTGGGTTTCCAGGGCGACTTGCTTCGCAAGTCAGACCCCATACATGTTTTAGAGATATGACCAAAAGCTCGTCCTTTTTGCTCTTTATGGCCGCTCTAATGAGTTATTGTTTACAGTTTTGGAGTTTTAGGGCGATTTAGAGTGATCGTAAGACCCGATAAATGTTTGAGAGATATGACCGAAAACTCGTCGTTTTCGCGTTTTTTTGGCCTTTATCATGAGCTATTACTCACCATTTTGGGATTCTAGGGCAATTTACAATGACCGTAAAACCCGATACAAGTTTGAGAGATATGACCAAAAACTCGTTGTTTTCGTGTTTTATGGCTCTTTCCATTAGCTATTGCCCATAGTTTTGGGGTTCCAAGGCGATTTCAATGATCATAAGACCCAATACATGTTTGAGAGATATGAAAAAAACTCATCATTTTCGCATGTTGTTTTCATGAGCTATTGCCCAAAAGTTTTGGGATTCCAGGGCGACTTGCTTGGCAAGTCAGACCCCATACATGTTTTCGAGATATGACAAAAACTCGTCCTTTTCGCCCTTTATCCCCGTTTTAATGAGTTATTGTTTATAGTTTTGGAGTTCTAGGGCGATTTACAGCGACCGTAAGACCCGATAATGTTTGAGAGATATGACCAAAAACTCGTCGCTTTTGCGTTTTTTTGGCCCTTATCATGAGCCATTCCTCACAATTTTGGGATTCTAGGGAAATTTACAACGACCGTAAGTGACGAGGGTCTAACTCATCAATGCCCATTGTTATGGACTTGGGTTTTGGAGAAGGAGGAAGCGCTGGAGGCATCAGTCGGCTATCAAACAAGCACATAGGGACGCAAAGTTTACCCAGGTTCAGGCCTCGTAGAGGTCCCTACTCCTGCTTGTCTGCTCTTGGAATTAATGAAGGAATCAAAGGATACAGGGGCGCGCAGATGCAATCTGGCGAGAGTTGTGGAAACTAGGGTTGTGTGTGTCCTCCTCGACGCCCCCTCCTAACCTTTATATAGATAGGCTAGGTGTCGGGTAGCAGGTCGAGTCGATTACAGATTAGGGTTTTCCCTTTGAACTTTCTATCTTAAGCTTCTTCTTGTCTCGCAAGCAACCGAGAGTCTGTGGGCCACTCAAATTCTGTATTGGGCCTTGTTAACACCGTGGGCTTCTGTTGTATCTAGGCCGTATATACCAAACTCGAGTACCCATAGGGTATACCCATGTCAGTAGCCCCCGAGTGTCCAGTGGAATCACAGATTTGACTGGGGACTTTATGAAGCCTTTCGAGTGCATGATTGAGTATTTTCAAATGTTCAGTTCATGTCATAGGGATTCTTGATATGCGTGCCTGATTTTGCAGATGTATCGGTATTAGTTAACTGCCTTAGGGAAAAACAACACAATCTACTCAAAGTCGAGTCCCCGGACTCGAATTCAGAAAAGTGTTGGCGTAATTCGACTCAGGCCACGGAGGTCTTACAGGAGTCGAATTCCAGTGTATGGGTGTGAGCACTCGACGCGTCCGTCAAGGTATGTTCATCGTACATGCAGGCACGGATATGTTTCTGGTAGTGTGCAGCAGATGCATTGCCAGGCCTTATACAGGTCTTATCTTCACGCTATAAGCGCGGCATCCGAGTTTTTGTCACCGCGGAGATAATTCGGGTAACCCAGGAGACACAGTCTCTTTGTAGGGATAGTATGAGGCGGAATCGCCATAAAATTCGAGTGTGGATGTTATCATAGGGTGCGCGACCAGCGCTCCCTATGGGAGTAGCCCCCGAGTGCCTGGTTGAGTCAAAGACTCAGGCAGGGACTAAAGAACTTTTGCGACTGCTGTCGTCTTTTGTTGCTTGTTTCAGTCGAATTTGCTTCCAGCACTCCCTATGGTAGTAACCCATGATCCATAATCGAATCATAGATTCAAGTGGTGGGTGTGCTTTTAATGTTCATATTCTTCCATAAAAATGAATCATAGGGTGCGCGACATAAAAATGAATCGTAGCGCACCCTATGGGAGTAGCCCCTGAGTGCTTGGTGGAGTCGAAGACTCAAGCAAGGACTTAAAATAGTCGAAATCTCCGGATGCTCATCTTGATGACATCAGTGATGATGATGTGATGACCTCAGGTACCCGCGTGAGTGGCTTTGACGGGACGTGACGAGCGGTGGGTCCCACTTTCTGACTTAGATTTGACCGGGCATGCGTAATCTTCTATTTTAACTGCGTCTCCTCGATTTCCGTGCGTAATGGAGATAGTGGGGGACGGTTTGTGTTTTGGCTTCTCCACGTGTCGATAGCGATGTGCACCACGCGTCCAGTAGGGTTTCTGCTGGCTGTTGGATGGCATTTGCAAGGGGGTTAAGTAGCAGCGCAGCTGCGGTAATTTTCCCATCTGCCTTTTCTCTACTTGTGCTACCATTGCCACTGCTCTCTCCTTCCTAGCGTTCGTCCTCTTCATGGCACTGGACCAACTCCGTGTCTTCCCTAGCTACTTCCTCCGCTGGCATCGCCATCGCAAGATGGGCAAGAAGAAGGGAGGCGCCGCCGCTGAGTCCGCCGCCGCCATTGCCGCCGCTCAGAAGAAGGGCGGCTCCGCCACTATGGGCACCAGCGCCACCGGTGCTGGGAAGAAGAAGGTCGCGGGTACCCGCGTCACCATAGGTGCATGGCGCGCATCCATCATCAAGTCCTCCGAGCTTCGTCTCCTGCGTCAAGATGGAGTTTTGTCGCCCGTGGAGGATGAGTCGCGAGTGCCAGGTGGCGAGGTAATTCCTTGTCCTCCTGCTGGTTTCTGAGTGATGTTCCTTGCGTTCATCATCCATGGTCTTTCTCTGCCCCTACATCCTTTCTTCAGGGGCCTCCTTTGCTTCTACGGGTTCCAGCTGCATCAGCTGTCCCCAAATTCTATTCTCTACATCGACTGCTACATTACTCTTGAGGCAAGCCTGCATGCATCGCTGATAGGTGGCTCCTGTGTTTTTGAACCCGAAGGCCATTGTGTTGTAGCAGAACACACCAAAAGGCAGTGTAAACACCGTTTTCTCTTGGTCTTCCTCCTTCATTCGAACCTGATTATAGCCTGAGTAGGCGTCGAGGAAGCAGAGACGCTCACATCCCGTGGTGGAGTCGATGATTTGGTCGATTCGCACCAGCGGGAAGTGATCCTTTGGGCAATGCTTATTCAGGGAGGTGAAGTCCACGCACATCCACAGGATATCCGTGTCTTTTTTGGGTACCAGCACCATGTTGGCGAGCCAAGTGCTTTCCTTGATCTCGCGTATGAATTTGGCGTCGAGGAGTCTGTTGATCTCCATTCCGACTGCCTTTGCTCTTGGTTCAGACAGTCGCTGTCTGCTTGACTGGCCGTGCGTCTAGATTGACATTGAGTGCGTGCTCGGCGAATTCCCTGGGAACCCCTGGCATGTCCGCTGGACACCGGGCGAAGATTTCCCAGTGCTCACGGAGGAATTCAACGAGCGCGAGTTCCTATGCGGAACTCAAGTTGTTGGCAATGAGCGCTGACTTGGTCAGGTCCGTTGGGTGGACCTAGACTTTCTTCGTGTGCACCGACGAGTCGAAGGACAGGTCAGGTGAACTTGGCCTACTCAGGGGAGGCAGACTGTTGTCTGACGACTCCTTTAATCTTGCGAGTTCCTCCTGCATGCCGAAGGACTGGGAGATTCTGTTGAATTCCCTGACACAGCTGTCGGACCTTTCGAAGTTGTTGTTGATTGTGATTACGCTGTTTGGGCCCAACATCTTCGTCTGCAGGTAGGCGTAGTGTGGCACTGCCATGAACCTTGCGAACGCGACACGTCCAAGGATGTAGTGATATTGTGAAGGCCAGTCGACGACCTCAAAGTCGATGCGCTCTCGCCGAAAAATTTGTGGCGTGCTGAAGATGACGTCGAGGTTGAATTTGCCCAGGGGATATACACCTTTCCCTAGGACGATGTCGTGGAACATCGTGTCTAAAACTTCCAGACACGTTAGAGGGATCCTCATTGCACGCAAGGTACTTGCGAACATTAGGTTAATGCCGCTGCCACCATCCATGAAGACGCGTCTCATATCAAAGCCCCCAATCAGCGCCTCGAGTACGAGGGGACAGTGGCCTGGACGATTGACTTGGAGCGGGTGGTCACACCGGTCGAAGGTGATGCAGGAGTCACTTCCACTGAGTTACTTAGTGGTGGACGGTGGAGAGTTGATCGCCAAGTTGACTTGGCGAGTGATGGCCTTCTACACTCGATTTGAGGGCTGCCCCTTTTGGATCATCCCATGTTGCCCATGGGTCATGGGTATGGTTCGTCGCCGTGATTTTGGACCGGTGCGGCCGCGGGTGGTGGTATTCCGGGCGGTGGTGGAGGATCTCCATGTGTCATGTCGCCTGGGGGGCTCCATAGCCCCTATTGACTGCGTCGCGATTCATCCGAGCCAACCCTCGTGGAGCTTGAGGACCTCGCGGCAGTCCTTGTGAAGGTGGCTGGATTTTTTCTTGCCGTCGTGCTTGTCGATGTAGAAGTGCATGTTGCATGGCCAGGATAGTTTGTCCTCGATGGTTGTTGTGGGTGCCTCTTCGCGAGTGCGGCGCTACCACACCTACGTGGTTTTCCCAGAGTCGCGGTATCCACCGCTGCGATAGCCACTGTTGCGGTTGTCGTCGCGTTTGTCGGTGTAGCCGGCTGCGACCATGTTGACATCGTCGCGGTTATCATAGATGCGCATTCGCCGCTTGCCTTGACGGCCGCGTCTATGTCCGAGGTCGTCGTCGTCTGAATAGGTGCGTTTTTTCACCGAATCCTCTCCATCGGCCCATCGATTCACAATCCATCAGGTAGTCGATTGTTTTTGGCTTCGAGCGGCCCAGCTCCTCCCTGAGCTCTTTGCGGCGAACACTGCCATTGAACACATCGATTGCGCGGTCTTCTGAGATGTTTTTCGTGGAATTTTTGATGATGGACCACCTCTGGATGTACGAGCGTAGCGATTCGCCCGACCTTTGCTAGCAGCTCCTCACCTCTTTGATTGATGCGGGCCTTTTGTAAGTGCCCTTGAAGTTGCGTACAAAGCTGTAGACAAGCTCTTCCCAGCTACGAATGGATCTGCACGGGAGATTATTGAGCCATGCGCGGGCAGCGCCCTATAGCTGTAGCTGCAGGCATTGCATGGCCGTGCTTCGACTCCCGCCATGCAGCCTGACGGAGGAGATGTGGTCCTCCAACCAGATCTTTGGGTCTTGTAGGCCATCGAACTTTGGGTTCTCTGACAGGATTTTGAACCCTTTAAGAATTCTCTTCTGCCTGATGGCCCCGCTGAAGAATCCGGCGCCACAGATTTCAGTCTCGTCCTCTTTGGAGTCAGTCGAACAAGCACGTCTTGCCCTTGATTTGTCGATTTTGCACTGCGTGAGGTCATCGCGTGCATCGTACTCGCAATCATGCTGACATGAGCGGAAACACCAAGACAAATCGTGACTTTCGTTGCTGGATGAGGGTTAGGAATAGCGTTTTGCTAGAGCTTTGCCCTTCTTCAGCTCCGGTGTTGGCTCTTTGTCGAGGGTGGCCTCGACTAATCCCAAGCCCACGATCGTAGATCGGTGCATGGCGGCTCGCGGATCTCCAGCTGGTGGCTGGTTGTTGAGGAGGTACATGGTGGCCGTTGTTACCGCGGCTTGCGGTGTTTTTGGGACCATGTTGCCTCGCGTATCGACTGTCATAGAGCTGAAGTCGAGGACTTTTGCAGCTTCTATGCGTTCTTGCTCGGTGAGATGAGCCATCCGAGATCGCCTCTTGTTGGCCACGTATTCGTTGCCTTTGGAAGAGGATCCTTCGTGGGAGGAGAGCCCAGCTCGTCGAAGACTCGACACATCCGCCGCCTTTTTACGTGCCTCGAGTTGCGCGACGTGTAGCTGGCGTCTATACTCCTCCTTTAGTAGCCAATGGTAGCCCATCAGCATATCTCGCGGCGTGCCGGGGGGCAGAGGATTACCTCGCAGAGCTTCTTGGCAACGGGCCCACTCATTGTCGTTGAGTTTAATCACGACATGTTCACCAGTGTGTTCGTTCACCATGGTTGGTGGTTCGACTGCCCCTCCATTGTTGACGGGCGCGCCATTGCCACCGTTGGGTGGATTGGTGCCAGATCCATTGCCACCGTTTTCGCGATTGGCGGTGGTGTTGCCACCGTTGATGACGGCGCACATGAAGTGGTTGGGGAAGCTATAGCTTCCACAACTTTTGGATCTAGAGCCGTAGACTCCATCTTATGTCGCTAGGTTACCCAGATCGGATCCGCGACTGCTGTAGCTGTCCTTGCTCCCAGCTGCTACTGAGGTGTTGAGCTCGCTGAGGGTGCCGATTGGTGGCGGGAACCACGATGCTGGAGCAATCGCGGGTGTCGTTGGCTGGTCAGGCATGCGAAGCGTGCCCATCTGACCAACCTGGAAGTGGAAGCTCCCAATCGCCAGAATGATTCCGTCGCCTACAGACTCGAAAGCCGGGCGAGTGGCTGGCGTGTGGACGGTGAAGTCGAACGCGTTGAAGAGCTGGCAAATCTCCGTTGTTGCAGAGATGAAGATCGCGGTTGATGGGGCCGAAGAAGCCGCGACATCAGCAGTCCCAATTCCCACAGACGGCGCCAATTGACAAGGGTTTAACTCATCTATGCCCATTGATATGGACTTGGGTTTTGGAGAAGGAGGGAGCGCTGGAGGCATCAGTCGGCTAGCAAACAAGCACACAGGGACGCAAGGTTTACCCAGGTTCAGGCCTCGTAGAGGTCCCTACTCCTGCTTGTCTGCTCTTGGAATTAACAAAGGAATCGAAGATTACAGAGGCGCGCAGATGCAATCTGGCGAGAGTTGTGGAAACTAGGGTTGCGTGTGTCCTCCTCGCTGCCCCCTCCTAACCTTTATATATATAGGCTAGGTCTCGGGTAGCAGGTCGAGTCAGTTACAGATTAGGGTTTTCCCTTTGAACTTTCTATCTTAAGATTCTTCTTGTCTCGCAAGCAACCGAGAGTCTGTGGGCCACTCGAATTCTGTATTGGGCCTTGGCAACGCCGTGGGCTTCTACTGTATCCAGGCCGTATATACCAAACTCGAGTACCCGTAGGGTATACCCATGTCAGTAAGACACGATAAAAGTTTGAGAGATATGACCAAAAACTCATCATTTTCATGTTTTATGGCCGTTTTCATGAGCTATTGCACAAAGTTTTGGAATACTAGGAGCGCTTTACAACTATCATAAGTCCCGATAAATGTTTGATCGATATGACCAAAAACACAAAGTTTTGGTGTTTTATGGCTATTTTAATGATATATTACCCACAATTTGGGGGTTCTAGGTGATTTACAATGACCGTAAGACCCGATACATGTTTGAGAGATATGACCACAAACTTATCGTTTTTCGTATTTATGGTCGTTTTCATGAGCTATTTCCCATAGTTTTCTGGTTCCAAGGTGATTTGCATGGCCCGTCAAACCCGATACATGTTTGAGAGTTATGACAAAAAAAACTCATCGTTTTCGCACTGTATGGCCGTTTTCATGAGCTATTGCCCACAGTTTTCGGGTTCTAGGCCAATTTCCAATGATAATAAACCCGATACAAGTTTGAGAGATATGAGAAAAAAACTCATTGTTTTCGCTCTTTATGGCCGTTTCCATGAGCTATTGCCGACTATTTTGGGATTCTAGGGCGATTTACAATGACCTTACGACTCGATATAAGTTTGAGAGATATGACCAAAAACTTGTTGTTTTTGTGTTTTATGGCTCTTTCCATGAGCTATTGCCCATAGTTTTGGGGTTCCAGGGTGATTTACAATGACGTAAGACTCGATACATGTTTGAGAGATATGATCACAAACTTATCGTTTTCATATTTTATGGCCGTTTCATGAGCCATTGCCCACAGTTTTGTGGTTCCAAGGCGATTTGCATGCCCATCAGACCCGATACATGTTTGAGAGTTATGACCAAAAACTCGTCGTTTTCGCGCTTTATGGCTGTTTTCATGATCTATTGCCCACAGTTTTCGGGTTCTAGGGCCATTTCCAGCGACCATAAACCCGATACAAGTTTGAGAGATATGACAGAAAACTCACCGTTTTCATGTTTAATCGCCGCTTTCATGAGCTATTGCAATAGGTTTAGGGTTGCACGGCTATTTAGACCAAAAGTAAGACACAATAAATGTTTGAGAGATATGAGCAAAAACTCGTCGTTTTCATGTTTTATGGACGTTTTCATGAGCTATTTTCCGTAGTTTTGGGGTTCCAGGGCTATTTCAACGACCGTAAGACCCGATACATATTTGAGAGATATAAAAAACTCATCATTTTCGCGTTTCATTTTCATGAGCTATTGCCCAAAAGAATTGGGTTTCCAAGGCGACTTGCATGGCAAGTCAGACCCTATACTTGTTTAAGAGATATGACCACAAACTCGTCATTTTCGCTCTTATTGGCCATTCTAATGAGTTATTGTTTACAGTTTTGGGGTTTTAGGGCGAATTAGAGTGACCGCAAGACCCGATAAATGTTTGAGATATATGACCAAAAACTCGTTGTTTTCACTCTTTCTGGCCTGTATCATGAGCTATTTCTCACAATTTTGGGATTCCAGGGCAATTTACAACAACCGTAAGACCCGATACAAGTTTGAGAGATATGACCAAAAACTCGTCGTTTTCGTGTTTTATGGCTCTTTCCATGAGCTATTGCCCATAGTTTCGGAGTTGTAGGGGGATTTCAACGATTGTAAGACCCGATATATGTTTGAGAGATAGGAAAAAACTCATCATTTTTGTGTTTCGTTTTCATGAGCTATTGCCCAAAAGTTTTGGGTTTCCAGGGCGACTTGCTTGGCAAGTTAGACCCCATACATGTTTCCGTGATATGACCAAAAACTCGTGCTTTTCGCTCTTTATCGCCGTTTTAATGAGTTATTGTTTATAGTTTTGGAGTTCTAGGGCGGTTTACAACGACCATAAGACCCGATAAATGTTTGAGAGATATGACCAAAAACTCATCGCTTTTGCATTTTTTGGCCCTTATCGTGAGCCATTGCTCACAATTTTGGGATTCTAGGGCAATTTACAACGACCGTAAGACACGATAAAAGTTTGAGAGAAATGACCAAAAACTTGTCATTTTCGTGTTTTATGACCGTTTTCATGAGCTATTGCACATAGTTTTGGAATACTAGGAGCGGTTTACAATTATCATAAGTCCCGATAAATGTTTGATCGATATGACCAAAAACTCAAAATTTCGTGTTTTATGGCTATTTTAATGAGATATTGCCCACAATTTTGGGGTTCCACGTGATTTAGAATGACCGTAAGACTCGATACATGTTTGAGAAATATGACCACAAACTTTTGTTTTCGCATTTTATG
Organism: Avena eriantha; assembly: GCA_910589775.1. Taxonomy (NCBI): domain Eukaryota; kingdom Viridiplantae; phylum Streptophyta; class Magnoliopsida; order Poales; family Poaceae; genus Avena; species Avena eriantha. Next base: position 116,320,180 of record OU342742.1, on the reverse strand, counting down.
GCCATTTTCATGAGCTATTGCCCAGAGTTTTAAGGTTCCAAGCCGATTTGCATGGCCCGTCAAACCCGATACATGTTTGAGAGTTATGACCAAAAACTCGTCGTTTTCGCACTATATGGCCGTTTTCATGAGCTATTGCCCATAGTTTTCGGGTTCTAGGCCGATTTCCAATGACAATAAACCCGACACAAGTTTGAGAGATATAAGCAAAAACTCGTCGTTTTCGCTCTTTATGGCCGTTTCCATGAGCTATTGCTGACTATTTTGGGATTCTAGGGTGATTAACAACAACCGTAAGACTCGATATAAGTTTGAGAGATATGACCAAAAACTCGTTGTTTTTGTGTTTTATGGCTTTTTCCATGAGCTATTGCCCATAGTTTTGGGACTCCAGGGCGATTACAATGACTGTAAGACCCGATACATGTTTGAGAGATATGATCACAAACTTATCGTTTTCGCATTTTATGGCCGTTTTCATGAGCTATTGCCCACAGTTTTCTGGTTCCAAGGCGATTTGCATGGCCCGTCAGACCTGATACATGTTAGATAATTATGACCAAAAACTCGTCATTTTCGCGCTTTATGGCCGTTTTCATGATCTATTGCCCATAGTTTTCGGGTTCTAGGGCGATTTCCAGCGACCATAAACCCGATACAAGTTTGAGAGATATGATAGAGAACTCGCCGTTTTCATGTTTAATCGCCGCTTTCATGAGTTATTGCCCATATGTTTAGGGTTGCACAGCTATTTAGACCAAAAGTAAGACACAATAAATGTTTGAGAGATATGAGCAAAAACTCGTCGTTTTCATGTTTTATGGACGTTTTCATGAGCTATTTTCCGTAGTTTTGGGGTTCCAGGGCTATTTCAACGACCGTAAGACCCGGTACATATTTGAGAGATATAAAAAACTCATCATTTTCGCGTTTCATTTTCATGAGCTATTGCCCAAAAGATTTGGGTTTCCAAGGCGACTTGCATGGCAAGTCAGACCCTATACTTGTTTAAGAGATATGACCACAAACTCGTCATTTTCGCTCTTATTGGCCATTCTAATGAGTTATTGTTTACAGTTTTGGGGTTTTAGGGCGAATTAGAGTGACCGCAAGACCCGATAAATGTTTGAGATATATGACCAAAAACTCGTTGTTTTCACTCTTTCTGGCCTGTATCATGAGCTATTTCTCACAATTTTGGGATTCCAGGGCAATTTACAACAACCGTAAGACCCGATACAAGTTTGAGAGATATGACCAAAAACTCGTCGTTTTCGTGTTTTATGGCTCTTTCCATGAGCTATTGCCCATAGTTTCGGAGTTGTAGGGGGATTTCAACGATCATAAGACCCGATATATGTTTGAGAGATATGAAAAAACTCATCATTTTTGTGTTTCGTTTTCATGAGCTATTGCCCAAAAGTTTTGGGTTTCCAGGGCGACTTGCTTGGCAAGTTAGACCCCATACATCTTTCCGTGATATGACCAAAAACTCGTCCTTTTCGCTCTTTATCACCGTTTTAATGAGTTATTGTTTATAATTTTGGAGTTCTAGGGCGGTTTACAACGACCATAAGACTCAATAAATGTTTGAGAGATATGACCAAAAACTCGTCGCTTTTGCATTTTTTGGCCCTTATCATGAGCCATTGCTCACAATTTTGGGATTCTAGGGCAATTTACAACGACCGTAAGACACGATAAAAGTTTGAAAGAAATGACCAAAAACTTGTCATTTTCGTGTTTTATGGCCGTTTTCATGAGCTATTGCACATAATTTTGGAATACTAGGAGCGGTTTACAACTATCATAAGTCCCGATAAATGTTTGATCGATATGACCAAAAACTCAAAGTTTTCATGTTTTATGGCTATTTTAATGAGATATTGCCCACAGTTTGGGGGTTCCACGTGATTTAGAATGACCATAAGACTCGATACATGTTTGAGAAATATGACCACAAACTTTTGTTTTCGCATTTTATGGCCGTTTTCATGAGCTATTGCCCATAGTTTTCTGGTTCCAAGCCGATTTGCATGGCCCGTCAAACCCGATACATGTTTGAGAGTTATGACCAAAAACTCGTCGTTTTCGCACTGTATGTCCGTTTTCATGAGCTATTGCTCATAGTTTTCGGGTTCTAGGACGATTTCCAATGACAATAAACCCGACACAAGTTTGAGAGATATAAGCAAAAACTCGTCGTTTTCGCTCTTTATGGCCGTTTCCATGAGCTATTGCTGACTATTTTGGGATTCTAGGGTGATTAACAACAACCGTAAGACTCGATATAAGTTTGAGAGATATGACCAAAAAACTCGTTGTTTTTGTGTTTTATGGCTCATTCCATGAGCTATTGCCCATAGTTTTGGGGCTCCAGGGTGATTGCAATGACCGTAAGACCTGATACATGTTTGAGAGATATGATCACCAACTTATCATTTTCGCATTTTATGGCCGTTTTCATGCGCTATTGCCCACAGTTTTCTGGTTCCAAGGCGATTTGCATGGCCCGTCAGACCCGTTACATGTTTGACAGTTATGACCTAAAACTCGTCATTTTCGCGCTTTATGGCCGTTTTCATGATCTATTGCCCACAGTTTTTGGGTTCTAGGGCGATTTCTAGCGACCATAAACCCGATACAAGTTTGAGAGATATGACAGAAAACTTGCCGTTTTCACGTTTAATGGCCGCTTTCATGAGATATTGCCCACAGTTTTGGGGTTCCACGTGATTTACAATGACCATAAGACTCGATACATGTTTGAGAAATATGACCACAAACTTTTGTTTTCGCATTTTATGGCCGTTTTCATGAGCTAGTGCCCATAGTTTTCTTGTTCCAAGCCGATTTGCATGGCCCGTCAAACCCGATACATGTTTGAGAGTTATGACCAAAAACTCGTCGTTTTCGCACAATATGGCCGTTTTCATGAGCTATTGCCCATAGTTTTCAGGTTCTAGGCCGATTTCCAATGACAATAAACCCGATACAAGTTTGAGAGATATAAGCAAAAACTCGTCGTTTTCGCTCTTTATGGCCGTTTCCATGAGCTATTGCTGACTATTTTGGGATTCTAGGGTGATTAACAACAACCGTAAGACTCGATATAAGTTTGAGAGATATGACCAAAAACTCGTTGTTTTTGAGCTTTATGGCTCTTTCCATGATCTGTTGCCCATAGTTTTGGGGCTCCAGGGTGATTACAATGACCGTAAGACCCGATACATGTTTGAGAGATATGATCACAAACTTATCGTTTTCGCATTTTATGGCCGTTTTCATGAGCTATTGCCCACAGTATTCTGGTTCCAAGGCGATTTGCATGGCCCGTCAGATCCAATTCATTTTTGATAGTTATGACCAAAAACTCATCATTTTCGCGCTTTATGGCCGTTTTCATGATCTATTGCCCACAATTTTCGGGTTCTAGGGCGATTTCCAGCGACCATAAACCCGATACAAGTTTGAGAGATATCACAGAAAACTCACTGTTTTCACGTTTAATGGCCATTTTCGTGATCTATTGCCCATAGGTTTAGGGTTGCATGGCTATTTAGACCAAAAGTAAGACACATAAATGTTTGAGAGATATGAGTAAAAACTCGTCGCTTTCATGTTTTATGGCCGTTTTCATGAGCTATTGCCCATAGTTTTGGGGTTCCAGGGCTATTTCAACGACCGTAAGACCCGATACATATTTGAGAGATATGAAAAACTCATCATTTTCGTGTTTCGTTTTCATGAGCTATTGCCCAAAAGATTTGGGTTTCCAAGGCGACTTGCATGGCAAGTCAGACCCTATACTTGTTTGAGAGATATGACCACAAACTCGTCATTTTCGCTCTTATTGGCCATTCTAATGAGTTATTGTTTATAGTTTTGGAGTTTTAGGGCGATTTAGAATGACCGCAAGACCCGATAAATGTTTGAGAGATATGACCAAAAACTCGTTGTTTTCACTTTTTTTGGCCTGTATCATGAGCTATTTCTCACAATTTTGGGATTCCAGGGAAATTTACAAGGACCGTAAGACCCGATACAAGTTTGAGAGATATGACCAAAAACTCGTTGTTTTCGTGTTTTATGGCTCTTTCCATGAGCTATTGCCCATAGTTTCAGAGTTGTAGGGGGATTTCAACGATCGTAAGACCCGATAGATGTTTGAGATATATGAAAAAACTCATCATTTTTGTGTTTCGTTTTCATGAGCTATTGCCCAAAAGTTTTGGGTTTCCAGGGCGACTTGCTTGGCAAGTCAGACCCCATACATGTTTCCGTGATATGACCAAAAACTCGTGCTTTTCGCTCTTTATCGCCGTTTTAATGAGTTATTGTTTATAGTTTTGGATTTCTAGGGCGGTTTACAACGACCATAAGACCCGATAAATGTTTGAGAGATACGACCAAAAACTCATCGCTTTTGCCTTTTTTGGCCCTTATCGTGAGCCATTGCTCACAATTTTGGGATTCTAGGGCAATTTACAACGACCGTAAGACACGATAAAAGTTTGAGAGAAATGACCAAAAACTTGTCATTTTCGTGTTTTATGGCCGTTTTCATGAGCTATTGCACATAGTTTTGGAATACTAGGAGCGGTTTACAACTATCATAAGTCTCGATAAATGTTTGATCGATATGACCAAAAACTCAAAGTTTTCATGTTTTATGGCTATTTTAATGAGATATTGCCCACAGTTTTGGGGTTCCACGTGATTTACAATGACCGTAAGACTCGATACATGTTTGAGAGATATGACCAAAAACTTTTGTTTTCGCATTTTATGGCTGTTTTCATGAGCTATTGCCCACAGTTTCCTGGTTCCAAGCCGATTTGCATGGCCAGTCAAACCCGATACATGTTTGAGAGTTATGACCAAAAACTCGTCGTTTTCGCACTGTATGGCCGTTTTCATGAGCTATTGCCCACAGTTTTCTGGTTCTAGGCCGATTTCCAATGATAATAAACCCGATACAAGTTTGAGAGATATAAGATATTGCCCATAGTTTTGAGGCTCCAGGGTGATTACAATGACCGTAAGACCCGATACATGTTTCAGAGATATGATCACAAACTTATCGTTTTCGCATTTTATGGCCGTTTTCATGAGCTATTGCCCACAGTATTCTGGTTCCAAGGCGATTTGCATGGCCCGTCAGACCCGATACATGTTTGATAGTTATGACCAAAAACTCATCATTTTCGCGCTTTATGGCCGTTTTCATGATCTATTGCCCACAATTTTTGGGTTCTAGGGCGATTTCCAGCGACCATAAACCCGATACAAGTTTGAGAGATATCACAGAAAACTCACTGTTTTCACGTTTAATGGCCATTTTCGTGATCTATTGCCCATAGGTTTAGGGTTGCATGGCTATTTAGACCAAAAGTAAGACACAATAAATGTTTGAGAGATATGAGTAAAAACTCGTTGTTTTCATGTTTTATGGCCGTTTTCATGAGCTATTGCCCATAGTTTTGGGGTTCCAGGGCTATTTCAACGACCGTAAGACCCGATACATATTTGAGAAATATGAAAAAACTCATCATTTTTGCATTTCGTTTTCATGAGCTATTGCCCAAAAGATTCGGGTTTCCAAGGCGAATTGCATGGCAAGTCAGACCCTATACTTGTTTGAGAGATATGACCACAAACTCGTCATTTTCGCTCTTATTGGCCATTCTAATGAGTTATTGTTTATAGTTTTGGAGTTTTAGGGCGATTTAGAATGACCGCAAGACCCGATAAATGTTTGAGAGATATGACCAAAAACTCGTTGTTTTCACTTTTTTTGGCCTGTATCATGAGCTATTTCTCACAATTTTGGGATTCCAGGGAAATTTACAAGGACCGTAAGACCCGATACAAGTTTGAGAGATATGACCAAAAACTCGTTGTTTTCGTGTTTTATGGCTCTTTCCATGAGCTATTGCCCATAGTTTCAGAGTTGTAGGGGGATTTCAACGATCGTAAGACCCGATAGATGTTTGAGATATATGAAAAAACTCATCATTTTTGTGTTTCGTTTTCATGAGCTATTGCCCAAAAGTTTTGGGTTTCCAGGGCGACTTGCTTGGCAAGTCAGACCCCATACATGTTTCCGTGATATGACCAAAAACTCGTGCTTTTCGCTCTTTATCGCCGTTTTAATGAGTTATTGTTTATAGTTTTGGATTTCTAGGGCGGTTTACAACGACCATAAGACCCGATAAATGTTTGAGAGATACGACCAAAAACTCATCGCTTTTGCCTTTTTTGGCCCTTATCGTGAGCCATTGCTCACAATTTTGGGATTCTAGGGCAATTTACAACGACCGTAAGACACGATAAAAGTTTGAGAGAAATGACCAAAAACTTGTCATTTTCGTGTTTTATGGCCGTTTTCATGAGCTATTGCACATAGTTTTGGAATACTAGGAGCGGTTTACAACTATCATAAGTCTCGATAAATGTTTGATCGATATGACCAAAAACTCAAAGTTTTCATGTTTTATGGCTATTTTAATGAGATATTGCCCACAGTTTTGGGGTTCCACGTGATTTACAATGACCGTAAGACTCGATACATGTTTGAGAGATATGACCAAAAACTTTTGTTTTCGCATTTTATGGCTGTTTTCATGAGCTATTGCCCACAGTTTCCTGGTTCCAAGCCGATTTGCATGGCCAGTCAAACCCGATACATGTTTGAGAGTTATGACCAAAAACTCGTCGTTTTCGCACTGTATGGCCGTTTTCATGAGCTATTGCCCACAGTTTTCTGGTTCTAGGCCGATTTCCAATGATAATAAACCCGATACAAGTTTGAGAGATATAAGATATTGCCCATAGTTTTGAGGCTCCAGGGTGATTACAATGACCGTAAGACCCGATACATGTTTCAGAGATATGATCACAAACTTATCGTTTTCGCATTTTATGGCCGTTTTCATGAGCTATTGCCCACAGTATTCTGGTTCCAAGGCGATTTGCATGGCCCGTCAGACCCGATACATGTTTGATAGTTATGACCAAAAACTCATCATTTTCGCGCTTTATGGCCGTTTTCATGATCTATTGCCCACAATTTTTGGGTTCTAGGGCGATTTCCAGCGACCATAAACCCGATACAAGTTTGAGAGATATCACAGAAAACTCACTGTTTTCACGTTTAATGGCCATTTTCGTGATCTATTGCCCATAGGTTTAGGGTTGCATGGCTATTTAGACCAAAAGTAAGACACAATAAATGTTTGAGAGATATGAGTAAAAACTCGTTGTTTTCATGTTTTATGGCCGTTTTCATGAGCTATTGCCCATAGTTTTGGGGTTCCAGGGCTATTTCAACGACCGTAAGACCCGATACATATTTGAGAAATATGAAAAAACTCATCATTTTTGCATTTCGTTTTCATGAGCTATTGCCCAAAAGATTCGGGTTTCCAAGGCGAATTGCATGGCAAGTCAGACCCTATACTTGTTTGAGAGATATGACCACAAACTTGTCCTTTTCGCTCTTATTGGCCATTCTAATGAGTTATTGTTTACAATTTGGGAGTTTTAGGGCGATTAAGAGTGACCGCAAGACCCGATAAATGTTTGAGAGATATGACCAAAAACTCGTTGTTTTCACGTTTTTTGGCCTATATCATGAGCTATTTCTCACAATTTTGGGATTCCAGGGTAATTTACAACGACCGTAAGACCCGATACAAGTTTGAGAGATGTGACCAAAAACTCATCGTTTTCGTGTTTTATGGCTCTTTCCATGAGCTATTGCCCATAGTTTCGGAGTTGTAGGGGGATTTCAACGATCGTAAGACCTGATACATGTTTGAGAGATATGAAAAAACTCATCATTTTTGCGTTTTGTTTTCATGAGCTATTGGCCAAAAGTTTTGGGTTTCCAGGGCGACTTGCTTGGCAAGTCAGACCCCTTACATGTTTCCGTGATATGACCAAAAACTCGTCCTTTTCGCTCTTTATCGCCGTTTTAATGAGTTATTGTTTATAGTTTTGGAGTTCTAGGGCGGTTTACAACGACCATAAGACCCGATAAATGTTTGAGAGATATGACCAAAAACTCGTTGTTTTTGTGTTTTATGGCTCTTTCCATGAGCTATTGCCCATAGTTTTGGGGCTCCAGGGTGATTACAATGACCGTAAGACCCGATACATGTTTGAGAGATATGATCACAAACTTATCGTTTTCGCATTTTATGGCCGTTTTTATGATCTATTGCCCACAGTTTTCTGGTTCCAAGGCGATTTCCATGGCCCGTTAGACCTGATACATGTTTGATAGTTATGACCAAAAACTCGTCATTTTCGCGCTTTATGGCCGTTTTCATGATCTATTGCCCACAGATTTCGGGTTCTAGGGCGATTTCTAGCGACCATAATCCTGATACAAGTTTGAGAGATATGACCAAAAACTCGTTGCTTTTGCATTTTTGGCCTTTATCCTGAGCCATTGCTCACAATTTTGGGATTCTAGGGCAATTTACAACGACCGTAAGACACGATAAAAGTTTGAGAGATATGACCAAAAACTCGTCATTTTCGTGTTTTATGGCCGTTTTCATGAGCTATTGCACATATTTTTGGAATACTAGGAGCGGTTTACAACTATCATAAGTCCCGATCAATGTTTGATCGATATGACCAAAAACTCAAAGTTTTTCTGTTTTATGGCTATTTTAATGAGATATTGCCCACAGTTTTGGGGTTCCACGTGATTTACAATGACCGTAAGACCCGATACATGTTTGAATATGACCACAAACTTTCGTTTTCGCATTTTATGCCCGTTTTCATGAGCTATTACCCATAGTTTTCTGGTTCCAAGCCGATTTGCATGGCCCGTCAAACCCGATACATGTTTGAGAGTTATGACCAAAAACTCGTCGTTTTTGCACTGTATGGCCCTTTTCATGAGCTATTGCCCATAGTTTTCGGGTTCTAGGCCGATTTCCAATGACAATAAACCCGATACAAGTTTGAGAGATATAAGCAAAAACTCGTCGTTTTCGCTCTTTATGGCCGTTTCCATGAGCTATTGCCGACTTTTTTGGGATTCTAGGGTGGTTTGCAAGGACCGTAAGACTCGATATAAGTTTGAGAGATATGACCAAAAACTCGTTTTTTTGTGTTTTATGGCTCTTTCCATGAGCTATTGCCCATAGTTTTGGGGCTCCAGGTTGATTACAATGACCGTAAGACCTGATACATGTTTGAGAGATATGATCAGAAACTTATCGTTTTCGCATTTTATGGCCGTTTTTATGAGATATTGCCCACAGTTTTCTGGTTCCAAGGTGATTTCCATGGCCCGTCAGACCCGATACATGTTTGACAGTTATGACCAAAAACTCGTCATTTTCGCGCTTTATGGCCGTTTTCATGATCTATTGCCCACAGTTTTCGGGTTCTAGGGCGATTTCCAGCGACCATAAACCCGATACAAGTTTGAGAGATATGACCAAAAATTCACCGTTTCACGTTTTATGGCCGTTTTCATGAGCTATTGCCCATAGGTTTAGGGTTGCACAGCTATTTTTCACAAAAGTAAGACACGATAAATGTTTGAGAGATATGACCAAAAACTCGTCGTTTTCGTGTTTTATGGCCGTTTTCATGAGCTATTGCCCACAGTTTTGGGGTTCCAGGGATATTTCAACGACCATAAGACCCGATACATATTTGAGAGATATGAAAAAACTCATCATTTTTGCTTTTCGTTTTCATGAGCTATTGCCAAAAAGGTTTGGGTTTCCAAGGCGACTTGCATGGAAAGTCAGACCCCATACATGTTTTAGAGAAATGACCAAAAACTCCTCCTTTTCGTTCTTTATGCCCGTTTTAATGAGTTATTGTTTATTGTTTTGGAGTTCTAGGTTGATTTACAACGATTGTAAGACCCGATGAATGTTTGAGAGATATGACCAAAAACTCATCGTTTTCACGTTTTTTTGGCCTTTATCATGAGCTATTGCTAACAATTTTGGGATTCCGGGGCAATTTACAACGACCGTAAGACCCGATACAAGTTTGAGAGATATGACCAAAAACTTGTCATTTTCGTGTTTTATGTCCGTTTATTTAGCTATTACCCATAGTTTTGGAGTTGTAGGGGGATTTACAACTACTGTAAGTCCCGATATATGTTTGATCGATATGACCAAAAACTCGTTGTTTTCGTGTTTTATGGCTATTTTTATGAGCTATTGCCTACATTTTTGGGAATCCAGGGTGATTTACAATGACCGTAAGACCTGATACATGTTTGAGAGATATGACCACAAACTTATCGTTTTCGCATTTTATGGCTGTTTTCATGAGCTATTGCCCACAGTTTTCTGGTTCCAAGGCAATTTGCATGGCCCGTCAAACCTGATACATGTTTGAGAGTTATGACCAAAAACTCGTTGTTTTCGCGCTTTATGGCCGTTTTCATGAGCTATTGCCCAAAGTTTTCGGGTTCTAGGATTCTTGATTGGCTTGGTGGTTTAGAGGAGAAGGAGCTGGCGATACGCGATAGGAGTAATGTTGTTGTATCAGTTGTGGCTTGCAAGAAATGATGCACAGGAGGAGACGAAGATCCAAAGTAGCTTGCTCGACGATCCATCCTACCTGGTAGAGGAATGGAGGGCAACTAGAGAACTAAATAGACCTGAGGCACCGAGGGCGGAGCAGCACTGGCTTCCCCCTAAAGTGGGCTGGCGCAAGGTGAATGCGGACGGGGCTTTGTCAGCAGAGTCGAACATCAAAGGGTGCAGCGTGGCTCTTTTGACCTCTGTACCGAACCCCGAGAGGGCTAAGATCATAGCCTGTAAGGATGCGGTGGAGCAGGCTAAGAACGAAGGAGTCACCAAGATTTGTCTGGAGTCTGACAGCTTGGGTGCAGTGTCAAAGCTTTAGAACAAGGACAATGATCGCTCTGTCCATGGGCCTCTCGTCGGCGAAGGAGCTACTAAGAGGTTTTGTGGACCACTCGGTTTTGTGGACCACTCGGTTTAGCACGTACATATATCAATTATGCTATGAAAATAGGTCTCAGTTATGCATATCGTACGGATGACAGCCTGTGGGTTGTGCTGGAACAGGAAACTATGCCGCATGGAACTACACGAAGAATGGGATTTTCAGCGTTAAATTGGCTTACCACTTGAATATGCAAATTAGGAACAACAAAGCGGGCATGAACTCTAGAGGAACACCAAGGATGGCTAGTGTTGTGGGGGGCCGACGTACCCGGAAAGGCAAAAATACACGTTTGGAGACTCATAAAAAAGGTCTCGAGGTGGGGCAGGAACTGAGCCGAAGGGATATCAAAGAAGGGGTTAACTGCATTGTTTGCAACCGGGAAGAGTCCCTGCTGCATCGATTTTGGATGTGCCCTCATTCCATATTGACATGGGACGCGGTCCGTGATCAGATGGGTCTGAAGCTGAAGAGCCCTGGTGCATCGGCCGTGAAACTGAAGAGTCCTGGCAGGATGGATTCTTGATTGGCTTGGTGGTTTAGAGGAGAAGGATCTGGTGATACGCGATAAGAGTAATGCTGTTGTATCAGCTGTGGCTTGCGAGAAATGATGCACATGAGGATACGAAGATCCAAAGTAGCTTGCTCGACGATCCATCCTACCTGGTAGAGGAATGGAGGGCAACTAGAGAACTAAATAGACCTGAGGCACCGAGGGCGAAGCAGCACTGGCTTCCCCCTGAAGTGGGCTGGCACAAGGTGAATGTGGACGGGGCTTTCTCAGCAGAGTCGAACATCAAAGGGTGCGGCGTGGCTCTTTTGACCTCTGTACCGAACCCCGAGAGGGCTGAGATCATAGCTTGTAAGCGTGCGGTGGAGCTGGCTAAGAACGAAGGAATCGCCAAGATTTGCCTGGAGTCTGACTGATTGGGTGCAGTGTCAAAGCTTCAGAACAAGGACAAGGATCGCTTTGTCCATGGGCCTCTCGTCGGCGAAGGAGATACTGAGAGGTTTTGTGGAGCACTCGGTTTTGTAGACCACTCGGTTCAGCACGTACATATCTCAATTATGCTATGCAAATAGGTCTCAGTTATGCATATGGTAGGGACGACAGCCTGTGGGTTGTGCTGGAACAGGAAACTATGCCGCATGGAACTATACGAAGAATGGGATTTTCAGCGTTAAATTGGCTTACCACTTGAATATGCAAATTAGGAACAACGAAGCGGGCAGAACGAGTTCATCACTGTCTCTAGAGGAACACCAAGGATGGCTAGTGTTGTGGGGGGCGACGTACCAGGAAAGGCAAAAATACACGTTTGGAGACTCATAAAAAAGGTCTCGGGGTGGGGCAGGAGCTGAGCCGAAGGGATATCAAAGAAGGGGTTAACTGCATTGTTTGCAACCGGGAAGAGTCCCTGCTGCATCGATTCTGGATGTGCCCTCATTCCATATTGACATGGGACGCGGTCCGTGATCAGATGGGTCTGAAACTGAAGAGCCCTGGTGCGTCGGCCGTGAAACTGAAGAGCCCTGGCAGGGTGGATTCTTGATTGGCTTGGTGGTTCAGAGGAGAAGGAGCTGGCGATACGCGATAGGAGTAATGTTGTTGTATCAGCTGTGTCTTGCGAGAAATGACGCACATGAGGAGACGAAGATCCAAAGTAGCTTGCTCGACGATCCGTCCTACCTGGTAGAGGAATGGAGGGCAACTAGAGAACTAAATAGACCTGAGGCACCGAGGGCGGAGCAGCACTGGCTTCCTCCTGAAGTGGGCTGGCGCAAGGTGAATGCAGACGGAGCTTTCTCAGCAGAGTCGAACATCAAAGGGTGCGGCGTGGCTCTTTTGACCTCTGTACCGAACCCCGAGACGGCTGAGATCATAGCCTGTAAGCGTGCGGTGGAGCTGGCTAAGAACGAAGGAGTCGCCAAGATTTGCCTGGAGTCTGACTGATTGGGTGCAGTGTCAAAGCTTCAGAACAAGGACAAGGATCGCTCTGTCCATGGGCCTCTCGTCGGCGAAGGAGCTACTGAGAGGTTTTGTGGACCACTCGGTTTTGTAGACCACTCGGTTTAGCACGTACATATCTCAATTATGCTATGCAAATAGGTCTCAGTTATGCATATGGTAGGGACGACAGCCTGTGGGTTGTGCTGGAACAGGAAACTATGCCGCATGGAACTACACAAAGAATGGGATTTTCAGCGTTAAATTGGCTTACCACTTGAATATGCAAATTAGGAACAACAAAGCGGGCAGAACGAGTTCATCACTGTCTCTAGAGGAACACCAAGGATGGCTAGTGTTGTGGGGGGGGGCGACGTACCAGGAAAGGCAAAAATACACGTTTGGAGACTCATAAAAAAGGTCTCGGGGTGGGCAGGAGCTGAGCTGAAGGGATATCAAAGGGGTTAACTGCATTGTTTGTAACCGGGAAGAGTCCCTGCTGCATCGATTCTGGATGTGCCCTCGTTCCATATTGACATGGGACGCGGTCCGTGATCAGATGGGTCTGAAACTGAAGAGCCCTGGTGCGTCAGCCATGAAACTGAAGAGCCCTGGCAGGGTGGATTCTTGATTGGCTTGGTGGTTCAGAGGAGAAGGATCTGGCGATACGCGATAGGAGTAATGTTGTTGTATCAGCTGTGTCTTGCGAGAAATGACGCACATGAGGAGACGAAGATCCAAAGTAGCTTGCTCCACGACCCATCCTACCTGGTAGAGGAATGGAGGGCAACTAGAGAACTAAATAGACCTGAGGCACCGAGGGCGGAGCGCACTGGCTTCCCCCTGAAGTGGGCTGGCGCAAGGTGAATGCGGACGGGGCTTTCTCAGCAGAGTCGAACATCAAAGGGTGCGGCGTGGCTCTTTTGACCTCTGTACCGAACCCCGAGAGGGCTGAGATCATAGCCTGTAAGCGTGCGGTGGAGCTGGCTAAGAACGAAGGGGTCACCAAGATTTTCCTGGAGTCTGACTGATTGGGTGCAGTGTCAAAGCTCCATGGGCCTCTCGTCGGCGAAGGAGCTACTGAGAGGTTTCGTGGACCAGTCGGTTCAGCACGTACATATCTCAATTATGCTATGCAAATAGGTCTCAGTTATGCATATGGTAGGGACGACAGCCTGTGGGTTGTTCTGGAACAGGAAACTATGCTGATGGAACTACACGAAGAATGGGATTTTCAGCGTTAAATTGGCTTACCACTTGAATATGCAAATTAGGAACAACAAAGCGGGCAGAGCGAGTTCATCACTGTCTCTAGAGGAACACCAAGGATGGCTAGTGTTGTGGGGGGCCGACGTACCAGGAAAGGCAAAAATACACGTTTGGAGACTCATAAAAAAGGTCTCGGGGTGGGGCAGGAGCTGAGCCGAAGGGATATCAAAGAAGGGGTTAACTGCATTGTTTGCAACCGGGAAGAGTCCCTGCTGCATCGATTCTGGATGTGCCCTCATTCCAGATTGACATGGGACGCGGTCCGTGATCAGATGGGTCTGAAACTGAAGAGCCCTGGTGCGTCGGGCGTGAAACTGAAGAGCCCTAGCAGGATGGATTCTTGATTGGCTTGGTGGTTTAGAGGAGAAGAAGCTGGCGATACACAATAGGAGTAATGTTGTTGTATCAGGTGTGGCTTGCGAGAAATGACGCACATGAGGAGACGAAGATCCAAAGTAGCTTGCTCGACGATCCATCCTACCTGGTAGAGGAATGGAGGGCAACTAGAGAACTAAATAGACCTGAGGCACCGAGGGCGGAGCAGCACTGGCTTCCCCCTGAAGTGGGCTGGCGCAAGGTGAATGCGGACGGGGCTTTCTCAGCAGAGTCGAACATCAAAGGGTGCGGCGTGGCTCTTTTGACCTCTGTACCGGACCCCGAGAGGGCTGAGATCATAGCCTGTAAGCGTGCGGTGGAGCTGGCTAAGAACGAAGGAGTCACCAAGATTTGCCTGGAGTCTGACTGCTTGGGTGCAGTGTCAAAGCTTCAGAACAAGGACAAGGATCGCTTTGTCCATGGGCCTCTCGTCGGCGAAGGAGATACTGAGAGGTTTTGTGGAGCACTCGGTTTTGTGGACCACTCGGTTCAGCACGTACATATCTCAATTATGCTATGCAAATACGTCTCAGTTATGCATATGGTAGGGACGACAGCCTGTGGGTTGTGCTGGAACAGGAAACTATGCCGCATGGAACTACACGAAGAATGGGATTTTCAGCGTTAAATTGGCTTACCACTTGAATATGCAAATTAGGAACAACAAAGCGGGCAAAGCGAGTTCATCGCTGTCTCTAGAGGAACACCAAGGATGGATAGTGTTGTGGAGGGCCGACGTACCAGGAAAGGCAAAAATACACGTTTGGAGACTCATAAAAAAGGTCTCGGGGTGGGCAGGAGCTAGGTCGGAGGGATATCAAAGAAGGGGTTAACTGCATTGTTTGCAACCGGGAAAAGTCCCTGCTGCATCGGTTCTGGATGTGCCCTCATTCCAGATTGACATCAACGTCGGCCGTTCAACACATGGATTCTTGACTGGCTTGGTGGTTTAGAGGAGAAGGAGCTGGCGGTAGGAGTAATCTTGTTGTATCAGCTGTGGTTGCCAGAAATGATGCACGGGAGGATACGAAGATCAATGATCCTCAACAGGTTGCTCGAGATCCATCTACCTGGTAGACGAATGGAGGGCAACTAGAGAACTAAATAGACATGAGGCACCGAGGGCGGAGGAGCACTGGCTTCCCCCTGAAGTGGGCTGGCGCAAGGTGAATGCGGATGGGGCTTTCTCAGCGGAGTCGAATATCGCAGGGTGCGGCGTGGTTCTTGAGAATCACCATGGCGAGTTCATACCAGGAGCAAGCCATTTTTTGACCTCTGTACCGAACCCCGAGAGAGCTGAGATCATAGCCTGTAAGCGTGCGGTGGAACTGGCTGCTTGGGTGCAGTGTCAAAGCTTCAGAACAAGGACAAGGATCGCTCTGTCCATGGGCCTCTCGTCGAGGAGGTGAAGGAGCTACTGAGAGGTTTTGCGGACCACTCGGTTCAGCACGTACGGAGATCTTGCGACGGTGGAGTCGCGCATATTCTAGCTAGAGAGGGCTGCATGAATAATGGTCAGACTGTTCCACCACCACCAGTGTTGATTGTAGACTTGTTAGCATCTGAGGGTGCTGGTTGATTAATATATATGCAGCGTTGAATCTCAAAAAAAAAAAGGCCATTATGGTTAGGATTACGATTGATTGTATTCCATGTATATCTTGTATTTTCCCGGTATATATGAGATAACAGGAAGCCACCTATTGTGGTTAATTCATTCTCTCTATCAACGTTGACAGAAAGATCGGCCATCCGACACATGGCACATGCCGCCACGGACAGAGGCGGGAGACTCCTGCTGCCACGGTCGACAGGCAGCACGTCGACGAGGACGGAAAGTTGACGGAGGGGTAGACTCTTGAGACCAGGTGAAGTTGAGCTCCAAACAAAGACCATCGAGATGGTTGTGGGATGCTTGATTAGCACACTTAAATGGTACGCTTTCTGTCCCTAATATCATGATTCCGGATAAAAATATAGTTTGTATCTAAACAAAACTAAACTTCATATGCATCCCGCATCCGGTTGCACATGTACAAATGTATGATTAGGATTACACTGAACCACAGGGACAAGTTCACTACTGTTCTAGATCCTCCAGTTCATCCAATGCACTGGTACCTGGTTTCCAAAAGAACAGTCTCATACCTCTTTGAACATCTCCCGGCCAATTAGCATTCTTCTTATCTCAGTAGTTCCAGCCCCAATCTCAAACAGTTTGGCATCTCTCAGTAGACGGCCAGTAGGGTACTCGTTGATGTATCCATTGCCACCAAGGCACTGGATTGCCTGCCACAGGGGACCAATGCACTGGATTCAGATCAATTAGTGGAGACCAGAACAGAACTCTATAATATATACTTCAACTCTCTAAGTTAACAGAAATTTGAGTAACAACTTTGTGTAAGCGACAACCGAAATTCTAATGAAATGAGTAGAAGGTTCTGACCTCTAATGCAACTTGTGTCGCCCTTTCTGCAGCAAAGAGGATTACTCCTGCACAAGCCTGATTGCAAAATACTACTATATTAGATGAAGATGCTGTCAATTTACTACGCATGGGCATGGTAAGAAAGGAATTGTCTGTTTTATTTTTGTATTAAACAGTAGAGCACATGCATGCAGCAATGTGACACAACAATGTAACTCAAAAGGAACTGTCTCCAGAAACTGTACCTTGCGGTCAACTTTGCAATTATCACAGTCCCTGGCAACCGAGTATACAAATGATCTGATCAAAGAGAACTGCAGTAAGAAGATGTTTAAACATCCCAGCACAAGTCTTGATTTCATTTGATATCCCTACCTTGATGCCTGCAAGGAGGTGTACATGTCTGCCATTTTCCCCTGCATTCGAAGATCAGTCGTCATGGATAGTGCCAGATCTCTCAAACAATTAAGATGCGCACTAGGATGATGGGAGCATACGATTAACAAGGCCGCAGCCTATACCTGTATGAATTGAAATTCACCAATGGGACGGCCAAATTGCTCCCTCTGTCGAACATAAGGAAGAACAACATCAAGGCATGCCTGCATGAGACCAATAGGACCCCCAGCTAATACAAGTCTTTCCAGATCAAGACCAGACATCATGACATAAACACCTGCAACAAGAAACCATGTTGAGAATATTCATGACAGGAATTTCACATCAGAGATTCATTTTTTAAGTTAAGTTTTCTGTAAACATACATAAGCTATTCAAGGTTTTCCTCGTTTAGATCGGCATAGGAAACTGGCTGTAAACAAGCAAGTAAAGATCCCCAAAACAGGAGAAAGAATTCAAGAGTGTCAGGAGATAATACCTTTCCCTTCTTCTCCAAGAACATTTTCTTGAGGCACAAAGCAGTTCACAAATACAAGCTCACATCTGTAAAGTAGACATCTGATCATCAGTAAGAACATACTATGCGATATTTAAACACCCCGCTTAAATAGAAACATCTTACGTGTCGCTTCCTCGCATGCCTAGCTTGTCCAACTTCTGGGCAGTACTGAATCTGTAATAATGAGAAACACCTTCGTTGTTTCGACAAGAATACAATGTGTTATGCTAAACTTTATACGTCCAGGCCTTATACATGCTTCAATCACATTTATGTCCAATAGATCCTAAAGGATGAGAATGGAGTGACTATTTACCCTGGCATCCCCTTCTCAATTATGAATGCAGTTATTCCTTTTGATCCAGCAGTTATATCCGTTTTCGCGTAAACAACCTGCAAATCCCAATTTCAGCAAACTAGTGAGCTGATTATGGCTGCAAATCCTTGTGAAAGGTGCCACTCTTGAAATATAATGAACTATTACATTTAATTTTTACAGATGCTCATTGCGAAAATCCATAACGACGCCTAAAGGGGACAGATGAAACACCAAAGAAAAAGAAACAAGCACATCGAGTGACAGTGGCGGGCCAAACCCTACTGCAGATAATACGATCGAGGGATGAGCCTCAGAAGATTACCAGTGTCTGAGCACACGGACCATTCGTGCACCACATCTTATTTCCGTTAATGACGTAGCCGCCATCTACTTTCTCAGCTTTGCACTTCATACTGACGACATCAGAGCCAGCTGAAAGTATATGAACTATGTGAAATTCTGCCAATAAGTGGAACTTAACAGTACAACATCTTGCAATGATACTTACAGTTGGGTTCACTCATGGCCAATGCCCCAATATGCTCCCCAGTGATTAGCTTTAAAGAAAAGGAAAAAAAAACAGATCGTCACAAATATGCCACCTCTAGTGGGTGAGTCTGACTGAAACAATGTTGATATAATATGGTAAGGAACCTTGGGCAGATACTTCTCCTTTTGCGCAGCGCTGCCATGACGGACCTACATAGAATGGAAACATTATTACAATTATTATTATATAATCTCGATGATCAGGCCAATCACTAAAGATATACAGTAACAAAATTCAAAGCAAGCTAGTACCAACTGGTTTATGCACACATTTGAGTGTGCGCCATAGGAGACGCCGACTGACCCGGACGCCCTGCTGATTTCCTCCATAGCGATGCAGTGGTACATGTAGCCGAGCCCGAGCCCACCGTACTCCTCTGAGGAACATGACAGCCAGTGTTATTACCTTAACTAGCATTCTACAGAACCCCATTAGTTTTCCAAAAGGCAGTAATCTACTCCATTCAGCCCTACAAAAACTGATTCAGTTTCCAAACTATAACATGTTTTTTAGCCATTTTTTCTGAAACGTATCTATCTAGACGCCTTTTAGTGCGCAGGTTTGAGTGAACCTATACACTAAAAGACGTCTAGATACTATTGTTTTAGAAAATGGCTAAAACAACTTATATTTTGGAAAGAGAGGTGGTTTGAGGCCTTAAATAACATGACCACCCCTGTTACTCGATCCATTCCATAGCCTCCCTTCCCTTTCTACAACCTTCTAGGTCACTTTACTGAGCTAGCAGTAGTATCGAAGAGTGTAAGAGCACCTCAAGCCGTGGTCTCCAAGCAAATGCCTCAAACAGCTATTGGGCATGCTGGACAGAAACCCGCGCCCAGCCGCATGCCCCAAGGACCATTTCTAGCCGACACGACCCAATAACATATCCGGCGCGCCCAGGCCGTCCCCACTCAACATAGCTCCTTGCGAGCGTGCCAGACAGAAGTCTCAATGGCGTGGGCCACCCCTGTCACTAGCACAACCACTTCCTCACCACTCCTTTCTTTCCATGTCTTCCCTACAATTTCCTGCCGCCTGCCTCAACCATTTCTGGCTCGCCGCCAATTTCTCTAGCCTGGCGTCGTAGCTCCATCGCAACCATGGCGCTCAAGCTACAAAGTGGAAGACGACAAAGGCCGCTGGCCTCAAGGCCTTCCAGCTGCCATGCAAGGGACCGACACCAAAGACAAAGTTCGACTGGATGACGAACAACGTGTGGGAAGAGATGTGGAGCGGCGGAGGTACGCGACGGAGAAACGCCAGGCGCGACACGTGAAGTCTATCATGAAGAAGGTGAAGAGTGTTGTGGCGCACATCACCGTGCTCAGCTCAAGCACCGGCGGTAGCCAAGGGAGCGGCACTGCCAGGCCATAGTCCAGGATCAGCTCACCATGTTCGCTGGCGTTCTTCCACGAGACTCCTTCCTTGGCGCAGATGTCAAGGTTCTTGCTCGATTATGGCGACGACGAGGGGTATGGCAGTATCAACCCCCAACAACATGTTTTCTGCTATGGTCACCGACCGACAACAATGCACGGACATCGACCTCAATCATTCCTACACAAGATCGTCTTCTCTGCCGCTATGAAGATGGTCGCTAGAGTTCGGTTTAGCTCCCAATGGAGGCTTGTTCGGAGTTTCTAGCGTCAGGGTCGATCACGGTGTTCGCGTAGGAAACTTGTTCCAAGGAATCCAAACTGGTCCGAACAATGGTGCTTAAGCTGGTGGGAGCGATGCTATCACCTTCGTAATAAATGCTTGTACCGCCGGTGGAGATGACGAGGTGGAGGAAGAGGAAGAGGATGGCATCAAAGGCTATGAACTTCATATTTGTGCATTGCTACACCAAGATCAAAATGTACGAGAAGTGGAGGCAAACATATATTGCGTTAAAGAAGGCGACCGACAATGTTGTCGATCTAGATGCTCCGTTTGCAACATTGGTGGGACATCCAATTGGCCACAATAAGGCCAAGGAAGGCGTTGGTGAAGCGGCGTCAACCGATAGGGTGAAAAATCGATTGGCAATTACCTCTCTGAGGTCTCGTCGAACTTGGTTATCCGAGCTCAAAACAGTGATCAAAGGTGGTAGCTGATGATATCCAAGAAAGACGAGAAGATCGAGATCGATAAGGAGAAGTGGCCGCGAAGGAAGGAAACTGGACTTCATTATCTTGTCGATCGACACTTCAAACATGGATCCGGATGTGAAGGGGGCGCACATATTCCTCCACGTATCCATCTTGCAAGAAATTGCCATTCGTAACGGTGCCAGCGGTGACACTGGCACATGCCCAGGTAGCAACAGTAGTGGCAACGACAACGACAATGGCGTCGGACCGGAATTGGCATCCAACGCAGCGATGGGTGGGATGACAACTACTCCACCTGAGGGTGACGTCATCGATGTTTAAAAGTCATTGTCAACGTCCGATACCTTGTTATCCGGGTTATTTGTGTGGCTATTCGGTACTTATCACGCCGGCGAGGAACACAATGTTCTGGTGGGGGAACTATGCCCTTTTGAACCCTATTGTATTTTGATTTAGTTTCATGAAAAAAAATCATGTTTGCCGACTTCTTTGGAGGTCGCGACTGGGGACGGGCTTGCCCCATTCGTGATAGCACGCGCCAGCGGCCCCAGTGTCATTCGATCTAGCGCTATTGCAGGAAATCAGTTTGGGGACACAGCCGGATGCTCTAAGGAGAAATACCTGACTAGTTTCCCAAGAACGGTACGCGCCACGTGAGTGCATAAGAGAGGCGACTATGACTGTAAAACCCATATAGTGGTTCATCCCTCTCGTCGGCGATGCCGCCTGTCCAGTCTGCCTCCGGTGACTTTGGTGCCTTGGAGGTGTGATCGACAATGACCTCTCACCGGTGGGAAGGTTTCCATTCTCTGTTTAGATGTTTTTCAGTGTTTTCTTCGGCATGTTGACTCGATGGCTACGTCCTGAAGTCATAATAAAGTCCTTGCCCCCTTATTCTCGCTCCGGTGGTGCGTCTAGAGCTGGTGGAGGGCATCTGGAATCGTTTCTCTGGTGGATCTCTCGGGGTCCAATCTTTTTTTGGATTCGTTGGTGTGGTTTGAGGTTAGTTTTTTACGATCTATATATGGTTGTCATCTTCGGTGATGGTTGTTGCTCTGGTGCGCTAGTCATTTGAGGTATTAGGACGCCGACCCCCCGTGTATCTACTACCAACAAGTTCTACTACGACAAGTTTTGTCCGACTCCAGTGACGAAGGAGCGATGATGATGGCATGCCTTCGTCTCGTGCTAGTCTATGTAGTTTCGCCAGGTGGTCCATTGACCTATTTGTAGTTTTTGTTACTTTTGGACTCTTTTGAAATGGTGTTGATCATTATAATTGATCGGGAGAATTTCGAAAAAAATGAATTACTATAGGAAATCAGCAGTTTGTTGTAGGCCTAATGCCCACGGAAAAGGTCGAAATACTCATGGCAAATCGTTTCCTGTAGGGCAGGGTAAATCACCGAGTGCAAAGAATCAGGCCCACAGTTTTCTTCAATTCTCGGCAAAGTCTATGAGGCTAACGGCCCGAGTACAGAAAACGCTCTGGCGGGGGGCTAGTGCGGCCCAATTAGCGTTAGGATTCTTTACTTTTACGTTTTCCTTTTTTATCTATTTTCTTTTTTCTGTTTCTTTTTCTTTTTTTACGTATTTTAGAAACATCATTATTTTTTAAATATGTTCATTACTTTTTGAAGAAAATATTATGTTTTTTGAATTTTGGTTCATGATTTTGCTCACGGCAAATCATTTTAGACACGGCAAATTGTCTTTTTCCTGTAGTGAATAGTTCCTCACAACTGCGGCACGAGCACAATATTCTAGTCAATTGGGGGTTCAGATTCAGACGTGTCACGGTCATTGGGTAAAAATATAGAAAAAAAATAGAATGCTATAGCATGTTATAGCGTATCTGGGAGTTAATTGGAAAAAACCACGACACATTCACGCGAGAAGTTCAAAAATCCACCAATTTTCATCAGATTGGTAAAAATCCATATACATTGCGCTCGTGGGTTGCAATGTGCACTGATGCTGCTAAGGTTTAGTCACACTAACGTCGTTTCTGACAGCAGGACCCACTGGCAGGTGGTGACGTGTCGCAACTGTGATGGTTAGGGTGAGAAATGTTAAGACGGTTACAAATTCTGGGTCCTTTTACAAAAATCCCTCTAAAAGAGAAAAAAACCGGGGAGGAGAGGAGAGAAGTGGCCTTCTTCCATCTCCGTGCGTTGCCGCCCACCGGCTGGCCGGCTGGACCGAAATCGTCGCCGGAAATCGAGAGCCCTGCTTGGAGGCGCGGCCGCGCGCCGACGCGCAGGGGGACGCGGGCAATGAGACGGAGCGGCTACGCGCCGGGGGTTGGGGACGACGAGCAGGATCTGCTCCGGCGGTATGGAGGTGGTGGTAGGGGGCGGCGGCCAGGTCGAAGAGAAGATGAAGAGAAGAAGATGGAGAGGAAAAGTACACCAGCAGGTCGACTGTGAAACCGGCGGCCGGACCTTCCATGGGACGATGCTGGGAGTGAGCAGGATGGGCGGTCAACCTACCTTGAATACTCTATCATGGATCTGGCTACCGTGTCCGGGACAGGGCACTAGATCCCTGGCCCCGCTAAATCCGCCGGAACCATCTCATGTATTCTCGTCACAAGTGAGGAAGACCACCGCAATGGCAAAGCAGTCCCAAATCGGCAATCACGGGTGTTGAAGGAGACTACCGCGTAAATGTACATTGTGCCGCCGGTTGCAGTCATGGCGATTTGCCAGGGAAGGAGACAGGTTTCGGGCACTAATTATGTACTGACACGTTGTTTGCTGTGGGGGCAGAGACAGGTAGGTCCTCACTGCTGAGTATGTCAGGTAGTACAAGAACATTGCGCCTACCTACGAGTAGTATTCAGAATAGATGGAAAACCTGACCGCATTGCATTGCACTAGTACCTTAGTAGTTCCATCTCCAGGTAAACTTAAACGGCGGATCTATCAGGGAAGAAGTGTACATGCATACCAGGCGCGGTGAGGCCGTGCAGGTTGAAGTCCCCCATGAGCTTCCACAGATTCACCTCCTGCACGAGTACGCCCCAAATTAAGCAGAGGAGACCAAGATTCGAAATATGAAGGCCTGGATCTCCAACAACGGGGAGCAATGGCGGGCCGTTACGTACCTTTGGGAAGCAGTTGGAGGCGTCGATGGCGGCGGCGTGCGGCGCGATGTGCTCCTGCGCGAACCGGTGCACGCTCTCCTTGAACTGCTCCTGCGTGTCGTCGAATAGGAGCGAGGACGAGGAGAAGAGCATGCGGCGCGCAGGAGCAGAGGCGCCCTGCCCGCGCCGGAGCAGGGCCGGCAGCCACCGCTGCATTTTCGACGGCGGTCGGTGACCGGAAGGGGGAGGAGGTGGTGGAACTGTAGCAGCCTAGCAGGAGGAGCAAGATTATTCTACTACTACTAGCATGATGAGGAGATTACGGTGTACCGCCCCTATCCTTATTATAAAGAAAATTACCGCATTTGAGGGACACGTAGCTACCAACTTTGGTTTTTTTTCTTTCTATAAAAACTACTCGCTCGGTTAAACCGCGTTAACCAGTTTCTAACTGTTCGGACCCACCTGTCGGATCGGGTCTTACGTGACAAAAATTTAAATAATTTATATTATTTTCTGGATTTATGAAAACAAGGAAAACAAATTCTAGTGTTGACCGGTTCGCCGGCGTCGCGGATGGCCCTGGTGGCACTCGCCCAGGACTGCCTCGAAACTCCCCATCCGCGCGCTCGGCGGCGCCGCGGAGTTGCAGGGGCATGCTGCGGCCGGAGGTGCAGGGGCACACGACGGAGCTTGACCGCGCCCGGGACTACCGCGCTCGTCGGCACCGCGGAGTTGCAGGGGCGCGCGGCGGCGGGAGGTGCAGGGGCACTTGACGGAGCTTGGCCGCCCCCGCGACTGCCCCGGAACTCCCCATCCACGCGCTCGTCGGCGCCGCGGAGCAGGGGCAAAGCCAGCCTACAACGTTATTAGGGTCATCTCCATTTCACTAGGGTCATTTTCTAGTAATGAAAAATATTTATCACTGATTTAGTAAGGATTTTCATTTAATCATTGGTGTCAATTGACCCCACTAATTGTACCTAGCTCCGCCCCTGCCGCGGAGTTGTAGGGGCGCGGGGGACGGAGTTGCAAGGGCGCGTGTGGCGGAGGTGCAGGGGCACGCGGCGGATCTAGGCCACGCCCAGGACTACCCCGGAACTCCCCATCCCCGCGCTCGATGGCGCCGCGTAGTTGAGGGGCACATGGCGGACGGAGGTGTAGGGGCACACGGCGGAGCTCGATCGCGCCCGCGCCGTCCACTGGCGACGCTCGCCCGCGACTGCCTCGGAACTCCCCGTCCGTGCACTCACCGACGCCATGGAGGTGCAGGGGCGCACGGCGGAGCTCGGCCGCGCCGACGCCCGCTCCAGCCACTGGCGGTGCTCGCGCGCGACTGCTTCGGAACTCCTCGTCCCCACGCTAGTCGGCGCTGTGGAGGTGCACAGGTGCGCGGCGGAGCTCGCCCGGCCCCACGCCGGCTACTGGCGGCGCTGGCCCGTGACTACCTCGGAACTCCCCGTCCCCGCGGTCGCTGGTGTTGTGGAGGTGCAGGGGTGCGCGGCGGCCAGAGATGCAGGGGCGCACGCCAGAACTCGTAGGAGCTCGATGCGCTCATCTCTGTCAGAGGTGGTAGAGCTCAGCTGTGCCTGCGCCGGAGCTGGCTGCGCTGCTACTGCCACGCCCGCAACGGAGCTAGCCCCCTCCGCGCAGCTGCATCCGACCCGTGTAGCCTCCATCGGCCGCGAGCTATCTGAGGATTGGGTCAACGCAACGCGAGAGGAAAAAAGAAATGGTTGCCACGTATATCTGATATGTGGGTCCGACCGGTCAGAAAACGGATTAAAACAGCTAATCCGAGAGATCAGTGCTATGTGCGTCATAACCGCCTCAATGTTGGTAGTTTTTGAAAAAAAAGACAAAGTTGATAGTTATGTGCCAATGTTGCCTTGAATGTCGTTATGCTATATGCTGGAAAATATGAGGGCATGTACAATAGTGCTGAGTCAGCTGCCTACAACGAGAGGTTATAGATGATTTTGCTGATGGGGAGACGAGAGAGAGTGAAGACTGTCTATAATGTTTTAGACAGTCTGTATGAATCTTACAGATAGCTTACCGACAATAATTTTATTGTCGTATCAGTGGTGTCTATAACTTATACTCACACATAGCTATACCTAAAAATAGATACTTGATAGACAGCCTGTTGTATAAGTTGTCTATAATACTGTATAAAAATTTATTATAGACACAAGCTATCTAAACCAATGGTAATGCCGTGAGGCGCTGGACCCGAGAAGTCACGCGCGGGTGCAGCAGGCCGCTGCCGGGGGTGGTACCGGTCTTGGTAATGGCGATTTGGTTTTGCTCGACGACAATCCGTACCATGTTGGCCGCTATATCTGCAGGTTGCAGCGTAGTGCATGCTAGCTGTCTCTCAAAGCATTTTAAATTCAAATATTGCTCGCTGCTGCGGACAATGAGATGTCTGTCTGCACAGCGAGAGAGAGGGTCCGCTGGCCTCGCTGTCATGGCACTCCGTCTGCAGCCTCGTGGAAAACGTGACTACATCCATACCCTGCTGAACAAAATAAATAAAAAGTTGACCCGAGTCAAGTAACTTCTCGGACGTAGTCTCGGGGACTACTCTTTGCGCGTCGATAGAAAAAGCAAAATCCTCCTACGAAGTCGATAAAAAATCGAGTTCTCAGACCGCTTCTGTCATGATAACATGTCTAAATGCAGTGTTTACAACACGAAGATAAGACCCCGGGATCCGTCCTATGGGCATGGTAATCGCACATGAATGCGCTCTGCTAGTAATTTTCCATATCTACGATACAATGAAAAATCCCGACGGACACGTTGGATACCTGAAACATAAAAATGGAATCCAGTATTCGATAAGACCTCCGCATCCCAAACTGAGTTACACCAGTATATACCAGGTTTGGGTCCAGGGACTTGAGGTTGAGAAGGTTCACGATGTTTTTGCCCAAGAGCAATTAACTGGTTCTCTGGTCCGTCGGATGCACCAGACTCGTTATACCAAAATTCCCATGATAAAAATTTTGAACTTACGGTTCGCTACTCGATAGAAAAATTCCTCCTACAGACTCGACATAAGAAGCAAAGGCATAATAAGAATAACTTTGACCCTACGCTCGGAACGTAGCATTGGGGGCTACTCCCATCGAAACCACTGGTCGAGCACCTGATAGGAAAAGCAAAAATCCTACACCAGAGTCGACAGAAGAATAACTTTGAGTCTACCGAAGCGTAACTTCAACGGTTACTCCCATCGGGGGCATTGATGGCACGCCCGATGAAATGCCAAACAAGGTAGTCGAGAAGTTTGGACATCCAAAGAAATCTTCAAATTCACCTCCCGGGCATATTTAAAAGAAATTGGAGACGCAATCCGAGTCTACGACTCGAGTAGAGTCTCGGGGGCTACTAACATGGGCATGACCCTTCGGGTGCCTATTATTTGTATATATGGTTTGGCCCAACGAAAGGCTCATTCGAAGATATACCAACATCCATAAAGCTCATGACGATTCAACAGATACGAAGCCTACAAGGACACAGACTCCTGGCGAAACAAGACAAGGGAAGTCCAAGACTAGACTACATAGAAACTCTAACTTGTAACCTACTCGGATTGGTACCTGATACCTAGCCTCTCTATATATAAAGGCCAGGAGGGAATGCGGAGGAGACCTGGATAATAGACACCAGATAGGCAACCAATCTTACGACACACATGTCTCTCCCTCTCTCTCTCTCTCTCTCTCTCTCTCTCTCTCTCAGCAAGATCGCATCTAGTCGACCCAACGAGTTTGTACTCTACGTTGATAATATGAACATACAAGATGAAAGTAGGGTTTCCTCTACGAGGGCCTGAACCTGGATAAATCATCTCCCTTATTTGTATGTTAAGTCGATGAATTCACCGGTGCTCTCTCTTTCCACAAACCCAAATCCATAACAAATGGGCATTTCCGATGTCACCCCTCGTCACACGGCGAGAAGCTCAACATTGAATGGCCTATATGTTGGCCGACACTATGTAGCCGGATGCACCCGTGGGGAGGACCGAGGACTATACATGGTCGTTATAAAAATTGCTCTAACAAACACGTTTCGTTTTGGCGGGGTGCATACAGTGGTGCATACATAGTGATACCTGACTTATTATAGAGAAACAGTGAGGCGTCAGCCTTGGATGGAAGAAAACTAAGGGTTGAGAGCCTGGCGCTGAGGCGAGAATACCACGCCCTAGGTGCCTACTTCAGATCATATAATGCCTTGTCAAGTTCGCAAATATAATTGTGGGTAATGGAAGACCCAAAACATGGGGGTTGTTTCATATAAACCTCCTCTTCTAGGAAACCATGTAAAAAGTGTTCTTGACATCTAGCTACCGTAAATTCCATCCTCGAGATACTGATATGGATAGAACAAGTCTGATAGTAGCAGCCTTAACAACGGGACTAAAAGTATCTTCATAATCTATACCATACCGTCATTTGAATCCCTTAACAACTAGGCATGCTTTGTACTTGTCCACAGTGCCATCAACATGTTTCTTGATACGATAAACCCACTTACAATCATTAACATTTCTGTTTGAGCCTGGCGGCACCAGGTGCTAGGTGTTATTGGTAATGAGCGCATCATATACATCTTGCATAGCATGCATCCAATTTGGATCAGTCAGAACCTCAGAAATATTTTCTGGTTCACCTGCAGATGTTAGAAGGGCATATCAAATTGTACCATCGGTATATTGATACCTTCGATCCGGATTACAGATGTAGTATAGCTTCTTTTTCCCTAGTAGACCTAGGTTTATCAAATCCTCGGGAAGCAGATGCGTAGTGAAGTTACATTAATGGACCTTCGGGAGTTTTAGAATTCCTTTTGTGTTTTTACCGGACCAAGAGTAATGTGAATAAAACATTTCGGTTTCACCTGTAGCTGTGGAAAACATCTGATGGGAATAAAAGATAGAAATAAAGTAATGTAATTGTTAGAGCAAGATAAATTATATGTGGGTAATGCATCCATAGTTGCTATTGATTCCGCAACCGCTTATAGCAATAACCTACTAGTCTCATCCATTGGAGAAAGAGAACTAATGATATGTATAGTGACGTCACCGTTAATCCCAAGTAAATCCCTCACATACAACCATACTACCCCTTCTGTCACTAGGGTTCCCAACCTGCAGATTAGTCATTACTCATACTCCCTATACCTGGCTCAATCCTCGGGGTCTTGGGTACCTGACAAGTCCTTAGATTGAGGCAAGAGAGGATACAATAATCATCATATCATACAAACTAATACATGATCCCATCTATGATAAATAACATACACAAAAGCTACATGGCTAGGCCGAAACCCTTAGCCCAAGGAGAATTACTCACACATAGAGATGAGATCAACAATCACAAACATTGTAATGGAAATCATAAGATTGATAGCAAATAGTCTTACAATGTCGCCAATGGAAGATGAGATCTACTATTACAAGTGGTGGAATATGGCTATGGAGATGGAGAAGAGCTTTGGAGATTAGATCTAAGTCTATTCTTCTGGCGGCTCTTCGGTGTGGTGGATAGAGATCTGGAGGCGGCTGATGATCTGGGGCAGGGACTCTCGGGGCTCTTTTCTCGTCGCCTGAGGCTTCTTTATATAGGGTTCCCTTCACGAAAGTTGTTCTGTTTGACCTAGCGGTGTCGTTGGTAACTATATAGCCGGAACTATACGGCCAGAATTTTATTTCGGTCATATAGTTGGTCGTTAAAGCGTTTGCCTCCGACCCACGACTCCTGGTTTCTTTTGGGTGTTGGAAATCTCGTATCTTTGACTTTAATGTAGTGATTCCCATCATCAAACATCATTATCTGTGCAGGAAAAAATGGACGGAGAGGATTGCAGACCCCTTTAAAAATTAGGCATTAGTGGGAGGGTTTAGAGATATATTTCATCAAAAATATAAATAATATCCAGTTTAAATATGGACGTAGATATCTAGTTTAAATATGAATAATACCTAGGAGTTCCAAGAATCTTACCCACTATAGTATTGCTGCTACATGTGTTTAATCAACTCATAGCCGAAATCTATGAGTTTCCTCCATGAAGATCGTTCGTAGGCCAGCGGAGTTGTTGGCATCCCATGAAGTTTGACATGCATAAAGCTATATCATTCTTATGATTAACAAGTCAAACTTTGGCATGCTCACAAAAACCGCTAAACATTAATGCAATTGAACAAATCGTTTTAAAAAGAGCTATCAAGTCAATCAACATTTTCAGTGTCGTTGAGTGTCTCTAGAAATAAGCCTTCAAGACTAAGCACTACAACACCCAATACTTCAATTGTGAGACTTTTTTTATTACAATTGTTTAGCAATTTTTAGGCAAGACTCGGTTAACTACGAGAGCTGGAACAAAACGTACCCAACTAAATACTCATACGAACAAAAATCTTACTATAATACAAAGAATCACTCCACCAATATAACATCTCAACATTTACTACTAACTAGCATGGGTTTCTCAAACTTCAAAAGTGGAGAGTCATAAGGCATACCTCTCATGTTTGGTTCAACTTCTCTCTTCCTTTTTTATTTGCTTCTTGGAAACTCGAAGTCGATCACTCTCCCTCAAATATATGAGAACCTCGAGGCGGAAAGAAAAGTGAGAGGGAAAATAAAGAAAAATGGAGAAATCTTTTTGTTGTTTTTAAGAGAGGATATTTAAAGAATAAAAAATTGGCAGCAAAGCTCGGCTAGAAAATCTCAAAAGAAAATAGAAA
Organism: Avena eriantha; assembly: GCA_910589775.1. NCBI lineage: Eukaryota > Viridiplantae > Streptophyta > Magnoliopsida > Poales > Poaceae > Avena > Avena eriantha. The sequence goes on along the minus strand of OU342742.1, from coordinate 116,289,463 downwards.
GAACTAAAAATAAAGTGTTGAGGAAACGAACACGAGTTCTTATAAACTTGAATTAAAAACACAACCTCGAAATAAATAAAATAAAATGAACGCCAAATAAATATACATGAGGAAACTTCCCCAAGCTTAGGCTTTTGCAAGCCCTTCAAATCATTGTTGTGGCAGGAAAAGTCATTACTCCAGTTCGCAAAGTGAGTTCATAAGTTACTAGTTGTTTCTCGGAGGTTCAAAGAGAGCCTATGCATCCTCTCCACAGTCCCTCCAAGTTCATGGAAGTCTTGGTATGTAGTGAACCGGGTTTGTGGCCGCTCCTATTGATAAGGAACTTCTTACTCCTCTTCTTGGTCCTCATCCTCCTCCGGAATCTCCTCCTGGGGTTGGTGTTGCTCAACCTGCAAGTCATATAGCAAACGTTCTTCCTGGATAGAGAAAAGACCATTAGGCATAGGAGTGGGGTAAAGACACCCAGCTCTAGTAATATGCAGGTAATAAACACCACCTCTCCTAGTGAGCATTCCACAAGCCTTTAAAGTAGAGAAACCAACATGTCGCTCACCTAGCACATGTTGCAACTCACCTAGGTTGATGCCTAGGGTAGTGGCAAGCACGGTGATGACGCCTCCACCTGTGATTGGTCCTTGGCTTTCGGATGATTGCTGCTCCAGGTAGCGCACAAGGATGGCGCCAAGGTTGAGTGACAAGTCACAGTTGGTGTAAGCAACCTTTGCGAGGACTAAGATATCCTCCTCGTTGAGTCTCGTGAACTCATTTCTTGCCTGCAAGGTGTTAGCAATAACATAGAACAAATAGCGAATTGCAGGATGTTGAATATTCTTCCCCTTGCTCACTCTAGTAGTGAAACTCATTCCATTATAATATTGTGCAAGGGAAGGGTCTAAGCCAGTAAAGGATGCACGTAATGCATTAACATCATTGTATGGGAAATTAAGACATGCGCACCATTCATCTAGTGTTAAAGTGTAGTTGTTGTTCATAAGTCGGAAAGAAATCGTGTCCTCTCCTTACCATATTTTAACGGTGCTTTGCAACAAACTTAGAAATTCAATAGTTAACTAATACATCGTAAACGTATCTATAATTTTTGATGTTCCATGCTTGTTTTGTATCCACTTTCTTATGTTTTGTCCATACTTAGGGTATTTTTATACATTTTCTGGAACTAAGCTATTAACAAGATGCCACACTGCCAGTTGTCTGTTTTCTGCTGTTTTTGGTTTCAAAAAAGTTAGTAAGGAAATATTCTCGGAATTGGACCGGACAAAAGCCAAAGTCAATATTTTACCCGAAGTAACACGGAGTCCGGAGGGCAGCCGAAGAGGGTCCACGAGGCGGCCACACCCTAGGGTGGCATGGCTAGCCCTAGGCGTGCTGCTGATGGCCCAAGATATCTCGAGCTCGTTGGGGAACCCCAAGAGGGAGGTATGATTAGCACAACAGCAAGTTTCCCTCAATTATGAAACCAAGGTTATCGAACTAGTAGGAGCAAAGAAACACCTCCAAGGTGTTGTTGCCAACTTGGAATCCTACACAACACAACCACAGAACTTTGCCCCCAACTTACAGTGAGGTTATCAATCTCACCGGTTTTGCTGAAAAAAAAGGATTAAACGTATTGTGTGGAAGAAAGTAAAAGCTTGCAGAAAGTAAACAGAAAGAAGTAAACAGTTGTAGATTGATGGTAAAAGAAAGGACCGGGGTCCATACTTCACTAGTGGTGGTTCTCCTTAAGATAGATGACATGTTGGGTGAACAAATTATAGCGGGGCAATTGACAAACATCTAGAAAGCATACATGCATAAATTAGTCATCTTGACTCCTATGAGATTTGATTGGGCATTACAACATTAAACATAGACTGTAATCCAACTGCATCTATGACTAATAATCCACCTTCAGGTTATCATCCAAACCCCCTCCAGTATTAAGTTGCAAGCAACAGATAATTGCATTACGCATTGCATGTAAAGTAAACAACACGATTGTTCTATGAACAAAGGATTGTTGTTTTCTCCCTAGTAGCAACAACACATCTAGTACCTTAGAGATTTATGTCACATCCCCAGATTACTAGAGGCATGAACCCACTATCGAGCATAAATACTCCCTCTTGGAGTTGCTAGCATCTACTTGGCCAAGATATCTACTAACAACGGAGAGCATGCAAGATGACAAATAACAAAGACATGATAGAATCGATAATCGATCTGAAATAGCATCTCAATATCCATTATGATGCAGCCCGTCCTATGGACGCTCCTACATCTACACCAACAAGTCCCCCATGTGGACCCATGACTCGTGCCCAAGCCAAACTCCTTAAAGCTAAGGTGAACTCGCTCCTTTCCTCGTGCCAATTTGATACCTCCTTGGATGGCATGCTACTTCATGCAACTACCCTATGCATCATCAGGTACGAAGCTTCGACACATCACCAAGCACCCAAGGATGGAGAACAAGGAGCAAAACGTGAAGCAAACGCCGCTGGAGCTGCTCAGACCGGAGTCTCCGGTCTGCGCACACCAGAGTCTCCGGCCTGCCAAAGTCTCCGGCCTGAAGACACCGGAGACTCCGGCCCTCTCTCCAGTCTGACCCCCTACACCAGGCCCTGGGACAATCTGTCTGCCTCTCCGGAGGCTGTTCTGGAGACTACACCGGAATCTCCGGCCTAGACCGGAGTCTCCGGTCCACCACACCGGAGTCTCTGGTCCGACCGTCGCTAGGCATGAAAAGGCCTTTGGGCCTTCGGCCCATGTACCCCTTAGTCCGTCCAGAACTTGTCTTTTATTCCTAAAGTACCCATGTTTAAGTGGCTGGCCTATATATAGACCCCCACCTCCATTGTAAACCCTAGGCATGATATTGGAATTAGTGGAAACCCCTTTGTGGATCTATCTAATTCTTGCCTCATGCTCCTTAACTAAGGAGCACCAATATCCCCAAACCTCGTTGGAGTTTGCATCATGCCTCCGTGTTGTACAAGGCCTAGGAATCAGAGTCCCTTTGCCTAGACGTCAAGATCTCACCGAGTCTCCCATCTCGCCGTGCCGGTTCGAGAGAGAGTCCTCTGCCCGACGCCAATCCTAGGGATTGCGCCGGACCGGTCACCGCGGGTGTGAGCTATTGGTGTTTATCGTGGTTTTGCGTGTGTGTGTTCATTGAGTTCTTCGTGCGCGTGTTCGTCGTGTTCATCCTTCCCTCCTTCCCCCGCACTCCATCCTTGATTTTAAAGGGAATCGTGAAAGATCGGGCCACCCTAGAGGTTTGCCCTCAACATATTGGTATCAAGAGCTTCGTTGCTCACGATTTCCCCCACAAATTTTTCTTCTATCCACCAAAAATTCGAAAATCCCCAAAAAAGAGCCCCAAATTTGCCTTTGGATCGATCTCTTGATTTGGAGTGTTATTTGTGGTTTTGATCCGACCAAACCTTGTCTTAGGTGTTGGTCCAGCTTTATCCTGCGTTTTCCTAGCCCAATTTGGCCAATTTTTTGTGGATTTGAGGACCCAAGGCGTGGATTTCCGCTCAAGAACACGAGCAGTTCGCAATCTGAATCCAGACCGGAGTCTCCGGCCTACCCACACCGGAGTCTCTGGCCTGGACCGGAGTTTCTGGCCTGAAACCCCGGAGTCTCCGGCCTGACGCCTGATTTTGACAGGTTTGCCTCTAATCTTGCATTGGCTAATTTCTTCTTGTTTGTTTGTGCTCGTGTGCGTGTCACCAACTAACAACAAGCTTCCGCATCAACAACCCCCGCGCTCATCGACACCATGGCCCACGAACATCATCTCGCACCACCGACGCCAAGTTCATCATCATCAACGAAGGTATAACTTGCGTCACCTTGTTAACCCCTATCTTCCTTTGTGTGTACCTATCCCATGAGAGTGGCTCATCTTGTGTTTGCTTGAGCATTTTGCATTTGTCCTTGGATAGTGAGTGTGCAAGAGCAACATCAAGTGTGAATAGGTAGCATCAAGGGAGAGCAAAAAAATACAAAATAAAGAAAAAGATACAAAGAAAAAGCAAAAGAAAAATAGTCTCCCCTTGCAAAAGAGAGTCTCAAAGCTTGTAAGCAAGAGAGAAAGAAGAGCGCCCAAGGCAAGTGCAAAAATCCGTTGTTCATTTTTCCTCTTTGCAAACGAGCCATGGTCTCTCCTTGCATTGGCACGACAACGAGCTTAGTCTTCGTTAGGACATTTTGTTTGCTCTTTTTCATAGTCGTGTCAATCCCAACTTTCTCCACGTGTGTGTACATAGTCGTAGGTTCCCGTCACCCTTTTGAGTTGTTGACCTTCGCCTTTGACTTGAGTTTTCTTGGATTTTACCCACTTTTGACTATCCCTTTTCTTTTGGTTGGTTCTTTGGCTTTCCACTCCTAACCTACCACCAACAAGCTTTTGAGAGTTAGTTCTTTCTTTAGTGTGAGTTTTATTTGCAATTCCACTTTGCACGCTAATAGCTCTCACTTGTGGTTTCTAGTTTGGTGCAATCCCCTAGGTGACGTACAAGGCTAACACCACCATATTACACTTCCATATACAAGACTTGTGTGTTTTGCATGATGGATAGGCACGGTGAGGCGAGCCAACCACCTCCCCACGAAGAAGATCAAGGACCGTACATGACACGCGCAAGTCACTTCATCGTTCGACAAGAGTTCCGTGAATGTTGCCAAGCCCTTGAGACGCGACAAGATGAACAATTTGGCGAGACGCAAGCCGAGTTCAAGAACACCGACAACCGCTTCGACAGCCTCAAACAACAAATGCATGCAATGCATCACAACTTCGGCCACCAAAATGAAGCGCTCCAACGCTCCGTCGCTGAAACAAATGACAATCTTCGATGCCTCATCGACGGTATGGCAAGACCACGTTCACGCGCATCAAGCTCTTCAAGTTCTTCGCATCGTCATGCACCTCTTCCACAAGACCTACATAAAAGTGCCCAAAGACGCAATGATTGTAACTACCTCGGTGAATTACGCTCTTAGTTACATGCCCGGATGAACGAAAGTGGTTAAAATAGTACGGTGGGGCCCAGGGCCACTCACGGTAGACCTTTCGGCCGTCCTAACCACTTTCAGATCATCGGGACAAGAACGAGCGGCGTAATCGGCAGGCGAAGGGATCAACTACATACACAAATGAGTATGTATGCAAGCCACATACAACAGTCCTCAGAGCCATTCCATCTAAAAAGAAATAGAAATATTGCAACGCCATATGGCAAGATTCGAATATCCTAGATAGAGATAATAATTTAGGATAGCTCCTCATACAACACACATTAGAGTATCAGGCGGAAGCGGAAAACAAGATCCGAGTACGGATAAGAAGCAAATCGGCATAAGATGCCACATAAATAAACACATCCCGCCCACAGATCTCACGGATCCCCGTTCCCGGAATCTCTATACCGAGTGATCGTTGCCAACATCATCTGTCTCTTCCACCCAGTATCCATCTTGCGGGTACACCTGTTCATCTGAATCAAACAATTTATCGTGTGAGACCCTAGGGGTACTCAGCAAGTCTTTATGCCACTAAAGGGGACACAACCTGGGGTGACGCAATTGCAGCCAAAGATAATAACTAACAAGTCTATAGATACTCGCTAACCATCCGCCTAACCAATGATAGACGAATGTCCGTTAATTAAGAACAACAGTTATAACAGTATGATTAACAGATCCATCCTCCTCCTCGCTTACCAACGAGGAAGCGGACGAACAACCCCATCATCCGTTGGCAGTTTTATTAACCATTCCATGAGCATTGCACTATTTACTAGTCAAGTACTTAGTCAAATTAAAAGCGGTACTTTAGTTATACTTGTCTATGATCGAGAAACTGTGCTCCAAGTCGTCCATAACCGCGGACACGGCTTTCAGAAAGATTTACCCTGCAGGAGTGCACGAATAGCAACACACACTCGATCAACCTCGGAAAAACCAACTCAAAACCCAACGAGGCATTCATGACAAAGCAATCACAGGATTCAGTAATATTTCAGGGGGCCACCCCATTAAGCTACCCGCGATGAAGCTAGCTGACTCCGAGACGGACTCAAGGTTTGTGTGGACGGCGGTAAACGACTGGGATCCCGAAAATGTGACTGGGCTTGTCGATACAGCGAAAAGGTGTCACGATCCAAAACAGTACAGGTGCTCCACGCACAATCTTAAATAAAGCAGTAACATGGCATAAGTACAGGATAGTAATAAAGCCCCAAACTAATTGTGGCCCCAAGAAATAAGAATGAATCAAGCTCTGGCTCAGGGGGGTCCATAAGGCCTCCCGGATGTGGATAGTGCGAATAAACAAGGAACATGAATCAAGTACTCGGGGTCCTACGGGACACAAGTGAGCATGAAAAACCAAATAGCAGATATTGCTCACCGGTGCCTCTTTCATTAGTTATCCCATTACTACTCAGGTTATGTTGTTTAGGTACCTCGTTATTCATCAGACACTCACATACCCTACACATGCTTTTCTACGACTCGCATGGCTCAAACAACTCTTGTAGTAATGGCTCATGGGATGGAGGAACAAGCTTCGGTGGGGTTTAAAAGTAAAGGCTATGCAGTACTTGGGATTCAATTTAATGCAATCGTGACTCAATGATGCAAGAATAAGATAGAGGCAATAGGTACTAAATGTATGCAAGCATGTGGTAGTGCTTGCCTGGCAGCTCAGTTGAAGCGAGGGATGGATCTGGGTAGTACTCCTGTGATTCCTGGTAATTCTCCTGATGGGCGTCTATTCGAAGAAGAACCAAACAAACAAGGGCCAACATAAATAAAGTGCACAAGCATATGAATTAAAATGCGACAATCAAACAAGCATGCCATGATGAATGATGCACAATTTACATGGCATTAAAGTAGCATGGCATGGTGAGGGGTGAGGTACAAGAATAAAGCATTTTATTATTTATTTGGTCCCATTTTGTTGTCATAAACAGTTCAGATGTTTAATAATGACATGATGCATGCTTCAACTCAGAACAAGGACTGCATATATAGAACGGGCTCGTCGCGCTGATCGATTTAGACATATTATTTGCCCAATTTGGAGTTATAGAATTAAAGTTATTAATTTATTAAGAAAAGGGCATTTTATTGTAATTTTAATCATCACGAATTTTTAAAGTGTTCAAACAATATTTTGAATGGCATATTTGAATTCCTCACATGTTTCTGACTCCAAAACATATATCATTTGTATTATTTGGATTTATATTTTAAAAGTTATTTAAAATCTGGTTTGAATTTGAATTTAAATAATTACTGAAAAAGTTTATTTTAAAACAGAAAAACAGAAATCGTTTTGTACTCAGTCAAACCCAGCCCCAGTCGCTGACGGGTGGGCCAGCGGCTGACTGGACCACACAGCGCGCAGAGGGCTTTTTCCACTGCGGCGCTGGCTAGCCCATGTGACTGCTAGGTGGGACCAGCTGGCTAAGGCCCACGTGACAGCGGGTAAGCCCGCAGAGGCTGACAGGTGGGGAGTGGGCTGGGGCGCGGGTTGAGAGTGCAGAAAGGCGGGTGCCTTTTTGTAAAACGACCCGCGTCAATGACAGGCGGGACCTAGCTGGACCGCGGGTTGAGCCGGCAAAAGACGCAGGGGGTTAGGTGCAAAAAGGGGTGCGGCACTGTTTTTTCTTCCTCTTCTCTCGGACGGCTGTGCGTGCAGACAGCAGCAGAGCACGGTGCAGGGATCGAACCCGCGAGCTCGTGCCTGCGCGCGGCGACGACTACCACTACGCTAGCTTGGGCTTGCTGCGAGGAAAACGCCAGGCGGCTAGATCTACCTAAACGACGCCACGGTCTGGAGACGAACGCGGCCGCCAGCGCGCACAGAGCGTTCGCTGGAACATCCAATGCGACCAGGGCACGGCTTCGACGGCAAGGATGTCTGGGAGGGTCGGACGCTCACCATGGGGGTGTCGGTGGTGGTGGCACGGCCGGAGGCGCAACGGATCGCCGGGGTTGCTGGCGTCCTGACAGGTTAGGGTTTGCGTCGGGCGGCGCGGGTACTGGCGATCTTGGGGCTCCTCCTCCATGTCGGCGCGCACAGGGAGCAGCTGGGAGATCTCCTTGGTCTCCTAGACCACCTCCACGACGAGCTTGCTGGCTGGAACGAGGGGACGACGGCGGTGCTGGCGGGGACCGACGGCAGGATCTGGCGACGGTGAAGAAGAAGGAGAGGAAAGGCAGGGGTTCTGGGGCGGATCTGGTGAGGCAGAGGAGTCGTGGGGAAGGAGGTAAAGCAAGGGAGAGGGAGGAGAGGGTGCCGTGTGGGCTCAGGGTAGATAAAGGTGGCTTCAGCCACCTTTCTCCATCTCCTCCTCGCACATGCTCGGTCTGGGCAGGCAGGGGCAGGTGGGGTGATGCTGACAGGCGGACCAGGTGGGGACAGTGTGGTTCTGGGGCTGGCACAGCAGGTAGAGAGAAAGAGGGAGGAGAGGGGCTCGGGTGTAACTTAGGCTAGGGTTAGAAGGAGCTCGGGTTAGCTAGGGCTAAGGTTAGGAGAGGGGTGGATGGGGTGTGGGACCTGGGAGAGAGGGTGGCCAGGTGGGGCCATCATGGTAGAGAGAGGGAGAGGTGAGAGAGGTGAGTGAGATTAAGGTTTAGGGTTTAGTGTAGAATTAGGGTTTGAAATAAAAGAGAGGAAACTAGGTTTAGGGTTTAGATTAGGTGTTTAGGTTTTTAAAATTTGTTTAGAAGATCAACCCAAGAGAATAAGTGAGGGCTTGAATTAGCAAAAGATAAGGTGAAGGAGAATCCAAGAAAAAGAGAGAGGAATGAGATATGTAGAAAAGACCTCATTTGATCATGCATGAAGAAGATTACAATGGTGTTGAGGAGAATATGGGGATGGTGGAGAGGGATGGAGATGATCCACAAAGAAAAGAACCAATAAAACCAAGAGGAATCAAATGTACTAAAGGTGGTGGTACTCTTGCATGGCCCATGCAAAATAATAAATGCCATGTTTTATTTTGTGAAAACAATAATAATCATATAGCATTATTCTTATGCATTCCTAAGAAGTGGAATAAAGGTCAAGCAAAAGGATTTATAGAATTAGATCCATCCTATCTCCCATGAGCTAGATTGAATACCAAAAGAAAATAAAAGCCCATGGTAAATGGAATGGTGGAATTATAAGGTGGTGGAAAGAAAGGTGATGGATTTGAATTAAAGATATGCCCCCAACTCAATTTGGGCATTAAACAATATATCAATAACCAAATACAATATCAAGAGGCAAATACAATTAATAATGCATATGAGAGAAGAACCAAAGAAAGAGGGTTTTATATGATGCTCAAATGCAAGGTGGCATGATGACATGAGCATGATATAATTATGATGCAACAATTGTATATAGGAAGTAGCCATTATATTACTAGACCAAGTAGCATTACAATTGTTAGACAATTGGGATGCTACAATGATGCTCCCGTGGTTGAAGATGGAATCTCTTCGAACTATGTACCTTCCCCACGGCATGCAGCAACGTCAAGCTATGATGGTGACCTCTCTTCAAGGCCACGAGCAAGGCAGAAGCACACCGTCATCACGCAAGGGCACTAGTGATCCAACACGAGCAACCACAAGAGGAACCGCAAGCGCAATCGCAAGTGCAACCGCAAGTCTACCACCATCAACCGCGACACATACTTGACACAACAAGTGATGACTCCAATGGGGAGAATCAAGCTCGTCATCGACGTGAAGCTCTCCAAGATCCACCTCCTCGTCATCAACGTCATGAACGTCCACACCGACACCATGGTCATCATGAGGCGCCTCTTGCACCTCAACAAAACTTGGAGCGTCAAGTGATACGAGTTGAGCGACGCCCACCACGTCAAGGGGCTCATGACCATGGTCTTCGCCATGAGGCCCATGTGCCTAACCAACATCACCAACCAAGGAACAGGCCTCCTCTTCGTCATCAACCACGTCAACAACCACGCCAAGTGCAAGAGCAAGCTCCTCAACAACAATATCAAGAGCAAGCTCCGCAACAAGGACGCGAGAACCAAGTTCCACCTCCCCAACTACAAGATCATCCACAAGGTCACCAAGCTCGTCGCAATGACCACAACGATGAAGAAACTTTTGGCAAGCTCAAGTTCACGATGCCCAAGTTCACCGGATCCAATGACCCCGAAGAATACCTCTCGTGGGCACTCAAAGTCGACAAGATCTTCCGCATGCACAACTATAGCAACGAGAAGATGGTCGCCATGGCTTCGCTTGAGTTTGATGATTACACCAACCTTTGGTGGGAACAAGTTCAAGTTGCTCGTGATGCAAGACAAGAACTGTCAATCACAACTTGGCATGACATGAAGGCTCACATGAGATCCCGTTTTGTCCCCGCGCACTACACGCGTGACCTCTTCAACAACCTTCAAGCGCTTTGTCAAGGGACAAAGACCGTGGAAGAGTACTTCAAGGAAATGGAACTCAACTTGATTCGCGCCAACATTGATGAGTGCATGGAGCAAACAATGGCACGTTTCCTTATTGGCTTGAATCACCCAATCAAGCGCATCGTCGAGTTCCAAACATACAACACCATGGTTGAGCTTGTGCACATAGCAACAACGGCTGAACATCAAGTGCAAGAGGATCAAGTACAACAAGCCCAAGACGTACTTCACCTACAAGCAAGCTTCAACCGCTACACCAACAATTTTCAATGGAAGCTCCTCAAGTACCTCCAAGCCTTCCTTTAAGCCCACACTTCCTCAAGGAAAACTGCCCCCAAGTGGCAAGCAAGCAAAGAGTGATACACCTTTCAACGGTGAATGCTACAAGTGTGGAGGTAAAGGACACAAGTCAGCCGAATGTGGAAACTAGAAAGTCTTGTTCATCCATGACAATGGTGATGAAGAGTACTTGAGTGAAGATGAGTTTGATGCTCGTGTCAAGGAAGCAATGGCAAGGCAACGAGTGGAGGATGATCAAGAACTCCTCATGTGTGAACATGACGCAAGTCCATCGCTTGTCGTCACAAGGATCTTGACCACTCAAGCACAAGAGCATGAAGACCAACGCTCCAATATCTTCCAAACACGAGCCGGCATCAATGGCAGATCTATCAAGGTGATCATTGATGGAGGGAGTTGCCATAACCTTGCTAGCACCGAGTTGTGTGAGAAGCTCAACCTCACCCTCCATCCACACAAGCACCCCTACCACGTGCAATGGCTAAGTGACCAAGGGTCCGTGAAGATCAAGCATACCGTATCGGTCTGCTTCGCCATTGGTCCTTACAAAGATACGGTGGAGTGTGATGTGGTTCCTATGACAGTTTGCCACATGCTTCTTGGTCGACCATGGCAATTTGACAAGGCTGCTCAACATGATGGTCGCACCAATACCTACACCTTCAAATGGCTCAACAAAACATGTGTTTTGCAATCGATGACTCCTAGCCAAATAATTGCGGACAATGCAAAGGCTTTAGCGAGGACGCAAAGCACAACACCTACTTGTGAGAAGAGCGGTGAGAGAGCGAACCACCTCATAGTGAGTGAGAGACACAAGCCAAATTTGAGTGGAAAAACTAAGAGTGTTCTCCTTGCCACCAAAAGTGAGATGAGAGATGTTCGGAACAACCCATCCATCTTGCACTATGTCCTCCTTTGCAAGGGACTAGCGCAAGGAACTAACGAATTAACCAATGTTCCTCCATCTTTGATGAATGTTTTGCAGGAATTCAAGGATGTGTTTCCCGAAGAGCTTCCACATGGACTACCTCCTCTTTGCGGCATCGAACATCGCATTGACCTCATCCCCGGTGCACCACTTCCCAACCGCGCCGCTTACCGCACGAACCCAGAGGAGACAAAGGAGATCGAACGTCAAATCAACCAACTCGTCTCCAAAGGTTTGATCCAAGTTAGCACTAGTCCAAGTGTCGTACCCGTGATTCTTGTTCCAAAGACATATGTTACGGTTATGCATGGACTGCCGTCCAATCAATGCTATCACCGTGCGTTATCGACACCCCATACCATGTCTCGATGACATGCTTGATGAGTTGTGTGGAGCCACTATTTTTCGAAAATTGATCTTCGTAGTGGTTACCATCAAATACGCATGGCTGAAGGTGATGAGTGGAAAACCGCCTTCAAGACCAAAGTTGGTTTTTATGAATGGTTGGTTATGCCTTTGGTTTATCGAATGCCCCATCCACTTTCATGCGCCTTATGAATCACATCTTGCGTTCTCTCATTGGAAAAAGTGTTGTTGTCTATTTCGATGATATTCTTGTTTATAGAAAATCACTTGAGGACCATATAACACATGTCAAGGAAGTTTTGCAAATCCTTCGACATGAAAAGCTTTATGCTAATCTTCCCAAGTGCACTTTTGCTAAAGACAAGTTAATTTTTCTTGGATTTGTCGTTTCTTCGAAGGGAATTGAAGTTGATGTTTCCAAGGTAAAGGACATACGAGATTGGCCCATCCTAACAAATGTGAGTGAACTCCGAAGTTTTCATGGGTTGGCCGGTTTCTATCGTCGCTTTGTGAAAGACTTTTCAACCATTGCTTGTCCCCTTAATGAATTGACCAAAAAGAATGTCACCTTCATGTGGGGCAAAGCACAACAAAAAGCTTTTGATGAACTTAAAAAGAGGCTCACCGAAGCACCTCTCCTTGCATTACCGGATTTCACAAAAACTTTTGAGATAGAGTGTGATGCTAGTGGTATTGGCATTGGAGGAGTCCTTATGCAAAACGGACGTCCTATAGCCTACCATAGCGAGAAACTCGATGGTGCTCGCCTCAATTATCCAATTTATGACAAGGAGATTTTTGCCTTAGTTCGTGTCCTTCAAGTTTGGCAACACTACCTTTGGCCCAAAGAATTTATCATACATTCCGACCACGAGTCGTTGAAATATCTTAAAGGCCAAGCTAACTTGAGCAAGAGACACGCTAAGTGGGTTGAGTTCATGGAGTCTTTTCCGTACATTGTCAAGTATAAGAAAGGCAAAGATAATGTAGTTGCGGACGCATTGTCTCGCAAACATACAAGCCTTCTTATCGAGACTTGAAATCAACGTGTTGGGTCTTGAGGAAATAAAATATTTGTATGCTTCCAACCCGTTCTTTGAACCAATTTCCGCAAAGTGCTCCAATGACAAAGGAGTTGATGATTTATATTTGCATAAGGGCTTTCTATTTAAACAAAACAAGTTATGCATTCCGAAGTCGTCGCTTGAACTTTTGCTCCTCCAAGAATCTCATGGTGGAGGCCTCATGGGTCACTTTGTCCGCGACAAGACATTGGACATGCTCTCCAATCACTGCTTTTGGCCCAAGATGAAGCGTGACGTGGAGCTCTACGTTCAACGATGCACGACATGTGTTCAAGCTAAGTCGCAAGCTAACCCTTATGGTCTTTATATGCCATTGCCTATTCCTCATACCCCGTGGTCCGACATTAGCATGGATTTCGTGTTAGGATTGCCTAGATCTAAGCATGGTCATGATTCTATATTTGTTTTTATGGATCATTTTTCCAAAATGGCACACTTCATACCATGCCATAATACCGACGATGATTCACATGTTGCAAATCTGTTTTTCAGGGAAATCGTCCGTCTTCACGGTGTGCCAAGGACAATCGTCTCCGACCGCGACGTCAAATTCATGAGATACTTATGGAAGACCCTCATGGCCAAGCTCGGCGTCAAGCTACTCTTCTCATCCACATCGCATCCCCAAATTGATGGCCAAACCGAAGTTGTCAACCGAAGCCTCGGGACTCTCCTTCGTGTGTTGATCAAGAAGAACTTGAAGGATTTGGAGGAATGCATCCCACACGCCGAGTTCGCCTACAACCGTGCCAAGCACTCAACAACCAAGATGAGTCCATTCATGATCGTCTATGGTTTTGAGCCCCTAACCACGCTCGACATCCTACCACTACCTCTCCATGAGCGCACAAACATGGACGTCGAGAAACGCGCACAAGCTATGAAGAAACTTCATGAAGAAACAAGAGCTACTATCGAACAACAAGTCCTTCGCCAAGCTTCAAGGTTAAACAAGGACAATAAGGAGATGATCTGTGAAGAAGGTGACCTTGTGTGGATACACCTAAGCAAAGACCGCTTCCCCAAGGAACGTGACTCCAAGCTCAAGCCAAGAGGAGATGGTCCCTTCAAGGTCCTCAAAAGAATCAACAACAACGCCTACATCATCGACATACCGACCTCCAAGTACCTTACAAGCAATGCATTCAATGTCAAGGATCTCTCACCCTACCATGGAGATGTTCAAGATGATATCCATGAAGAGTCGAGGACAACTCTTTCCCAAGGGGGGGAGCTGATGCAGCCCGTCCTATGGACGCTCCTACATCTACACCAACAAGTCCCCTGATGACCCACAAGTATAGGGGGTGTATCGCAGTATTTTCGATAAGTAAGGGTGTCGAACCCAACGAGGAGCAGAAGGTGCTGGCTAGTGGTATGGATCAGGAATTCTCTGCAAATACTTAGCAAACGGATTTTTAGGGTTTCTTGATAAAGCAAGTAAACAAAGTACGAGTAAATAAAAGACAGTAGGAATAAATGCAACAAGTGGCCCAATCCTTTATGCAGCAAAGGACAAGCCGGTTGTATTTCTATAGATGACCAAACGTTCTCGAGGACACATGGGAAGACTGTCAAGTGCTTTCGCTTCATATAGTCGATTAATCTTCTCTAGCTTGCTAAGTGTTGTGTGGGTGAACCTGTGCTAATGTAGTGTCCCATCCAAGACTTAATACATACTTGTGATTAAACCCCCTTGCAAACATCCGTAAGTACAAGAAAGTAATTAAGGTAGAAACCTAACCACAACTTTAAACTCTAAGACCCTTACATCCCTTGTACAATGGTTTCCTAACGGGGGTTCAGGTTTCTGTTACTCCGTCAACCCCTACGATTAGTAGCCAAATACACAATGCATTCCCCTAGTCCCATATAGGTGAAGTGTCATGTAGTCGAACATACAAATGGTAAAGACAAACATGCAATCTTCCTTGGAAGCACAAAAGATCTTAACTAGAGAAAACTAGACTTATGAGCAAATCAAGAAAGAAAGATGATGAAATTATTTTCCTCTAGAGTACTTCTATCTTTTTCTTTTCAACTCTCAAAAAGGGTATTGCTACTGACCAAGCCAGGTTTGCCAAAACCAACTGAATTAACTCAATGATCCCAAAGTGCTACCAATACTAACAACAAGATCAATCATATAACCACGAATTGAAAACTATCATAAGCTATGCAAAAGAGTGAATGAGAGAGGGGACACTTCCATAATGCAAACCATACTACAAAATAACTCCTCTATTCATGATATGACTCTACTAACAAGGTAAAAAGATAGAAGATACTGATATGATACCGCGGCACTCCCCCAAGCTTGGAACAAACCAAGGGGATGCCAAACCTGATGACGAATTACTCCTTAGGTGGTGGTGGTATCTTCTCAATGAGCTCTCTGATAAGTTTCCCCAAGTCCTCAATCTCGAAGGTGAGATTACGAATCAGCTGTGAGTTTTGCTCAATGCGGCTCATGATCATGTCGTGTTGAGAATACCAACTCTTGCTATTCTTTCCCCACTCTTCCTCCTTGAAGTCTTCTTTTCCTCCATGGTTAGAACGAGGCAAATCCCAATTGGAGGGTAATTTCTCCTTGGGCATATTCTGGTATTGATGCTCATGGATAAGAGTGTGGAAAGGATTCTTGGTGTGTGGAGGAAATGACCAGGGATGTGAACGGTGATGAGGAGGCTTCCCTCCAATGGCTGGATTTTCCACCACTCCGATGCTTGCAACGGTAATCCGGTGTGCTTTGCCTCCTCTTCACCTTCACTCTTGATCTCCTTCTCCTACCCGGTGTCTTGGAGGTCTTCCTCCATGGGTTCCTTTCCTTTATCCTTGGCGGACACCATTGTGCTTCTAAACTTTCAAAGAGTATGTCCTGGCAGAAATAGATCGGAACAAAAACACGATGAAAACACAATATACGAACCTCAGAAGATCCGGTGGGTTATATATTACGAAGTTTCATATCGAAAGGAAGGTACCGGGAGAAAACGTGTCGGAGACGGAGTCCTGGGTGGCCTCACCACCTGGTGGCGTGACTAGGGGTGGGCCCGCGCCATGGGGTGGTGTGGGCCACCCTGGCTCCGGTTCCGTCCCTTTTTCGCTTCATAGCTTTCCTTATTGACTGAAAACTGCAAAAATATAGTTGGATTGTATTTTCGCGGAACTTTTCTTACCAGAACTGTTACCTAGTTGGAAACGGACTCTACAGGTCTCTGAATTTGGTATTGAGTGGATCCTTCCGGAGTCATCAGTTGAATATCATCGATATGTTCATCTTCATATACTTATTACTCGAGTCATAAAACATTTCTCTTCCTTGTTACACCATTATCTCCACTTCCTGGAAATTTCTTTCACACAAAACTTCACACAGTTCTTATTAGCAACATTAGTATAAGTGAAGTGATAAAACCTTTTGAGTCCAACTTCGACTGAAAACCATCAAAACAAAAGTTACTGTAGCAACTCCTTTTGAAAACCCAAAAATAATTCAAAAAGGAAATCGAATAAAGAAGCAAATGCAAGATTGGCAAAATCTGTCAAAACAGACTAGCAGGTAAAGATCAATTTTTTCAAAAATCTTCTGTTGCTCAAATCAAAAAGTGCAAAACTAATGAAAGTAATAACAACCTGGGGCAGAAGCACAAAAATATTACAGCTCAATCCGATATACAGAGATCTCTCACGAATTTTTACGGTGAAGCACAAAAATCTGTTTCGGGACAGCAACTTCCCCAAATCTTACTTCTCTCTCATTAGAGGTTGATCTTGACACAAAAACCAAACAAAACGGATAAGGAGCAGTTATTACCGAAGTAATAACTTCCAAGACTCAAAGAAACAAAAACAAACTGAAAGCAAAAACAAATTGGGTTGTCTCCCATAAAGCTCTTTCTTTATAGCCATTAAGATGGGCATGATAATTTTGAAGAAGCTCTCATAGGGGTATGATTTGAAGTGAAAGAGAGCATTAAGAAGCAAAAACACACGCGCATTTAAGTCTAACCCACTTCCTATGCAAGGGAATTTTGTAAACAAACAAGTTATTGGAACCAAAGGCAACTTGCATAAGAAGGCAAAAGAAATGCAACATAAAAACTTTCAGCATAAAATGAGGAAACTTGATATTATTGAGATGCACAAGAACACTTTTCCCTCTCTCATAATAGCTTTCAGTATCACGCATAAACTTAACAATATAGCTATCACAAGGACTATCATAGCAATGATCACTTATTCTAACAGAAAACACAGGAATACTAGCTCTCATAACACTACTATGCGAAACAATATTAGAGGTATCCTTACAAAGGAATGTGTGTCCCTCTTTTTCATATTTAGCAACAAAGTCTTTCACATTTTCTACAATAGGTTCATCAATCATTTGTTTATCAGGTTCAGCAGCCCTACTCATACTTTCATTAACCATACTAGCTATCATAGAATGCTCCTTTACCTTAACTGGGAAAGGCATTTTCTCAATATAATGTTTAGGTAAAACATGACTAGCAGTATAAACTTCAGTATTTCTTGCAGGAACACTCTTAGCAATATCTTTATAAGGTTCATGATACTTATTCCACTTATTTTTAGGCACTTCAATATAAGAAGCAAAAGCCTTAAAATAAGAAGCAATAGCTTTAGAGTCTAGACCATAAGCATTTTTAATATTTTGAAAGTCATCAGTTCCCATAAAAGATTCAATGCATTCATAATCATATTTTATACCTGACTTTCTACCTTTGTCGTTCTCCCAAGCTTCAGCATTGTCTTGAATACGGTCCAGAAGGTCCCATTTAACTTCTTCTTCCATGCGAGTGAATGATCCAGCACAAGAAGCATCCAATAAATCCTTGTCATGTAGAGGGAGCCTTGCATAAAAGTTATTGATAATAATATTGTTGGGGAGCTCATGAATGGGACATTTGAGCATTAGTAACTTCAATCTCCCCAAGCTTGAGCAGTACTCTCTCCATCAAGAGGCCAAAAGTTGTATATTTGATTCCGGTCTTTATGAATGTCACTAGGAGGATAAAACTTTGAATAAAAGAGAGGCACTATTTCCTCCCATTCCAGAGCTTGACCATTCTTCAGCAGCTTATACCATTCCTCAGCTCTTCCTTTCAGTGATAATGAGAATAACTTCTTAACTTGATCTGTAGTAATATCTGCACACTTGAACAACCCGCATAATTCGTGTATAAAGAGCAAATGATCACCGGGATGGACAGTTCCATCCCCAACATAGTAGTTATCCATAACACGATCAATAATTCTTGTAGGTATTTTGAAAACATCTTTCTCAGCAGGTGGTGGCTTATCTACTACCTTAGCAGTGGTAGTAGCATTACCAAATAAGAAACTCAGCGAATTATCCATAACGAAAATAAAGCAACTAGCAGAAGTAAACAATACTCACAATAGAAGTTTCCTTTACCAGTTCCACTCTCCAATAGCGCTTCACTCCCCGGCAACGGCGCCAGAAAATAGTCTTGATGACCCACAAGTATAGGTGGTGTATCGCAGTATTTTCGATAAGAGTGTCGAACCCAACGAGGAGCAGAAGGTGCTGGCTAGTGGTATGGATCAGGAATTCTCTGCAAATACTTAGCAAACGGATTTTTAGGGGTTTTCGATAAAGCAAGTAAACAAAGTATGAGTAAATAAAAGACAGTAGGAATAAATGCAGCAAGTGGCCCAATCCTTTATGCAGCAAAGGACAAGCCGGTTGTATTTCTATAGATGACCAAACGTTCTCGAGGACACATGGGAAGACTGTCAAGTGCTTTCGCTTCATATAGTCGATTAATCTTCTCTAGCTTGCTAAGTGTTGTGTGGGTGAACCTGTGCTAATGTACCGTCCCATCCAAGACTTAATACATACTTTTGATTAAACCCCCTTGCAAACATCCGTAAGTACAAGAAAGTAATTAAGGTAGAAACCTAACCACACCTTTAAACTCTAAGACCCTTACGTCCCTTGTGCAATGGTTGCCTAACGGGGGTTCAGGTTTCTGTCACTCTGGCAACCCCTACGATTAGTAGCCAAATACACAATGCATTCCCCTAGGCCCATATAGGTGAAGGGTCATGTAGTCGACGTTCACATGACACCACCAGAAGAAGTACACCACAGCTTAAATAACAATCTATTGAATCTTTCTCAACGCAACTCCACTACTAACAACAAGACTTCTCCCATGTCCTCAAGAACAAAACGAACAACTCACAAGACATCATATGGATCATGATCAGAGATGGAATAATGATGTATAACAATCTGAACATAAACAATAATTCAATGGTTCACTCAATAGTATCAACTACAAAGAGTAATCAACACCGGGAAAGTTTCCCCTATGAACTATAGCAAGATTCAACGAAATTGTTACAGCAATATGGAGATGGTGATGAGGGTGCTGATGGTGATGATGGTGGTGGTGATGATGATGATGATCCCGATGAAGTCCAGCTTGATGGTGGTGTTGATGGCGACGATCTCCCCTCTCCGGGAAGGAATTCCCCCGGCAGAAATCTGTCTGCCGGAGAGATCTTTCTCTCTCGGTGTTTTCCGCCCCGCAGAGGTGGCGGATTCTTTCTCTGGTCGCTCCCCGAGTCTTAGGGTTTCGGGAGGAAGATATACGCCAGAGGGGAGAGGCTGGAGTGGGCCAGGGTGGCCACACCAGTCCCTGGCGCGGCCTAGGCCTGCCCGCGCCATGGGGTGGTGTGGGCCCCCTGTGGCCCATCTCCACTCCATCTTCTGGCATCCTTAATCTTCTAGAAAAATAGGATTTTCCGTATATTTTCCCAGATTTTCTGATCTTCGCGAATTTTGCCTCAAAACAACACCTTTTCCATCAGAATCCTGACTGCAGCGGTCCATGCTCCAAAAGTCATCAACCATGCAAAAACAGATGAAATAACATAAGTATCACCTCTCAATACGAAATATATCAATGAATAATAGTGAATTAAGACATAGAATAGTGATGGAAAATGGACGTATCATCCCCCAAGTGGACCCACGACTCGTGCCCAAGCCAAAATCCTACAAGCTAAGGTGAACTCGCTCCTTTCCTCGTGCCAATTTGATACCTCCTTGGATGGCATGCTACTTCATGCAACTACCCTATGCATCATCAGGTACGAAGCTTTGACACATCACCAAGCACCCAAGGATGGAGAACAAGGAGCAGAACGTGAAGCAAACGCCGCTGGAGCTGCTCAGACCGGAGTCTCCGGTCTGTGCACACCGGAGTCTTCGGCCTACCAAAGTCGTCGGCCTGAATACACCGGGGACTCCGGCCCTCTCTCCGGTCTGACCCCCTACACCAGGCCCTGGGACAATCTGTCTGCCCCTCCGGAGGCTGGTCCGGAGACTACACCAGAATCTCCGGCCTAGACCGGAGTCTCCGGCCCACCACACCGGAGTCTCCGGTCCGACCGTCGCCAGGCATGAAAAGGCCTTTGGGCCTTCGGCCCATGTACCCCTTAGTCCGTCCAGAACTTGTCTTTTATTCCTAAAATACCCTTGTTTAAGTGGCTGGCCTATATATAGACCCCCACCTCCATTGTAAACCCTAGGCATGATATTGGAATTAGTGGAAACCCCTTTGTGGATCTATCTAATTCTTGCCTCATGCTCCTTGACTAAGGAGCACCAATATCCCCAAACCTCGTTGGAGTTTGTATCGTGCCTCCGCGTTGTACAAGGCCTAGGCATTGGAGTCCCTTGCCTAGATGTCAAGATCTCACCGAGTCTCCCATCTTGCCGTGCCGATTCGAGAGAGAGTCCTCCGCCTGACGCCGATCCTAGGGATTGCGCCGGACCGGTCACCGCCGGCGTGAGCTATTGGTGTTTATCGTGGTTTTGCGTGTGTGTGTTCGTCGCGTTCTTCGTGCGTGTGTTTGTCGTGTTCATCCTTCCCTCTCCCCCCGCACTCCATCCTCGATTTGAAAGGGAATCGTGAAATATCGGGCCACCCTAGAGGTTTGCCCTCAACACATTGGATCCCCGCAAACACAACATGTAGAATTACAAATAGGTGATCTTGATCATGAGCGGAGCTCACAAGATCTAGACATGGTAGCACAAAGGAGAAGAACCAACCATCTAGCTACTACATGGTCCCATAGTCCAAGGATGAACTACTCATGCATCACACCGGAGGCTTGCATGGTGATGAAGAAGGCCTCGAGCATGAATTCTCCCCTCCGGCAGAGTGCCAGGAAGAGCTTCAAATCCCTCCCAGTCTAGGGAGGGAGATGGCGGCGGCTACAGACTCTTTCGTGGAATTTTGATCGGGTACTTACGGTTTCTGTATCGGAGGCATCTTATAGGCGAAAGGGGAGGCCGAGGGGGTGCCCTAGTCGGCCACACCACCCCCTGGCGTGGGCCAGGCCTGGCCATGCGGCCAGGTGGTGTGGCGGCCCTCTGCCCCCTCTCCATCTCGTATTATAGCTCCGTGTCCCCCTCGGTGAAATACTGACTTTGACTTGTGTCCCGTCCAATTCCGAGAATATTCATTTTCTGACTTTCCTAGAACCAAAAACAGGAGAAAACAGGCAGCTGGCAGTGTGGCATCTTGTTAATAGGTTAGTCCAAAAAAGTGAATAAAAAGTACTCCAAAGTGTGGACAAAACATAAGAAAGTAGATAAAAACTAAGCATGGAACATCAAAAATTATAGATATGTCAGCAACGTATCAGTTGCCACTTGGTGTGGGCCCCTCGGGCGTCCACCGACCTTGCCCCTTTGCCTATAAAAGCCTCCCAGGACAAAAACCCTAAGTACCCGATCAAAGACCCAATCAGAAATCCACGGGAGAGTATGTAGCCACCGCCATCTCGATCCCCAGATCAGGGGGATCTGAAGCTCTTCCCGGCACCCTGCCAGAGAGGAGAGATCACACTGGAGGCCTTCTTCATCACCATGACTGCCTCCGGTGTGACACGTGAGTAGTTCATCCCTAGACTACGGGTCCATGTAGTAGCTAGATGGTTGGTTCTCCTCCTTTGTGTTATCATGTTTAGATATTGTGAGCTCCGTTCATGATCAAGATCATCTATTTCTAATCTTACATGTTGTGTTTGCGGGGATCCGATGGATATTGAGATGCTATTTCCGATTGATTATTGATTCTATCATGTCTATGTTATTTGTGATCTTGCATGCTTTCCGTTGTTAGTAGCTATCTTGGCCAAGTAGATGCTAGCAACTCCAAGAGAGAGTATTTATACTCGATAGTGGGTTCATGCCTCTAGTAATCTGGGGAAGTGACAGGAATCTCTAAGGTGCTAAATGTGCTGTTGCTACTAGGGAGAAAACAACAATCCTTTGTCCATAGGGCCATCGTATTATTTACTTTACACACTTTGCTTAATGCAATTATCTGTTGCTTGCAACTTAATACTGGAGGGGGTTCGGATGATAACCTGAAGGTGGATTATTAGTCATAGATGCAGTTGGATTACGGTATATGTATAATGTTGTAATGCCCAATCAAATCTCATAGGAGTCAAGATGATTAGTATATGCATGGTATGCTTTCTCGAGTATGTCAATTGCCCCGCTGTAATTTGTTCACCCAACATGTTATTTATCTTAAGGAGAATCACCTCTAGTGAACTATGGACCCCGATCCCTTCTTTTACCATTGATATATTATCTACTATTTACTGTTTACTGTTTACTTTCTGCAAGCAATTACTATCTTCCACACAATACGTTTAATCCTTTATTTTCAGCAAAACCGGTGAGATTGACAACCTCACTTTAAGTTGGGGCAAAGTTCCGTGGTTGTGTTGTGCAGGATTCCAAGTTGGTGACAACACCTTGGGGTTGTTTCCTTGCTCCTACTGGTTCGATAACCTTGGTTTCATAACTGAGGGAAACTTGCTGCTGTGCTCATCATACCTTCCTCTTGGGGTTCCCAACAAGCTCAACGTATCCTGAGCCATCAAGCCTTTTTCTTGCGCTGCTGCCGAGGAGTCAAGAGAAGCTTCCCAAGGGGAGTCCCTCACAACCAATCTCTTTACTTTGTTTTTTATTTTGCTTAGTTTATTTTTGTTTTGTTTGCTTGTTTCTTTTGTCAAAAACACAAAAAATTAGTTGTACTGGTTTGCTTCTTTATATTAAAAACACAAAAAAATGACTACTCTTGAAAACACTAAGTTGTGTGACTTCACCAGCACCAAGAACAATGATTTCATGTGCACACCTATTGCTCCACCTCCTGAAGCTACTTTCTTTGAAATTAAACTTGCTTTGCTCAATCTTGTTATGAAAGAACAATTCTCTGGTGTTGATACTGAAGATGTTGTTGCTTGATACATTGCAAATGTATCTATAATTTTTGATGTTCCATGCTTGGTTTTATCCACTTTCTTGTGTTTTGTTCCAACTTTGGAGTACTTTTATTATGATTTCTTGGACTAACCTATTAACAAGAGCCACAGTGCAAGCTGCCTGTTTTCTGCTGTTTTTGGTTCCAGGAAAGTCAGAAAATGAATATTCTCGGAATGGGACGGGACAAAAGCCAAAGTGCCTATTTTTCCGGAAGGGATCAAGTGCCAGAATACGAGACGGAGAAGGGCTAGGGGCCGGCCACACCACCTAGCCGCGTGGCCAGGCCTGGCCCGCGCCAGGGGGTGGTCTGGCCGACCCCAGCACCCCCTCGGCCTCTCCTTCCGCCTATAAGTTGCCCTCGGGACAAAAACCCTAGGTACCCGATCAAAAATCCACGAAAGAGTCTGTAGCCGCCGTCGTCACTGTCCCTAGATCGGGGGGATCTGAAGCTCTTCCCGGCACCCTACCGGAGAGGGGAATTCACCCTGGAGGCCTTCTTCATCACCATGCAAGCCTCCGATGTGATGCGGGGATCAAGATCATCTATTTGTAATCCATACATGTTGTGTTTGCGGGGATCCGATGGATATTGAGATGCTATTTCAGATTGATTATTGATTCTATCATGTCTTTGTTATTTGAGATCTTGCATGCTTTCCGTTGTTAGTAGCTATCTTGGCCAAGTAGATGCTAGCAACTCCAAGAGTTAGTATTTATGCTCGATAGTGGGTTCATGCCTCTGGTAATCTGGGGAAGTGACAGAAATCTCTAAGGTACTAGATGTGTTGTTGCTACTAGGGAGAAAACAACAATCATTTGTTCATAGAACAATTGTATTGTTTACTTTACACGCAGTTCGTAAAGCAATAATCTGTTGCTTGCAACTTAATACTGGAGGGGGTTCGGATGATAACCTGAAGGTGCATTATTAGTCATAGATGCAGTTGGATGGCGGTCTATGTATTATGTTGTAATGCCCAATCAAGTCTCAAAGGAGTCAAGATGATTAGTATATGCATGTATTGCTTTCTCGGTGTTTGTCAATTGCCCCGCTGTAATTTGTTCACCCAGGATGTTATCTATCTAAGGAGAGCCACCTCTAGTGAACTATGGATCCCGGTCCTTTACTTTACATACAATCTATAAATTTTTACTGCTTTGTGTTTACTTTCTGCAAACTTTTACTTCTTTCCATTCGATACGTTTAATCCTTTGTTTTTCGCAAAACACGGTGAGATTGACAACCTCATCGCAAGTTGGGGACAAAGTTATGTGGTTGTGTTGTGCAGGTCTCCACGTTGCTACTAGCATCGGTAGTGCGCCCTGCCAAACCTCAGCTAGTAACACCTTTGAGGTGTTTCCTTGCTCCTACTGGTTCGATTAAACCTTGGTTTCATAACTGAGGGAAACTTGCTGCTGTGCTCATCATACCTTCCTCTTGGGGTTCCCAACGAGCTCTACATCAACACCGCCATCAAGCATTTTTCTGGGCGCCGTGCATTGAGCCATCAAGCATTTTTCTGGCGCCGTTGCCGTGGAGTCAAGGACATTTTCACAAGGGGAGTCCCTCATAACCAATCTCTTTACTTTGTTGTTTTTGTTTTGCTTTGTTTGCTTGTTTTGTTCTTCAAAAACACAAAAAAATTAGTTTTACTAGTTTGCTTTCTTTATCAAAAACACAAAAAAATTAAGTCTCCTATAGTTGTTGGTCTATTATTTCCTTGCTTTGTCATGCTTCCTATCAATGGTTAGTTTCTTTGAAACTGAATCTTATTGGCATGGTGAGTTCACGGAAGAACAAAAATATTATTATAAGAAACACCGCTTGTCACAAAAAGGGAAACACTTATGGGAACAAATTGATAAATTGAATACCATTGCTAGAAACGTGTGCTCTACTTACAATGTTACTTATTGCTTTGATAAATCTTGTTGCTGTAGGAGGTATAAACACCTCCCTTTTCAATGTGAGTATAATGATAATGTTACCATATCTTCTTATGTTAAAGGAAATTATGACTTTTATGATGTGGAACAAATTGAAGAATTTATTGCTTGGAAGGGTGCATTCGAACTAGCTTATTTGCTTGAAAATACTGATGATGCACCTTATAAATATGAGGTTTATGATATCCTTCAATTTTGCTTTGATAATTACAAGGAAGAAAATGGCTATATTCTTGAATATCTTAATAGATGCTCTCCACCTATGGAAGAGACTAATGCCTTGCTGGAGCCTATGGAAAAAGAAATTGCTGAAACTGGAAGCTCATTGGATGAAAAAGAGGAGGAGACTGAAGATCAAGGGGAGGAAGAATGGATCTACTCATCCCTACCTTCTAATGAAAGTAACTCTTTACCCCTTACATTATTTGATTGTCCCCCAAGCTTACCAAAGGAGGACGAATGTTATGTTCCTAATGAATCTTTTGAAAATGTTTATAATAAAGCTCTAGTGCTTGTAGATCATGAAAAGAATGCTTTATGTGATAGCTATATTGTTGAGTTTATTTATGAGGCTACTGAAAATTATTATGAGAGGAAAATATGGTTGTAGAAGTTTTCATGGTATTGAAACACCTCTCTGTGCTGAAAGTTTTGAAGTTATTCTCGTTTTATCTTCCTATGCATGTCACTTTTTTCTTTGTGAATTTATTTGCATACGAGATTCCTATGCATAGGAAGTGGGTTAGACTTAAATGTGTTTTGAATTTGCTTCTTGATGCTCTCTTTTACTTCATTTCATATTTTTTATGTGAGCATCTTCTCAAACTATCATGCCTAACTTAAAGGCGTTAAAGAAAAGTACTTGTTGGGAGATAAACCAAGAGTTTTAGTTGAGTCTTGGAAGTTATTACCTCTGTAATAACCTCTCCTTATCCTTTTTATTTGCTTTCTGTGCCAAGAGTAACCTCTAATGAGAGTGAAGTAATGATTGGGAAAGTTGCTGTCCCGAAACAGATTTCTGTGCTTCACCGTAAACATTGCTGAGAGAGCTCTGTACGTCGGATTGAGCTATAATTTTTTGTGCTTCCGACCCAGGTTGTTATCTAACTTTCGTTAGTTCAACACTTTTTTATTTGAGCAACATAAGGTCTTCGAAAAAATCGTCTTTACCTGCTGGTCTGTTTTGACAGATTTCTGCCATTTTCTGCATTTGCTTCTTGTTAGTTCCTTCTTGAGTTCCTTTGGGGAATTGAGCTTTTTGAGGAAAGTGCTACAGTAGATAGTGTTCTAATGAAAGTTTATTTGGTGTTAGAACTGAACCTTGAGACTTGTTTATCTTAAGTGCACTAATATTGCTAATGAGATTGTGTGAAGTTTTGTATGAAGGAAAAATTTCAGGTGTATGGAAGGAATGAGTAACGAGATGAAGGATGGACTAAAGCTCAAGCTTGGGGATGCCACGCGTGTCACCCCAAGAAATATCCAAGAAGTACAAGCGTCAAAGCTTGGGATGCCCAAGGCATCCCCTTCTTCATCAATAAAAATTCCAGGTTTCTTCCAAACGCTTCATTTTTATTGTTTCGTGCACAGTTGTGTTTCTCTTGGAGCGTTTTCTTTTTCGTTTTCGTTTTGGTTTTTAGTTTGCTTGGTTTTCTCAGTTTTCTGAATAAGTTGGTTGGACCCCCTCTTTCACACTTTGGTTTACAAATAGTTTGGTTTGGTTTGGAAAAGAGTAGGAAAGTTTATGCTTATGTGGTAAAAAGAGCTCGTTTTTGACTGTGGCCTATGCTTTGTCATGCCATGCTTGATATTGTTTTGGCTTTATGCTTAGTATTCTTTGCTGTAGCATGACTTGTTATAAACAATTGAGATTGCTTAATGTGCCTTGGAGGAATCATGTGTTGTTTTAGCATATCAAAGCATAGTATAGTGGTATTCTCCTTTGATACTTTATTTGGGTTGACTTGGCGCATGCTCACACCATGTTATGACTATCTCAAGTCACCATAGCCTTTATGATCCTTTAGTTTTAACCTTGTAGTATCACTTTATGCTTTGATCAATGATGTTTTGTCGCTCTGCATGATTATGACCATTATTGCTCTCTTAGTTTGTCGCTCCCAGTCTTTTGCTAGCCTCCACAACCAAGTATGAGTTCCACTCATGCATCCAACTCACTAAACCAAGTTTTTTCAAAGAGTCCACCATACCTACCTACTAGCTTATGCTATTCCAAGTATATTCATGCTTTTGTTTACCTTCCACTTGTTATGAGAAAACTAGTGATTAAAGCTCTCACGAACTTGATGGCACACTTTACTTTATTGCCTCTAATCAACTTGAACCATTGGGTCTTTCTTTGTTCCGTATATGCTTGCGCTTTATAAGTTGAAATTAGCAGAACCATGTTTCATGGGGAACGCTTTCAACATTGCACTTGTACTTTGTACCCCCGTTGATATCATGTTCTTTTGCTTACGGATCCCGGCGGTGTGAAATAAAAGTGGAACTTGTACGATCATGGAGTTTGTATATGTGTTAGAGAAACGCTTGGGCCGCTAGCCTAAGCCATGCCTAATCATGGTGGAAACTTGCAGCATCACCATAGTGAGCACTCTATGAAGCATCCTCAATAAAAACCTATGCAAATAGCAAATAAAAAGATCGCCGAGATGCTCATTGTCTGCTTGCCTTGTCATTTTGATTATGGGAAAGCTCCTGTATCATGTGCAAGGGGTACCCCGTTGGCGGTTCTTAATGATACACATATACTTACAATGACAAGAGCTTACTCGTGACTGAAGTTGAGTAGCATGAGGATCGGTCTTCGTAAGTAAGGGGCATGAGATTTCGGTTTATAACTTGTCAAGCATATCCTCTTAGTTGTGTCACTTTAACCTTAATCACCTTCAAGATGCTTATGATAGGGGAAATGAGAGCTGAAAGCTATAAGTACCATAATTTTTGGAAGCTCTTTATGAGACTTGAATCCCTACTTCCTTTTACAAAGGCTTTTCTTCCACCATTATATTGAGTCTCCACCTTCTATCTTTATGCACTACTTTGAGAGCATAGTGGCCATTCTTAGTTCTATGTGCATTGTCCCAAGACTAGTTGATTGATGCATGACTTGTTATTGCTTGTTTGAAACTATTGTATCTAGTCACTCTTATGAACTTTGAAGGTGTCCTATGCATTTATATTTGCTACTCTATTGAGGGACAAGCTGAATACTATTATGCTATGTTTTCTTTATGTGAAACAAACAAACGTCTTGCAAAGCATGTTATTCATGAATCTTTTGTTTGTGCCTTTTCATGTTGTATCATAGTTTCTTTGCTTATTGCTAGAACTTTATCTTTCATGTTATGATTGAAGTACTATGATCCCAGCTTTGAGTTTTGCAAATACTTTGATCAAGTTTTGATGGTGCATGTCACCTCAAAAATTATTTCTTTTTATCACTTACCTACTCGAGGACGAGCAGGAGTTAAGCTTGGGGATGTTGATACATTGCAAATGTATCTATAATTTTTGATGTTCCATGCTTGTTTTTATCCACTTTCTTGTTTTTGTTCCAACTTTGGAGTACTTTTATTATGATTTCTTGGACTAACCTATTAACAAGAGCCACAGTGCCAGCTGCCTGTTTTCTACTGTTTTTGGTTCCAGGAAAGTCAGAAAATGAATATTCTCGGAATTGGACGGGACAAAAGCCAAAGTGCCTATTTTTCCGGAAGGGATCAAGTGCCAGAATACGAGACGGAGAATGGCTAGGGGCCGGCCACACCACCTGGCCGCACGGCCAGGCCTGGCCCGCGCCAGGGGGTGGTCTGGCCGACCCCAGCACCCCCTCGGCCTCTCCTTCCGCCTATAAGTTACCCTCGGGACAAAAACCCTAGGTACCCGATCAAAAATCCACGAAAGAGTCTGTAGCCGCCGTCGTCTCTGTCCCTAGATCGGGGGATCTGAAGCTCTTCCCGGCACCCTGCCGGAGAGGGGAATTCACCCTGGAGGCCTTCTTCATCACCATGCAAGCCTCCGGTGTGATGCGTGAGTAGTTCATCCTTGGACTACAGATCCATGTAGTAGCTAGATGGCTGGTTTCTCCTCCTTTGTGCTTTCATGTTTAGATCTTGTGAGCTCCGTTCATGATCAAGATCATCTATTTGTAATCCATACATGTTGTGTTTGCGGGGATCCGATGGATATTGAGATGCTATTTCAGATTGATTATTGATTCTATCATGTCTTTGTTATTTGAGATCTTGCATGCTTTCCGTTGTTAGTAGCTATCTTGTCCAAGTAGATGCTAGCAACTCCAAGAGTTAGTATTTATGCTCGGTAGTGGGTTCATGCCTCTGGTAATCTGGGGAAGTGACAGAAATCTCTAAGGTACTAGATGTGTTGTTGCTACTAGGGAGAAAACAACGATCCTTTGTTCATAGAACAATTGTATTGTTTACTTTACACGCAGTTCGTAAAGCAATAATCTGTTGCTTGCAACTTAATACTGGAGGGGGTTCGGATGATAACCTGAAGGTGGATTATTAGTCATAGATGCAGTTGGATGGCGGTCTATGTATTATGTTGTAATGCCCAATCAAGTCTCAAAGGAGTCAAGATGATTAGTATATGCATGTATTGCTTTATCGGTGTTTGTCAATTGCCCCGCTGTAATTTGTTCACCCAGCATGTTATCTATCTAAGGAGAGCCACCTCTTGTGAACTATGGATCCCGGTCCTTTACTTTACATACAATCTATAAATTTTTACTGCTTTGTGTTTACTTTCTGCAAACTTTTACTTATTTCCATTCGATACGTTTAATCCTTTGTTTTCCGCAAAACACGGTGAGATTGACAACCTCATCGCAAGTTGGGGACAAAGTTATGTGGTTGTGTTGTGCAGGTCTCCATGTTGCTACTAGCACCGGTAGTGCGCCCTGCCAAACCTCAGCTAGTAACACCTTTGAGGTGTTTCCTTGCTCCTACTGGTTCGATTAAACCTTGGTTTCATAACTGAGGGAAACTTGCTGCTGTGCTCATCATACCTTCCTCTTGGGGTTCCCAATGAGCTCTACATCAACACCGCCATCAAGCATTTTTCTGGGCGCCGTGCATTGAGCCATCATTGCTCACCTTAATAACTTTGTTGAACTTTGTGAGATGCAAAAACATAGGGATATAGATGGAGATATTATTAAGCTTAAATTGTTTCCTTTCATTTTGAGAGGAAAAGCTAAA
Organism: Avena eriantha; assembly: GCA_910589775.1. Taxonomy (NCBI): domain Eukaryota; kingdom Viridiplantae; phylum Streptophyta; class Magnoliopsida; order Poales; family Poaceae; genus Avena; species Avena eriantha. The sequence goes on along the minus strand of OU342742.1, from coordinate 116,258,756 downwards.
GAATGGTTGCTATCCCTAACTAGAAATAGTATTGATTCTTGGACTAAATGCAAAGATGCTTTCATTAGAAAATACTATCCTCCTGCTAAGATTATATCTATGAGAAGTGAAATAATGAAATTTAAACAATTTGATAATAAACATGTTGCTCAAGCTTGGGAAAGAATGAAATCTTTGGTGAAGAATTGTCCCAGTCATGGACTAACTGCTTAGATGATTATCCAAACTTTTTATGCATGACTGAATTATTCTTCAAGAAATCTGATGGATTCTGCTGCTGGAGGTACCTTTATGACCATTACTCTGGGTGCTGCAACAAAGCTCCTTGATAATATGAGGTTAACTATTCTGAATGGCACACTGAGAGAGCTCCACAAGGTAAGAAGGTAAATTCTGTTGAAGAAACCTACTCCTTGAGTGATAAAATTGATGTTATTATGTCTATGCTTGTTAATGAGAAAGCTCATATCGATCCAAATCATGTTCCTTTAGCTTCTTTGGTTGCTCAAGAAGAGCAAGTTGATGTGAACTTCATTAGAAACAATAATTTTAGCAACAACGCCTACAAGAATAATTTTGGTAATAACAATTATAGGCCATATCCTCCCAATAATGATAATACTTATGGAAATTCCTACAACAACAATAGAAGTGCACCCTTTGAACTTGAATTCATGCTTAAAGATTTTATTAGTAAACAAACTGCTTTCAATAAAACTATTGAGGAAAAACTTTCTAATGCTGAAAACAATATATTATCTTTGTCTGAAGCAGAATCCTCTTTGATTAATAAAATGGCTGTTAAACCTGAAACCATGGAAACCCCCTTTGCTGCTACTAATGCCATACAAGTTAGAGTTGATGAAAATGTTAGACTATTAGCTGAATTACATGCTAAGTGGGAAAGAGAAGATGAAATTTTCTAGAAATAATAGTATATGTACTGTCACCACCAATAATGTTGATGCTAGAAAACCACATGAAGTCCCCATTCCTTTTGCAACAATGCCTAAAACCAATGGAACTTTTTCCAATAAAAATGCTGAAATTCTTCAAAATATGGGAAACAATAGCTCTACTACCTTGGATGGTAATTATGATTTTGATTTTGATGGTTGCAATATTTCTGAAGTAATTATGTTCCTACAAAAGCTTGCTAAAAGTCCTAATGCTAGTGCTATGAATATGGCCTTTACAAAACACATTACTGATGCTCTCATAAAAATTAAAGAAGAAAAATTGAAACATAAAGATTCTATTCCTATGAAATTAGAAGATGGTTGGGAACCCATCATTAATATGAAAGTGAATGATTTTGATCTCAAAGGTTTATGTGATCTTGATAGTAGTGTTTCTATTATGCCTACAAAGATTTATGAAATGCTTGATTTTCCACCATTAGGAGATTGTTATTTAGATGTCCAACTTGATGATAATGCTAAAAAGAAACTCATGGGGACTATTAATGATGTTCTTATTATGGTTAACAATACCTATGTCCCCGTTGATTTCTATGTTTTGGATGTTGAATGCAATGCTTCTTGTCCTATTGTTTTGGGAAGACCTTTTCTTAGAACTGTTGGTGCCATTATTGATATGAAAGAAGGCACCATTCAATATCAATTCCCACTCAAGAAAGGTATAGAAAACTTCCCTAAGAAGAGATAGAAGATTCCTTTTGCCTCTCTTATTAAAACAGAATTTTCTCTTAATGCTTCTTCATTTGAGAATACTTGAATCTTGCTTCCTATGCCTAGCTCAAAGGCGTTAAAGAAAAGCACTTATTGGGAGATAACCCAATTTTTTATTCAGTAATTTTTCTTTTGTTGAGTCTTGGAAGTTATTACTTCTGTAATAACCTCTCCTTATTCTTTCTGTGTGGTTTTTGTGCCAAGAATAACCTCTAGTGAGAGAGAAGTAATACATGGAAAAGTTGTTGTCCCGAAATAGATTTTTGTGCTCCACTGTAAAAATTCGAGAAAAATCCCTGTACGTCGGATTGAGCTGTAAGTTTTTGTGCTTCTGACCCAGGTTGTTCTCTAACTTTCTTTAGTTCAGCACTTTTCGATTTGAGCAACAAAAGGTCTTCGAAAAAATCGGTTTTTACCTGCTGGTCTGTTTTGACAGATTTCTGCCATTATTTGCATTTGCCTCTTAATCTCTTTCTCTTTGAGTTCATACCAATTGCTTGAACTCTTAAAAGGAATTGATACAGTAGCTTGTGCTTTAATGGAAGTTTTTCTTGAGTTGAAACTGAACCCAAAGACTTTTTATCTTGAGTACACTAATGTTGCTAATGAAGATTGTGTGAAGTTTTGTATGAAGGAAATCTTAAAGTGTAGGGAAGAATAATATGATAAGATGAAGTATGGACAAAAGGTCAAGCTTGGGGATGCCACCCGTGTCACCCCAAGAAATATTCAAGAAGTACAAGCGTCAAAGCTTGGGGATGCCCAAGGCATCCCCTTCTTCATCAATAAAAATCACAGGTTTTCTTCCAAACACTTCATTTTTATTGTTTCATGCACAATTGTGTTGTTTTTGGAGCGTCTTCGTTTTGTTTTTACTTTTGTTTTGCTTAGTTTGCTTCAATAAATTGGTTTGACCATCGCATTCATACATAGTTTCAAATAAGTTGATTTGGATTGGAAAAGAGTAGGAAAGTTCATGCTTATAAGTGGTATAAAAGGAGTCTTGTTTTGCCTGTGGCCTAGACTTTATCATGTCATGTTTGATACTGCTTTGACTTTATGCTTAGTGATTATTGTTGTAGCATGACTTGTTCTAAAAATTGAGATTGCATAATATTCCTTGAAAGAATCATGCGTTGTTTTAGCATACAAAATCATAATATTGTGGTATTCTCCTTTGATGCTTTATTTGGGTTGACTTGGCGCATGCTCACACCATGTTAAGACTATACCAGTCACCATAGCCTCTATGATCATTTAGTTTTCGACTTGTCACTTTATGCTTTAATTAATAATGTTTTGTCGCTTTGCATGATTATGGCCATTATTGCTCTCTTAGTTGGTCGCTCTCAGTCTTTTGCTAGCCTCCACATGTACCAAGTATGAGTTCCACTCATGCATCCAACTCCAGATAAAACCAAGTTATTCCAAAGAGTCCACCATACCTACCTATTAGCATTACTGTTATTCCAAGGATATTCATGTTTTTATCTACTTTCGAATTAAACTTGTTATGTGAAAATTAGTGATTAAAGCTCTCACAAACTTGATGGCACACTTTACTTTCTTGCACTTAATAAACTTGAACCATTGTGCCCATCTATGTTGCGTATATGCTTGCGCTTTATAAGTTGTGAATTAGCAGAACCATGTTACCACGGGGAACGCTTTCAACATTGCACATTATTTAGTTGATATCATGTTCTTTTGCTTATGGATCCCGGTGGTGTGAAATAAAAGGGGAGCTTGTAAGCTCATGGAGTTTGTATATGTGTTAGAAAAACGCATGGGCGGCTAGCCTAAGCCATGCCTAATCATGGTGAAAACTTGCAGCATAACCATAGTGAGCAATCTGTGAAGCATCCTCAATAAAAACCTATGCAAATAGCAAATAAAACGATCACTGAGATGCTCATTGTCTGTTGCCTTGTCATTTTTTATATGGTATAGCTCCTGTATCATGGGGAAAGGGGTACCCCGTTGGTCGTTCTCTATGATACACATGTACTTACAATGACAAGAACTTACTCATGACTAAAGTTGAGTAGCATGAGGTTCGGTACTCCTAAACAAGGGGCATGAGATTTTCAACTTATAACTTGTCAAGCATATCCTCATATTTGTTCACTTTAAGCTTAATCACCCAAAGATGCTTATGATAGCGGCAATGAGAGCTAAAAGCTAATAAGTATCATAATTTTTGGAAGCTCTTTGTGAAACTTGAATCTCTGCTTCCTTCTATGAAGGGCCTTTCTTTTACTTTTATGTTGAGTCTCCATCTTCTATCGTTATGCACCTATTGAGAGAGCATAGTGGTCATTCTTAGTTTAATGTGCATTGTCCCAAAACTTGTTGATTGATTCATAACTTTGATATTGCTTGTTCTTAAATTATTTGTATCTAGTCACCCTTATGAACTTTGAAGGTGTGATATACATTTATGTTTTGCTATACCATGAGGGACAAGCTGAATACCATTCTCACTATGTTTTCTATATGTGAAACAAACAAACGTATTTCAAAACATTGTTATTCATGAATCTTTTGTTTGTACCTTTTCATGTTACAACATAGTTTGTTAGAACTATATCTTTCATGCTATGTTAAAGTACTATGATCCCAGCTATCAATGTTTTACAAATACCTTGATCAAGATTGTGATGGAGCATGTCACCTAAAAAATTATTCTTTTTATCACTTACCTACTCGAGGACGAGCAGGAGTTAAGCTTGGGGATGTTGATACGTCAGAAACGTATCTATAATTTTTGATGTTCCATGCTTGTTTAGTATCTACTTTCTTATGTTTTGTCCACACTTCGGGGTATTTTTATACATTTTATGGAACTAACCTATTAACAAGATGCCATAGTGCTAGTTGCCTGTTTTCTGCTGTTTTTGGTTTCAAAAAAGCTAGTAAGGAAATATTCTGAGAATTGGACCGGACAAAAGCCAAAGTCAATATTTTACCCAAAGCAACATGGAGTCCGGAGGGTAGCAAAAGAGGGGCCACGAGGCGGCCACACCCTAGGGTGGCGCGGCCAGCCCTAGCGCGCCGCCACCTGGTGTGGGCTCCTCGGGCCTCCACCGACCTTGCCCCTTGGCCTATAAAAGCCTCCCGAGACGAAAACCCTAAGTACCCGATCAAAGACCCAATCAGAAATCCATGGAAGAGTCCGTAGCCGCCGCCATCTCGATTCCCATATCGGGGGGATCCGAAGCTCTTCCTGGCACCCTGCTGGAGGGGAGACATCACCCTGGAGGCCTTCTTCATCACCATGACTGCCTCCGGTGTGATGCGTGAGTAGTTCATCCCTGGACTACGGGTCCATGTAGTAGCTAGATGGTTGGTTCTCCTCCTTTGTGCTATCATGTTTAGATCTTGTGAGCTCCGTTCATGATCAAGATCATCTATTTGTAATCTTACATGTTGTGTTTGCGGGGATCCGATGGCTATTGAGATGCTATTTCAGATTGATTATTGATTCTATATTGTCTATGTTATTTGTGATCTTGCATGCGTTCTATTGTTAGTAGCTATCTTGGCCAAGTAGATGCTAGCAACTCGAGGAGGGAGTATTTATGCTCGATAGTGGGTTCATGCCTCTAGTAATCTGGGGAAGTGATAGGAATCTCTAAGGTGCTAGATGTGTTGTTGCTACTAGGGAGAAAACATTAATCCTTTGTCCATAGGGCAATCGTATTGTTTACTTTACACACTTTGCTTAATGCAATTATCTGTTGCTTGCAACTTAATACTGGAGGGGGTTCAGATGATAACCTGAAGGTGGATTATTAGTCATAGATGCAGTTGGATTACGGTCTATGTATAATGTTGTAATGCACAATCAAATCTCATAGGAGTCAAGATGATTAGTTTATGCATGGTATGCTTTCTCGAGTCTGTCAATTGCTCCGCTGTAATTTGTTCACCCAACATGTTATTTATCGTAAGGAGAATCACCTCTAGTGAACTATGGACCTCGGTCCATTCTTTTACCATTGATCTACTATCTACTATTTACTGTTTCTGCAAGCAATTACCATCTTTCACACAATACGTTTAATCCTTTATTTTCAGCAAAACCGGTGAGATTGACAACCTCACTGTAAGTTGTGGTAAAGTTCTGTGGTTGTGTTGTGTAGGATTCCAAGTTGGTGACAACACCTTGGGGTTGTTTCCTTGCTCCTACTGGTTCGATAACCTTGGTTTTATAACTGAGGGAAACTTGCTGCTGTGCTCATCATACCTTTCTCTTGGGGTTTCCAACGAGCTCAATGTATCTTGGGCCATCATTAACCGGCGATAAGTAGGCACATCATTGTACACAAAGTTTTGTAGGCCAGCTCTATTGCAAAGTAAACTGAAGTCATTAGAAATCCCGAGTTAGTTCAATATAATGGGTAAATCCCACTTGGTTGCCTTCACTTCTCGATTCTTGATCCTATCGAAGCGATCACGATGGAGCTCATTCCTGAACCGTATCCCCATGCGTTCTTGAGTGTAGTCATACACTTGCCGATCTCAAGATCGTGATGAAGTCTAGCAAGTCCAACACCGCACACCAGCAGTGCATCCGTGATCGCACACACGTCCATCGCCCCGACAACCTCCAATCCTAGCTCTAGCAAAGCAGCAGAAGCAACAGATCCTTCTAGAGAAACCACCGAGAACATGTACTTCGCTAATCCGAAGCCATGGGGAATTTACTAGAGGGAGAAGAGAACCTTCATAAGGAGGTGGCGCTAATGGAGAGAAGGAGGACTCCTTTTATAGGGGAGGAGGCTGCCCCAAGGGGCATAGCCACTGGCCATGGAGGTGCCCCCACCTCTCCCCCATAATGGTGAGTGAAGCTTCCACTAATCTCACTCCCATTAACACAAACTCCACTCACTTTGCATTATTTTTCATAAAATTTAATGCAAGCTCTAATTAAATAAAAACCATTTTTATTTCTTTTATTCACAATTTTGTTAATTACTTTACTTTAAAAACATTTGCATGAACCCCCTTTCATAACTTCGATATTGTATTTCAAACCAATTTCAAAAATTTGACCCAAAACAATTCCGGTGCTTATCGAAATAATCCTAGCATTTTCAAAATCTTTCTCTGGTATTGTATCTACCCCAATTGGTGTCGGTATATCTTAAGTGTGTCACCCTATGGTTCGTGAATAATACAGTCATGATCGAGAACCCTCTATAATCAATAATCAGTAGCGGGACCTACAGATCCATACTGACTCCCACACATTCAATGATGACTTAGTGATCGTGAGAACCTTTGATGTCGTAACTAAATCCTTTTGTCTGGTGATATATTACATGTACAAGATTCGATCATCGGTATCCCCATACCTAGTTTAATCTCGTTACTGACAATTACTCTTATCTCGTTCCCTTGATCAAATCACCTGCTTTCAAGCTACGTCAATGTGATATCATCAAGAGGGCCTAGAGTATATCTCTCTGTCATTGGTATGGACAGATCCACTCTTAGAGCCTCTACATAACACTCTCGGAATACCTAAACTCACCTTTATAGTCATCCTGTTACGGTGTGACATTTGATGTGATCACAGTACTCTTCCAGTGTTAGTGATTGATATGATCTCATGGTCTAAGGATTAGGGTTACTTCGTATGACATATTATAGCAATGTAAACATAATGACTTTGATCGTATTACTATACTTTGGGTGAGTGTTCATCACATCATTCTATCAATGTTGTGACTCTGTTATTAACAACATCCAATGTCTATGATTAGGAAACCTTTCATCATCTGTTAATCAACGAGCTAGTTTATATGAGAGGCATAACTAGGAACTCTTATCTGTTTATTAAACACACATGTATTAACATTTCCAATTAACACAATTATACCATGAGAAATAAAAATTTATCATAAATACGGAATAAGATAATAACCACTTTATTATTTTTCTCGGGCATATTCCCTTCAGCCTTCATCAAGGTAATGACATCGCAGGATTCCACCATCGCCGAATCTCACCGGCCATCGGACTCGCCTCGCCTCCAACCCCCACACCATGTCCATAGCTGAGAAGCAAGAGAGGGAGGCCACCATTGCACCAACCTCCTTGGATCTGCCCGGAGAAAAGGTTGCTGCCAACAGGGCGGTGATCTCGGCGTGTCGGCCAAGGATCCGCCTCCATAGCCAGCAGCCCGTCGCTGCCAACCCCCACGCAGCACGATCACACCTCCACTCGTTGACCAAGGGAGGGCCTTAAATTGACCAAAAAAAGACCTTGCCCCCTCTTAATCGGCGGCCAAGATTCGTCGGAGGTAGCCTGCAGGAGTGGCGAGAAGGAAGAGAGGAGAGGAGGGAGGTGGCGGCGGCAATCTAGGGTTGACCCTCTAGTCTCCTGTTGCGAGGTGAAGAGGGGATCGGGGAGAAGAATTCTCATCCCACGACCACCAGTTGTAATTGGTAAAACCTATAAAACTAGGAGATAATTTCACTTCCCGGCCTCAGCACCAACTAAGGATGCACACAGTCATTAAGCATGGGTATCATGATTTTTAATCTTGGTAAAACACTAAGCATGATCCTGAGGGTAAATTGCATGATTATCAGGAGAGCCTGATCCTCAAGTATAAATACAAAACCTAAATTCACATCCGCGATAATTTAAACCCAGATGCTGGGTTTGCACATCCACTTGCGCAATAAGTTGAGCTCATTTACCATCGATCACAAAGCAACACACGTGTCAGGAAAATAACATGAAAGAAATATATCGCCGTATGAGAAAAAAACATGAAAGTAATATTCCTTCAACTCTAGACCTAGAAGGCATACGACCTTTGCACGAAATCATAGGCAAAAAACAATAATTAGCCCAATCGTAAACCTACGTATTACCCAAATTACAACCTCTACAATGGATTGTCTGTTCAGCATTTAGTTATCCTAGGATAACGTGGTTTTAGGCACTAGGTACCAGCTGTAATAGCACCAAAACAGTCATCCAGTAATACCCTTCATCAGACGTTAGAGGAGACGTTGTAGATGCAAATTATATCACATCGACAGCCTGGATCCACAGCCCCTTGAATAGTGTACTGTTTTCCATTTCTCTATGCAGTCAAGTAACGGAAACAAGCACGTGAGGTGCACGCATGTTGTCGGATCGGATCGGATCCGAGTGTTGACCCATCTTTTGTCTCCCTTGTTTTCAGGATCCTTGCATATATATGCTTAAGATTTTTTTTGGCGCAAAAGGGGATCGGAAGCCAAACACCACTTCATTGTGAACTGCATCCGTAGAATGCATTCATCTACCAGCAAATACTTGGCACATAGAACATGCAAGTGGACCGCCAGCTTATATGTAGAAGGCATGAACTTTCAGCTAAAAGCATGTCATGACCCAACAAACTACACACAACTTATTAATTGTGACTGCGTGGTTGTCAGATGATTTTGTCCCGTAGAATGCAGCGTGTCTGAACTGAATCCCATGACAAAAGACTACATTTTGTTAATCCATTCTGTAAGTCTACTCTTTTATTTGTAAGGTCCTTGCTATATATATTATATACAGTCTAGTTGTTTTTGCTAACTCGAGTACGAACACGTCTACCGCCTTTTATCATTGGAGCGGGCTAACAACGATGGATGAAGAACCGCCAATTATATCTTTGTGCTATGCTAGATATAAATTCAGGACAGGCAAGCGCCTCAATATACTTAATCTGTATCTCAGGTTTAGTCAAGGAAAATTTTATGGTACCCAGTCGGAATAATATGGTACCCAGTCAGATCCGACCATTAATTTAAGAGGGTAGTTTAGACCTTTTTTAGTTTGTCTAATGAAGGGGTTATGATGCAGCCTAACACATGTTATTCACCATTGGTCTACATCGTGTTACGCCAACCATCACTCCAAAGGTGAATTTCATCCATATCTCGCCCTCCTTTGGTTATCATGTGAATGTGATTCTACTTGAGACAATTGCGTATGAATTGACTAGGTCCTTAACCATGACACCAAGAGGAGAAGACATGGGTACCACATGAGCCAAGACGTCCAAGCAAGAAGCGTGGAAAAAACGACGGAAGAAGGTTTCCGGCGCCAGGCCCGGCGACGCCGGAATCCACGCCGAAACTTCCGGTGCCACGTCCGGCCAACCGGAACCACCGCCGAAACTTTCGGTCCCCGCGGAGCCAAATCGGCGACCGCCGAAAAGCTAGACAGAACACTAAACCAGCAACTGCCGAAACCAAACCGGCTACCGCCGGAAATCCCGACGCTAATTCCGGCGACACCGGACTTATTACCAGAAATGCTAGTCTGCGCACTATGTATGGTTGGATGCCTAGAATATTCCCCCTACCTATCCCCTTCACCCCTAGTACTATAGATAGCCCCCTTTTGCTCAGATCTGACTAGGGATGATGATAAATTAAGGCATGTGCCTAACCCTAGATGGGAATCCTCTCTCAATAGATTATCTATGAGTTGTACAAGGCCTTAGAGTCGGTGCCCTTCTCCTAGTTGTTAAGACCCTCCTCAAGTGTTTGTTTTCCCCTTATCAAGGACACTAGTAGTACTTGGTCTCTCCCCTTTAGGATTCAACTCAATTGCTACTCTGTCCATGATTTGGATTCTATCATCCGCTTGCCGATCTCTTCTTTGGTGATTCTACCGCAGGGTCTCTTGCCAAGGATTCTATTGAATTGGTTTTTCGAACCAACAGGAGCAAATCAAATCGGATGTATTTTGATTTGACGTGTATTTGTATCTTCAATCGGTCACGAACGCTTGCCGTCAACTACTATTGGATCTCACGACTCGCGAGGTGCTTTTGATCTTCTGTTGGACAGTAAATCGTGATTTTGTATTTTCTGTTAGCTGTTTGTGTAATGTAAGATTTGAGTATTCCGTGTCATTAAAGAATCTTGCGTTTTCTGGTGCTTATCGAGCTACTCTCCCCTCTGAACTGTTTTATTATGAACTGCAAGGCCCAAATAGAACATAGATAATGACTTTTTTTACAAAGCTCTCACTTAATTTTCTTAGAACTGACGTATACATTTATATTGTTCAGTGTCCATGATGACCAATAGATATATGAGGAAGCTGAAGAACCCAATCCTCCCCAAAATGAAACAGGTGGTCAGGAACAATGTATTGCTCTGTTGAATCTGTGAAGGCATGGTTTCGCAAGGTTACCATAGTTTGCCTGGAGAAATGTCAAGTTCCACTAATTTCTTTTATGGCACAAAGGAAGATCCTGGTTGTTGGTGATTGAATCGATTAGACATGATTGATGTCTCGTTCTTGCGCAATGACTCCTACGCTTATTGCTGGTGAAAAAACATGGGGATACCACTATACTGCATTTTAGTTTCCTTTATTATATAACAATAACGTGTTGCAATCTACTTGTTTTGTTCCCTAAGGCTAGTAGATCGGATTTCCTACGAGTGTACTTTATTTTGTAAATTATACTAGTATATGATCCTAATTGAGAGGTCTATCTATCTAAGGGAGAAAGGAATCAACCCAAAAAATTATTACACAGAAACTGGTCAGAATAACGCTGGGCATATAAACTATCAGAGTTCCATCCACCTGCCGGTTGACTAAATATCGACTTGGCAAAATATCATCATGTCGTCGCCAACTTATGCATGAAAATAACTATAAGTCTGAAAATTAAACAGCAACTATAAGCCGTGTCTCGATAATACCTCACAAGATTACAACTATGAGATCGTACGGCAAATGAGGAGCTCTTCAAGTAGCGGGGATTTGGTTATCAGCTCGAGGAGTCCTTGGTTGGAGACGCTGCACCATGAGAGGCTAAGCCTCCTGAGGCAGGGCGATCTGCACCATCAACGGTAAAAAAAACTTTTGCTTGTTAATCATCCTATATAGTGTCGCATGGATAGTCCCTTGCTAGCAAGAGTGTTCATACCTTTGGGCAATATACTCGAGGAGTTCATCGGTAACAAATCCTGCCCCGGCGAACGACTCGATCTGTCCACCGGAGCGGTCCACAGCCAGTTTCGCCATCGCGTGCAGGACGTGTTGCTCCTTGGTCCTCACCACAGCGTGGTGCTCAATGTCCACGCAGCGCCACACCTCCGGCGCTTTCGCGGCCTCTCGCCATGAGCGGCACACAAGGCCCGCACCCATGAGGACCTCCACGACGCCGAGCTTTTTGAACACAATGGGGATCAAGTCGAGAGGCAGCGCCGACCAGTCTGGAGGAGAATCCCTTTTTTGTTATATCGAAAAAAGATGATTAGGCACAATAATAAATAGATATAGTATGAAAACAGATTTCATGATGTATCTGAATATATTTAATTCGTATGCTAGATGCTGATGATTTTTCTATAAGCATGGAAACTTCACATTGTTTGGCTTTTGCAAAAAGCTCTATATACCTTGCTTTTTGGAACCCTTTTCGTTATATGAAAACAGAAAAATGATGCATGAGACACTATCCAAATAGTACTGTTCTTAAAGATAAAACGTATAATTTTTATCTAAAGTCATATGGTGTAATCTTTAGATAAAATTTATAGGAAAAACCATCAACGTCACTAAGACTGATTTAATGATGTATCCAGCCATATTGATTTGGTAATGTAGATGGTTATAATTTTTCTGTAAATACTTGGCAAAACTTTATATTGTTGCCGTGTGCAAAAATCTATAGGCATGCCATGCTTTCAACTAGAGAGTATATAGCGGATGGGTTGTAGTAAAAATACTCCTAAGAGCAACTCTCTAGCAGGGCCCGTAAACTCTGCCCCTTAAACACGTCTATAAGATGCAAACCCAGTTTTCAGGTTAAAAATTGATCGGAAATGACGGTCGTCTGTCAAACTGAAAGCGGAGCAAAACCTTAAAAAAAAAGCCTCGCGACTGCTCCCCAACCCTAGCGCCGCCGGCCCTCCCTCTCCCTCCACCGCATCGCCGCCGCCGGAGGGGGCGGCGGCGAAGCCGGGCGCGCCTCTAGGACGGTGGCGGTGGGGCGGTTCTTCTCCCCCTCGCGTTCCCCGGCGCGTGGGGCGCTGCAGACGGTGACGAGGCTACGGGCGGGCGCGGATGGTTGCTTCGGGCTGGTGGCAGTGCTTCTGGCGTCGGGTTGCTGCGGTGCTGCGCCGGGTGGCTGTGTCGGTGGTCGGAGGTGGGGCTGCTGACGGCGTCGGGCGGGCCCCAATCTGGGTCTGTTTGGGCCATGCGGGCCGCGCCAACGGGAGCGCTGGGCGGTTCTCCTTCTTGGCGGCGGGTCGGCGAGGCGATGTGCTGGTCGTGGCTATAGGCTGGGAGGGCTGCTCGGCGGCGCTGCGGTGCAGTCGGAGGACGGTGGCACTTGGTGCGTGTCGCGTGGCGGAGGGCTCGTCTTGGCGGTGCGGGCTCGTCCAGGGCTAGATCTCGGCCGCCAGGGAGGTGTCAGGTTGGCGGTGATCTCCGGTCCCTTTCGCGGTGGCGGCTGCCCGGGTTCGCTCTGGTTGTTTTTGGCAACTATCTCGCGGGCAGCGGTGATGATCCGGACGGCGGCCTTCATCGCGGCGTCGGGGAGCCTAGGCGTGGCGGCGGAGGGGATGCTTGACGATCGTCGGAAACTTGGCGGGGGAAGGGAGGTGTGGTGGTTTGTGCCGACCCTTGTTGGGCGGGCGGGAGGTTTAGAACTCTCTGCTGGGTGAAAGCCTTGTCCTGGCGGTGGCCGGGTCCGACGACAGTGACGCCCGTGGGCGCCGCATCCTTCTTGAAGTCGTCGTCGAAGCAGGTGTTTCTTGCTCCTCCGCCCGGGCTCTCCGAGGGAAACCCTAGATCCCTCGCGAGATCAGGCGTGGGCGACGCTATTGTGTCACTTTGCCTCTTGGGGCCTCGCTTTGGACGTCCACCGAACAGAGGGACAAGTGATGTGTTTCTGTGGTTTTTGGCGGAGGCAGGTTCGTCTTCGGCCAGGTGGGGCGCGGCCCTGGGGCCGGCGTGGTTGTTTGGGGCGGTGGCTCCGGTCTTTCATCTCCACTTGTTGCGTTGAGGTCTGGTGTCGATCTAGTTGGTCGTCGACCCGTGTGGAGCGCAGCCTCCGGGCTGACGTGTGGTGTTGTGTTTTTCTTATAAACGGGCCAGCTCTTTTTTACTATGTCAATGAAAGACAAAGCTTTTGCCTCGTTTAAAAAAAAAATCGGACAGAATGGAAACCGAGAAACGAAGTGTCGAATTTCAAAAAAGTGTATTTTTTTTACCAATTCTTTGCAAGATCATATATATAGTGCATTTCAATCCATACAAACATGCATTTTAGTGCAGACACCGAAACTAAACACTTGGTCGGAGGCCAGAGCCGATTTTACAGGATCTATTCGGCAAAAAAACACAAGGCTAAACCCGTGTGTATCCCCTGTAATTTTGAAGGTCTGACCTTTTTACTGGATCTGCAGGAGTCGCCGTGACCGAGTATGTATGCATATGGGAACAAAAGAGGAGTTGAGAAAAAAAATACCATTGGAGATGAGGGGCAAATCGATCCGTGTTGGGCTGATCGTGTGGCAGCGTAACGCCCATGGAATCGCCATGGCCGGCTTGATGGCTACTCCGGCTTTGCATCGTCGGACTCACAGGTTTGTTTTCCAAAGAGTCGCCGTCGCCGGCAAACCCGAGCCGCGTCGTCGTCTACCCGGAGGGGAGGAGACCGTCTTGTGTCGTGTCGTGTAAGGTGGACTGTAAATATTTGGGCTTCCTGGGCCGGCCGGTCATATCTGCCTACGACAAGGACTGCAGCGACGGATACCCTAAAAATTGTTTCGTGTTCAATCTCCTGACGTGTATTCTAACACAATGCACGTCTCCACAGTATTGTTTTTCGATTATTACCTTTTCCGTCATCAGTCATTTTGTTTCTTCTCTATTTATTTTAAGTCAAAGTACTAAATTTACTACTACCAAGATGCCCATATTTTACTTTTCCAACAATAGGGATTCCAATCTCTCTTCTCTCCGTCAATCCCCACCGTCAAAGCCACCATTCACCTCTCCGCCATGCGTGGCCACCTAGACGCTCGCATGGAACCGCTGCGCCCTTATACCGACACTAATTTGTAGACCCACCTACCCACCCGCCGTAGTGCTATGCCAGTTTGTTGTGAAGAAGATCTGGACGAGGAGATAGAAACGGGAGTGTTGGATATCGTGGGCACATGGGAAGAGGACGAAGACGGTAAATCTTCCCATCTTTGGAGTCCGGTGAATGAAGCATTCGTCGTCGGGTAAGAACTCAGTTTCATCTTTTAGTTTATTAGTGAATCGAACCTCTAAGTAGTCTTGGTGATTTGTGCTGCCAACCGTAGGACGTCTGCAGCATCTAGATATTGGGAGCATGAAGACATACAAATGGGGACATGGGGTGATTTTTCTTCAGGAGTTGTGGATGATTATGAGAAAGCTTATCCAGATCATGATGCTCATCTTGATAGGATGGAAAATGGGGAATGTTTGAGTGATGCAAACTTTGAGGATGGGATAGTGAACATGAGGAAATGGTGGTTTGCAATTATGATGATTTGGATGAGGACAGACCTGTCATACTCTTTGACAAGGCAACCCTACAATTGATGGAGGGAATTTTTTGAGTGTGTGGAGGATTGCGGTATGCAGTTGCTACATAGCCAATAATAGTTAGTTTTGAGTATATCAGAACAAAGAGTGACCACAAAAGATTTAGGGTGTAGGAATAAACTATGTAAATGTGAACTGCATGCAGCCTTAGTAAGTCGTGGATGTCCATTTCAGGTTGATTTTTTTTTATATTTTTGATATTTATCAATATTTATTATCGTCTATTATGTGATATCATGTATTCGTTTGTTTTATTAAGTATTATCCAATTAATGCAGATCAAAGTGAACACCCAGCTACACAACTGCCCTGATACTTCTTTAAAAAGGAAAATAAGACCTGCTTCAGCCAAGTGGATTGATGCCCGCGTGTTTGAGTGGGTGGAGGAGGATCAAACATTTGGAGTTGTTGAATTGAACAGGAGGCTTAGTGACAAGTTTCATGTGAAAATTCCTTACCATTGAGTTTTTTCTGGGAAGGAGATGGCTCTGGAGTTGTACAATTTCAAAGCAGAGGTAGAGAAAACATCACTTGGAGGTGTTGTTGATATTGATTATGATTTGGTGAGAGGGAGAACAAAATTTTGAAGAGAAACAAAGTATGTGATGGTAGATAAGAACAACTTCAGGAGATATTTTGTCTGTCTTAGTGCATGCTGGAAGGGGTTCTTAGAGGGTTGCATGCAATACTAGGTAGTAGACTCAACTACTTTGATAGGGAGGTTCAGAGGATAGCTTGCTATTGCAGCTGTTGTAGGCAGTGCTAAAATAAGATTGTACTTTTGGAGGGGGTGCCATGGCATCTTCTTCCTCCTCTGGTCGGAGGGAAAGGTGGAGGAGAGGGGCTCAGATCCCTCAAATGAGATCTCCTTCTGCCGATTTGTGCGCTAGCGGAGTGAAGGCGATGTTGGGCATCCTCTAGCCTGCCGTTGTGGCAAGGAGAGGACGCATGCCAGCTCGACTTCCTCTTTTGTTCCTGCTTAGCGGGGCGACCTTCTGCTGTGGTCGAGTCTAGCGGTGGCTATCCCTCAGGCCGGTCGTGGCGGCAAGGGGAGGAAGAGTTGCTTCTTGCCTCTCTGTGGATCGGGAGTGGAGGCGTGTTTGATGGGTTCGTAGCATGGAAAACAAAAATTTTCTACCGCAAGAACGAACAAAACCCAGATCTAATCTAGATAAAAGCCAAGATCTAATCTATTAGACATGTGCAACGAGAGAGATCTGTACTAACCCTTGTAGACCCGAAAGCGTTACGAGATTGGATCTCGTGGTTGATGTAGTCGATCACTTGCCGATCTCAAGATCGAGTGGACGATCCTTCCGGCGCCGCGTTCCGGCAGCGCTTCCGCAGTCGGTCACACGCGCGGAGTCGAAGCAGACCTTCCTCTCCCCGTTCCAACGAGCAGCGGAGGTAGTAGATCTTCTCCACGGAATCCCAGCAGCACGACGGCGTGGTAGTGGTGGTGGAGTAGAGAATTCTGCAGGGCTTCGCCTAAGCCTGAGCAGAAGAAAGGAGGAGGAGAGAGGCGGCTAGGGTTTGGAGTGGAGGGGGCAAGGGGGTGGCGCCTCCACCCCTCTATTTAAAGGAGGGAGGCGCCATGGGAGGGGGAGTCCTAGTAGGACTCCCCTCCCTTCCTTGGCCGGCGGATTGGGAGGGGGGAGGAGTCCTCCTCCCCCATGACTCCTTGTCTTGCCCTACAAGGATTCCTTGATCCTTTCTTGGTTTTCAAGCAAACTCTAAGAAATCATCTAGAACCTTCCGGAACATTTCGAAACCTTCTAGAATCCCCATACAAATACTCCGGAACATTTCCTACCTCAGAAAAAGATCCCCATTATATGAATCTTACTCCCCGGACAATTCCGGAGCTCCTCGTGATGTCCCGAATCTAATCCGAGACTCCGAACAACATTCGGTCTCCAACGCACATTCCATATCTACTTAAAACAACTTCGAACCTTAAGTGTGTCACCCTACGGTTCGTGAATATGCAGACATGATGGAGACACCTCTCCGATCAATAACCATCAGCAGGATCTGGAGATCCATAACGGCTCCCACATACTCAACGATGACTTCGTGATCGATAGAACCATTAACATACGAGACCAATTCCCTTTGTCACGCGATACTATACTCATCCGAGGTTTGATCGTCGATATCTCTATACCTAGTTCTACCTCGTTACTGATAAGTACTCTTTACTCGTTCCATGTTATGTTATCCCTTGTGACCCAGTCACATGCTCGCAAGCTAACTAGATGACATTTCACCGAGAGGGCCCAGAGCATATCTATCCGTCATATGGATGGACAAATCCCAATCTTGGTTCATGCGCTTCAACATATACTTTCAGAATATCCAATGACACCTTTATAACCACCCAGTTACGAAGCGGTGTTTGATGTCATCAAAGTATCCATCCGGTGATGGTGATTAACATAACCTCATGGTCGAAGGATTAGGTTACTATGCATTTGAAAGCTTATAGCAATACGAACTTAATGACTTGATCTTATGCTACGCTTACTATGGGTGTGTCCATCACATCATTCTCCTAATGATACAACCTTGTTATTAATCACATCCAATATCCATGATCAGGAAACCATGATCATCAATTAATCAACAAGCTAGTTCAACAAGAGGCTTACTAGGGACTCTTTTATGTTTACAAAACACACATGTATTAGTGTTTCCTAATAATACAATTATAGCATGGGATGTAAACATTCATCATAAACACAAAGATATAATAATAACCACTTTTATTATTGCCTCTTGGGCATATCTCCAACATTGTTATGCCGGTGTTGCGCACTCCATTAGGAGTTGGAGATAGTAAGTCGGTAGGGATGTCCTCATCACCGGTGTTGCGCACTCCACGAGCGAAATACCGACGGCGGGGTCTCCGTTGACTACTACAGCTGATGGGAAGCTGCTCCATCCATCTGGGAGCGTTTCTTCGACGATTCATCGACGGCAAGGCTCCGTCCAGTCGCCGAAATCATCGTCGTGCAGCTGGCGCTGGGTTTTGTTCCTCCAGGCCATGGTGACGACATGGAGGTTCTATGGCTGCAAGACGGCGCGCTCCTGCTGCTCAACTCCAAGTGGCGACGTCCCCGGTGGTGGCGCAGTTGGTCGTGCTCGGAAGAGTGGTGGCTGCAGTGGAGAAGGAGTGGGTGGAACTCCATGACCTGATTGCGTTTTTGCTTTTTGTCCCAGGGTCTTTCTTCTAAAATTGTGGGGTCATGTTGTTTTTTTCTTTTTCCTGAGGGCCTGTGTGTATTTGTACCTCCACCGACGATAATATATGGTGGGAGCATCCGGGTCTTTCTAGAAAAACAAGAGCAATTTGTTTGTATATAGTAATAAATCATGAAAAACAAAGAAGAAGGACCGCAGTGGAGCTTGACAAGTTACCTGACATTTAATGGGCTGGCCTGCGCGGCGTGCGCGGAGGTTAATAGAGCACGCGTTGAGCGTTAAACACGAAACGTCCGCCATTCCCCGTCCTGCCGTCTACTCCCGTGGCTGGCGAATTGCCGCTAGGCCACCGCCGCCCCTCCCAGCGAGAATCCCCTCAGCGGCCGCGCCGCTCGCCGTACCACTCCGGAGAAGCCGTGGTACCGCCTTCCCCGCCTCCCTAGCCGTGGTAGCTCTCCGGTGCAGCCGTGGTACCGTTTTCCGCGCCGGCGGTACTGCCCGTCGCCGGCAGCGTGCAGCATCCCATCCCAGCAGCAAGGATGGGGCAGCAGGCGTAGGCGCAGGAGCTCCATTCGGACAATCCGTTCCTGTGAGCGAGTTAGGTACGAGTCCAACCCCAATTTCTCCAAATTTTTGCAACTGTAGAATCGATTATTGGTAGATTGAACATTCTCTAAATCGAATGAAGAAGATACTATTATGTATGGTAGTTGGCATGTAATAAGCTACTAACAAGATATAACTTAAGTAAGAGATAGCAACTAAATGATCGTTCTTGTTTATTTTCTGTAGAATCTGAATCTTGTCGGCATTTTTTTTTTGAGGGAGATACCAAGAACACAGAATGTGACACTAGCTCCCAAGATAAATATATATCTAGATAAGACTACATACTTCTTACGTGTAAACAACACACGAGCATCTATTAATTCTTTAAATTTTGAAGGACTATCATTCAGTCTCATACATATATAGCGCTTCGTGGCCCCGATCGCGCCTCTCCGGCCTCCTAGAGGGCGCGGTCTCTTCATCTCCGGCCAGCTCTTCCTTCTTTCTTTCTTTTTTGGAGCCTTGGGTGTTGTTGTGTTGTTGCCCCAGCGGACGTATTTTCCTTCTCTTTTTTTTTTGCCTTGGCGCCGGTGACGTTGTTGTACCTTGTACTGGGATGTTTTATTTATAAAGCGGAGCGAAAGTCTGTTTCAAGGATATATAGATACTTGCACAACTTGACTTGTATACATGACATCTTTTAGCTGGATGGGTGAAAGAGACCAAAATGTTTATAGCTGCTATAAGTACAACATACTGACCTGTTCTCTAAAAGAAATATGGAACACACTTTCCCGAATTTGTTTTGGAAGACAGTTGAGAGCAATATAATTCAGTATACCTAATATACAGGAGTACCAACTTGACAACATGCTTTCTTGCTTAATTACTCCTCCATTTCCAGGCTCAATCTCCGCATCTCCTCTTCCCTACTGCTGCTGGAAACATTTTTGGTAAGAGCAGCGATGAGCTCCTCCTTGATGTCATCATCCACATACGGTACTGGCCTTTCCGGGTTGTCGACAAACTCCTGGACCTGCTGGAGGTACATGTTCATGCGTGGTGTCACGAAGAGCCGCATGGCCTTGATGTTGCCGCCCCTCGCTGTGAAACGTTGCCGTCCGTGCGACGACACTGATGACAACGCATAGGGGCGACCCTGTTTTTCATAGGTCTCTTGGGTCTTGAGTAGTTCCAGGAGCTCCTGCAACTCGGTCCTAAGCAGCGGGTCAGAGTCCGACTGCTCCTCCAGCATGTTATGCGCCTCCTTTAGCTTGTCTTGGGCATCTTCCAGCTTCTTGTCGTCTGCCATGGTTTGCGCCTCCTGGATCATATCCGCCATCTGCAGACGAGCCTCCTCCATCCGTAACTCCGACGGAACCTCTGAGACCTCCACGCCCTTGCGCCGCCACACGGTGAGCATCTCAGAAGGCGCAACAAGCGGTATGCTCCCAAAAGATCTGCATTAATTAATTGATCATCAAAAATCACGTTAACCAAGCCGATTAAAAGATTGATGAAGCATAGTACTATATTTCAGTAGGAGATAGTTCATACCGGCTGTGTGAGTAGGTGACATCCAGGATGTGCGCTATGCACTCGCTCTGGGTTGCGGGGATGAGGAGGTCAACAATGACCTTGCGCACTTCTCTGCCGTACAAGTTGCCTAATTTGATGATCACCGGGCCAGCTTCTATGTGCCTCTGGGTGTAGCTCCCCGCGTTTACATTCACTATTGTCGACACTCCCATGATGGATGCCACTGTCAGCTCGAGGTTCTGAACGACGACCGTAAGCAGGCCGGCGAGGCACTGGGAGAAGGCCATGGTTAAGCCGCCATTGTCGTCATCCTGGACGTGGGAGAAGGTCCCTCCCATGCTCTTGGCCGCGAGATCGCTCATTAATCTAGTGTCGCTGTTCGCGCCCAAACTAAACGTGAAAACAGGAACATCGCCGACGTCAATGGTACTAGCATCACCAGTGGTCTGGTGGCCATCAGACATGAGCATGATGCTGGCCACACGGCCGTTGCTGAACTTGCGGTCTTGGAGTATCTTGAGCCCAGCTAGGAGGCCATCCTTGATGTTGGTGCCACCGTGGGCCTCTAGGCCGCTGATGAGCAGCCGCAACTCATGCTGTGAGGCCAGGTTCATCTGCTTTAGCGGGCAGAGCCTAGAGACCTTACTGGAGAAGGTTACCATGGAGAGTCGGTCTATGGAGCTGAGCTTCATTATCACAAAATCCATGGCGCTCTTCAGTTGGTCCATATTGCTCCCCATGCTGGCGCTGACATCCAGGATGGCCACTAGATCCAGGCCTGGCCGGTCACGGGTGTAGTCATCGCCGCCGGTGAGCTCCAGCAGCACCTTCTGTCTATACTCAAACAGTGGGGCCATTTCGTTGCTCTTGATCACCAACTGCACACTGCCGGCTTTGACCGGCGTCGATCTCACCCCTGTATGCGGCCATTGCAAATGAGAGTCTTATTTGTTACTACTAGTTTTCTCATCGATTAAAGCACACGTTTTAGTCAACTTAATGGAGGACCTGAATTTAGAGAAGCAATGATGGGCTCACCATAGGTGCTGGTGCCAAACTGATCAGATGACTCGTCTGCAAAATAAGCAAACGCCTTAACTTTCAAAACCATAATTTGGAGGATCAACAATCCCTCTTCTTCGCTACACCACACGATGCAAACTATACACATTTTTTTGGAAACTATACACATGAATCAATTTAAAGATGAATTTGATCCCAACCACCTCCCTAAGTTTCATACTCTCTTGAAAATAAATGCAGCCATTTCAGAAGTGTGTCCTTCATTTGTTGGTGAATTATTATTGTTACTAGTCATATTTTTATTGCATGGCAATCTTTGATGGAAAAACATGTCTGAAACTGATCGAGTGACATCAAAATTATTTTCACGAGATTCCTTGCAAAACTAGTTAGCTAACAGATGCAAACGTACATGAGCTTGTATATTGTTTCTTCGCCTGCTTGCTTGGGAAGTCGACGACCTGCAAAAACAAAAAGGAAATACAGATTATATATATGAAGTTTTTGTTTGCACGGAACTCTTCTCAGTTGTGAATCTAATGTAGTGATGTAAGACTGTATAAGAGTCCTGCTTAAACAAATCATTTGTTTTTTATACTTAAAATAAAATAGTTACTCTTTTTTTTGTTTTGCTTATGTGTAATCCCCGCGTGCACTAAAACCTAGACATGGGAATCCTTCACCAACTGTTTACCCTATCTAATATCCCCTCATATCACTGGACTGGCCTACAACATATCGATGCATTCACATGATAATTGTGGAATAAATTGATGGAAATCACATTGGGAGCTAAATGGCACTTATGAAAGCATAAAGCAGGGCAGAGGGCGTACCTCTTTGCTGCAGGATTCTTTAGAAACAACTGCCAAATGAATCTCATCAATGTTGTGATCCGATGTATGTGTATTAAACATTTCTTCTATGATATCTTGAGCTATAAGATCTTCATTCACTTTGATGCTCCGCACGATAAACTCCTCGGTGTACTGCTTATTGCTAGTACTATATCGCAGTGTTGCCTTGTGGCCCTGTGCCAGTGTTATGTTCACACTACACTTAGATCCTGGTTTCACGATGCCCATGTTTGGCTCTATGGAGTATGTCAACGGGCTCGTTCTTTGAATCTTGAAAGCAACAAAATTAACTGTACCATTGCATAGCTCAACTGACCATGATAGTATCTCCCCCTCGTTCTTATACTGAGAACTGGAAAACTGGAGCTCCAGTGGTTCAACTCTAAGCATGTTATCCTCCCAATAAGCCGCAGGTGGATATATCTGCATGTGCGCGAGAAAACAAAATTAAGATGCATCAGCTTCCTAAATATGCATTTATAAAGTATATGGTGTTTGTATCCTACCTGGCCAATGTTCGATTCGACCCATTTTTTGCTGAAATCATTCGTACTATCCATTTCAGCAAATTTGCTCATTATTTTTGATATAGAAGGACGTTGAAGGCGGTCAATGTTCAGGCACAGCCTCCCTATTTCCATACATTCAGTTACCTGTTGGTGGTATTCAAGTGGCACTTCTTTGGTCGATTTTGCTGATCTAGTCCACCTGTGCCACCATCTTCTTAGTGTCTGCATTTCCGCAAAGGTGATTTAATTAGAGCCGTACCAGAATATTCCATCTAAACAATACATGCATGTGCATATTATTATTAGTATTGAACCATGGCAGATATGCAAATAATACTATAACTGCATGAAGCGGAAGAAATGTGAATAGAAGATTGCGTGTATACGACGATTAGATGCTCAATCAAGACGACGAAAAAATCGAGTGACATTACTCAAGGAGAATGATTTTTGAATCACTTATTTATACAAAAGATTATAACTACATATGTCGATCAATATATGGTACCAGCTAAGGAGAAGCAATTAGGAAAATAATGAAAATACGTGAGTTTTGACATAATTCGAAAAAGGAACCTCTTTATTGCAGAAAAGCAACCTTACATTATTGGTATCAGGTGTACTCCTATGCCCAGTCACCACTTCTATGATTATGATGCCCAAACTATACACATCTGACATGACAGTCATACTACCACCAATGATGTTTTCTGGAGCGGTATACCCTCTGCATGATATCCGACATTTTAATCATTACGGCATAAACAATATAGATGAGGTTACATGTAGATTGATTGTACTGGTATGTGGTTTACCGTGATACAAAATGGTTTGCGCTGGTGGTTTGCGAATTTTCTGTTGGTCTTGATAGACCAAAATCCGTAATCTTGGGTGTCATCTGATCATTTAATAGTATATTTGCGGGCTTCAGATCCATATGAATAATACCTTTTTCGTTGTGTAGATAATTCAAACCCGTGCATATGCCTTTGATTATTTTATATCGCATATCCCATTCAAGTCCTCTTAATTCATCTAGGAAAGGAAAAGGCAGGGATCCATTACATACCCAATCCATAAATTTAATTTGTTGTGCATGACTTGAAAAGAATTAGAGAAAAACAGAAAATAAAAAAGAAAAATGTAGAGGTGTATGGATCACATCGAACAGTTTTGTACCTGTAATTTTCCTATCAAGGCTTCCATTACTGATATACTCAAAACAAAGGAGCCGCTCTCTCATCTCTGCGTAAATAAATCCTCGGGATTCTGGGTTCCTTATTGGTCTCTCCACTGTATGAGAACATAAGCCAAGAAATTGTACAATATTTTCATGGTTAACCTCCATTAGGCTGTTAACCTCACGACGAAAGAGCTTGTCATCAATTGTCTTGCTGCTCATAATCCTCTTGACAGCAACGTTCTTGTTTCCGACGACACCCTGTTTAATATTTTTGTCAGTATTTAACTACATAATGTTTAATTTGCTGTGTACTGCTTTGTTGCACACATATAGCATTGCAATTGAAGGAAATTGGGTACGCAACAACAACAGTCACCAAAATGACTTTGGTGCCCACGTTGTAGAGAGGGCTCTGGTACTCAGTACTCACGTTGATATCTTAAGTCTTAGGAAAATACTAAATTATGAGTAAAAGTATTCCGTACCTTGTAGACAGTTCCAAACCCACCTTCACCAACTATTCTCTCTGTTGAAAATTCATCTGTGATTTTTCGTAAAGTTTCGAAAGGCAGAATCGTTGGCTCCATGGTCCCGTCAAGTATTCGCTCCAGGAGATTTTGCTCCATACTAGACAAAGTATCCTCAATCAAGATTAGTTATGGAAACGAATTTCAACAATCCTAATAGTAACTGGATCTTCAACAATGGAAACATTGAAGTGAATATATACCTACTTGAGACTTGGCCCTGTATGCAGATGATCTACGGATCTAGCACGAACCCAGGTGATCTACGGATTGAGCACGAACTGGAAGCTGTATGCAGATCGAGTTGTAATGAAGTGGTCAAACCATGCATCAAGCAGTAGAAATGCAAGACTTTGTTCCTAGCGATGTTGTTGACCACATATAGTTGGAATATAAGTGTGAAGAAATCCAAACAAGTTATGCACAACACAGGTAGCGAAAGCTGATTTCGATAAACAGTATAAGATAGACCAAAAGTACTTCAATAATAACCAAAGGCAACACTAGCTTGCACATACCTGCTAGCAATGAATCCAGCACTCAGCTCAGCTCAGCTCAGCGGGGAAGACATGAGTGGAGCTAGATCTATATGCGCGTTGAACTCTTACTTCTTTCTATGTTTATATTAACGTGACCTTCTTCCCTCAATGAGCTGGACTCCTGAACTAACAGCTAGGTAGTACTATTGTTCTACACTGAGAGCTCAATTAGACGACCTGGTTGCTACAAGCTGCCAAATGAGATGCTTCAACATATTATAGAGTAGGCCCATGTGATGTGATGTGATGGGAACCACCGGCCGGGACAGTATTTCTTCATTTTTTTTAGTTTTCGATTGAGAACTGGGGCAAAAACTATTGTTGAAAATTCTATCTGTTGAAAATTCGTCTGTGATTTTTCGTAAAGTTTCGAGCGTCAGAATTGTTAGTTCCATGGTCCCTTCAAGTATTCACTCCAAAACATTTTGCTCCATACTAGACAAAGTATACTCAATCAAGATTAGATAGGAATTTCAGTCATCCTAAGCATAACTGGATCTTCAACGATGAAAACATTGAAGCATTTTGGAGGAGGAGGGTGTACCAAAATGATCTACCGACCGAGCACGGACGAAGGTGATCTACGGATTGAGCACGGACTGGAAACTGTATGTACGCAGATCGAGGTCTAATGAACGGTCAAACCCTGCATCAGGCAGCAGAAATGCAAGACTTTGTTATGTTATGAGATCGATGTTGTTGATCATATAAAATTGGAATAAGTTTGAAGAAAATCCAAACAAGTTATGCTCAACACAGCTAGCAAGACGATTTCAATTAACAGGAGCAGAGAGACCAAAATTACTTCAATTGTAACGAAAGTCAACACTAGCTTGCACATACCTGTTAGCAATGGATCCAGCGTTCAGCAAGGAAGACATGCGGCTTACTTCTTTCTATGTTTATATTCATGTCAGCTTCTTCCCACAATGAGCTGGACTCCCCAACTAACAGCTAGGTAGTAGTATTGTTTTACTACACTGAGAGCTCAGTTAAGCGACCTGGTTGCATCTAACGTACTAGTATGTGCTACAAGTTGCCTCGGTATATATTATAGAGTAGGCCCATGTGATGTGATCTGATGGGAATTGCCGGCCGGGACAGTATTTATTAAAAAATAAAAATTGTTTTTGATTGAGAACTAGCATAGTGGCCCTCACAAATGTGAGCGCGTCATATTTTGATGTCCGATATTTACTTATATATTATGAGGACATATGTGTGTCTTCGCCCCGTCCCACCTCCCCGCCTTCTCCGCAATCCCCGCCTTCTCAGCTTTAAATTTGAAGATTGCAGTCTGAATTTCTGAAGGAATCTTCCGATTTCCAGTAGATTTATAGTCAGAGTTCACTTGATTTGGATGCTCTCTGCTTAATCTGAAGCTTTTCACAGCCTGAATTTTCTCAAGGAACTGTGCAGTCTGAACTGAATGTAGAAACCCTGTTATGTTTTACATGAACTAGCAGGTTTCCAGTCACAGTTCACTTAACCCGAGTGCTGTGCTTGATTTACAAAGACTTTGCCGGAAGTGCCATTTGTGAGAACAAGACTGGCCAAAGAACACGGCCTGCTCTCCGATGTCCAGCGCGAGCTCGTCAAGCTAGCGAGCTTCTTGAACGGCGACTACATGGTGACGAGTTCCGCTGAGGAGACGCAGAAGAAGATGGCCATGAAGCAGGCCGACGCATATGAGCGCCTGGCCGTCATGAGTTTTCTGCGGGCGAGGGAGCTGGCCAGACGGTTGGGAGCAAATGAGTCTGCAATTGTGACTATTATACCATCTCTGATAAGCAAAGAGCACAGACTCGGTTAGTCCTTGTATTGGATAGTTCGATTTACCAGGGTAGCATCTACAATATTGTGAAACATTATCAGTAATATGTGAAATGCCATGCATGTACTAGTCATGTTTACCTTCCGTGTGTAGAGTGCATCATTTCCTTGAATTTCATTACTGAGCAACATATAATATATAGCAAAAATTTCCGGAGAACAATTTATCCATGTGTAGAATGCATCATTTCCTTTAATTTCACAACTGATACATGTGGTGCTCTGTTTCTTATAGTTTGTTGTTCACTGAGACAGAGATGTGTATGGCAGTCAGGGGACCTTGAGCAAGTAGTGAACTCTCACTGACGAACCTGGAGCAGAAACAGAGGTCCCTTTCTCTTATTGATTTGCAAAGCAAACAACCAAAAGCTTCATCATGCATGTAGCATGGTCCATTCAGCGCAGCAGCAGTAGTCCATTCTTGTTTCGCTTTAGCAGCTGATGCAGACATTCCACTTACTCCATGATCGATACATACATTCTCACCCACGGACACCCATATAGACATTCCTATTTTGCTTTACCAGCATCGATCTTTCATTATCTCTAACACTCATCTAAATGTGTTGTCATTTTTATTGCCATTGTTCATCTTCCAGGAGGAGCATCTAAATGTGTGTCCTTATACGGTCATCTTTCATGTATTTCTGATTCCACATGAGAGCATATGTAGAAGGTGACACTCACGCGGTGATCTAGTCTTACCAATTTGACAGCCTCATCGAAAGCATGCTTTAACCTGTCAAGTCATGACCAGGACTCCGTGCGTGGTTTTGTGGTTGTCTGGACTTCCAATACTACTTTACTATCATCTTTGGTTTTCTCGAATACTCATCCAAATGCGTGTTGTTTTACCACCATCATTCATTTTTCCCGAAGACGCATTTGCGTGTCATTTTGACTATCATCTCCCATGTATTCACTTTTTGGCGACAGGGGATGTGTAGAAGGCAGCACCCAGGTCACCAGTTTTCTATTGGTGTTGTAACTTGGTGGTAATTGGGAGATTACATTTCTGGAACGCACATCTAATTAAATACCACATATCCTGTTTGTGTGGTCAGGAAAGTCAGCTGTGTCTTTAGGGCCTGTGTGTGGCTATTTAGGAATTGCCAACTTTAGTTGATGGTTAGGTGCCCACCAACCAATCATGATCAACCTAGCTGACCTCCCTTTCTGAAGCCATGTACTAGACTACATGAAAGACCAGACTGCAGGTGTGGCTATTTCTTCCTGGAATGTATGATTGCTCAGCTGCAACCACCTCCTTCTATACCTCTATTGATATTGTACTATACATAGCACTGATCAAAGGGAGAGAGTAGTTAGTAGCAAGCTATATACAGGCAGCCAGCGAGCTTCTTCAGTCCAAGAATAAAGGAGGGGAGAAGATGCAGGACTGGGCAGGCGTGTTCATCCCGCTGGTGCTGTTCATCCTGCTCTCCCCAGGCCTCCTCTGCCAGATCCCAGGCAAGCGCCGGTTCGTCGAGTTCGGCAGCTTCCACACTAGCGCTGTGTCCATCATTGTACACACCGTCATCTTCTTCTGCTTCTCGGCCGTCTTCCTCGTCGCCATTGGTGTGCACTTCGACCTCGGCTCCTGATTCATCATCTGTGTGTGTATGTTGTTTCCAGTGCTCTCGACCCATCAGCTCAGCATGCTGTCGAGTTCTTGCGCCTGGGCTTGTTTTTCTTAGCAGACCATAAGTTGTCCTAATAATGTTTGAAACTGGCTACTTGTTTTTAGAAATATTCACTCACTTGTATAAACATAAATAAAGTTCTGTTTTATGCGCCCTACTCTGCTCAAGATTGTTTTATATTCTTCAAAAGTTTATTAGGTGTTCCTCTGTTCTTTCATGTATTGTGGTATCTGAAAGAGTATGAGTTACACCAGTTCAGTGTACTCTAACAGAATCATTGTTCAGTGTACGTCGCTGTAGGACACTCTAGAGATTGAGTCATCTCTATAAATTAAACTTTCGGTTCCGGTTTATGACCCCTGCTTTATTTATGCAGATTATTTGCATTTCTCTCTATGAGTCTTTTTTCTCTTGAGATGTCTGGATCCGTTGAGAAAACGATGGTGCGGGGTTGAGAGATAAAATGAGAGGGTTTTGTGTGGAGTCGCATGCAGTAGTGAGTATTTTCGGGGGTGCAGAGAAAGGAACAAACAAGAATCCAGGTCCAGCTGAGATGACTGTGACCTCACACTGAAAGTATTGGTCTGTAACTACCGATGAGCATTCCTTGGGTGAGTAACTGAGCCTGGGTTGGGTGGACTGCATCTGTGTTGCTACTCTAGCTAGTGGTATACTACCGTGGCGAGAAGCGAGCGTGCGGCTCGTTTGTGGACATTAAGCTGCTGACAGTTTAATGTTTTGTAGTATCGTCGCTCTGTTCTTTCATGTTTTGTAGTATCGTCGCTGACTGTATCGGCGCATGTTGCTGTGATCAAGAATTACACCGGTTGATTGCTTCTACTAGCTAGATTGATTCATCTCTACAAATAAACATTTTGGTTTGTCACCCCTACTTTATGCAGATTATTTGCATCTCGGGTCTTTTTTTTTTTCTTTTCTTAAGATGTCTGAATGCTTTGAGAATGATGCTGCGGGAGTGAGATGGAATGGGAGAGAGTTTTGTGTGGAGTCGCATGCAGTAGTGAGTATTTGAGTGGTGCAGGGGAAGTAACAAACAAGAACCCAAGTCCAGCTGAAATGTGATTGTGACCTCATACTGAACTGAAACAGCCTGGGGGCCTCAGAAACTGTGATGGATATGTGTTTTAGCTGTTATCTAGGCCCACTTTACACTAGCACTTCCCTGATGCTGCTACTGACAATTTCAGGCAGGCAAAGAGTGTTGCTTGGTAAGAAAAAAAAAGTGTTTTCTTTCGTCACTCGTGACTCGTTCAGATGTAGCCTTGGAGCCTCAGAAGGACACAAAGAAGCCTGCTGCGATGCTACTAGTGACAATTCCACGCCGGCCGGCCGGCCGGCTGGCCATGGACGGCACGGCAGACATATACTATAGGCATCCTCCTCGTCGCCGTCGTCCTATTTATATAGGCCAGCCAGGCAGCTCCCACCGAGAGAGGCAGCATCCATCCAGATCCAGGCATGGGGTCGGGCGACTGGGGGCCGGTGCTGATCGCGGTGCTCTTCTTCGTGGTGTGCACGCCGGGGCTGCTGTGCCAGATCCCAGGCAACGACGGCCGCGTCGCCGAGTTCAACAGCCTGCGCACCAGCTACCTCGCCATCTTCGTCCACACCGTCATCTTCTTCGGCTTCTGCGCCATCTTCATGATCGCCGTCGGCGTCCACCTCAGCTCCGGCTAGCTGATAGCCTAGCAGTAGCACCGCCCTCTATTTCTCCTTCTTCCCCGTGTATGTATGCTTGGTTGGTTGCGTAGAGTTGTGTGTGTGCCTGAATGAGTTAATTAGTTCCGTCTTGGATTCGCTCTATTTTGGCCAAATTTATATTTTCCATACGTGAGATCGAGGTTTTGTTGGAGCCACACACATAGAGACAGGCAAGAGCATGTCAACTCAATTCATCATCAGG
Organism: Avena eriantha; assembly: GCA_910589775.1. Taxonomy (NCBI): domain Eukaryota; kingdom Viridiplantae; phylum Streptophyta; class Magnoliopsida; order Poales; family Poaceae; genus Avena; species Avena eriantha. The sequence continues at coordinate 116,228,121 of OU342742.1, read as the reverse complement.
GGAAATATTTAAACAGAACCAGATGTAGACATGTAGTGAGTGGTACCTCCAGAGCTTTTTTATTACATATTCAAACACGTCCACAGCCAGAGCTGCAGCAGCTCTACATAATTCTAATCAACAACATCAACCACTGCAATGATTTCAGAAAATTCAGTGCTGCCACATGATTTGGGATTCATCAACCCAAGATGTTCGGTAAAAAAAGGGCATGCATGCAGTGGTACAGTGCAGATTGACATGATCTGGGTTCCACAAGTTTGATTCTTTACGTGCAAACACATCAGATGTTTACAACCAACCTTCAGGCCTTCCTTCCCTTCGAAGCTCCTCTCTCCTTCTCTCTACACGATTTGATTTTTCTTCTTTTTTCGAAATGGGGGAAGATCACCCTGGCTTCTACTGAATTATTAGGTATAATTTTCACAAATAATTCCAGAATATAGATCAAGACTACAACAGTTATGATCATGTTAACCTCTAACATACTAGATGTATTAGTAAACACAAACAACAGCAGTGCAAATACAAAATCTGCCATAGTACGATAACAAATCGGATCACGGTATACGTACTGATTAGTTGTCGATGAAGTCCCCGTTGGTGCAGTGTCGGCAACAGCTTCTCAAAGGAGGCGACATTGAAGACGAGTCGCCGTGGACTAGGAAATCGCCTAGGAAGAAGCGCCACGTTGATGATTGAGCAATCGCGTGGAGCGCTTTCCAAAAATCTTATTCGCCCTCTCTCGTACAGGATCACAAGGACGAATGGTTCTGGACACATTCTCTCTAGTTCGCCGGTGTACGCCGGCGGTCGGGATGGAGTAGACTACCGTGGCGGCGCAAGCAGAGAAGTTGACAATGTTGGCCATGCAGAGATAAATAAAACTTTTTTCCTACGCAGTAATCCCCAGATCTAGCTGAGGTGATAGGCCAGAAGGATTACCACTAGACGCGCGGTTGCGAAATTGATGAAGCAGGTCATTTAAAGCAGTGAAATCCTCACAATCGGATCCAATCCACGATCATCAAAGTGCTGATCGTATAGCACCTCTACCGATATCCGCGCGTACGAGGAGGAGCGCCGGCGGTGGGCTGCTAGGTCTGGTACGGCGGCTAGACTGAACTGGAGGTAGGGTTTCCAACGTATGAAATGACCTAACCGCTCAACCCGTTCTAGGTATCTATGCCATAGTATATATAGCGAGTGAAAGTGGGCTCCACTCACTTGTGGCCCATTCACGAAATACCATATCAGTCAATATGAGTCCAACTCACTAACTCAGTCCATATTCGGTTCGGGTCCAACCCAAACCACTTGCTCCCACTCTTAAGTGTGTGACCCCGCATGCTCTTGGAAACTTGGACAAGATTATTCCGACGCACAATCGATCAATCGGTAGTGGCTCCTAGCAGAACGTGCAGATTCCTAAGTACCAAAGAGTTATGATGACATACCTTCCAATTTGACTTACGTCTGAGTCCCTTTTGCCCCATGATATACCTTGTCAAACTATATGTGAATAATCATCACCCCTTAAATAGTCCGACTATCTTCTCGATCCGAGATAAGTGATTCATTCGACTAACTCTTAGTCGATCACCTCGGTTAACACTTAATCCAGTCGTGCATGACCATGATATCCGAATCATATACTACAATAAGGCCCAGAGAATATCTCTTCAGTTGGAGGGGAAAATACTATCTTGGTCATCCACATCACGCAGCTTGATTCTCAGCAGATCCGAACTCTACCTTCAACTTCCCTTTGACGGAACAACGTTTGACAGAACCTAAGTTGGTGATGAACAAGGTCGTGTTGTGCAACAACCTCTGGTATAAGGATTACATTGATTGAGATATACAAATGACGACTTGTTCGTTGTATGTAAATATGGGTTAGTACGACTTGCTAAACTCTTTAGACGAATCCGTATAAGTCAGAATAGCATCACCATACCCATGACAAGTGGAACCGAGTCATCAACCGACTTTCACATTAGTCTAAGTTGTGTTCCAGCACAACCTTAATGACCAAGGACATTTAGCATGAACAACATGAATATATTGTTCCACAACTGAACCAAATATTCAATAATACATATCAGAAGTTCATACAAGGACAATATAACAACTTTATGAATACATCAGGAATAACATCATACATGATTGCCTCTAGGGCATATTCCCGACAAGTGAAACTCTAGATTAGTTTCGGTATGCTGTGGCAGTAGCCGCGTAGGACTTTATATAGAGCGCAACTTAGGAAACCCTAATGGAGGCGAACGTGGGCCAAGTCCATGTTGCACATTCTAGGATCGGTTACAGTAGCCCACGATCCGGGAGTGACCCGAATAGACTGACTATTGACACGTATGTCCAAACCTCATAAGTTTTCCTTGGCAGCAAAATTAAAGCTTGGCTCGGCAAGATTCCCGAAACCCGCATCATGTGCGTCGTGAGGAGACGGGCGGGCGGTGTGTGCGTTCGAGCGGCAGCGTTGTCGGAGGAGGAGCGCGCTCACAACTCTCCTCTTCTCACTCACTTTACTAGGTGATGAAACACTCCACTTTAGAAGGTGGTGCAACTCTCCTCCAACTTTCCATGTGCGATTAAACTTTAGCTCCCATTCCACTCCCATATGAGCTGCCCCAATCATGGGCCCAAACACATGTGAGCTGCCACAAACATGGGCTTTGAGATTTAGGGAAAATCCGAAATCTACATGGGCATATATAATTTAGCCCATTATTTCTAACAATCGCCCACCAGATCTCAAATGCCTTTTGAAAATTTGCCAATCCTCTCTACTTGTTTATGTACTAGTGTTTCAGCAAAGACGGTTAAGTTGAACTTCCGTCTAGAATCTTCAGCTACCTCTATCAGCAACTTGAACAATGGACGAACCTTGAATTGCAAGTTTTGTGCTTTTAGATTTCACACAAAACCATAACTAGTACATGGCTGCCAGTAGCCTACCCCGTGGGTAGGTGCGTATGCGTCACTCTGTGGTCTCTCCATGAGTTTACTAGAGACCACCCAAGTCTCATAGACTGCGACGTTTATAGTCGAGCTCATATAGGTGTCTTCTTTCAAGAATGCCCTGTAGGACAACACCTTTGCTAGTTATAGCCAACAGAAACACATTAAGGAATGCTATCAATATGCCTTACAGATTTTGAGATTCACACATCTTCACATAAAGAGGGTGCTAAAATATTCTTCTCAGTCAAACCACTACCTTGTTCTTACCAGATCCTAATTCACGGGATCTCTAATCACATAGGTTACCACTATGGAGTGACATCCATATGTTACCACGTGAAGCTACCTTCTGATAGAGCGGAGCAAGGCCCGTCGTCGGAGGCTTGGACCGAAGCGGATCGTTGATGACCTAGATTTCCACTGTTATATATACCTCTTGTAAGTCGCCGGCTGGGATAAGTTGCATCTATGAAAATCCCCGGCGTTGTGTAAACACTCCCCGTTATAATGAAGTTTCACTGGCTGGCGCCTGTGGTTTTTTCCTCTCTTTGTTAGAGAGGTTTTTCCACGTTAAATCTGTGTTTCGCCCTTGTAGGGCAGGCAAAGCAGCGCAAGTATGTCTCCTAGCATTGATTCACCCACTCCATTTTTCGGTCGATTTGCGGGTGATATGCCGAGCTCATACGTAGCTGGGTCTACGAGAGACGGAACAACTCACGCCATAGGGTGCCGGTGAAGACCTTGTCGCGATCTGAGGCAATCGCCGTTGGCAGTCCATGTAGCTTGTACACAGTGAACATGTACGCTAGTGCCACTTGGAATGCTATGAACGGATGCTTGAGGGGAGTGAAGTGTAACACCCCCGGGACAGGGTTAAACAAATCCCATACCTTAGCCTGACATAAGCTGAACCTAGAGCTTGAGGCTATTCAGTGAGAAATTGGTAACACAACAGTAACCCTGTGACACAAAAATTCTTACAGCAAGCTCATAACTGAGCGAAGAACCAAAATATTACAAGCAGAGGTCACTGACCACAAATATCAAACAACGAAAGGCAAATTATGCTATTAAGTATAGCAAACTTGACAAATGGCCTAAGAGGTCCAAAGCATAACGATGATGTCCTAGCCCATAGATTCCAGGCTGCCGGTCTGGAACCCCAAGCTACTCGTCGGTGTCGATGTCGTACGGAACTTGTCTTCAGGTGAACACTTACTCTGCTACAAAAGTATCAACAAAAGGAAGGGTGAGTACAGGGTGTACTCCGCAAGACTTATGGCTGGTGGGGTTATTTTGCATAAAGCCATCTTTGTTTATAAAACAAGAGGGAGAAGACGCTCGTCTACCCAGAATATTTTAAAAGGGGATAAGAGAGCGACATCTCAGAAGAATTGATCATCATCTTGATATCCACCAAAGTAATCCTCATCTCACAACTAGGATCACCCCCTTGTACCCATGAGAAAGCATCCTTAAGCATACGTTGAACCTCCAAGTTTTCATAATTCGGTCACCAAGTGTTCATAACCGTGAACACGGCTTTTCGAAAAGATTTAACCCTGCAGGGGTGTACAACTTTACCCACACGTACCAACCGACTCTTAGTGCCAGAACGTTAGCCCTCTTCCTTGGAAGGCCGACAGAGGGTGGTTGACCACGACCTTTACCTTGCTTTCCCTGAGACCATGAGTCACGCCCTAAGGATGGTTCTGCCGTAACGGGTCAAATCCCGAAGCCGGTCCCTAGAGATGTGTGTCGAGGTTGGTTTACTAGGGGCTCCATCGACCCCAAGCAACCCTGGCCACGCTTACCTATCTATTATGATGAGCCTTCACCCGCCAAATCTTTCAAAACGTTTTCTATGCATATGTCAAATGGAACGCCCGAACTATGTGACTCATGGAATTTACTAGGAAAGTTAATCAGCGGAGGGGTTCCCAAGCCCCGTGTGGCTGTACGCTCGTCTTGGTCCAAAGGAAAGAACTCGATTCCTAGTAGTGGCGATCATGGGACTAGAAAAACCATATCCCACCATGGCCTCCCATACAAGCCTTAGCATGTTTAACCTTTACCACTGACCTTACCTCATCAGTATACCTTGTTCTCCTGTCATACTAGATTCTCTGCATTTGGTACATCTTCTGGATGAACCAGCACTGACAGCTAAGCATGGCTAAGCAAGACACAGATATAAGCTCTAGCAGTGCACACAATGTCATGGAAATGGCCACGGCAGTCACTGCTACTGGCAGCGATTGATTGTAACGTGAGGAAGAGTTGGCGGCCATCTGCGGTGTGAGATGGGGGCGGATGCACATGGGTTTACCCAGGTTCAGCCCCCCGGAGGGTAAAGACCTACTCCTGCTAGATTAGATTATTAGAGAGCGAGTTACAGGGGCGACGAGCTCGGCGTCTAAGCAGCGAGTCGCTCAAGGGGGTGTATGATGGAACGTGAGTCCTTAGGATACCCTAGGGAGGTTTATATAGGAGTAACCTCGCTAGGGTTTACAAGTTACAACCGAGCCAGATATGGACTCGGAGGCTTTTTGACCTAATCCGACTGGGCTTCAGATATGCTCCTGGGCCTTCAGCATCCAGTCGCCAGGCTTCTCCTTGAATCATAGTCCAATCGCCGTCCTTCAGGCACACTCACAGGCCTTTCGGCCCAATCGGAACGTCCTGCTGGGCATACCCCTTTTGGCATATCCCCATCAGTAGTCCCTGAGGCTATTGTTGATTCAGGCGCAGGGGTCCCTTTTGGCGATCGAAGTAGGCGAGCCCAATTTGGACGCCCAGTCGAGTCGGCGATGGATTCCATTAAAACCAAGGGGAATTTCCCCAGGCTTCCACTCGCCACTCCGATGAATGTTACTACTGTCAAGTCGCCACTTCGGCGAGTGGAGACGACTAGCGGGTAGCGGGTGGAATGGAGGAGTTGGACCGTCAGTTCTGGTTAAACTATCCGTTGGAATTTCCAACGGTAACTTCGGGGAAATTACTGTGAGTAACGGCTACCCCGATTTTGGTGGGTGGCGTTCCCATATAAGGGGAGTGATGATTCAGTTCTGCAAATCCTTCCCCACATTCTTCATTCTCCCACATCCATTCTTCCTGTCTTCAATCTTCCTGCCTTCAACCTTCTGATTCGTCCTCTCCGCACCGTGCGATTGCACGTCCTACCTGATGGCGCCTCCCAAAGGCTCATGGGGAAAATCCAAATGCACCACAGCCTAGCTCAAGTCCTTCGAGGACGCCGGAGTCCTCCGTAAGGGGAACTGGCGGGTTCCCCCCTCCTCCGAGACCAAGCCGAAGCCGCGAGCCAGTGAGTTTATCTGCTTCCCCAGCCATCTAGAGAGGGGTCTGGGGTTCCCCACCTCGCTCTTCTTCCGGCGCTTATGTGCATATTACGCGATCAAACCGTCGGATCTCGGCCCACACAGCATCGAGCAACTGGCGATCTTGGTCGCCTTCTGCGAGTGCTATCTCGGCTGCATGCCGTATTTTCCGCTGTGGTTGGAGCTCTTCCATGGCCGCATCGGGCGCGAGGCGTCCGGTGTCTTGATATTGGCCGCAGGCGGCGTCACGTTGCAATTGAAGCCGAAGGCTAATTTCGTCAAGCTCCTTTTGCCGAAGAAGGCTGCCAGCGAGTGGAAGAAGAGCTGGTTCTATGTAAAAGAATCCACTCCCCCCGACGAGGTGGCACTTCCCGAGTTTGTCGCCGAGAGGAGTGAGCCTTGCCGGTTGGCACCGAAGAAGCTTCCCGAAGACCAGAGGATGGCCGTCGCGGAAATGATGGACCAGATCCAGAAGCTGAAGGACCAGGGGTTGACTTCGATCAACTTTTACAACTGCTGGCTCGGGCAGCGCTTGGTTTCGCTGGCGGCTCGGCCGCATCGGATGTATGAATACAGTGGGAAGCACGACCCCTCCCGAACCAGCAAGGAATCATGGGAGGCCGAGGACTACAATGCCGCCCTAAAAAAGATCACTGACGCAGAGTTCACCAGCGTGTTGGTCGGGCTCGCCCCGTACACTCCCGTGAAGAATGAAGCCCCCACAGTAAGTTTTCTCCTCAGTCGCTATTTCCGCACCTCAATCTTCAGTCGCTGTCTTTGGTGTTTACTCGTGGTGGTTCTCAGCTGTTTTAGGTGTTGGAGGGCTGGATTCCTCCGCTCGATGAAGAGGTTCCCTAGGAGCTCGAGGAGGGCTCCGAGGGAGACTCTTCCAACAACGATGGGAAGGAGGAGGTTCCTCCCCCGGCGCCTGTGCCTCGCAAGACCCGCATGCAGAAGCAGCGCGAGTTCGAGGAAAGTCGCAGCCTGGATGAACACGATGGAAGCGACAAGGTCGCGCAGGAGCATACATCCCGGCGCACTGCTACACCGTCGAAGCCCGTACGCAAGCCCAAGTCACTAGCGAAGAAGCCAATGTCGCCGTCCAAGTCAGCGGTGGTGTTTGAGTCAGATGACGACTCTGACGATGAAGACACCCCCGAAGTCTCGCGCAAAGCCCCAGAGGGTGTGATCCCGACGAAGGGGTTGGAGGGCGAGGACACCGAGGCAACGGTAGAGGTCCCCCTGGTGGTGATTGCGCCAACGGTTTTGGGGGTTCCAAGCCGGGAAGCGACAAAGGCAACGATGTCTAAGTCGCCGCAGCCGTCGAGGGCGGCCGCGTCGTCGGAGCCGGAGATTCCAGCGACTGCAGCTTCGTCGTCGAGGAAGTCCGCGGTGTCGTGGGCTTCAGACGTCTTTGAGAGGGGGCTCACTCGCAAGCTGGGTCCAGAATTGGACAAGCCTACCCACATCAACACTGGGCTCCATGTTCTCCTGGTCGCTAAGTGAGTATTGGTTCTTCATTCCGACTCGCCTCTTGTTTTTGTATTGTCGTTATATTGACTGTGGGAATTCAGGCAGGTCTAGAGCCAAGAAGATTGGCCGTCCTTCGGTGGCAAAGATTCTGCCGGCCGCCACCACGGGAGAGGGCGACCTCCCCAAGGAGAGAAAATCCACCGGGGATGTGGCGACCGCGGAAGGCGCGAAGAAGCAGAAGGGGGTGCCGATGACGGCACAGCCATGGACGGCGCTGCGAAGCCCGATGTTGTGGCAGTCGTCGAAGAAGTGGTGGCGGCACGATCGGAACTAGTCTTGGCTACGGCCGTGCCGGAAGCGCCAGTCCCGACAACCAGTGCTCCCACCAGAGCATCGACGACGTTCCCGCGCTTCATGGCAAGAGGGTTTTCAGGCGTGGCGGACACCCAGTCTCCACAGAGTCTGGAGTTCGTGGATGCGGACATTGGGTCCCGTCGTGGGCGCACTTCCTTCACGATCCCGTCGACTGACGCCGGAGAACTTCACAAGATGCTTGGCACCGCTATTCAGGTATGTCTAGTCCCCGAGTTCTTAGTCGCTGAATTTCAGCGGCTGGGAACTGAACTTCTTTCTATTCTCCAGTCCCCGAATTCCTAGTCGCTGAATTTCAGCGGCTAGGAATTGAATTTTTTTCTACTCTCAAGTCCCCGAGTTCTTAGTCGCTGAATTTTAGCGGCTAGGAACTGGATGTTGATTTGGGTAAGTGCTGAGGTGTCTTGTTTGTTTGCAGGGTTTGCAAAGGGAATCGACTGATCGGCAGGCCGCGAGAGAGCACTTGGAGCGGGATCTGCGCGAAGCGTAGGAGGCAAACCAGCGGCTTCAGGAAACTATTGGTAAGTATCTGCTTTTCTGTCCTTTCCTCTATCAAGTGTGAACTATTGGTGTATGACGCACTGATGGTTTCTCCTTCAGATGGTTTCCTAGCTACGATTTCCAAGGCCCGCAAAGGATATGTTCCAGTCGCCGAGCTGGACACGGCGAATGGGTGAATTGCCTCCCTGATCCAAGACTTGCAGGAGGCGAGAGCGGCCTCAGTTTCTTCGGAGGACCGAGCAAAGGCTGCTGTCGCTGCGGCTGAGGAGGAACGCAAGGCCGCGGATTCGATCATTGTGGGGCTACACAATGAGCAAGCCGCCTTGGAAAAGCATGTCACGGAGAGCTGCCGCAAACTCCTTTGTGAGTCAACGTCTTTGCCTGACTTGTTCGACGAGTCCCTGATTGGGGAGGTCCATAGTTTCACCGACGTCTGATTTTGCAGCTGTGATAGGCCAAAGCGACCCGGTGGTTCAGACCTTCAACGCTTCGCAGTGCATGACTGCCATGGGGAACGCGGCCACGGCTTTGGCGTTATGCGTCCAAGCGGTTCTTCAAGGCATGTCCCCCATCGAGGTTATTCCTGGGGGGGCTTACAGAGGTGTGGCGCTACCTGGAGGAGGTGCCTGTAGTCATGGAGTGGATGGTGCGCTTGGTGTTCAGGCGCGGGGCCGCCACGGCATTGAGCTTGGGTCTCGCCCACTTCCCCGACAACTTCGACCTTGACGACGTGACGAGTGGCTACCCATCGGCAACCGGCACGGTGGAGATGTCAGAGGTACTAAAGCTGACTATGAAGGCCGCCCCTTACGCTGATCGGGTCCTAGCCATGGGGGATCTGCTGCCATACCAGGAGACAGTGTTGGTGCCTAGCGACCCCGAGCCGGAGCATCGCGATATGAAGTCGGAGCAGCCCTTTCGGTCGGAATTGTCGAAGTCGCTGACGATGTACCCAACGAACCCGTGGCAGCCTTTTGTTCGTGTCAAGGGGGGTGGTGGTGCTTCTTCATCAGGACCTGTGGAATAAACAATGTAGTTGGGCAATTTGTGATGTATGCCAGGTGGCGACTGCTGTAATGTATTTTGTAATGTATGCCAAGGGGAGTCAATCGACTCGTATTGCGACCAGGGTAGTGTGGTGTGTTTATTTTTGATTGAGCGAGTCCCTGGGAGTGTCCGCCCTTTAATGGGGTATAACTCGAGTGTATACTTTTGTGTTTTGTTTTGGTTGTGCATTGTTTTATCTCTCACGTCTTCTGAGTGGCGAGTCCCCGAGCGCGGGTGGGATTGCTTTGTAGGTGTGTCCCCGAGCGTGGTGGTCAACCATATTGGTCGCGTTCTTGTTGTAGGTTGTTAATGCGTTGTTTGTAACGAGTCTCCTCCCCTGGCCCGGAGAGCCAGTCGCTGGGCGAGTCCAAGGCAGCTCTCCTACTTGGTGTGTTCCCGAGCCGCGTGGGGGTTCCCGTTTTGCAGAGTCCCCGTGCGTGGTACTTAACTGTTTGAGTCGCTTTGCACGAGGATTGGCGGGACAGGTCGCTGTGAGAAGCGTATACCGGTTGTCTTGGCCCGATGGGCCAGTCGGGCTAGGCGACTCCAATGGCAGCTCTGGGTTGGCGTTTTCGTGGATGACCCAAGGCCCAAGTATTTCCGGTGCCCTTGTGCCGCACTACTTAGCCGTGTCGGTCGCTCGACCAGAGGTTGACTTCTATGAGTAGCATATTGCTAATATGTACGAGTGCGAGTGGCACAAGAATATGGCGAGTAGACACAATTTGTGCGATCCGAATGAATTTCATTATACATGCCAGCTGAGTACAATTTGAGGTTCTATGTATAGAACTTTCTGAGGAGGTTTACATTCCATGGCCTCCCGACCTCGAGCTGGCCATCACCCCGTATGTCGATGAGGTAGTAGGCGTCATTGCCGAGGACTCGTCCTATGGCGAACGGCCCCTCCCATGGGGGGAGAGTTTGTGCATGCCTTTCTTGTCTTGGGCCAGTCGTAGGACTAGGTCGCCTTCCTGGAAGGTGCGAGTTCCTACTCGGCGGCTGTGGTAGCGGGCGACCTCGTTGGTGCGAGAGCGAGCCAGGTTGCGTGCTTCGTCGAGTTGATCGATGCTGTCTTGGCGGGCGACCTCGTTGGTCGCCTCGACGTAGTTGGCGACTCGAGGTGAATCGTGTTCTTGGTCAGTTGGCATTACGGCCTCGGCGCTGTACACCATGAAGAAGGGTGTGAACCCGGTGGAGCGATTGACGGAAGTGCGGATCCCCCATATTACAGAGGGGAGCTTGTCGACCCAGCATACTGGGGTGCGCTCGAGGGGCACCTGGAGTCGCGGCTTGAGCCTGTGGAGGACTGATACATTGCAAATGTATTATAATTTTTGATGCTCCATGCTTGTTTTTATCCACTTTCTTGTGTTTTGTCCACAGTTTGGAGTGCTTTTCATATGATTTCTTGGACTAACCTATTAACAAGAGCCACAGTGCCAGCTGCCTGTTTTCTGCTGTTTTTGGTTCCAGGAAAGTCAGAAAATGAATATTCTCGGAATTGGACGGGACAAAAGCCAAAGTGCCTATTTTTCCAAAAGACTCACGGAGCCAGAATACGAGACGGAGGAGGGCCAGGGGCTGGCCACACCACCCCCAGGCGCGGGCTAGGCCTGGCCGCGCTAGGGCCTGGTGTGGTGGCCCTAGGCACCCCCTCGGTCTCCCACTTCGCCTATAAGAAGCCTTCTGACCTAAAAACTTCGGGGGGTACGATGTTTTTCCATGAAAAGTTCCGCTGCGCCGCCACCACCGAAGGGGAGATTTGGGGGACAGAAAGTCTCTGTTCCGGCACCCTGCCGGGACGGGGAAGTGCCCCCGGAGCCATCTCCATCGATCTTCACCATCATCTCCATCGACCATCCATGTTTCCCCATCTATGAGTGAGTAATCCCCCGCTGTAGGCTATGGGGATGGTAGGGGTTGGATGGGATCGTTCATGTAATGGCATCAGATTGTTAGGGCATAGTGCCTAGTATCTCTTATTAGTGCTTTATGACTTTGTTGCGACTATTTGTGCTTAATGATTGTCACTAGGGCCCGAGTGCCATGATTTCAGATCTAAACTTATTATTGATTCATTATGATAGTATTGTTTCTGGTCTTATCTACAAGTTGTGTACACACGTCGTTGTCCGGAACCTATGGTCCCGAAGTGACAGAAATCGGGGTAGCCGGAAGGGAAAGGCTTTGATGTGAGGATCACATGTGTTCACGGAGTGTTAATGCTTTGCTCCGGTGCTCTATTAAAAGGAGCACCTTAATTGCCAGTAGTTCCCTAGAGGCCCCGCTGCAAACGGGCTGACAGGACAAAAGATGTTGTGCAAGTTCTCATTGCGAGCACGTATGACTATATATGGAACACATGCCTAGGATTGTCTAGTACTTGGGTGCTTTATCTTATTTATCTGCAATTGCCCTATGTTCTGGTTGCTATGTGAATTGTCTTGTCCATGCAACACCCGTCCATCCATCCCTATGCCTACAACACTCGAATCCCACTGTTTACTGCTTTCGTTACTACTTTCTTTGCTTTGCTACTGCTGTTACTTTACTATTCCTACTACAAAACTATTGCTACTGATAAACTGCTGCGAGCAAGATTGTTTCCAGGTGCAGCTGAATTGACAACTCAGTTGTTAAGGCTTATAAATATTCTTTGGCTCCCCTTGTGTCGAATCAATAAATTGGGTTTCACTTCCCTCGAAAATACTGCGATACACCCCCTATACTTGTGGGTCATCAAGACTATTTTCTGGCGCCGTTGCCGGGGAGCATAGCTTTATTTATCAAGTTCACTTGGATTCACTATTGTTCAAGCTAAGTTTATTTTTCTCCTTGTTTACTTGTTTCTTTATCAAAAATACAAAAAAATTAGTTCCTACTCTAGTTGTTGTTTTTGTTGGTCTGTTATTATCTTGCTTTATCATGCTTGATGTCAATGGTTGGTTTCTTTGAAACTGAATCTTATTGGCAAGGTGGGTTCACGGAAGATCAAAAAGATTATTATAAGGAACACCGCTTGTCACAAAAAGCGAAACACTTATGGGAACAATTTGATAGATTGTATACCATTGCTAGAAACGTGTGCTCTACTTATAATGTTACTTATTGCTGTGATGAGTCTTGTTGCAGAAAGAGGTATAAACACCTCCATTTTCAATGTGAGTATAGTGATAATGATACCATATCTTCCTATGCTAAAGGAATTTATGACTTTTATGATGCAGAACAAATTGAAGAATTTATTACTTGGAAGGGTGCTTTTGAACTTGCTAGTTTGCTTGAAAATATTGATGATTCACCTTACAAATATGAGGTGTATGGTATGCTTAAATTTTGCTTTGATAATTACAAGGATTAAAATGACTATATTCTTGAATATTTTAATAGATGCTTTCCACAAATGGAAGAGACTAATTCCTTGCAGGATCCTATGGAAGAAGAAATTGATGAACCTGAAATCTCATTAGATGAAAAAGAGGAGGAGAGTGATGAACAAAAGGAGGAAGAATGGATTAGCTACCCATGCCTACCTTCTAATGAGAGTAACTCTTTATCCCTTACATTATTTGATTGTCCTCCATGCTTACTAAAGGAGAATGAATGTTATGTTCCTGAGGTTTCTCTTGAAAATGTTTATAATAAAGCCCTAGTGCTTGTAGATCATGAAGAGCATGTTTTATGTGATAGTTATATTGTTGAGTTTCTTCATGAGGCTACTGAAAATTATTATGAGAGAGGAAAATATGGTGGTAGAAGTTTTCATGGTATTGAAACACCTCTCTATGTGCTGAAAGTTTTGAAGTTACTTTTGTTTTATCTTCCTATGCCTGTCACTTTGTTCTTTGCAAATTTATTTGCATACATGATTCCTATGCATAGGAAGTGGGTTAGACTTAAATGTGTTTTGAATTTGCTTCTTGATTCTCTCTTTTACTTCAACTCATATTTCTTATGAGAGCATCCTCTCAACCTTTTATGCCTGAACATGATAATATGTCTATTATTCTTGGGAGACCTTTTCTTAAATACTGCAGGAACTGTTATTAATTGTAATCAAGGGAAGGTGACATTCAATGAACACATTGTCTATTTCCTCAAGAAGACTGAAAGGACTTATGGTTTGAATTCAATTGAACATGTTGAGGGCATTCAAGTTGGAGAAATATATTGTCCCATACTAAGAGAAAAAATTGAAACTATTATGATTGGGACCATTGCTATCAAGGTTGAGGTAACATAATCATTAGTGGAATACAAAGTTTTCTCTCATATGAAATTGTTTTGGTAGCAAGACCTGATCAACCTTGTTAACAAAAGGATTTCATTGAACAAAACAATGTTTTCACCGTGATTATTTCTGTTTACTTCTATTCTATCCATTCTAGTTTTTGCTTATGCCTAACTTAAAGGCGTTAAAGAAAAGTACTTGTTGGGAGATAACCCAAGAGTTTTAGATGATTCTTGGATGTTATTACCTCTGTAATAACCTCTCCTTATCCTTTTTATTTGCTTTTTGTGCCAAGAGTAACCTCTAATGAGAGTGAAGTGATGATTGGGAAAGTTGCTGTCCCGAAACAGATTTCTGTGCTTCACCGTAAAAATTCGGGAGAGAGCTCTGTATGTCGGATTGAGCTGTAATTTTTTGTGCTTCTGACCCAGGTTGTTATCTAACTTTCGTTAGTTCAATACGTTTTGATTTGAGCAACAGAAGGTCTTCGAAAAAATTCGTCTTTACCTGCTGGTCTGTTTTGACAGATTTCTGCCATTTTCTACATTTGCTTCTTGTTGGTTCCTTTTTGAGTTCTTTTGGGGAATTGAGCTTTATGAGGGAAGTGCAACAGTAGCTAGTGTTCTAATGAAAGTTTATTGGTGTTATAACTGAACCTTAAGACTTATTTATCTTGAGTGTACTAATGTTGCTAATAAAGATTGTGTGAAGTTTTGTATGAGGGAAAAATTTCAGGTGTATGGAAGGAATGAGTAATGAGATGAAGGATGGACTAAATCTCAAGCTTGGGGATGCCACGCGTGTCACCCCAAGAAATATCAAAGAATTACAAGTGTCAAAGCTTGGGGATGCCCAAGGCATCCCCTTCTTCATCAATAAAAATCCCAGGTTTCTTTCAAACACTTCATTTTATTGTTTCATGCACAGTTGTGTTGTTCTTGGAGTGTCTTCTTTTTCATTTGCGTGGTTTGCTTAGTTTGCTGAATAAATTTGTTGGACCCCCCCTCTTTCATACATTGGTGTTCAAATGGTTTGGTTTGGTTTGGAAAAGAGTAGGAAAGCTGATGCTTAAGTGGTAAAGAGAGCTTGTTTTTGACTGTGGCCTATGCTTTGTTATGCCATGCTTGATATTGTTTTGGCTTTATGCTTAGTATTATTTGCTGTAGCATGACTTGTTATAAACAGTTGAGATTGCTTAATATGCCTTGGATGAATCATCCGTTGTTTTAGCATATTAAAGCATAGTATAGTGGTATTCTCCTTTGATGCTTTATTTGGGTTGACTTGGCGCATGCTCACACCATGTTATGACTATGCCAAGTCGCCATAAGACTTTATGATCCTTTAGTTTTCAACTTGTATTATCACTTTATGCTTTGATCAATGATGTTTTGTCGCTCTGCATGATTTTGGCCATTATTGCTCTCTCGTTTGTCGCTCCCTTACTATTGCTAGCCTTCATTTCCACTGGGTGTTTTACTCATGTTTCCAACTCCCTAAACCAAATATTTCCAAAGCGTCCACCATACCTACCCATTAACATCATTTGCTACTTTCGTGCATATTCAATATGCCTTGTTTTCTTCCGAATAAAATGTTTGCTTGTTATGAGAAAGTTAGTTAGTAAAGCTTTCACGAACTTGATGGCACACTTTATTTTCTTGCACTTAATAAACCTGAACCATTGCGTCCTTCTTTGTTGCGCATATGCTTGCGCTTTATGAGTTGAAGTTAGCAGAACCATGTATCATGGGGACCGCTTTCAGCGCTTTTCATAGGTACTTTGTACTTAGTTCATATCATGTTCTTTTGCTTATGGATCCCGGCGGTGTGAAATAAAAGTGGAACTTGTAAGATCATGGAGTTTGTATGTATGTTAGAGAAACACCTGGGCCGCTAGCCTAAGCCATGCCTAATCATGGTGGAAACTTGCAGCATAACCATAATGAGCATTCTATGAAGCATCCTCAATAAAAATCTATGCACATAGTAAATAAAAATATTGCTGAGATGCTCATTGTCTGCTTGCCTTGTCATTTTGATCATGGTATAGCTCCCGTGTCATGTGCAAGGGGTACCCCGTTGGCGGTTCTCGATGATACATACATACTTACAATGACAAGAGCTCACTTTTGACTGAAGTTGAGTAGCATGAGGATCGGTCTTCGTAAGTAAGGGGCATGAGACTTCAATTTATAACTTGTCAAGCATATCCTCTTAGTTGTGTCACTTTCACCTTAACCACATTAAAGATGCTTATGATAGGGGCAATGAGAGCTCAAAGCTAACGAGTACCATACTTTCAGCATTTGGAAGCCTTTCAAAATTATTCAAAACCTTTTTCTTCCACTTGTTGAGTCTCCACTTATTTTATGAGCACTTTCTTGAGAGCATATGGTCATTCTTAGTTCTATGTGCATTGTCCCAAGACTTGTTGATTGATGCATACCCTGATATTGCTTGTTTTAAACTATTTGTATCTAGTCACTCTTGTAAACTTTGAAGGTGTCCTATGCATTTATGTTTGCTACTCTATGAGGGACAAGCTGAATGCCACTATGCTATGTTTTCTTTATGTGAAACAAACAAACGTCTTGCAAAGCATTGTTATTCATGAATCTTTTGTTTGTGCCTTTTCATGTTGCATCATAGTTTCTTTGTCTTATTGCTAGAACTTTGTCTTTCATGTTATGATTGAAGTACTATGATCCCAGCTTTAAATGTTTTGCAAATACTTTGATCAAGTCTTTGATGGTGCATGTGACCTCAAAAATTATTTCTTTTTATCACTTACCTACTCGAGGACGAGCAGGAGTTAAGCTTGGGGATGTTGATACATTGCAAATGTATCTATAATTTTTGATGCTCCATGCTTGTTTTTATCCACTTTCTTGTGTTTTGTCCACACTTTGGAGTACTTTTCATATTATTTCTTGGACTAACCTATTAACAAGAGCCACAGTGCCAGCTGCCTGTTTTCTGCTGTTTTTGGTTCCAGGAAAGTCAGAAAATGAATATTCTCGGAATTGGACGGGACAAAAGCCAAAGTGCCTATTTTTCCAGAAGACTCACGGAGCCAGAATACGAGACGGAGGAGGGCCAGGGGCTGGCCACACCACCCCCAGGCGCGGGCTAGGCCTGGCCGTGCCAGGGCCCGGGGTGGTGGCCCCAGGCACCCCCTCGGTCTCCCACTTCGCCTATAAGAAGCCTTCTGACCTAAAAACTTCGGGGGGGTTCGACGTTTTTCCACGAAAAGTTCCGCTGCGCCGCCACCACCGAAGGGGAGATTCGGGGGACAGGAAGTCTCTGTTCCGGCACCTTGCCGGGACGGGGAAGTGCCCCCGGAGCCATCTCCATCAATCTTCACCATCATCTCCATCGACCATCCATGTTTCCCCCATCTATGAGTGAGTAATCCCCCGCTGTAGGCTATGGGGATGGTAGGGGTTGGATGAGATTGTTCATGTAATGGCATCAAATTGTTAGGGCATAGTGCCTAGTATCTCTTATTAGTGCTTTATGACTTTGTTGCGACTTGTTGTGCTTAATGCTTGTCACTAGGGCCCAAGTGCCATGATTTCAGATCTAAACTTATTATTGATTCATTATGATAGTATTGTTTCTGGTCTTATCTACAAGTTGTGTACACACGTCGTTGTCTGGAACCTATGGTCCCGAAGTGACAGAAATCGGGGTAGCCGGAAGGGAAAGGCTTTGATGTGAGGATCACATGTGTTCACGGAGTGTTAATGCTTTGCTCCGGTGCTCTATTAAAAGGAGCACCTTAATTGCCAGTAGTTCCCTAGAGGCCCCGCTGCAAACGGGCTGACAGGACAAAAGATGTTGTGCAAGTTCTCATTGCGAGCATGTATGACTATATATGGAACACATGCCTAGGATTATCTAGTACTTGGGTGCTTTATCTTATTTATCTGCAATTGCCCTATGTTCTGATTGCTATGTGAATTGTCTTGTCCATGCAACGCCCGTCCATCCATCCCTATGCCTACCGCACTCGAATCCCACTGTTTACTGCTTTCGTTACTACTTTCTTTGCTTTGCTACTGCTGTTACTTTACTATTCCTACTACAAAACTATTGCTACTGATAAACTGCTGCGAGCAAGATTGTTTCTAGGTGCAGCTGAATTGACAACTCAGTTGTTAAGGCTTATAAATATTCTTTGGCTCCCCTTGTGTCGAATCAATAAATTGGGTTTCACGTCCCTCGAAAATACTGCGATACACCCCCTATACTTGTGGGTCATCAAGGATGCTCTGGTTGGCGCGTTCTGCTTGGCCGTTTGACTCCGGGTGGGCGACTGAAGCGAGGTCGAGTCGTATGCCATGTTCTTCACAGAATTCCGCCATGGCCCCTTTGGCGAAGTTTGTGCTGTTGTCTATGATGATGCTGTGCGGGTAGCCGTATCAGTAAATGAGTTCGTGTAAGAACTTGGTGGCCGTCTTGCCGTCACACTTTTTTATTGGCTTGGCCTCGACCCATTTGGTGAACTTGTCGACCGCGACCAGGAGGTGGGTGAAGCCAGATGGGGCCTTCTTGAACGGGCCTACCATGTCCATGCCCCATACGGCGAATGGCCATGTAATGGGGATGGTCTTGAGTGCCGAACCAGGGAGGTGCGTCTGGTGGGCGTACTTCTGGCAGCCGACGCATCGCTGGACGATGTTGGTGGCGTCGGCGTGTGCGGTGAGCCAGTAGAAACCATGCCGCATGGCCTTGGCAATTAGCGACTTGGCGCCGGCGTGATGGCCGCAGTCGCCGGCGTGAATGTCTTGGAGGATCTTGCGGCCTTCTTCTGGCTGTACATAGCGCTGGAACACGCTGGTCATGCTGCGTCTGTGGAGCTCGCCGTTGATGATGACGAAGGATTTTCAGCGGCGCGTGATCATTTGCGCCTCAGTCTCGTTGCTTGGTAGGATTTTGTGCTCCAGGAAGGCGACGTATGGTGCTGTCCAGTCGCTAGGCTCCACAACCATGGCGACTAGGGCCGGCTTTGGTTGCAGCGGTATCCCGATGTCGATCTCCTTTGGTGGGCTGACCGAAGGTTTGTAGATGGTGTCGAGGAAGACACATGCTGGTGGCGCTTGTCGGGCCGACCCGATGCAGGAGAGGGCGTCTGCCTCCTCGTTCTTGCGTCTGTCAATCCACTCGACGGAATAGCCGTCAAAGTGCCCTCCCAACTGGTCTACCGCTTGGTGGTACGCGATCATTGTTGGGGACACGGCGTCGCATGTACCGGCGACCTGGCCAGCGACTAGGTCGGAGTCGCCATAGCATCGTAAGCGGTTGACGTTCATCTCCTTAGCGGCCCTCATGCCGTGAAGGAGGGCCTCGTATTCTGCCATATTGTTGGTGCAGGGCTTGAAGTTGAGGTGGAGCACGTAGCGGAGCTTGTCTCCTTTGGGAGAGGTTAGTATGACCCCTGCCCCTGCGCCGTCGGCGTTCTTGGATCCGTCAAAATGGAGCGACCAATAGTGGAGGTACGGGAGCTTCTCCGGCTGCTGTGCTTCTTCCCAATCTGCGAGGAAATCAGCTAGGGCTTGTGACTTGATCGCTTTGTGGGGCTCGTATTTAGTGTTGTGGACGCCGATTTCGACGGCCCACTTGGCGACTCGCCCGGTCGCCTCGCGGTTGCATATTATGTCCTGTAGAGGTGCGGAGGAAACCACCGTGATTGGGTGCTCTTGGAAGTAGTGTGGGAGTCGCCGCTGAGCTCGGAATACCGTGTACACCAGTTTTTGGTACTGCGGGTAGCGCTGTCTTGAGTCCGTCAGGACTTCGCTGATGTAGTAGACATGGCGCTATATGAGGCACTCCTTTCCCTCCTCTGGTCGTTCGATGACCATCACGACGCTGACGACTCGAGTGGAGGCCGCGACGTAGACGAGCATTGGCTCTTTGTCGAGTGGAGCGGCTAGGAGTGGAGCCGCAAGTAGCACTTCTTTGAGAGCTTTGAGTGCATCATTGGCTTCCGCGTCCCATTGGAACGTGGGGTTCTTGTGCATCAGGCGATAGAGGGGCATTGCCTTCTCGCCTAGTCGGGAGATGAAGCGACTGAGGGCCGCGACTCACCCTGCCAACTTCTGGACGTCGCGCAGGCACTCGGGGTTCCCGAGTCACGCGATGGTGTCGATCTTGGTGGGGTTGGCTTCGATGCCTCGCTTGGAGACTACATATCCCAGAAGCTGTCCGGTGGGGACGCCGAAGGTGCATTTTGCGGGGTTCAGCTTGATGTTGTACCTCCGCAGGTTGGCAAATGTTTCGGCCAGGTCGTCGAGCAGGTCGTCCTGGCGGGTGGATTTTACCACCACGTCGTCAATGTAGACGTGAATGTTGCGGCAAATTTGGCTCGCTAGGCACTCCTGCATGCATCTCTGGTATGTGGCGCCGGCGTTCTTGAGGCCGAACATTATGGCCGTGTAGCAGAAGGCGCCGAATGGCGTGATGAACACCGTCTTCTCCTCATCCTCGACGGCCATCTTGATTTGGTTATAGCCAGAGTAAGCGTCGAGGAAGCACAACGACTCCGATCCCGCGGTCGAGTCGATGATCTAATGGATGCGCGGTAGGACGAACTCCTCCTTCGGGCAGGCGATGTTGAGGTTGGTGTAATCGATACACATTCTCCATGTGTTGTTCTTTTTTAGAACCAGGACTAGGTTTGCCAGCCACTTGGAGTATTTGATTGGCCGAATGAAGCATGCGGCTAGCAAGCGATGTACTTCTTCGGTGATTGCTCGACGACGCTCTTCATTGAAGGGCCGTAGCGACTGTTTTACTGGTTGCACTTTGGGGTCGGTGTTGATTTTGTGCTCAGCGAGTTCCCTCGGGACACCTGGCATGTCAGATGGCTTCCATGCGAAGATGTCGCGGTTCTCACGGAGGAACCCGATGAGCGCGCTTTCCTATGCGGGGCTCATGTGCGCCCCGATGGTGACCGTCTGGCTGGAGTCGCCTGGGAAGAGCTCGACGGTGCGGGTGTGCGTGGTCGCCTCGAACGCGGAGTTCGCGGCGGTTGGTTTCTTTAGGATGGTGGGGTCGTCCTTGTTGATGTTGCCTACGTATTTCGCGAGTTCCTCCGCTTGGTCGGTCTCCGGCGAGCTCGGCTCCCTTGTCCTCGCATTCCACGGCCATGTCGAGGTCGCCATGGACGGTGATGATGCCACTTGGCCCTGGGAGCTTCATCATGTTATACGCGTAGTGAGGGGTCGCCATGAATTTGGCAAACGCCTGGCGTCCCAGCACGCCGTGGTAGGGGCTATAGAAGTTCACCAGCTCGAACTTGATTCGCTTGATGTGGTAGTTCGCCGGTGTGCCGAAGGTGATGGGTAGCGTCACTTTTCCGATTAGGTATGCCTTCTGACCGGGGACGATACCGTGGAAGGTTGTCAGGGTCGGCTGGATTGCAGACTCCGGGAGTTGTAACCTCTTGAACGTGTCTAGGTACATGATGTTGATAGAGCTCCTGCCGTCCATCAATGTCTTGGTAGCCAGTAATCGGCCACTTTGGGTCTGACTACCAGGATGACTCGCCCTGGGTACTCGATTTTGGGGCGTGGTCCTGGCGACTCCAAGTGATAGTTTGCTCAGACTAGTTGGGGAAGCGTGGGATGTCGACCTGCGTCACCGCATTGACGGCGACCGCGCGGGCGAGCACCTTCCTCTCGCGCTTGGTGCCGAGTCCGGTGAAGGTATGTAGCGAGCCGACGGCGGTGCTGAAGCCGCCGACATTTCTGTTTTCCCGGGGTGGGTTGTTGTTGGGGTCCTCCCTTGCTCTCCTCGCCTTCTCAATCTCTTTGAGAGAGTGGCAATCAGCGGTGGTGTGGGTGGCGGGTTTTCCCTCCCTGCTATGGTAGATGCAGGGCTGATTGAGCAGGGCAGCATGGTCGAATTTCGGCCTTGCTGTATTGTTGGAGCGGTAGTTTCCGCTGTCGCAGTAATTTCCTCCATCTCGGCGGTAGCTCTTGGAGTCACGATGGCCGTAGGCGGCATTGGCGATGAAGTCGACTCGCCCGTCCGTGCGGCGCTTGCCGGTGATGCGGGTGTTCCTGTAGCGCATATCACATAAGCGCCCGCTGTCGTGGATGTTAATTCGGCGTCTTCCTCCCGACTCGTCGTCGGAGTCTTGGTTGGGGTCCTCCTCCGCATAGTGCTTGGCTATCTCGAGGAGGTCGGGGATGTTCTCGAGCGTCTAGTAGACCCTCTTGATCTTAGCGACTAGGGGTTCGTACCGGCACGCGTTCTTGAAGCAATGTATCGCCGTATCTAGGTGGATGCCGAAGGCATTGATACACAATTCTTGCCATCTTAGAATCCAACGGCGAGTCGATTCGTGTTGTCCCTGGATGCATCGCTCCAGGTCTTCTATGGTGGTGGCGCAGGTGTAGGAGCCCTCGAAGTGCCTGATGAAGGCGTCCCGCATGTCTTCCTAGGAATCGATGCTGTCGGCGGGGAGGGTGTTGATCCATTGCCGAGTTGCACCCTCCATCATCAGGGGGAGGTAGCGAGCGGCAAGCAGGTCGGTGTGGCCTGTGATTCCCATTGCCATGAGGTATGTGTCCAGCCAGACAGCGGGATCGTACGCCGGGTCGTACTTTTCGATCTCCTTGGGAGCCTTGAATTTGGCGGGGTATTTTTCCCCGTGGATCATGGGCCCGAAGCATTGCGGCCCGACTCGACTGAGCGAGCCTCTTGGTTCCGGGTCACTGCGGTTGGTGAGGGTGTGCCTCAAGTCGTTGGGTTGGCGTGCCCGCCACGCCTGGTTGATGATTTTCGTTCGGGCATCGATGGGCTGCCCGTTGGCGGCGATCGTGTTATTCGCCAATCGCGGCTCGTTGGTGGACAACACGGGGTTGGCGGCCCGTGGTTGGTTCGCTAGGGGCTGCGGTGGTGGGCAAGTCAATGCGTTGGCGACGGTAGGGTGGCCGCTTGATGCCGCCCTGCTTGCTGAGGAGCGGGAGTACATCCGCCCCCACGGGTCGACTCCCGCAGCTTGTTGCTCGGCGGCCCTAATGAGTAGGGCCTTGGCATACTAGATCTGTAGCGCGCCGTCGCCTTGGACGTCGAGGCTGGCGATCGCGGCGTCGACCGCGACGACGTTGTCCATCGGGGTGGAGTATAGCGGTAGTCCGTTGGCGTCGCGGGCTTGAGGCGAGATGATGATCCGCGGTTGGTCTGGTGGGGGCGTGTGGCCGATGGGTGGTGGAGGGTCTCCAGTCGCCGGTGCGCCGGGTGGTGGTCTCGCGGGGTTGCTTCCGCCTGGCGGCGCGTTCTCGTAGTATTCACGCTCGGCGGCGCGTGCGGGGTTGCTTTCGTCGTTGATGTTCAGGACGCGGCCCTGGATGTTGGAGTCAGGCGGATCCTGATGTGGCGCTGGTGATAGAGCGATAGCTCCCGCGCCGTTTCCCGCTCGAGGCGGTATTTCTCACGCTCGGCGAGTTTGTTGCGTTGCGCCTCCGCGAGTCGCAGGCGGGCTTCCTCCACCTCCGTGGCCGTCGCAGTCGGCGGGATCGGCGTGGCGAACGGATCTAGCGAGGAGGCCGTGCTGCCCGCCATGTAGATCGCGTTGAAGCGATTGGATCTGGCGCGGAAGCCTTCGGACGATTCTAAGCCGGAGTCGGATTCGAAGATCCCGAGGATGGAGGGGTTATCGAAATCCACCGGGTTGGAGACTCGCGTGATGGAGTCCTCTTGTGATGAGGCGGTGATAGATCCGTCGACCGAGGCAGGGGTTGCGGAGTCGGCGTCGTTGTTTAGGGCCTCGTCGTTGGTGGCGGCGTTGGTCTCGGCCGCGTCGTTGGCGGCCGAGTCGTACTCGGTGACGAGGCTCCTGATGGAGCGGACCTGCTCCTCCGAGAGCAGATCACGGTGCGACGGTGATCCGCCGACGATCACCGTTATAGCTCGGTCGACCGTGCCGGTGAAGCCGACGAAGAGGTTGATGGAGCCGACTGGCATCACCGCGCCGTGAGTGACCGGGCGTGACGCCGGGATGTAGCTGCTGGGCAGGATCTGTTAGATCCCGCCGATGGCGATCATGCGACCAGTGGCGAGCGGACGATCGATCGGCGAGTAGGGTCTCGCCGTAGAACTCAGGCCAGTCCCGTTATGCCCCACGGTGGGCGCCACTGTCATGGAAATGGCCACGGCAGCAGCTGCTACGGGCAGCGATTGATTGTAACATCAGGAAGAGCTGGCGGCCATCTGCGGTGCAAGATGGGGGCGGATGCACATGGGTTTACCCAGGTTCGCCCCCCGGAGGGTAAAGATGTACTCCTGCTAGATTAGATTATTGGAGAGCGAGTTACTGGGGCGGGAAGCTCGGCGTCTAAACAGCGAGTCGCTCAAGGGGGTGTATGATGGAACGTGAGTCCTTAGGATACCCTAGGGAGGTTCATATAGGAGTCACCTCGCTAGGGTTTACAAGTTACAACCGAGCCAGATATGGACTCTGAGGCTTTTTGACCTAATCCGACTAGGCTTTAGATATGCTCCTAGGCCTTCAGCTTCCATTCGCCAGGCTTCTCCTTCAATCGTAGTCCAGTCGCCGTCCTTCAGGCACACTCACAGGCCCTTCAGCACAATCGGAACGTCCTGCTGGGCATACCCCTTTTGGCATATCCCAATCACACAAGCTAAACCTAGTTATGCTAGGAGCAGTGGACCAGGTAATATAAGCTCAAGGGAGTAATGCAACAGATAGGATACTCTATCTATCGATAAAATACCAAAGTAGAATCGTATGCAACATGGCAAGAATGAAATACTTTCAAAATCATAGGATTATATAATGGTGGGGCTATGCTTGCCTGTGCCTGTTGATACCCAGATATAGATCTTCAGATATTTTGTACTTGACTTGATTACAGTTGGTCAAGTATTGGTCGTCGATCTTCGATAGTGTTGATCTCGGTCTTCGATCTCAGAGTCGGTATTGTATTCTACCGGGAAGAAGCAAACATCAGAAAGAAAGGGAAAAATAATCAACACATGGCATCGATGCAATGCTCAAGCAAGGATGATGATATTACAAGTTAAATAGATCTTAAAAGAAACCCTAGGCATGCTCGACCATTTTAAACAGGGTCCGAGGGTCGCAAACCTAGAACAGGGGAAATCTCAGAATCACCTATGGGGGTTCATTTAGTTCTCTAATTAAACTTGCAATTAAAGTTGTTGAACAATGCATGATTATGAGTCTATTGTAAATATCTCATTTTTCTGAACATTTTGATATATTATACATATTTTTCTTAGTTATAAATAATTAGATATTGAATTTCCAGTATTTATCCTTTTTCTGAAATTAAATCAAAAAGGGGTAAACACTTTTAATACGGGGCCACAGCTAGCCGCAGAGGCTGACAGAAGGGCCCTGACGCCACCTCAGCGTCCACGCGGCAAGATGGGACCTAGCCCGGGTTTGACCGGGCTGACCCGCGCTGATGACGTCATGCTGACGTCAGCATGACGCCAGCACGGTGGTGAGCCGCAGATCAGCGGTGGGAACAGCGTTCGGATGCGAGCGGGGACGCGGGGGCTACCGTGTTAGACTCGTAGGGTCACGGGGAGCATTATAGTGGCGGTGCCGCCCAAAAAGGGTCGCCGGAACATGGCACACGACAGCGGCAGCGGCGTCAGGCGCATGATGCAGGGACAGGCCAGAGCGAGAGGGAGGGGTTGGAGGGCACTAGGAGGTGCACGAACTCACCACGAACGCGAGGAGAGGGTCAGCAAGGCATCTCGAGGTCGGAGACGGCGGCGATTGACGACGACGTTTGTCGGGGAACGAGGATGCCGAACTGGATTTCGGCGAGAAGGAAGCGCCCAACTTGCGTGCCTCATCGGAGAGGAAGAGGGAGCCGCGATGAAGCTCCAGTGGGTGCTAACGAGGCACGGGGAGGCTCAACAAGGCGGCGGTCATTAGCACCTGGCGGGGCTAGGGTTTCGGCTGAAGGGTTCCGCAGCAGAAAACAAAAAAAAACCCTACGTTGGAACCGCCTAATACTGCCAAGATCTATCTATGTAGTAATGCGGTAATGACCGAGCGTATAGAATATATACCCTTGTAGACCGTACGCGGTTAACGTTCCGAGGGGAACGTGGTTGAAGTAGTCGAAGCTGTAGCCGACCTCAAGGTCGCGATGCTCCTCGCATGTCACCCCTTGCTCCTTCTTCATCATGTAGCAGCTCCGGCTCACGACATCCAAGGTGCCTCAAGTGAGGCCCCTCGCGGTTTCATACACATACGGTGTATGATGACGACCTCTGACTCCTTGATCCCTGCCGGGAGTGCGGAAGTAGATCTCCGGCTTGGAATCCCTGTAGCGCAACAGCGTCCTGCAGGTGCGGTGTCTCATGCTCGGACAGTCCTTACTTGGGACCGTACCAATGCATGGAGACGAGAGAGAGAAGGAAGGAGAAAGTCAACCAAAGGACTTCTCCAAATATTGGTGTGTTATATAGGGGGAGGCGGTGTGCCCTCCCCTTTGGGTTTCCCATGTGGAACTAAACAAGGGAGAGAGGGGAAGGCGCATGGGCCTTCATGGGCTAGCCGGCCTGGGGTGGGCCCTACCCCACGCACAACCCTAGGCTGGCCAGGTGGGCCCCCTTGAGGTGCCTGGGCCTTGGCCCTTCCCTCCTTCGGTTTTCCCTAATGGGTCCTTTTTTCCTACGAAGTTTGGCCCATTAGTGGAATACCCCTTCAAATTAGATTTTAATATTATATTTAATATTAATTACATTAATTAATATGTAAATACATATTACAAAATCTGATTTGACCCGAAACACCTTTTGGTTCCCTTTCGATTTCCTCCGAACGACTTCAGAACTTTCTCGGAACGATTCCGGTTCTCTCACAAAACATTTCTGGTTTCCGTTTCTCTTTCATATGGTGATTCCAACTTACAAAGGATCTCTAGCTCATCGTACCCTTAAGTGTATTTCCCCACGGCTCGGGAATGGCACAAACATGATCTCCATCAATGATCAATAGCGGGACCGGGATGCCCATATTAACCCCTGTGCATTCCACAATGACAATGTCGTTTGAACCGTAAACAGTCGTTTCCCATTCCCTTTGCCACTTGATACCTAGTTCATCCGAGATTTGATCTACGGTATCTCCATACCTTCGTTCGATCTCATTACCGATGAACTTGTTTTCTTGTTTCCGTGTCGTTGCATTCTGTGACCCAGTCACACGCTTGCAAGCTTCGTTAATGCAACATCACCGAGATGGCCACATATGTATCTATCCGTTACATGGATTGGCAAATCCTGGTCTTGATATGTACTCCTCTACGCGCTCCTTTGGGAAACCTGAGTAGCACCTTTTCCATCACCCAGTCATGGAGTGATACTTCATAACCATCTAAGCTCCCTCCAGAACGGTGATTTGCATTATCTCACAGTCTAAGGAAAGGTTGCGAGGTTTCCTTAGTTTTATCATTAATGGTGAACATTGTAACTAGATCTCATTAAGATACAAATGGTTGGGTTGTTTGTCTATCACATCATTCAACTAATGACGTGACCTCATTGTCAATTGGCATAAATGCCCATGATCTCGAAACCCTAGATCATCCTCATGACAAATGAACTAGTTCACTAGAGGTAACTAGAGACACGGTTTGTTTACATACCACACGTGTATTAATGTTTCGTATTAATACAGTTATAGCACAATATGAAACTATTATGAACTAATTGAGATATGACAATAAAAACCTATTTATTATTTGCCTCTAGGGCATATCTCCTTCAGTCTCCCACTTGCACTAGAGTACAAATAATCTAGCTTGCATTTTACTCGTCATAAACCAAATCACATATGCGTTCATTGATCACGCATGCTTATGGAAAACTCTTGTCCATGTTCTGTTTTACCAGATCATTATGTCTTTGCAAAACGTTAATATCTTCCTAACTTTGACATTCACACCATTATCACATAATGGGTCGAAGTATTCATTTGGCAACAAAGTGAGACTTTGTTTCTACTGTTTATAATGACGGTCGTTTTTGCTGTTGTCATCTAAACATTGAAACGCACTTTGCAATCCTTTGTGTATATATGGCAGTTATGGCAGCAGAACGAGGCTGATTTCCAGGAGCCTACAGTGACTTTAGATCAACCTTGAGTGCTTTCTCATGGGCACTGTGCCCTGGGACACATCATTCTACGTTAAAAGCGAACTAGCCCCGCCATAACAATATACATCACATCAGATGGAGCCTTTATACTTCTATATCTATGTAGATCCTAGTGCATGAAATGCAACTATGCCACTTACTTTGCTTCTTGCCATTTAAGTACAAACTTAATTCTGGTTTAGTGATTAACCCAAGAATCACTTCAAGACATGTTCTTAAAGTTATGAGCTTGTCCTTCCAACCAGAACTTCTGGTCACATTATGTCGAGTATACAATATGGTTGTATGGAAGAACCTATGACTGAGCCATAGGAGATGCAACACATCTCTTTATTCCTTTTAACCATCATTGCAATACTAAGACTAACTTAATGCTTCATACAAGTAAGAACCTCTTTCTTTTCCTTGTTCCATGAACTACTTCAGAATCTCATCTAGGATATTCTGAACATCTTCAGAATCAAGTCTAGGAAGCATTCAACTGTGATGTTTATTAAACTTACCAATCTACCTCGATAGATCTCATTGTTTAATAACTTCAACTTCATCCCATATTTACTAACTTAAATGTTATCAATACCAATCACATCATTCACATATATCGTCCACATATCCTAGAATGAGTTCACGCTCCCACTCAAATATGGCATCCATATTTGAGATACAGGGATTTCACTTTTCTCCCACTCAAAACATGTATGATACATATTATGATTCAGCTAAGCTACTTAGATCCCACTCAAAATATGTCTCTTACATATTAAGATTTGGCCAAGCTAATTAGCTCCCACTCAAATGCATGTCCTCTCGATAATCTTGGACATTCCAAAATTATTTGGTCATCATCAAATTGAGAATTCCAGCTACGAGATTCCAATATCCATATATTGCTGGTGTAAATCCAATAGACTCAATCATCGCTACATTTTAGTCAACTCCTTGAATTTGTGCATACTTTGAGACAAATCGAGCTTTTACGTCTTCATTAAGTTTCATTTCCATCTTATGACTTTGAAGTCATTAGAAATATCAAGTAAACTTCTTTACTTAATAAGATCAAGTAACATATTACTTTGTAATCTTAAATGTAACTTAATATAGGATTTTATGACTCCTAGTCATTTCTCGAACTTAGGTTCATCACGCTTCTTTGTAATTCGTAGGTATGTCTTGTTCATAAACATGACAAGTGAATTAATAATATATTTCCACGAACTTGTAGAGTATATATTGTTGAATCCTACTTTCTTTAGTAAAATTATTCGCTGAAACTTTTATGATCAGTTTCTCCTCTATTTGTAGAGTTCGGTTTTAGGAAACAAATTCCGCTGTACCACTCAACAATTCAGTGGCAAGGTAAAATACCTTGTTTTGATCTTTTACTTTCTTCCACCTGTATCTTCATCAAGACACGTCAACTTTGGACAACAGCAGGTTTGTCCTTTGTGGAAGATGCATTCATAGCTTCCTAAGAATGCTCTACAAAGACTTGTTTATTCGCCACAATTTCAACTTATCGAAATCTCCAGAAACTCGAACATGCCATAACACTTATGGTGTTGTTTCCACGAATCTTTAGATGTTCCTTTGTATTTCAACCGAGTGTTTGCTCATTTCGATCTCTAACTCTAAACGATAACTATAACCCCGATAAGATATAATATTATAACATATGTATCTAATACATAATGATTATGATATTTAGACATTTCAATATACTTTGAATTTGCCCTATTATCATAATTTGTGAAAGCTCTTTCACATGTCCTTTTATGCCAAAATTAACTTAAATAGTTTAGTTATGTCGATTAAATCGAAGAGACTTTTGTATTCTTGTTAATTCAATATCCTCCTTCATTTTGAAATCTTTTGAACAATTCAAAATAGTTTGAAACTTATGTTTCATTAAGGAAATGCTCATATTCACTTAAATCCACAATGAAGTGTGAAATAATGATTTTCACTATTTATTGAAAACACGATACATCACTATGTATAAGATTCAACATTAAGTATAAATAAGGATTTCCACTATCTTGTTGAAAATATGATACATCACTATGTATAAATTTCAACTTTTCTTCGCATATCACCGTTTTACCAGAATGCGGAGTTTTAGTCATTCTACCCAAGAGGCATGGTTTTGCAAAGTCTCTAGATTAAGCATATAGGACCCCGATCTTCATTTAGAATGAAGAACATGCAATAACCAAAATGACTTAAACTATAGTGCCATGTCATTACTAAACTTTGGATATATTTTAGCATTCTAATCCTTTATAAATGCTTAAACTATTATCATTAACATAGTGATGAGAATAACTCATTTATAATCGTAATGTGACCATAGAGGTATTATTCATAAGAACAGTACAACTAGCTTGTACCTTATTCATCTGAACAATTGTCTTGCTAAAAGCAAGACACACAAACAAGGATTACAAAATTATATTCAAGTCCACTAATCCAAATGATAATCTTTGAGGAAAGGGGTGATGTCAGCCATAAATTGTTTTGCTTGCCATCATCATGCCACATTGCCTCAATTCTAGCAATTTTCAAGCAGACTATCTTGTTTTCACAAAACGGGACAAGTATCCAATACTTATATAAACTGCAACGAGTTTTGGAAGAACTACATTTATAACTTTGTATATCTAACATATACCCTTTTTTATTCATGACCTCCATTGCAATCAATACCTTCTAAGAGTTCATAACTCTAATGCAAGATTGCTAAGTGTTTCTTCAAATATTCCCTTTTTCATCTATCATGGATGAAATCTCATCCAACGGCTCATACTTTATATGCCTGATCTTGTCGAATACAAGATTGTAATCCAACACTCCATCGAATGGAGAATGGCTTGTTGGATGATTACGGAGAACACATAAAAATTGCAGAGTCATCGGATTATCTCCTAATGGTCATTGTATCAAGAAGAGAAGATTACCTTTTACGAGGATATCCCTGAGGCGTGGGTATTAATCTATGAAGTTGGACCCTTTTGCTAAGTTCCATATCAAGCAAGAAATTTCCCATGGTCTTAAAGGACCTCAATGGGATAGGCCATGATCTACTAAGATATTTGCAAACAGACATCTAGACTAAGTTCATAATATGAGTTCAATCCTAATTGAGCTCCCACTAAAATTGTCATCCCTTGGAAGATTTTAGTGATCACATGATCCCAATCCTCTGCACCTCCCCCGATCGTCACGGCCATCAGTGCAGCATCAAAGGTAGACATTCCCTAATGTAGTTCACATCAACCATTTGACTCATGCTCGACCTTTCGATCTCTTGTGTTCTGAGGCCATGTATACACATGCTAGGCTCGCCAAATCTAACTTGTGTGTATTCGCTGTGCAACATGGCTTACACCCACTGTATGCGAATGTAGATATTTTAGCCCCCGATCATCACGTTAGGCTTCATAAAGGCAAACTTTCTTGGTGGTGCACACATAAGGGGAACACTATCATTGGAATTATATAGGGATTACCTTATTTGCTACCGTTGATTATCTAATACTAGCATACAATAAGATATAAAGAAGGTATCAACATCACATGTAAATTTGTGATATGATATGGTCCTTCTACTTGCACCTTGATCTCCATCGAGCGCCCCTGCATGATCTCCATCTTGCCCCTTGGTTTGACGCCAAGTCCACGACGCCACCACCCAGTCGTCCATCGGAACGATGGCTATTACTACTTAACTTAGTAACATAAAAGTAAACTACTTTACCTTCATAACGACCAATACCATATCATAACACAAGCCCTCCTGCAAAATAAAGTTAGACGCCTCTACTTTATCTTTTGCATGTTTTACGTGGTTGTTAGGGCTTTCGCAATAGAACCGTTTCTAAACTACGAACTTTCCAACCACAACATGGATCCAACAGTTGTCTCTACTACACCCCTTTCGGGGCCCTTCGTTGTAAATGCTATATCAACTATTGAATGAGAGACAGACACCCGCTAGCCACTTATACGGTACAAGCCATATGTTGAGCGTGGAACCAGTCTCGCGTACGAATATGCGTAAGGTCGGTCCGAGCCGCTTCATCAAACAATACCGCGATATAAACAAGTACACGTTAGAGGATAACAACTGAGGGATCAATGCCCGCACAATACTTGTGCGTACTGGCCGTACAACACTCCTACACATAGATCGGCTCTGATACCACTGAAGGGTTCCGCAGCAGAAAACAAAAAAAATTCCTACGTTGGAACCGCCTAATACTGCCAAGATCTATCTATGTAGTAATGCGGTAACGACTGAGCGTATAGAATACATACCCTTGTAGACCGTACGCGGTTAACTCACGGTCGTGACGCTCCTCGCAGGTCACCCCTTGCTCCTTCTTCATCGTGTAGCAGTGATACATTGCAAATGTATCTATAATTTTTGATGTTCCATGCTTGGTTTTATCTACTTTCATATGTTTTGTTCCAACTTTGGAGTACTTTTTATACACTTTCTGGGACTAACCTATTAACAAGATGCCACAGTGCCAGTTGCCTGTTTTCTGCTGTTTTTGGTTCCAGGAAAGTCAGAAAATGAATATTCTCGGAATTGGACGGGACAAAAGCCAAAGTCAATATTTCACCGAGGGGAACACGGAGCCAGAAGACGAGATGGAGAGGGGCCAGGGGCCGACCACACCATACGGTGGCGCGGGTCCCCTTGGCCACGCCACCAGGTGGTGTGGGCCCCTCCGGCCTCCACTGACCTTGCCCTTTCGCCTATATATTCCTCCCGATGCGAAAACCCTAAATAGTCAAGCCTCCAGCCACGAAAAGTTCCGCAGCGTCGCCACCACCGAAGGGGAGATTCGGGGGACAAAAAGTCT
This sequence comes from Avena eriantha, assembly GCA_910589775.1. NCBI lineage: Eukaryota > Viridiplantae > Streptophyta > Magnoliopsida > Poales > Poaceae > Avena > Avena eriantha. The sequence continues at coordinate 116,195,125 of OU342742.1, read as the reverse complement.
CTGTTCCGGCACCCTGCCAGGACAGGGAAGTGCCCTCGAGCCATCTTCATCGATCTCCACCGCCATCTCCATCACCATTGCTGATTCCCATGATGAGGAGGGAGTAGTTCTCTCTCGAGGCTAAGGGTTCTACCGGTAGCTATGTGTTCATCTCTCTCTCTATGCATGATCTTATTGAGATCATGAGCTTGTAATCTATAGATCTATTCTGCTACTCAAGTGCTTTAATGAATCTCTGCTCTCCCCATGTGTGTGAAAGTGACAGCGTGCTCACCATGGTGGCACTTAGGCTAGAGATTACAAATACTTGTTATGAGTTATATTTAGAGTTGGATGTTTCTATGAAATTGTGGTGTTTGTTGGACTCATCTAGTGCCCAAGGTGACAGTGTGGGGTTTTCTAGATAGGAAAGATGAACTTTGAGGTGTGCTGTTATAGCCCTACCATCGATTAGAGTGTCCAACCGGAGAGTAGTTAAGAGTAGTATCATAAAGAGAAGATATTTATATGAGAGTGTTCACTAGTGAAAGTATGATCCCTAGGCCTTGTTTCTAAGCACTGAAACACCATTTGCTATTAGATCTATTGCATGTTTCCTTGCTTCTATATTTATTTTAGTTTTACTTTAGTCTTTTCCACGCCATCAAGCTATTTTCTATCACCGTTACCACTTATAATTATCCATACCACTTGTATTTCACTATCTCTTCGCCGAACTAGTGCACCTATACACCTGACAAGTGTATTGGGTGTGTTGGGGACACAAGAGACTTCTTGTATCTTGATTGCAGGGTTGCTTGAGAGGGAATACCTTTGACCACTTCCTCCCTGAGTTCGATAAACCTTGGGTGATCCACTTAAGGGAAAACTTGCTGCTGTTCTACAAACCTCTACACTTGGAGGCCCAACAACTGTCTACAAGAATAGAAGTGCGTAGACATCAAGCAGCTCCGGCTCACGACATCCAAGGTGCCTCAAGTGAGGCCCCTCGCGGTTTCGTACACATACGGTGTACGAAGACGACCTCTGACTCCTTGATCCCTGCCGGGAGTGCGGAAGTAGATCTCCGGCTTGGAATCCCTGCAGTGCAATGGCGTGCTGCAGGTGCGATGTCTCATGCTCAGATAGTCCTTACTTGGGACCGTACCAATGCATGGAGACGAGAGAGAGAGAGGGAAGGAGAAAGTCAACTAAAGGACTTCTCCAAATATTGGTGTGTCTATTGCCACCCATGGGGACCCCTTTATATAGGAGGAGGTGTTCCCTCCCCTTTGGGTTTCCCATGTGGGACTAAACAAGGGAGAGAGGGGGAGGCGCATGGGCCTTCATGGGCCAACCAGCCTGGGGTGGGCCCCACCCCGCGCACCGACCTCGCCCCTTCACCATAATATCCCTCTGATGTAGAAACCCTAAATCGAACAGCCTCCAGCCAAGAAAAGTTCCGCAATGCCACCGCCACTGAAGGGGAGATTCGGGGGATAGAAAGTCTCTATTCCGGCACCCAGTCGGGATGGGGAAGTGCCCCCGGAGCCATCTCCATCGACTCCACCACCATCTCCATCACCGTTGCTGATTCCCATGATGATGAGGGAGTAGTTCTTCCTCGAGGCTAAGGGTTCTACCGGTAGCTATGTGTTCATCTCTCTCTCTATGGATGATCATATTGTGATCATGAGCTTTGTAATCAAGTAGATCTACCTTGCTACTCAAGTGCTTTAATAGATCTCTACTCTCCCCATGTGTGTGAAAGAGATAGCGTGCACACCATGGTGGCACTTAGGCTAGAGATTACAATTACTTGTTATAAGTTATATTTGGATTTGGATGTCTCTATCTAATTGTGGTGTTTGTTGGAACCATCTAGAGCTCAAGGTGACAGTGTGGGGTTATCTAGATGGGGAAAGCAAACTTTGAAGTGTGATGTTATATCCCTACCATGGATTAGAGTGTCCAAGCGGAGAGTAGTTCAGAGTAGTATCATAAAGAGAAGATATTTATATGAGAGTGTTCACTAGCGAAAGTATGATCCCTAGGCCTTGTTTCTAAGCATTGAAACACTGTTTGCAACTAGATCTGTTACATGTTTGCTTCCTGCCATCTTTATTTAAGTTTGCCTTTAGTCTCTTCCATGCCATCAAGCTATTTTCTGGCACCGTTGTCTTATATCCATACCACTTGTATTTCACTAGCTCTTCGCCGAACTAGTGCCCCTATACACCTGACAAGTGTATTGGGTGTGTTGGGGACACAAGAGACTTCTTGTATCTTGATTGCAGGGTTGCTTGAGAGGGATACCTTTGACCACTTCCTCCCTGAGTTCGATAAACCTTAGGTGATCCACTTAAGGGAAACTTGCTGCTATTCTACAAACCTCTGCACTTGGAGGCCCAACAACTGTCTACAAGAATAGAAGTGCGTAGACATCAGCCGGCTAGGCTGCAGTTGGGCCGACTTGGGCTGCTGGCTGGTTGTGGGCTACGCGCAGGCAACAGAGAGGAAAGGAGAATGGGCTATGGCCTGTGATGAGGTCTGGCTCTATTTTTATTCCGAAAACATTTTTTCCCAATTTTATTTCCTGTTTTCTCTTTCCATTTGTAAACAATTTTCAAATCTGCTTTGAACCATTTCAAAAACACCAGAGACTTTTGTAAGCTATAGAATATATTGCAGGGGGCCTTTAATCAATTTGGGCTCCATATATTTTGTAGTTTTCGAAATTTAAACTATTTTGAATTCATTTTCAAAATATGAAAACCATTGGAGAGGATTTTCAAGAGAGGAAGGAAACTAGGGTTTTAGGGTTTTATCTTTATTTTCTTCTACATGCAATTTAAAAGATGATGGTCATGAATGCACAAACAACCCTAATTAGGATTAGCTAAAACTGAGGCTTTACAGCTCTATCCCCCTTACGAGAATCTCGACCCGAGATTCCAAAGGTAGGAAGAAGGAAGAGAAATAGGTCACTTCTAAGGATAAGAGGGAAATACACTAACAACACACAGAGTATCTCAGGGTCAACTCATGAACAAGTGTTCAGAAACAACTCTAAGATGACGAACATGAAAGACGTCAAGGTAACAGAGGAAACAAGAGGATACGGTGTCAAGTTGCTAGATAACTGGTCTTCATAAGGATTGAGACCATGGAGTTCCAGAAGAGTATAAGCTTCTGAAAAGGAAAGCTTCCAACAGAAAGAACATGACCACAGACTTCGACTGGTGAACCTCTACTAGACGACTTAAGTAGAGCTTCCAAGGTTACAGAGATACGGATAACCAAACTGTTGATCTACTTTTGATATAAAAGGACCACTCTTCCGTTCAACAGAAGGTCAAGACAGAAAGGTGTTTTGTGGCGAGGACTCACGAGATTCACAGGAAACATGTAACAGAAGGAACTGCTGATTCCCAACATCATCGTTGCTCCTGAACATGATTGAGAAACGGAGGAAACTCTTTAGTCATACAGGATTATCAAAATCTTTGCCAAAGATCGTGATATCACTTTGCACCAGAAAGATGAATAGACAAGAAGATTCCTGATGACACGAGGAAAAATAAACTTCATTCTTAGACTTCAATTACTTGGCACAACAAGATGCTTGCCAACATAAATGGGTCCGGAGGATCGTCCGAGAGACATTTAGCAACGATACTTTAAATGTTCTCCTTGATGTTCGAGAAAGCAGATATCAAGTAAAGGTCTGACTTCGGTTACAAAGGGAACCATGAGCACAACTCCTATAATAAATCATAGAAGAAGCCTCATGAAGAATGGTTGTTACTGCTGATTCAAGAGAATTTGACGATAGGCATACTGACTAGTTGTGTCAACCATTACATCAATCTTGCCAGATTTACAAAGAGACCTATGTCAAAACCTTGAAGAACACAAACCATCATATCTGCTTGAGATTCAGATTTGGTTAGGTGAGATGATACTTCAGACTCAGCATGTACGAATAGAAAGTTTGCAACATTTACCACAAGGTAAAGTTAGTAGATTCTCAAGACATGGAATTTAGTGTCAAGCTCCAATAGACTAAGCTAGATTTGCTAGACCCATGTATTAACAACTTGTCAAAGGATAATTTCTCACACATCGAGTACTTGCAACGAAACACAACTATATCCTTAAAGGGAACAAAGATAACTCTACTCAAATCCACTGTGACTTCTTTCAACATTTGCACGTGAATCGAAGAAGGTCACTTCCAACATCCAGAACACATACTTCGAGATAACACAAAGAAGGTTCTCGAGAGTTTTCCAACATTAATGCCAAATGTTCCATATGAATCTATTCTAGCATGGAGAAAATAAGGATATTGGCGATGGGCTCAACAACAAACTTATCAAGATACTCCAGCAAGATGGACTCATATGTTGAATGAACAAGGCAAAGTATTGGTCAAACCAAAGTACATGAAGATGTACTCAAGTGAAACGTCATGAGTAGCAACATCGTTGAGGTAGTCCTTGGAACTGAGTTTGATTTGATGATAACCCAAATCAAATCAAAGGTAGGGAAGATAACATATCCACTAAGGAGGTACTATCTTTCTTCAGCACAAACAAGACTAGACACCCCATTAAGATGAACTAAGTCAGATAGAACTTTTGTCTTACAACTCTCCAAGTTGTTGTTTAACCTCAGCCAACTAGTTCAGGGGTATCCAGTACAGATCATTGGAGAAAGGAGCAGTTCAGAGAACTTGCTTGCTCAAGAACTAGACAACACGGTCATGTGGCAACATGGCAATACTTCTAGCAGACATATAGAATATCACGAACCACTGATATGTCACTTAGTTCGAGAGGGAGCTTGCTTGGTAAGGAAAGAATACATAGTCTCAGAGCTTGGGTACAAGCCTAACTCCTTGACCGAAGAGGGTGTACCAGAGTAGCGGACTTGGTAGCGCAATCATCCTTTGCTTAGTGATAGGGTTAACCAATCACGCTAAGAATGACACAAATGTCCTTGGATTTTGGAGCAATAATGATTGCTTAAAAATCTCAGATGACCACATTATTATGCACACGGATCATTCTCGAGTGCGAAATCTGGAAGGAAGGGTGGGTAGATATCTGTAAAATCATCATTTCATTAAGAAGGTTATGAAGCTCAACATAACCTCTTAGTATAAAAGAGTGTGGTGCGCTAAGATAGAACAGATAGAAGCTAATCATGCCTCTTAATCTGTGGATTACAACACTTTGACTTGGTCCTAGATATGACAAGGTACTGGAGTTTGTTTCTCCTAACATCCCGATATGGTTTGTCATGATGAACCACAAGAGTATCTTGCATCGGAAGACACCCATGCACATTACTACTTGGCTAACAACTGATAAACAAAGGTCAGAAACAACAAGGGAAAAAGCACATGCTCAAGATAGAATCCCGAGATGTGGATGCATAGATTAGCAACCTTCCGAAAACCAATGCATGGAAAGGAGAGGTGGGGCAGAGTCATGATTATAGATGCGAGACTCACGATGAGTACTCTTGTTGTGATCTATTTGGTCCATTAAAGAACATATGCCATAATATGTGGTAGGGAAGTCCTTAATCATAACGAGTCAATCGCAACAATAACCACAAGCTTGAAGGCTAGAATGGTAGTACCAGCCATACTGAGGTAATATTTGAACATTAACCACAGGGGTCAGAGTAATGGATCTTGGGTTAAAGATCAGCTTCATGTACAAGATTCACAACACCAGAATCCAGTACAATCCGGGATCTTTTGTTCAAGTCCGAGGGTTAAAACCCGAGAAAGAAGTAACTACTACTTGAGTGACATAGCGTGCACCGCAAGATAGTAATCACGAGGTAGATTCCAAGAGAAGAAAGAACTTCTGAAGTACCCAAACAAACAAAAATGAGGCACACGAGGCGAAAATAAACCTCGAAGCCTAGAACAGAACACTATGGATCCTACAATATAATACTGTAGGCCCATAAGGTAGAGAGATCATGATGGAAAGGAATCTCTCAGATGAAGCAGAGAAAAGGGTACACAAGGAATTCACAACACACACAACTCTAGAGAACTTAACACTAGGTCAACTGGCTGAGAAACGTCATGCCCAGAAGGCACCTAAGTTTTGAAAGTCTAGAAGAGATATCAAAAATTTTCCAAAGTCAAACACAAGATAAGATGACCCAGAGTTAGAGAAAAACTGGATAAGGAGAAAAAGAAGCATACTTGAGTTTTCACAAATACTTTTCATCTTTGAAATAGTTTTCACAAGCACTAGACTCAACATTGACCAGTAGCAAGGTTTTCCTATGGTCGGTATTGCTTTGATACCAAAAAATTTAACACCCCTGGGATCAGGGTGCAGACCTTAGCCTGACATAAGCGTAACCTAGAGCTCGAGGATATTTAGTGAGAAATCGGTAACACAACAATAACCCAGTGACACAAAAATTCTTATAGCAAGCTCATAACTGAGCGAAGAACCAAAATATTACAAGCAGAGGTCACTAACCACAAACATCAAACAACAGAAGGCAAATTATGCTATTAAGTATAACAAACTTAACAAATGGCCTAAGAGGCCTGAAGCATAACGATGACGTCCCAGCCCATAGATTCCAGGCTGCCGGCCGGGAACCCCAAGCTACTCGTCGGTGTTGATGTTGTACGGAATTTGTCTTCAGGGGAACACTTACTTTGCTACAAAAGTATCAACAAAGCAAGGGTGAGTACATGATGTACTCCGCAAGACTTATGGTTGGTGGGGTTATTTTGCATAAAGCCATCTTTGTTTATAAAACAAGATGGAGAAGAAGCTCGTCTACCCAGAATATTTTAAAAGGGGATAAGAGAGTGACATCTCCGAAGAATTGATCATCATCTTGATATCCACCAAAGTAATCCTCATCTCACAACTAGGATCACCCCCTCGTACCCATGAGGAAGCATCCTTAAGCATACGTTGAACCTCCAAGTTTTACGATTAGGTTATAGTTCTCTATGATCTTAAAATTCGGTCACCAAGTGTTCATAACAGTGAACATGGCTTTTCGAAAAGATTTAACCCTGTAGGGGTGTACAACTTTACCCACACATACCAACTGACTCTTAGTGCGAGAACGTTAGCCCTCTTCCTCGGAAAGGCCGACAAAGGGTGATTGCCCACGACCTTTACCTTGCTTTCGCTGAGACCATGAGTCACGCCCTAAGGATGGTTCCGCCGTAATGGGTCAAATCCCGAAGCCGGTCCCTAGAGATGTGTGTCGAGATTGGTTTACCAGGGGCTCCATCGACCCCAAGCAACCCCGGCCACGCTTACCTACCTGTTATGATGCACCTTCACCAGCCAAATCTTTCAAAACATTTTCTATGCATATGTCGAATGGAACGCCCGAACTATGTGACTCATGGAATCTACTAGGCAAGTTAATCAGCGAAGGGGTTCCCAAGCCCCGTGTGGCTATACGCTCGTCTTGGTCCAAAGGCAAGAACTCGGTTCCTAGTAGTGGCGAGCATGTGACTAGAAAAACCACATCCCACCGTGGCCTCCCATACAAGCCTTAGCATGTTTAACCTTTACCACCTCGTTTTCCTGTCATACTAGATTCTCTGCATTTGGTACATCTTTTAGATGAACCAGCACTGACAGCTAAGCATGGCTAAGCAAGACACATATATAAGATCTAGCAGTGCACACAAGCTAAACCTAGTTATGCTAGGAGCAATGGATCAGGTAATATAAGCTCTAGGGAGTAATGCAATAGATAGGATACTCTATCTATCGATAAAATACCACAGTAGAATCGTATGAAACATGGCAAGAATGAAATACTTTCGAAATCATAGGATTATATAATGGTGGGGTTATGTTTGCCTTTTCCTGTTGATACCAAGATATAGATCTTCGGATATTTTGTACTTGACTTGATTACAGTTGGTCAAGTATTGGTCGTCGATCTTTGATGGTGTTGATCTCGGTCTTCGATCTCGGAGTCGATATCGTATTCTACCGGGAAGAAGCAAACACCAGAAAGAAAGGGAAAAACAATCAACACATGGCATCGATGCAATGCTCAAGCAAGGATGATGATATGACAAGTTAAATAGAGCTTAAAAGAAACCCTAGGCATGCTCGACCATTTTAAACATGGTCCGAGGGTCGCAAACCCTAGAACAGGGAAAACCTCGGAATCACCTACGAGGGTTCATTTAGTTCTCTAATTAAACTTGCAATTAAATTGTTTAACAATGCATGATTATGAGTCTATTGTAAAGATCTGATTTTTCTGAACATTTTGATATATTATACATATTTTATTGAGTTATAAATAAATTAGATATTGAATTTCTAGTATTTATCCTTTTTCTGAAATTAAAACAAAAAGGGGTAAACACTTTTAATACCAGGCCACAACTAGCCGCAGAGGCTGACAGAAGGGCCCCAACGCCACCTCAGCGTCCACGCGGCAAGGTGGGACCCAGCCCGGGTTTTACTGTGCTGACCCGCGTTGATGATGTCATGCTGACGTCAGCATGATGCCAGCATGGCGGTGAGCCGCAGATCGACGGCGGGAATAACGTTCGGGTGCGAGCGGGGACGTATGGGCTACCATGTTCGACTCGCAAGGTCACGGGGAGCATTATAGTGGCGGTGCCGCCCAAAAAGGGTTGCCGGAACATGGCACACGACGGCGGCTAGCGGCGGCGGTGGCAGGTGCATGACACAGGGACAGGCCAGAGCGAGAGGGAGGGGTTGGAGGGCACTGGGAGGTGCACGAACTCACCACGAACGTAAGGAGAGGGCCGGCAAGGCCTCTCAAGGTCGGAGACGGTGGCGATTGACGACGACGTCTATCGGGGAACGAGGATGTCGGGCTTGATTTCGGCGAGAAGGAAGTGCCCCAGCTTGTGTGCCTCATCGGAGAGGAAGAGGGAGACACGGCGAAGCTCTAGTGGGCACTAACGAGGCACGGGGAGGCTCAGCAAGGCGGCGGTCGTTAGCACCTGGCGGGGCTAGGGTTTCGTCCTCAGAGATAAATCGAGGGAGAGAGATTGTGGCAGGGGAAGAGGATAGAGGAGAGTGAGAGAGCATCGTGGCGGGCTTATCCTCGTCTCTAGGCGGCGGCGTGCATCATGGCGTGGCCAGCATCGGGCGGCTACAGGAGCTCCAGCGAGCTGCTTCTCTCATTGTCGCGAGGAGGAAGAAAGAAGGAGCACGACGAGGAGGTACGGGTCGGCTGGGCTGCGGTTGGGCCGACTTGGGCTGCTGGCTGGTTGCGGGCTGCGCAGGCAACATAGAGGAGAGGAGAATGGGCTGCGGCCTGTGATGAGGTCTGGCTCTATTTTTATTCCGAAAACATTTTTTTCCAATTTTGTTTCCTATTTTCTCTTTCCATTTGTAAACCATTTTCAAATCTGCTTTGAACCATTTCAAAAATACCAGAGACTTTTGTAAGCTATAGAAAATATTGCAGGGGCCCTTTAATCAATTTGGGTTTCATATATTTTGTAGTTTTCAAAATTCAAACTATTTTGAATTCATTTTCAAAATATGAAAACCATTTGAGAGGATTTTCAAGAGAGGGAGGAAACTAGGGTTTTAGGGTTTTATCTTTATTTTATTCTGCATGCAATTTAAAAGATGATGCTCATGAATGCACAAACAACTCTAATTAGGATTAGCTAAAACTGGGGCGTTACATGAAGTGATCCTACCGTGAGAGCTTGTCCACTATGACCAAGATACAGTTGTACCCAGATGAGCAGGGGAGGCCCTCAATGAAAACCATCATGACAATGTGCCACAAATGTGGAGGTACTGGAAGTGGCTCGAGAAGGCCTGGGTACCGAACACCTTCTGGTTTTGCTTTCTTGCACAACGTACATGCGTCGATGAACGAGTGGCGCACGTATTCTTTCTTCCCTGGCCAAGTGAAAAGAGATCTCACTAGTCGATAAGTCACATTGAAGCCTGAATGACCCCCAAGGGCACTTGTGTGTCAGGCCAGCAAGATCTTATGGTGAATGCCCTTGTTTCGGCCAACTCAAATGCGACCCTGGACACGGATGATACCATCATCCATCATCGAATGTGAAATCCTTAGGCCCTTCTTTAGGTTCTACTGTCAACAGGACCATGAGCTGTTGGGCTTGGGGATCAGCCTGATAGCCCTAATGAATTTCTTCCAGTTATGTTGGTAGACAGATTGACACTGCTACGAGCTCACCCATACATGGCTGGTTGAGTACATCGTGACAACGCGTCAGAAGCACGATTCTCTAAACCCTTCTTGTAGAGGACTCGATACCTTAGCCCCAATAGTTTGACCATCACCTTCTACTGCCAAGGCATGGAGATACGCTGATCCTCAAGATGAATCAGGATCTTCTGATCCGTGTGTATGATGAACTCCGACGGCTACCGTTAAGCCATCCAAATGGTCAACAGCCATGATAATTGCGAATGCCTATTTCTCATATGTGGACAACATACTGGTTCTCAGGCATAGCGCTTTTCTTAGGAAAGCTAGCGGATGCTTGTTTTGTATCATGACATCACCAATTCCACAATCTGAAGCATCCGTTTCCACCTCGAACATTTGTGTGAAATCAGGCAGTGCAAGCACCGGTGCTGAAATGAGTGCTTGTTTCAAAGTAGCAAAGGATTATGCCTCCAAGCTTGTCCACCGAAACACAATATTCTTCTTCAGTAAGTCGTCGAGTGATATACTGGTGATACCGAAATTGCGTATGAATTTGCGGTAATAGCCTGCGAGCCCCAGGAATCCGTACACCTCTTTCACATTTGTCGGTGCAGGCCACCTTTCCACTACTAAGATGTTTTTCTTGTCTGTACGCACACAGTTGATGCTGATTTCGTGCCCTAGGTACACGAGTTGTTGTTGCAATAATTTGCACTTGCTATGCTTGATGCGCAATTGATGTTCCGCTAGGATTACAAACACTTTTCCCAAGATTTCCATATGAGATTCCAAGTCTTGGATGTAAATCAGGATGTCGTCAATGAAGACGAGTACGCCCTGCCGCATAAGAGGTTGCAGGATTGAGTTCATCACACTTTGGAAGGTTGCCGCTGCTCCTGTCAAGCCATACACCATTACTTTGAACTCGTAATGCCCATTGTGAGTTTTGAAGGCCGTTTTATGTTCATCTTCTGGCCGCATTCTGATCTGATGATACCAGCCCGCAGATCTAGGCTGGTAAACAGTCATGCCCCAGCCAACTCGTCAAGCAGCTCATCAATTACAGGTAGAAGATACCGGTTTTTGATGGTGATTGCACTCAATTGACAAAAATCGATGCATAATCGCCAGTAAAGATCCTTCTTCAGTACTAGCATGACAAGGGAGGAGTATGTGCTTGTGCTGAATTGTATGATTCCTTGTCGAAGCATCTCTACAATCTGACGCTCAATCTCGTCTTTCTGCGCTGGATTATAGCGGTAAGGCTTGAGGTTAACCGGTTTGGCGCATGGTAGAAGAGGAATTGCATGGTCGAAGTGGCGTTGTGGCGGCAAGGAATTGGGTTCTTCAAACAGAATTTTGTATTCTGCCAGTAAAGGCATTGGTGCATCAGGTACATCGGTCTTGTCTTCAGTAGTGGTAGGCTTCAGTAAGCAGAGCTGCACCACCCTTGTCACTCTTGACTTGTGAATCAGAAATTGCAGCTGCTGTGCTGTCACTAACTTTCAATGGGATGTGTCTGGCTGAACTCCTATGAGATTCACTTCTTTTCCTTTGTCGTGAAACCACATTGAGTGATTACTCCAGTGTACTTTCATCGGACTCTGTCCAGTGAGCCAGTCGTAGCCAAGAATCACATCATAAGACCCCAAGGGTAACACATTTGTACCCCTGAGTCCACCAATCGCAGTTGTGTAACTCCTCTTGGCAATTCATCCTAGCTCCGTTGGCCACCTTGACTCGAAGCGGCTTTATACTGCGTCAAGGACAATTAATCCTCTCTGCCCGAATCCACCAGCATAAGAACCTCTTATTGTTGTACCCAGCCTTGCAGACGCATAGCGGTTGCGCCTTGTCCACCTTCAATAGCATCTTGCGACATGTGCATTAGCTCAGTGCTTGTATCTCATTGTTGTTCCCTTGGCTGCTCTATTTCATCATCTGGTTGCACCGTTGCTAGAAGTTCTTCTACCACGTGTCACGGCACTGTGCGGTCCGCACTTGTGGTCGCGGTTCCAATGATCACCACAGTCTTTATACCGCAACAAGGCCAAGTCCACGGCCGTATCGAGATTGACAGGTTGATGTAAGATAACAACAGCTCTAATGTCTAAAAAGTGAGTAACAAAATATGCAGGATCCCACGGATTGTGATGTGCGGTCAGGTCATGAATCAGATCATTAAACTTGCTAACATATTCAGCAACCGTTCCTGTCCGACGAAATTTGTTAAACAGGCGCAAGTGGTGTTGCAAATCAGCTCTACCGAATTGTGTGCAAATGGAAGAAGCAAAATCATCAAATTAAACAAGGAAAAATCCACACGGGGAGGCGGAGGGAAACGAATTTGAAAATATCGACAATAGGGTAGGCAAGTGCAGCAGCAAACAGCGCGGCCGATATTGTTTCACAGTTCCGAGCATTAGCTGAACAGAGTTTTGTTTAATGTGCATCAAAACAAGAACTAGCGTGATATATTTTTTGGATGGGGTTAGAAGGCTTTTCTATAGAGTTATTATATAATATATAGTGCATCACCCCATGCGTGTTCATGAGAAACAATAGAAAGCCTTTGTTGGGCAGTTGTTGACTGGCACAGCCAAATAGGCGAGCGGCCGGTGCTAAATGCCGCTCGAGGCCACAGGGCGCCACACCGCGCCATCCCGGCCCACCCCGGGCCGCTCCTTCCCTCCACCTCACCCGGCCCTCACTACTGGGCTGCGTGTGGGTGGCGGCCCACCCAGCCTCGTGAGCCACATGGGACACCTAATGGGAAGGTACACCTCGCTCCACCTATATAAAGGGGTGCCCATGGGTGGGATTAAAACACACCAAAAACATACCAATCAAGTAATTCTCCGAGAAACTTTCCTCAGGGAATTCTCTCTCTCTTGTCGTCCTCTCGCAATGGAGCCGTTCCAGAAAGGATGACGCCTACAAGAGACGACGCACCTGCAACACGCCGTTGCGCTGTAAGGATTCCAACCAGGGGATCTACTTCCGCACTCCCGGCAGGGATAAGGGAACCGGATATCGTCATCGTACACCGTATGTGTATAAAACCTAGAGGATATGCCATTTGTGGATCTTGGATGTCGTGACCAGGAGCTGTTGCACGATGAAGATGGAGGAAGGGGAGACCTGCGAGGACCTTCACGACCTTGAGGTCGGCTACGAGCGCGACTACATCAACCACGTTCCTCTCGGAACGTTAACCGCGTATGGTTTACAAGGGTATATATTCTATACGCTCTGGTCGTTAGTGCATTACTACATAGATAGATATTGGGTATCTGGGTGTTGCAACGTAGGAATTTTTTGTTTTCTGCCACAGAACCCCTTCATTGTGTCCATCTGACCACGCAGCTGGGTGGGAGTAGCCAAGTCATCGATTCAGCGCAGCTTCCCTCGAATCGCCATCTCGTCCATCTATTTACTTCAAATCCAGTGGCTCGTAATGTCTCCCTCTCATCTTAGGAGGGCTTTAATTTGTTTTCTTTCCTTCTCGAAATTTGCCGTAGGCCCTGATGGAAGGCTCACGAAAAATAAGCACGATGTTTCGTCACCGTCAGTGTTGGACGGCTAGGACATGTGATGCCCTATTTGCCGTGATCTTTTTTAGTTTATTCGTCGTGAGTTTTTATTTGCCGTGAGCTTTTTACGTGATTTAACGTGTGTGTTTTATTTGCCCTATACACTTGTTATGTCCTACAGACAACCGTGTGTCCGATGAATTTCTCACGACAAACCTCCAAACCTACGACAAATTATAGAATTCCTATAGTGAGGTTGAGATCACAGCGGTTGTAGCATCGTTGTTGCCCATGTTGAGGTTGCCCAAGAGGTCAGTGATGTTAGGGAAGAAGTCGTCGTTCTCGAACGTCGTGATTGATAGTAGTCACGCTTGAGCGCTCCCTAAGAACATGATCTCCCCTCACCCGTACAGGTTCATGAGAGGCGGGGTTCCGAGGGCCTATTATCCCGATCTGCGGTGCAAGCCGCAAGCTGGGATGGGTAAGGAGATGCCGATGCAATATACTGGAAGGTGATGTGTGCGATGAGTTGTAGTCACGTAGGGTTTGCATCTCGGTTTATATAATGCTGGTCGGTAGGTGGTGGGGCGCAGCCACGTTTTAGTCAACACATCCCACGTTCCAAAAGGTCAGACTAATAAAAGTTTCTGTTAGTGACTCTTAATTAATTTTCCCGAACAACAAAATAAAGATTGGCTCGGCAAGGTCTGGCATCAGAGGAGGAGTTGGCGGGGTCATGAAGAAGAGTACGGACCCGGGAACCGGGTCATGAAGGAGATAAGTGATGTTGGCGGGTACTCTACTCGTTTACCCACAACGTCTTCACGAGAGAGATTCCTCTCAGGCCAGGTGCGGCTCGGGAACAGAAGTCAACTAAGACCAAGTTGGTGAAAAGCACATGGGATACAAGTGTCGCCCCCATCCTTGCGCCTGCACTGAACATTCAAGGCAGCACGGGCGCTGTAGTCCCGACGTGATAGCATGCGCCCTATGGTGTACCTTGCCATCAATTGATGTGTAGCACCGCCCACGGGCAAGGAGTGGCCCACGACACCGTCCACAGAGGAGATTCGTTGGGGCCAAACGAGGCCATGGCCTGCCAAGGTTTCCTGTAATAATTACTACTACTCGTATGCATCTAAGAGCACATCCACTCGTTAGGTGTTCCTAGGCCAAAATCCGGCGCTATTTAGCGCCAGATTGGATGAAACTTTCATCCTGGGAACGACCATTTCCCACTCGCGTTCCCATGCATGGTTCCCAGGCGACGCAAAATCGGCGAGTTTTCGCCCAAATTAGGCTCAAATTCAAATAGAGTTCGGCGTAGTTACGCATAAATATGAATATAGAGCAATGTTCAGCATAGTTCGGCATTAAATTAAACATAGTTTGACCTAGTTCGGCCAGATCATGCTTGACATCTATGTGTTGCCCTTGTGTGTCCATATGTGCTCAACCAGATCATCCTGCAGCTGTTGATGCACTACAAGGTCTCGGATCTCCCGACGCATGGCCATGAATTCAACCCACGATGGCGGCACCTGGTGACCAGGCTCGACAAGGGGTCCCTGTTTGTAGTATGGCTCGTCCTGCTCGACCAAATCCACTAGGTCCTTCCTCTCATCCTCAATGATCATGTTCTACAAGGTCGCACAATAGTTCATCACTCCCCACATTTGATCTTTCGACCAGGTTATTCATGTTCCTTGGAAAACTGAGAATCCTTGGGGATAATCCAGTTGAGATAGTCTTCACAAATGTTGGCCATCTTGGATGGATGCCATCTACAAGATAGTATCCCTTGTTGTAGTGGTGACCATTGATCTCAAAGTCCACAGGGGGAGCATGGCCCTCAACAAGCTTGGCAAAGACATTTGAGGACCGGAGGACGTTGATGTCGTTGTTCGATCCTGCCATGCCAATGAAGGAGTGCCAAATCTAATGATCATGTCTAGCAACTGCCTCGAGTATCACAGTGCAACCTCCTTTGTGACCTTTGTATATTCCTTGCCAAGCAAATGGATAGTTCTTTCTAGTGCCAATGCATGCAGTCGATGCTTCCAAGCATCCCAGGAAATCCACTACTTTCATTGACTGCGAGGATCCGAGCAGTGTCTTTAGCATTTGGTGTTCTCAAGTATTGTGGCCCAAACACTACAATCAGTTCCCTGCAGAACCTGTACAAGCAATCAATGACGGTGGACTCGGCCATGCGGAGATAGTCATCGACACTATCACCGGGAGCTTCGTATGCAAGAAAGCTCATCTCGGCAATGCCCATAGTTATAGACTTGGGTTGATGGGAAGGGAGAGCGCTGGTGATTTCATCAGCCTAAAAGACAAATAAGAGAGATGATTTACCCCGGTTCAGACCCTTATAGAGGAAACCCTACTTCCCGCTTGTCTGTTCATATTATCAATGGAGAGTATAAACTCGTTGAGTCAACTAGATACGATCTTACTGAGAGAGAGGGGCGTGTGTATTTGATGTCTATTGTCTAGATCTATTGTGGGGTTCGGTCTATTGTGGGGTGCTATTCGATGTCCTCCTTGTTGGCCCCTCCTAGCCTTTATACATGGGGAGGCTAGGTCTTAGGTACCAATACGAGTTGGTTACAAGTTGGTGTTTGTATCTAGTGTAGTCTTGGACTTTCCTTGTCTTGTATGCTTGGAGTTGGTGTCCGATGGGAGTAACCGTTGAGACTACACTTGGGTAGGCTCAAAGTTATTTTTCTATCGACTCTATTGGAGGATTTCTGTTTTTTCTATTGGCTGTGCGGCCAACGCTCCTGATGGGAGTAGCCCCCAAGGCTACGTTCAGGTGCTTGCATCCGAGTGTAGGCTCAGAATCATCTTCATTCGAGGAGGTGCTCGACTCAGGTCTTCTTTCTTGTTTATGTAGATATTTTCCTATCGACTATGTTGGAGGACTTGTTCTTTCTTTCGTGTGCGCGGACAATGATGATCTTCTTTCCCGAGGATATGTTGGGTGCTTGCATCTGAGCATAGGCTCAAAGATGATCTTCATCCGAGGAGGTTCTCTACTCGAGTCATGTAGCTTTGCTTTTATTTTGACTCCGTAGGAGGAATATTCTCTATAGAATAGGAGCACTGTAAGTTCAATAAGTTTGTCAGGAGGATTTTGATTTAAGGAGTCTGGTGCATGCGATGAATCGGGAACCAGTTAAATTGCTATTGGGCAAAAACATCGTGAACCTTCTCAAGCTCAAGTCCCTTGACTCGAACCTTGTATATGCTGGCATAATTCAGCTCGGTCCGCGGAGGTCTTATCGAGTACTGAATTCTAGTTTTATGTTTCGAGTACCCAGCGTGTCCGTTTGGACTTTTCATCATATCGTTGATATGGAAATTGAAGGGGATCCACAACAGAAAACAAAAAATTTCCTACGTTGGAACCCCAAAATTGCCTAGGATCTATCTATGTAGTAATGCGGTAACGGCCAATGCGTAGAGAATACATAACCTTGTAGACCGTACGTGGTTAACGTTCCGAGGGGAACGTGGTTGATGTAGTCGTACTCGTAGCCGACCTCAAGGTCGCGAAGCTCCTCGCAGGTCACCCCTTGCTCCTTCTTCATCTTCATCGTGCAGTAGCTCCGGCTCACGACATTTAAGCGCGCCAAGTGTTGCGCCTCGTGTCTTCGTACACATCCGGTGCACGATGAGACCTCCGGCTCCCCGATCCCGCCGGGAGTGTGGAAGTTGATATCAGGCTAGGAATTCCTACAGCGCAACGGCGTACTGCAGGTGTGCCTTGTTCGCGCAACCCAAACTTGGGGCCATGGTCACAAGGGCTAGAGAGAGAGGGAAGGAGGAAGTTAATCAAAGAACTTCTCCAAATATTGGTGTGTCTATTCCCACCTATGGGCACCCCTTTATATAGGGGGAGGGGGTGTGCCCTCCCCTTTGGGTTTCCCATGTGGGACTAATCAAGGGAGAGGGGGAGGCGCATGGGCCTCATGGGCCAGCCGGCCAGGGGTGGGCCCCACCCCACGCACAACCCTAGGCTGGCCGGGTGGGCCCCCTTGAGGTGCCTGGGCCTTGGCCCTTTCGCCCTTGGCCCTTCCGTCCTTCGGGTTTCCCTCATGGGCCTTTTTTCCCTAGGAAGTTTGGCCCATTAGTGGAATACCTCTTCCCATTAGATTTTAATATTATATTTAATATTAATTACATTAATTAATATGTAAATACATATTAAAAAATACGTCTTGACCCGAAACACCTTTCGGTTCCCTTTCGATTTCCTCCGAACTACTTCGGATCTTTCCCGGAATGATTCCGGTCCTTTATTCTTTCTCCGTACAACTTCGGATCTCTCTGCAGAACAATTCCGGCTTTCTCTTTCTCTACTGTGATTCCGTCTTACGAATGGTCGCTCTCATCGTACCCTTAAGTGTATCCTCTCACGGTTCGGGAATGCTCTAGACATGATTTGTATCAATAATCAATAGAGGGACCAGGGATGTCCATGTGACCCCTATGCATTCCTGATGACAAAGTGGTTTGAACCACTAAATGTAGGATCCAATTCCTTTTGTTTCTCGATACGACTTGTCCGATACCCGTTCATTCTTATCACATACCTTGTTCAATCTCGTTCATAACAAGTTATGTTTTCTTGTTACCGTGATATTACATCCCCGTGACCGAGTCACATGTTGCAACATTTATGGATGTAATCTCACCAAGCCGGCCTTATGTATCTTTACCCATCATGTGGGTGAACAAATCCCGGTCTTGTAGTCACATGTCATCTACTGTTCCTTTGGAATACCCAACGTACACCTTTATGGCCACCGTATTACCAGATGACGGTTGATGCATTCTAAGCAGCCTCGGGAAACAGTGAGTAATATGAGTTCACGGTCTAAGGAAAAGGAGTCTAGGTATAGCTGTTGCAACAATGAACTATATGACTTGATCGTGTCGTAATCCTTCGAGGAATGTCCAATCACATCATTCTCCAATGATATGACCCCGTTGTCAATTGGCATAAATGCCCATGATCTTGAAACCCAGATCATCCTCATGACCAACGAACTAGTATGAATAGAGGCTACTAGGGACTTTGTTGTTTCGTACCACACCTGTACCAATGTTTCTACTTGGTACAGTTATAGCACAATATGAAACTATTATAAACTAATTGAAATATGACAATAAAAACCTATTTATTATTTGTCTCTATGGAATATCTCCTTCAGTCTCCCACTTGCACTAGAGTACGAATAATCTAGCTTGCATTTTACTCATATAAACCATATACCATATGCGTTTACAGATCATGCATGCTCATGGGAAACGTCATGTCCATGTTCTGTTTTACCAGATCATTATGTCTTTTGCAAATCGTTAATGTCTTCCTAATTTTGACATTCACACCATTATCATATAATGGGTCGAAATATTTGTTTGGCAACAAAGTGAGACTTTGTTTCTAGTATTTATGATGACGGTCGTTTTCACCGTTGTCATCTAAACTTCGAAACACACTTTGCTATCCTTTGTGTATATACTATAGTCATGGCAGTAGAACGAGGCCGGATTCCAGGAGCTTACAGTGACGTTAGATCAACCTCGAGGGCTTTCTCATGGGCACTGGGCCCTAGGACACATCATTCTATGTTAAAAGCGAACTAGCCCCGCCATAGCATCATACATCACATCAGATGTAGCCTCTATACTGTAGATCCTAGTGCATGAAATCTAGGTCCTTTCGATAATCATACATCACAAGCTGATTTGCTCCCACTCAAATCATACATCACAAGCTTATTTTCTCCCACTCAAATCTAGGTCCTCTCGATAATCTTGGACATTCCAAAAATCCTTGATCACCATCAGATTGAGAATTCCAATTACGAGACTTCAATATCCATATATTTCTAGTGTAAATCCAAAAGACTTAAGCATCACTACTGTTGTAGTCAACTCCTTGAATTTGTCCAAACTTGTGACAAATCGAGCTTTTTGTCATTTATTAAGTTTCATTTCCTTCTTATGACTTTGCAGTCATTCAGAAATATTAAGTAAACTTCTTTACTTTAATAAGATCAAGTAACATGTTACTTTGCAATCTTGAATGTAACTTAATATAGGATTTTATGGCTCCTAGTCATTTCTCGTACTCAGGTCCATCACGCTTCTTTGTAATTTGTAGGTATGTCTTGTTCAAAACATGACAAGTGAATCAATAATATAATTCCACAAACTTGTAGAATATATAGTTGAATCCTACTTTATTTAGTAAAAGTATTTATTTGAAACTTTATGATCATTATCATTGGTTTCTCCTCTATTTGTAGAGTTTGGATTCACGAAACAAATTCCGCTGCGCCACTCAACAATCTGGAGGTAAGGTCAAATACCTTGTTTGATATTTTACTTTCTTCCACCTGTATCTTCATCAAGACACATCAACTTAGGACAACGGCAGGTTTGCCCATTGTGGACGATGCATTCATAGATTCCTAAGAATGCTCTACAAAGACTTGTTTATTCGCCATGATTTCGACTTAGCGAAATCTCTAGAAACTCAAACTTGCCATAACACTTATGGTGTTGTTTCCACGAATCTTTTAGATGTTCCTTTGTATTTCAAATGAGTGTTTGCTTATTTTGATCTTTAACTCTAAACGATAACTATAACCCCTATAAGAGATGATATTATACCATATGTATCTTAATACATAATGATTAAGATGTTTAGACATTTCAACACAGTTTGAATTTGTCCAATTATCATAATTTGCGAAAAATCTTTCACAAGTCCCTTTTATTCTAAACTTAACTTGAATAGTTTAGTCATGTCAATCAAATCTAAGAGACTTCGTATTCTCATTAATTTCAATATCCTCTTATTGTTGTAAACTCATTTGAACAATTCAAATCATTTCGAACTTATGTTTCATTAAGTAAATACGCTTATTCACTTAGGTCCACAATAAATGATTTCCTCTACTTGTTGAAAATACGATACATCACTATGTATAAGTTTCAACATTTCTTCGCATATCACTGTTTTACCAGAATGCGGAGTTTTAGTCATTCTGCCCAAGAGGCAGGGTTTTGCAAAGTCTCTAGATCAAGCATCTAGGACCCCGATCTTCATTTAAAATGAAGAACATGTAATAACCATAATGACTTAAACTATAGTGTCATTTTATTATTAAAATTTGGATATCTTTTAGCATTCTAATCCTTTAATAAATGTTTAAACCATTATCATTAACATAGTGATGAGAATAACTTATTTATAATCATAATATGACCATAAGGTATTGTTCATAAGAATAGTACAAACTGGCTTGTAACTTGTTCATATGAATAATCGTCTCGCCAAAAGCAAGACACACAAACTAGGATTACAAAATTATATTCAAGTCCACTAATCCAAATGACAAACTTTGAAAGAAGAGGTGATGTTGGCCATTAATTGTTTTGCTTGCCGTCATCAAGTCATGTTGCCTCAAAACCAGCAATTCTCAAGCAGATCCTCCTGTTTTCACAAAACGGGATAAGTATCAAATACTTTGCAAACTACAACGAGTTTTGCAAGCATAATTTGTATATCTTACATATACCTTTTCATTCATGACCTCCATTGCAATCAAGCCCTTCTAATAGTTCTCAACTCTAATGCAAGATCGCTAAGTGATTTTCCAAATATTCTCTTTTCATCCATGATGGAGGAAAACCCATCCAATGGCTCATACTCTATGTGCCTTATTCTGTAGAATACAAAATGTAGCCCAACTCTCAATTGAATGGAGAATGGCTTATTGGATGATTATGGAAAAAACACAAATATTCCGTAGTCATCGAATTATCTCCTAATGGTTATTGTATCAAGAAGAGAACATCACCTTTTACGAGGATATCCCTCAGGCGTGGGTATTAAACTATGAACTTGGACCCTTTTGCTAAGTTCCATATGAAGCAATATATTCTCATGGTCGCAAAGGACCTCAATGGGATAGGCCAAGGTCTACTAAGATATTTTCAAACAAACATCTAGACTAAGTTCATAATAAGAGATCAATTTATAATTGGTCTCCACTAAAATTGTATCCCCTAGACGATTTTAGTGATCACATGATCCCTATCCTCTGCACCTCCCCCGATCGTCATAGCCATTAGTGCATTATAAAAGGTAGACATTTAATAATGCCAATCACATCATCCATGTGACTCATGCTCGATCTTTCGATCTCTTGTGTTTCGAGGCCACGTCTCTCTAACATGCTAGGCTCGCCAAATCTAACTTGTGTGTATTCACCGTGCAACATGGATTACACCCACTGTTTGGGAACGTAGATATGTCTGTCACCCATGCCTGTACCATGGATCACCTCATACCGAAGAACTTTCTTGGTGGTGCACACACAAGGGGAACACGGAACATTGGAATTAAATAAGGATTATCTTATTTGCTACCGTTGAGTATCTAATACTAGCACACAATAAGATGTAAAACAACTATCAACATCATATTTATAATGTGATATGATATGGTGCTTCTTGCGCCTTGATCTACATCGAGCGCTCCAAAATTGAAGGGGATCCACAGCAGAAAACAAAAAAATTCCTACGTTGGAACCCCAAAATTGCCTAGGATCTATCTATGTAGTAATGCGGTAACGGCCAATGCGTAGAGAATACATAACCTTGTAGACCGTACGCGGTTAACGTTCCGAGGGGAACGTGGTTGATGTAGTCATACTCGTAGCTGACCTCAAGGTCGCGAAGCTCCTCGCAGGTCACCCCTTGCTCCTTCTTCATCTTCATCGTGCAGTAGCTCCGGCTCACGACATTTAAGCGCGCCAAGTGTTGCGCCTCGTGTCTTCGTACACATCCGGTGCACGATGAGACCTCCGGCTCCCCGATCCCGCCGGGAGTGTGGAAGTTGATATCAGGCTAGGAATTCCTGCAGCGCAACGGCGTACTGCAGGTGTGCCTTGTTCGCGCAACCCAAACTTGGGGCCATGGTCACAAGGGCTAGAGAGAGAGGGAAGGAGGAAGTTAATCAAAGGACTTTTCCAAATATTGGTGTGTCTATTCCCACCTATGGGCACCCCTTTATATAGGGAGAGGGGGTGTGCCCTCCCCTTTGGGTTTCCCATGTGGGACTAATCAAGGGAGAGGGGGGAGGCGCATGGGCCTCATGGGCCAGCCGGCCAGGGGTGGGCCCCACCCCATGCACAACACTAGGCTGGCCGGGTGGGCCCCCTTGAGGTGCCTGGGCCTTGGCCCTTTCGCCCTTGGCCCTTCCCTCCTTCGGTTTTCCCTCATGGGCCTTTTTACCCAAGGAAGTTTGGCCCATTAGTGGAATACCCCTTCCAATTATATTTTAATATTATATTTAATATTAATTACATTAATTAATATGTAAATACATATTAAAAAATATGTCTTGACCCGAAACACCTTTCGGTTCCCTTTCGATTTCCTCCGAACGACTTCGGATCTTTCCCGGAATGATTCCGGTCCTTTATTCTTTCTCCGTACAACTTCGGATCTCTCTGCAGAACAATTCCATCTTTCTCTTTCTCTACTATGATTCCGTCTTACAAATGGTCGATCTCATCGTACCCTTAAGTGTATCCTCTCACGGTTCGGGAATGCTCTAGACATGATCTGTATCAATGATCAATAGAGGGACCAGGGATGTCCATGTGACCCCTATGCATTCCTGATGACAAAGTGGTTTGAACCGGTAAATGTAGGATCCAATTCCTTTTGTTTCTCGATACGACTTGTCCGAGACCCGTTCACGTATCACATACCTTGTTCAATCTCGTAAATAAAAAGTTCTGTTTTCTTGTTACCGTGATATTATGAAACGGTACAACCCGCAAGGATTGCACCTCTATGTATCACGCCAATCCCTGGATCGGTTCATTGGCATACATAGTATCGATAGATATCAAAGAATTATCAGTGCATCATTATTACAGCGATATGATCCAGAATATTGCATTTATTACAGAGTTTGCAAAGCATAATGCTCGCTCAAATAAACAAATGGCAAATAGATAGCATAAATAAAGTAGCTCCAATCTCCATTAGACGCCACAGGCGGACAAAATGTTGAGTGGAGGATCGCAACCAACACTACTACTCAGAGTAACCGGAAGAGTAACCTGCAACATGAAACGTAACAGCCCCGAAGGGTCAGCACTTGGAATGCACTGGCAAGTGGAACAATGAGAGAAACAGTAAGGCTAATAGCTATATGCATATCTGGCTTGTGGGGTTCAGGCTTAGTTGCAGCAGCAAAATAGTTTATCCTAACATTTGTAAATCTTTTGTAAAGCATTTAATGTTCAACAAACAACCCAATTAAGTTTCAACCACAAGTTTTAGCAATTACAAGTTAGAATGAATGAGAACATGTCATAGCACCCACAATTCAGCAACTCAAACGTCCATTACCGGGGACACGGCTAAGCACTTAGTTTTACACCCTGCAGGGGTTGCACACTTTACCGGGAATATTCCCCGCTGACGTGTGGGGTCCGGCTGACGTGGCGCTGACCATACCCTTGACCGGTCAGCGGTTGACTGCCAGTCAACAGCCGATCTGAGCCGTTGGCTCGGGATCCGGCGGCTGGGAGCGCACGGCGGCGTGCTCACCTGAGCTGGCGGCGGCGGCGGTCGGCGGTGACGGTCGGCGGCGTTCCGGCGGGGTTTGGCGGCGGCGGAGTGGCGGATTGGGTGCGGCGAGAAGTGGCGGGTGCTGGGGCGGGGTTGGGGCGGTCGCCAGCGACCTCGGGCGGCGGCGATCCCCGGCTGAAGCGACGGCGGCGGGCGGCGACTCCGGCGAGCTCGCAGGCAGCCCTGCGTGTGGTAGGGCCGAAACGTGTCAGAAAAGGTGCAATGCGGCGCTGCGGTGCTGCTCGGCAAGAAGAGGGAGGAGGGCGAGGTGTCCACGGCCCTTACTGGCGGTAATGGCGACCGGCAGCGGCGAACTCCGGCGAGAAATCGCCGTGAGGTGGCGGCGCGATAGATAGGTCTTGAAGGGGGAAAAAGACGGCGGTAGCGAGCTCTATATGGAAGGACTGAGAGGCGTGAGGATCGAGCCGAAATCCCGGAAAAATCGGACGGGAATCATGGAGGCAGTTCGTCTCTGGAACGAACTGGCGTCGGTGACGTCCTGGTCGAGCACGAGCGGCTCGTGCGGCTGGCTGGCGGGGCCCGCCTGTCAGGCGGAAAAAAAGAAAAGAAGAAAAGCTAAAGGAAAAAAGAAAGGAAAAGTAGGGAAGAGGGCTGCGCGGCATTGGGCCGCTGTCGGGCCGGTCTTGCTCGCCCGCGGCAGCTGCGGCGGCTGGGCCTCTGGCGGTCCGCCGGCTGGGCTGCCCGCTATAACCTTTTTTTTCTTTTATTCTTTTCCGAGCCGCTGTCTGCTTTTCTGAATTTTCTGAAACTGAAAAACAGTCCACACTAAGACTAGTCTAACTTTTATTCTACAGCTCCGATTCGAGCGAAACAAAATCCTACGGGTTCGTAGAGACGAGCTCTACGCAACCATGCATCTGGAATGACCACAAGGGGTCTCTCTTGCAGATGCAAGGAAAAAGTCCTAGTAGGCTTGCAAAAGGGATGAGCTAGCAAAAAGGGAGGTGTTTTGGCAAAACCTTTAGAACTGAATTTTTTTGCAAAGATATTCATGATGCAATGACATGTATGTATGCAGTGCCAAATCTAAAATTTGGGATGTGACAAGACTAACCCCCTTAATATGAATCTCGTCCTCGAGATTCGCCGTGGCTAGCAAATAGGTGCGGGTGGTCCTCTCGGAGGTCGTCCTCTCGCTCCCAGGTGGCTTCCTCTTCGGTGTGATGGCTGCATTGCA
This sequence comes from Avena eriantha, assembly GCA_910589775.1. Lineage (NCBI taxonomy): Eukaryota > Viridiplantae > Streptophyta > Magnoliopsida > Poales > Poaceae > Avena > Avena eriantha. The sequence goes on along the minus strand of OU342742.1, from coordinate 116,169,526 downwards.
CCTTGCAAAACCTGATCATCTTGTTGCGTGTAAATCTCTCCACTGTTTCCAAGATCTTGACCGGTTTCTCCTCATAGGTCAGGTCACTCTCTAGCTGAACCTCATCTAATGGCACGGTATCCCTCAACGGTGTATCTACCATCTCCGGGTGACATTTCTTCAGCTGAGACACATGGAACACGTCGTGAACAGCGGATAGAACCTCTGGATCTGCAGCTGGTACGCAACCTCTCCTTTGCGTGCCAGGATCTTGTAGGGCCCTATAAACCGAGGTGCCAGCTTGCCCTTAATCCCAAATCGCTTAATTCCACGTAGTGGCGATACTCTGAGATATGCTCGATCTCCAATCTCATACGCCACTTCCTTGCGCTTAGAATCAGCATAACTCTTCTGTCTCGATTGTGCTACCTTCAGCCTGTCCCGAACCAAGCTAACCTTCTCTTCAGCATCCTTGATCAAATCTGGTCCAAACAGTTGGCGTTCACCTACTCCATCCCATAACAATGGTGTTCTGCACCTCTTACCATATAGTACATCAAATGGTGACGTCTTGATGCTGGATTGGTAGCTGTTGTTGTAGGAGAACTCGGCATAAGGCAAATTTTCATCCCAACTAGCGCCATGAGCCAAGGCACAGGCTCTCAACATGTCCTCCAAAATCTGATTCACCCTCTCGGTCTGACCATCCGTCTGGGGGTGGAAGGTTGTGCTAAACTCCAACCTCGTTCCCAATGACTCATGTAGCTGGCGCCAAAAGTGAGAAGTAAATTGGGTGCCTCTATCTGACACAATGCTCTTAGGAACTCCATGCAGGCACACAATTATGTTCATGTAGATCTTGGCTAACTTAGCACTGGTATAAGTGGTCTTCACGGGTATAAAGTGAGCTACCTTGGTCAAATGATCCACCACTACCCAAATGGAATCATATCCTGACTTGGTCCTGGGTAATCCTGTGATAAAGTCCATTCCAACTCTATCCCACTTCCATTCAGGTATCGGTAATGGTTGTAGTAACCCTAATGGCTTCTGGTGCTCGGCCTTCACTCTACTACAGACATCACATAGAGCAATATATTCTGCAATCTCCCACTTCATGTTAACCCACCAAAACCTTTCCTTCAAATCCATGTACATCTTCGTGTTACCTGGATGTATAGAGTATGGCGAATTATGAGCTTCCTGGAATATCATCTTCCTAATCTCCGGATCGTTGGGCACGCACAAGCAGTCCTTGTACCATAGCATCCCTTGATCATCCTCGCGAAAACCTTCGGCCTTGCCCTTGGGTATGTTTCCTCTTATCTCCTCCAGGTCACTATCCTTCTTTTGAGCTTCTCTAATCTCGTCCAGAAGCATTGGCTTAACTTCCATTGTCGCCAAGTATCCCTCGGACACTACTTCCAACCTGAGGTCCTTGAGTTGTTCACACAAATCCTTGGGTAACTCCCCCGCTGTCAGGCCATTAGCATAAACCTTGCGACTTAGCGCATCCGCTACAACATTGGCCTTCCCTGGGTGGTATTGCAAACTCATGTCGTAGTCCTTTATGAGCTCCAGCCATCTCCTTTGTCTCATATTCAGCTCCTTCTGAGTGAATATGTATTTTAGACCCTTGTGATCCGTAAACACATCACAATGCTTACCCATCAGGTAGTGCCTCCATACCTTGAGCGCGTGCACAACTGACGCTAATTCCAAATCATGCGTGGGGTAATTCCTCTCGTGATGTTTGAGTTGGCGTGAGGCATAGGATACTACTCTTCCATCTTGCATCAATACACTACCCAGTCCTTGACGAGAGGCATCACAATACACTTGGAAATCCTTCTGAATATCTAGCAAACACAGGATAGGTGCGGTCACTAGGCGCTGCTTCAGTTCCTGGAAACTAGCTTTGCACTCCTTGGTCCATTCAAACTTCTTCTCCTTCTTCAGTAGTTCAGTCATTGGCTTTGCAATCTTGGAGAAGTTCTCTATAAACCTCCTGTAATATCCAGCAAGTCCCAAGAAGCTCCTAATATCGCCCACATTCTTGGGTGACTCCCATTCTGTAACTGACACCACCTTGCTTGGATCAACTGCGACTCCTTTGCCTGACACCACGTGCCCAAGAAATCCAACAGTGTTTAACTAGAATTCACACTTGCTAAACTTGGCATATAATTTATGCTCCCTCAGCTTTTCCATAATTAGTCGCAGGTGTTTCTCATGTTCAGCATCATCCTTGGTGTATATCAATATGTCATCAATGAATACCACCACAAACTTATCCAAGTACTCCATGAATACCTTGTTCATCATGGTCATAAAATATGTCGGGGCATTTGTTAGTCCAAAAGACATAACTGTATACTCATATAACCCATACCTAGTGGTGAAGGCGGTCTTGGGTACGTCTTCCTCACGGATCTTCAATTGGAAATACCCCGACCTTAAATCAATCTTGGAAAACACATTTGCTCCTTCCAATTGATCAAACAAATCATTTATATTGGGCAATGGGTATTTATTCTTGATAGTTACTTCATTAAGTGAGCGGTAGTCAACCACCAATCTCTTACTACTGTCCTTCTTCTCCATGAATAGAACAGGCGCGCCCCAAGATGATGAACTGGGCTAAATAAATCCCTTGTCCAATTTCTCCCTAAGCTACTTCTTTAACTCCTTCAGCTCCTCCACATCCATCTTATACGGCCTCTTGGCTATCGGTCCTGTTCCCGGCATCAAGTCAATAAGAAACTCCACGTCCCTGTCAGGTGGCATCCCTGGCAGCTCGTCCGGAAACACATCGGGGTACTCCTTTACTACAGCCACATCCTCTAGGCTAACCCCCTTAAGAGAGTTCAACTTGGCCACTCCAGTACTGAAGGGCGACTAATATCTGATCCTTACTCCCTTTGGTGTGGTGAGTGAAATTGCTCGTTGAGCACAATCTATCTGACCCTGATGCTCCGACATCCAATCCATGCCCAATATGACATCTAGACCCTGGGATTCTAGTATAACCGGGTGTGCAGGGAATGCATAAGCACCAATTTCTAGTGTCAATCCTCGACGCGCTGCACTAGCTATCATCTCTCCCCCAGGGGAACTTACTCTAATAGATCATCTAAGGGCCTCGGTAGGTAATTTATACTTATCCACAAATGCCCTTGATATGAATGTATGCGATGCACCAGTATCGAAAAGAACAAATGCGTTGTGGGTATTGATTGGGAACTTACCAACCACTAGCTCTGGTTCATTCTGAATCTCCTCGACGTTCACATGGTTGACCGTCGCCTTCTGGTTTGCATTGGGCTTGCTTCCTGCTTCAATCTTCTTCTCTGGGCAGTTATCAGCATAGTGCCCCATCTTCTTGCACTTGAATCATTCCACTTCACTGAGATCCCTCCTGCCAGAGCGGTTGTGTCCATTGTTCCTTCCAGAGTTGTTGTTGTAGCTCTTGTGGCCATTGTGGTGGTGGCCATTATGGTGGTGACCATTTCCTCCACGGTGGCGGTTGTCACTCCTGTGACCCTCGTGGCGATGTCCACTACTACCACGATGGTTACGGTCATCTCCCCCATGCTTAGAGTATCTAGAGTGTCCTTCATAAGAGGTGCGAGCACGGTGGTGTGATCCTGAGGAGTGGTGGCTACTCTTCCACTTACGCCTTTCCACCTGCTGCTGTTTCCCTTCCAGAATTCTAGCCTTGTCCATCAGCTCCTGAAAAGTCGGACAATAAACCACAGATAGCTGAAGTGAGAGCTCATCACTGAGACCATCCAGGAACCTCTCCCTCCTCTTGGCATCAATGTCCACATCCTCAGGGGCATAGCGGGAGAGATTGTTGAATTCCTCTATGTCATCCGCCACAGTACGGTTGGTCTGGTGCAGGTTGCGGAACTCCTTCCTCTTCAGGCTCATGGTCCCGGCAGATACATGGTTTGTCCTGAATCCTTCCTCAAACATAGCCCAGGTAACTGTCTCCAGCGGGTGAGTAATCTAGAAGGCACCCCACCATGAGGCAGCTGATCCCTCTAGCAACTGAGCAGCAAACCTCACCTTCTCAGCATCAGTGCATCCAACGGTCACCAGGTCCTTGTTCACAGAACGAAGCCAGTCGAGAGCAATCATGGGCTCAGGTGCGGAGGAGAATTTAGCTGGCCTCAGCCTCAAAAACCTAGTGAGAGCATCCCCCTGCGGCGGATTGTTCCCGTTGTTGTTGTTGTTGTTGTTGTTGTTGTTGTTGTTATTGTTGTTGTTGTTCTGAGTTGCCATGAATTGCGTCATCACTTGAGTCAGCTGTGCTTGAGCAGCCATGAGCTGAGCCATCTCATCTGGTCGGCAGCGTGACATCTGCGGTTCAGCACAGGTAAGATTAGAGAGAAATAACTACAGATAAGCGATAGCCCTCTACCCATGCAACAAGCTCAAGCCACAACAATCATAATCAATCACCACATGATCAAACACACACAAAAACATCGTTCCAGGTTTTCACTAACAGTATATAGCTACAAAAATAGTTTAGGAACGCTGACAACAGCGTTTGGCAAAGCAAAAAGGCAAAATAAGCAAAACCAGAAAATCTGGCAGAACAGTTCTGTCCTGTTCACGAATTTTTCTGGGCACCTTAAACTCATCAGGAATTTTAGCCAATTTTTTTTCAGATGATACAGGTAAATACGCTCCAGATCCTAAAATATGAGCGCAATCCGAGTTACCAGTAATGAATTAAAAATCGCGCGGTAAAACTGGTCAGGCAGAAATCTGCAGCAATAAAGACACAGAAATTACCCAAACTTGTTCAAAAATCATTTAATAAATCTCACGAAAATTTCTGGAACTTTAAGGTACCTAACTGAGAAATCCAAACACAAAAGCTAATAGTGTAGAAGTTTACATTGATCGATGTCTAAGACTAACGAATATCCCTAACAAAGACTAATTTTTTTGGAGGACCATCTCTAGCTATTTGATGAATAGGTTGCAGTAGGTTCTGGAGTCCATGCGCCGACGCTTCACTCCTGGTGCATGCCACGGTGGTGGTGTGTACACCTCTCCCGAGTCCTCTTCACTTGAGTCCTCGAATTCCACCTCTTCGGGGTCCTCCTCATCACCTCCTTCAGCAAAAGCGCCCGCTGCATCTCCTCCATCATCGTCATCGCTTCCTCCACCATCACTGCCTCCACCATCATCATTGTTACCTCCTCCACCATTGTCAGCATCATCATCATCACTATTCATCGTCATCGTTCCCATCATCACCGTTACCATTGTTTGGTGGAGGATTCTGCTGTGCTTGAAGGGCAGCAATCTGGGCAGCCATGTCCACAATGGTTTGATCATGTTCAGCCACAACTTGATTCCTCTGCTCAATGGTTTGGTTCAGCGCTGCAATGGTGGCATCTCTTCCAATGAGGGATTGCTCCATTGTATTCACAACAGTGTGCAAGGTTTCCATCTCATACCCTTGCAGGTGCACTGTGCCTTGAAAGTAGTCCAGCTCCTCTCTTTGCTGCATCAACTTCTCTTCCCTCTCCCAAGATTTGATCTCCAAGTCTTCTAATTGCTTCACTTGGAGTGGCATGTTGTTCCGATCACCTGTGGTAATCATCACAAGCCCTTGTTCATTCCGACCTCCAAATGCAAGGAAGGGTGAACCTGCTGGTAGTCGGTGTCGGTGGAGGTAGCACAGGCGTGACAGGGTCTCGTGCATGGCCGACTCCACTCCTTGCTCCCAGGTAAGGTACTTCTTGGTGAGGTTCAGGTTCTCAATACCAGGCACAGTGGGGTCTGCAAGAACAATCGCGGTGATCTCCCACACGCGATCTCCAGGCACATAGGTGTTCATCCTTCTCCCTTTGAACATCGGCATTAGCATGCCCAGTGTCTTGTAAAGCTCCGCCAGCTGTCTTGCGAAGGGCCTTGGTGATTGGAGCTCAACGTACTCAACTCTGGTAGCATCTCCCATCTATCAATTGTAAAGAGGAAAGAGTGAGAATAGCAAAAGAAAAGAATTTACTAGAGTGAATGGCATAAGAATAAAGACATAATTTAAAATAGGATTAAGTAAACATAAGGCTTTCCTATTCCAATCCTAGGTCACGATCCTACAGTCAACACACTGCTCTGATACCATCTGAAACGGTACAACCCGCAAGGATTGCACCTCTATGTATCACGCCAATCCTTGGATCGGTTCATTGGCATACATAATATCGATAGATATCAAAGAATTATCAGTGCATCATTATTACAGCGATATGATCCAGAATATTGCATTTATTACAGAGTTTGCAAAGCATAACGCTCGCTCAAATAAACAAATGGCAAATAGATAGCATAAATAAAGTAGCTCCAGTCTCTATTAGACGCCACAGGCGAACAAAATGTTGAGTGGAGGATCACAACCAACACTACTACTCAGAGTAACCGGAAGAGTAACCTGCAACATGAAACGTAATAGCTCCGAAGGGTCAGCACTTGGAATGCACTGGCAAGTGGAACAATGAGAGAAACAGTAAGGCTAATAGCTATATGCATATCTGGCTTGTGGGGTTCAGGCTTAGTTGCAGAAGCAAAATACTTTATCCTAACATTTGTAAATCTTTTGTAAAGCATTTAATCTTCAACAAACAACCCAATTAAGTTTCAACCACAAGTTTTAGCAATTACAAGTTAGAATGAATGAGAACATGTCATAGCACCCACAATTCAGCAACTCAAACGTCCATTACCGGGGACACGGCTAAGCACTTAGTTTTACACCCTGCAGGGGTTGCACACTTTACCCATATGACTTGGTCGACCCGCTCGTACCACGACACGCATATTGAGTCATGATAGGGAGAAGTCCAAGAAGAGACAATTCGGGAAGCAGCTCCCCAAGCCCATCCACGCACCGTTCCAACCCATCACAATTCACTACATCTCTGGATACGAAGAGCTCGGGTCGCCACAACCTATTAAGTCCATCCAGCCACCCATAACTCACTGGCATATGGTCGCACACGGAAGCTACCAAATCAAGACACTAATCATTTCTCAGAAACCTGGGTGGCCATCCACAAGTGAGCTACTCGGGTAAACCATAGACATGGGCCCGGCATTCACGAACCAAGCAATTACCAATCCACCCAGATAGTTCATTAATTAAGTTGTTTTCACTTTCCAAACACGTCCTTTCAAAACAAGCTTTGCCATGGTGTATCCCACCCTCGTCTACATAGCACAGCTAAGCACAGCTACTCACGACGGCTTGCCCAACAAGATAGACTACGACATAGTAGGATATAGCATAGCAATAGATAAGCTTGTAAAAACAAAACAAGCTACAATGCATATAGAAATTAAATAGGACATTTATGAAGCTCCACTTGCCTTGGTAGTTGCCGGAGTCAAAAGCACAGTCCGGACAGTCACACGGGTTACAATCCTCACAATCTACACGAAAGCAATTCAAACAATAAACCAACCACACATAGAGATCAACAGATGCAACACAATACATGCATGGTACTTAAACAAAGCTTCAGTAGCTTGTCCAAGTTCCCTGATCAATTCTACTGCTGGATGATGCATGAGAAAACATTTAATGCAAAGAAAGCGATTTATGCATAAAAGAGGTCTAGTTAACAGGTCTTTAGCCAAAACAGTGCACCAAAGATGTAAATAGTGCAATACGGGTTTGACAAAAATACTACTGGATAGGTACCTCCAAATAGAGCCTAGACCAAAAGGATTTACGTCAAAAAGGTCTACAAAACTTTTTCTGCGAATTAAAAACTACTTTAAGCCTTTCTATAATCTCAGGAAAATACATTCAGTAAACCTGGGATTTTATTGCAGAATAAAATTCTACACGATTTTGTGAATCCAACGATATCTTATTTGCAAATTTTGGCAAAGTAGATCTTTTCCTATGAATTTTTTAAGTTATATAATTTTCTGCCCCTTTTATAAAATCTGAAAAATCCGGGGGAATATTCCGGGGAATATTCCCCGCTGACGTGTGGGGTCCGGCTGACGTGGCGCTGACCAGACCCTTGACCGGTCAGCGGTTGACTGCCAGTCAACGGCCGATCTGAGCCGTTGGCTCGGGATCCGGCGGCTGGGAGCGCACGGCGGCGTGCTCACCTGTGCTGGCGGCGGCGGCGGTCGGCGGCGACGGTCGGCGGCGTTCCGGCGGGGTTCGGCGGCGGCGGAGTGGCGGACGGGGTGCGGCGAGAAGTGGCGGGTGCTGGGGCGGGGTCGGGGCGGTCGTCGGCGACCTCGGGCGGCGGCGATCCCCGGCTGAAGCGGCGGCGGCGGGCGGCGACTCCGGCGAGCTCGTGGGCGGCCCTGCGTGCGGTAGGGCGGACGAAACGTGTCAGAAAAGGTGCAATGCGGCGCTGCGGTGCTACTTGGCAAGAAGAGGGAGGAGGGCGAGGTCTCCACGGCCCTTACCGGCGGTAATGGCGACCGGCGGCGGCGAACTCCGGCGAGAAATCGCCGTGAGGTGGCGGCGCGATAGATAGGTCTAGAAGGGGGAAAAAGACGGCGGTAGCGAGCTCTATATGGAAGGACTGAGAGGCGTGAGGATCGAGCCGAAATCCCGAAAAAATCGGACGGGAATCATGGAGGCAGTTGGAACGAACTGGCGTCGGTGACGTCCTGGTCGAGCACGAGCGGCTGGCAGGCGGGGCCCGCTTGTCGGGCCAAAAAAAAAGAAAAGAAGAAAAGCTAAAGGAAAAAAGAAAAGAAAAGAAGGGAAGAGGGCTGCACGGCATTGGGCCGCTGTCGGGCCAGTCTTGCTCGCCCGCGGCAGCTGCGGCGGCTGGGCCCCGGGTGGGCCTCTGGCGGTCCGCCGGCTGGGCTGCCTGCTTTAACCTTTTTTTTCATTTATTCTTTTCCGAGCCGCTGTCTGCTTTTCTGAATTTTCTGAAACTGAAAAATAGTCCACACTAAAACTAGTCTAACTTTTATTCTACAGCTCCGATTCGAGCGAAACAAAATCCTACGGGTTCGTAGAGACGAGATCTACGCAACCATGCATCTGGAATGACCAAAAGGGGTCTCTCTTACAGATGCAAGGAAAAAGTCCTAGTAGGCATGCAAAAGGGATGAGCTAGCAAAAAGGGAGGTGTTTTGGCAAAACCTTTAAAACTGAATTTTTTTGCAAAGATATTCATGATGCAATGACATGTATATATGCAGTGCCAAATCTAAAATTTGGGATGTGACATATTACATCCCCGTGACCGAGTCACATGTTGCAACATTTTTGGATGTAATCTCACCAAGCCGGCCTTATGTATCTTTACCCGTCATGTGGGTGAACAAATCCCGGTCTTGCAGTCACGTGTCATCTACTGTTCCTTTGGAATACCCAACGTACACCTTTATGGCCACCGTATTACCAGATAACGGTTGATGCAGTCTAAGCAGCCTCGGGAAATAGTGAGTAATATGAGTTCACGGTCTAAGGAAAAGGAGTCTAGGTATAGCTGTTGCAACAATGAACTATATGACTTGATCGTGTTGCAATCCTTCGAGGAATGTCCAATCACATGATTCTGCAATGATATGATCCCGTTGTCAATTGGCATAAATGCCCATGATCTTGAAACCCAGATCATCCTCATGACCAACGAACTAGTATGAATAGATGCTACTAGGGACTTGGCTGTTTCATACCACACCTGTACCAATGTTTCTACTTGGCACAGTTATAGCACAATATGAAACTATTATAAACTAATTGAGATATGACAATAAAAACCTATTTATTATTTGCCTCTAGGGCATATCTCCTTCAGAAAATTTCTAGCCAAGCGCATTCATGTGCGATTACCAGGCCTAACAGGACGGATCCCAGGGTCTTATCTTCGTGTCTATGGACACGACATTCAGACATGTTTTCACGAGGGACGCGGTCTGAGAATTCGAAGTTTTTGTCGACTCTGTAGGAGGTAATTATTTTCTATCGGGTGTGCGACTAGCGCTCCCGATGGGAGTAGCCCCCGAGACTATATTCTGGTGCTTGCACCGCAGCATAAGCTCAGAGCATCTTCTACATCCGAGGAGGTTTCCTACTCACGTCTTGTTTGTATATGTGTAAGTTGTTTTCGTCGACTCCGTTGGAGGATATATTTTCATCGGGTGCGCGACTAGCGCTCCCGATGGAAGTAGCCCATGAGGCTATGTTCCGGTGCTTGCACCAGACCATAGGCTCAGATTTATATCATTTGAGGAGGTACTCGACTCAGGCCTTGCATTTCTTTATCTAGCAATATTATCACGTGTGTGGACAGAGCTCCCGATGGGAGTATCCCCTGAGGCTATGTTAGGATGCTTAGCATCCGAGCATAGACATAGAGGAGGTACCGGACTCGGGTCTTGGCGTAAGTTGACGCGGATGGCGTTAGTTGCCTCCGTTGGAGGACCCAATAGAATAGCTCGATGTAGTCGACATTCTTGCAAAAAAGCCAATATTATAAATCTCTACAAGTCTTGAGTCGCCACTATCTGGCGACCCGATCCTTGGGGACTAGGGGAAATCAAATTCTTTAAGACTCGAGTCGCCACTACTTGGTGACCTGATCCTCGGGGACTGGGGAGTTGAAATTTACAAGTGTCGAGCCACCAGTACCTGGCGACACGAGCCTCAGGGACTAGGGAAATAAAATTCTTTCAGACTCAAGTTGTCATTACTTGGCAACCCGACCCTAGGGGACTGGATACTCTACATACATGGAGAGCTTGGTCGAGCAGGTGATGCAGCTCAATCGCTCCAGCCGACGGTAGCGGGTACAAAGCCCATCAGTTTGACATTGCTATCAATGACCTCTATGACTACCAGCAACTGCGACTAACCAACCGAAGACGAGTCATTGGCAAGAAACCACGAAAATGTTGCTGTTGTGGCCGTTGTGCTTGCATTCACCTATTCGACACCCTTCTCTTTCTCAGCCACGTCGCCCACGGCATCCTCCGTCGCTCCTTCACTTTCCTAGGAGGGGTCGACCTTCTGCTTCTAAGCATCGGTGCTAGGCGCTTCGGACAACTCACCTTTTCTCTTCTTGGAGGTCTCGTCTTCCTCCTCGACGCGGCTCTTTGGGATATTGGCCATGATGGCATGCTTCGCCTTCTTCGTCTGCCCCTACAAAACACGTGCAAAAAAGGTGCATCGGAAATTCTGAGACAAAATCTACGACAATGAAACAAGTAAACCGAACTCGTCACTTACTTGGCGACCAGGATTTTCCTCAATACCATAATAATATACATGGGATTATCTAATTAAGGGCCCAATGGGCGGGATAGACCCGTCCCCATCAGGGTCGCTTGCCGCTGCGGCTTTGATGCTAATTTATGCTTCATCGCGACCTTGGTCATGTAATTAACCGTTAGCCGTTACTCCTGCAAATGGAATTCCCGAAAATTAGCCATTACTATGCGGTAATGTTGCAAGTTACGATTGGGATTTACCAATTTGTAGTTTGAATGCACCCGACAATCCAACTTCTGCCAAATTAGCCACTCGCACTGATGACTCATTCGCCTAAACACGACGATTCGTAATCAACTCAACTCGATTCGCCTGGCGTGACTAAACTACTTCAGCAAACTTATGATTTCCATTCTTCATTGGGGGAGTTCATCACCAATTCGGCTTTCCTCACACCGGGAATTTCCTACTCCGACAGCCAAAATTGAAGCCACGACCAAACCCCTGACACACTCAGGGAGTACTGATGGGAATATGCCATCGGGGTATACCCAAAAGGTGGATTCAACTGGCCCAAGGCCACGACAAGCGGGCTCGCTGGTACGCTGATTGGAAAAGCTACAATTAAGGAGCATGTCAACTGGAACAAAAGGCAAGAAGCATATTTAGGCCCAGTCGAATTAGGTCAAGCCACTAAATCCTTAACTAATTCGGTGTTATCCATGTAAACTCTAGAGAGCTAGCACTATACACCACTAGGAAAAAGCTTATCGGTGGCGCACTTTTTGGCAATTCTGTGGTGCATATTAGATGTGCCACTGTTACCTTGCCACTAAATTTTATTTCTGATATACGCCACAGAAATCTCAAATTTCCGTGGCGCATATTGCCAATATGCGCCACAATTGTTTTTCAAATTTCAAAAAAAGCGGGCCAAATCTCAAATTTCTATATCAATATGCACCACAGAGTGTTTTTTCGAATTAAAAAAAATAGGCCAGATCTAGGCTGGAGGTGGGGGTCGCTGGAGGTGGTGGTGGCCAGAGGTGGGTGGAGGAGGAGGAGGAGGAGGCCGCCGGAGGTCAGGTCGATTAGAAGAGGGCTAGACCGAAGGTGGGTGGAGGAGGAGGCCACCGGAGGTGGTGGCAGGAAGAGGAGGTGGTGGACGGAGGAGGAGGAGAGGTTCGCCAGAGGTGGAGGAGGGGGTCACCAGAGGTGCTGGAGGAGTTCGCCGGAGGGGGAAGTCACCGGGGTGGAGTTCGCCGGAGGAGGAGTCCATGGCCGGAGGTGGAGGAGGAGGTCGCCGGAGAGTGGAGAAGGAGGAGGGAGGAGAAGGGGAGGAATGGGAGGAGAAGGAGAGAAGAGAAGAATTGTAGGAGAGGCAAAGTGGAGAAGAGGAATAAATGAGAGGAGAGAAGGAGAAAAGAGAGGGAGAAAAGGAGAAAATAGAAGGAGAAGGGGCACCGGCGGGATTCAAAATTCGAATGCCCAAAAAATATGTGGCGCATATTGGAAATATTCGCCACAGAATTGTCTCCCTTTTTTATTTTTTTTACATGAAAAAATCTTCTTTTTGAAATACCTTTATACTATTTTTGAATTTGTGGATTCCGTAAAATCCCGGATGGCCTTTGGCAGTTGAATTCAAGTAGGAAATTTCGATACGATCGTTTTGATAGGTAACCAATTTTTCCAACATTGTTTTGATAGATTATGACCATTTTACCGTGCCATGATTATTTTGCAAAATAAATCGAAATTCATGTTTTCCAATTTTCCCTACAAATATACCCCCAGAATATAACTATATCTTAAAGGAATTTTTTTTTGAAGTTTTTATCATTTTCATTTATTTTTTTACAAAACCGAAAAGGTGATCCACACGGGGATGGGGGTGGGATATGTTTTCGACTTTCTGTGGCGCATATGTCTCAAAATTTTACTTTCTGTGGTGCATATGTCGATATGTCCCACATAATCTCCACTTTTTGTGGCGCAATTCTGTCCACCCATACTTGGTTGTTGGTCCCCTCAAATTTATGTGGCGGACTCAAAAATATGCGCCACAGAAACACACATTTCTATGGGGCATATGGGTTGCGTGCCCACATAATTGCCATATTTCTGGGATGCATGCATTTTTATGCGCCACAGAAATAATTCTGTGGCCTACCTGCCGAGCTCGCCACCCTTGTAAACACATTTAGTCAATACATCTAGCAGGAAGTAGGCTATTTACCCTATGGAGGGCTTAACCTTGGTAAAACCCTATGTGCTTCGAATCTCGATCTGTAGATGGCTAACTCTCGTTTTCCCCTATCGACTCAATCGCTACCCCCGTAGCAACTTGCGTGGCCATTCCTATGACATCCATTGACCCGCTCAACTTGGCCATTGATCCGTAGGTGTGCGACCGAGGAAAAGCAAACTTTGGTGCGCAACTCATCACAGTAACACAAGAAGGCTTCGTTGGTGAACTGAGAGCCGTTGTCGGTGATGATGCGGTTGGGCACGCCGAAGCGGCTCGTGATTGTGCGAATGAAGCTGATCGCGGGCTGCACAGGGATGTTGCACATGGGCTGGACCTCCAGCCATTTGGTGAACTTGTCGATGGCCACGAAGAAGTACAGATAGCCCCCGGTCATTCGTGAGAGGGTCCCCACGATTTCCGGCCCCTAGACAGCAAGGAGAGCAGGATAGTTGGAAGACCTTGTGTCGGCTGGTAGATGGACTTTGCATGGAGTTGGCACCCATGTCCGCACCAAATGCTCGTCGTGGGCCAGCGCCATGGGCCAGTAGAAGCCCTGCATAACGGCCTTTCCAGCCAGGGCTCGGGAAGCCACGTGACTGTCGCAGGTACCTTTGTGCAGGGCCGGGCCGACAAAATCCGAGGCCGTGTGCGAAGGTCTAAATGGGACCTATGCCATTAGAAATTTTTAAGTATAACTCGTATATGCCAGAGTATCTTACATAGAAATTGGATATAAAACCCAACTCACTTGGTTAGAGGAGGGGATTAACGATCCAACCGTCCAGATTCAAGTTCTCACGGATGTTAAATTGGGTTTACAACTGATATAAACAAATTTATTGGATAGGAGAGTGGATGTACGACTGATAAAAATTACACATATGAATAAATATATTTTTTAAATATCTGGTTGCATAATGTTTATTTGAGCAACATCATTCTCCTAGTTTTTTCTTGAGATGAAATATTCAATAATATGAACAAAAGAGTTAAACGAATTTGGGATTGAAATAGAACTGGGACGCAAAGATTGGAGAAGAAAATATGCAAGGATGAGGGAACGCATGCACCTACCGATTGATGGACTGGATCCACAAAATTTGTTCTCGCGATGATCAAACGAAGAATGGAACCGCTGGGCGGCGTCACGGAGACTCGACCCAGAAGACGATCTGACGCCGACAGGCAGTGCTCTGGAGTCCTTTCTCGCGTTGTGTGGCTTCGTGGAGGGCGGGAGCGCTACAGTCATCGGGAGACGGGAGTATGGACCATCTAGCGCTGCAAGCTTCTCTCAGATCAACTGTCCCAAGCCGGCCTATTTAATTCCCAGTGGCCACGCGCCAGAATTCTAGTGGAGGAAATGCATTTTTTGCGGCATACCTATATAAACCTGTACTAAAATTTTGGGCCCCAAACTTTTATAGGCGCTATGTGGTTGCACAGTTTGCACTCCCACTGGCTTGGACCTGTGTTCGTGGATGTCCGCCAATAGCTCCCGTCCTTCTTCCTCCGAGATGCACTTCAGACGTACCATGTTCTCCCGTTGCCATTACGTGTCTCCATCAATCAGCACATACATCTTAGATTGGCGAGCTACCTGCTCGGCCTCTTGTGTATCCTCCGGGAGGGCTTTGAATCGAAGGAAGTTAATTGACTCCGCAGCCCATGCTGGGGCGGATCCTTCCATGGTGACGACATTCTTGACTGGGAGTGTTGCCTTTTGCAAGGCTGGGCCTGGGAGGTCTTGAGAATTGGCTCCCTTTTGGTGGCTAGTTGGGACAGCGCATCAGCGGCGTGTAGTTCTTGCCCCGGCGTATATGCTCCATCTCCAGCCCAGAGCGGACGCATAGGCGCTTGGAAAGACTCCGGTATAGACTTTATTGACCGTCATTTCGCTGCTGTTGATGGGACTTAGTTCTGGGTCCCGTATGTCAGCAGGAGTAGAACACAGTGGAAACAAACGCACTGGGTTTGATTTAGAAGATGAGCAACCACAACAGCATCGAAGACCTTGCAGTTTGTGTTCTACTCCTTGTCTTTAATTTGTACTTGTTGACTAGGTGGTTAAATATAAGGTTTGTTCGACTAGTTCCGGTCTAGTGTGTTCATCAAACACCTAGTATACAGTACTCACATTTGGTCTAAACAGGACTTGAACTCATTTTTTCCATGGATCTTATGTTCCTATAGCAATAGACGCGTGCTCGCGAGTGTGCAAGATCAACCGTATCGTGTTGTGGAAAATAGCAGAATGTGACGGGCATACCTGTGTAGCCAATCGGCATGTCCAGTACAACCGCGTAGGGGCTTCGGAAGACTCGGAGATAGACTTTATTTACCGTTATTTCACCGCTGTTGACGTTGGCTAAGTTCTGGATCCGCATGTCGTAAGGAAAAATCTATCTGTTTTTCTCTCTTCTAAAGAGGTTGTGAGTTGGATCCCACATGACACAACATACATATCTATTTGGTTTTATCGCTACTGACAGGGCAAAGACAGGTCCCACATGTAAAACAACGAGTCAAACAGACGACAAGTTAGCCAGACGTAACATTGACCGGTGTCAGATCTCCACGGGAATAGACATAATGAGTTCGTGAAGGCTGGCGGCATCTCGGAATTGGAGGATTTGTAGTGTATAGTCATAATTTCCGCATGAACTTGTGACACAGTTGTAAAAATTCTTATTATATTTTAGAAACTCGTGCATGTATTATTGATAACCTTTTTTGTCGGAGCGCGAGTATATTCCAAACTAATCATTAACAAGTTTGCACGATCAATCATCTCAGCAAAATCTAGGAGAAACAAATAAGCCAGCAACTTGCGGGGAGCAGCGATACTTAATCCATGTGGTCCGATCCGGTCCGAATTATTGTATGCAGTGGGCAATAAATTTTGTAACACTGTATTGTTCTTAGATAATCTTGAGAATATGGTGACTGTATATGCTTAGGGCATCAAACTTTGTTAGATCTCTAATAGGAATAATCATGATGGATTGCATAGAAATTTGTTAGGTCGTAATAGTAAAATCTAATCCATGTGGTCTTGTCCACCAGATCCCTGGAATAATAGTATTTGTGAACAAGTATTCTTTACTTTTTTTCTTTGCGAACAAGTATTCTTTACTTGACTACCGTGTAGACTCAGCGTGACTTAATCAAACGAATCTCTAATTGAAACTGAAGAATGGCGGTAAATATTTGAATATACACTGCGCAGCGCCCATAAATTTGAAGTATGCCAAAGAGAAAATAATTCTGAATGTACAACCTAATTTCCAAGATTATATACTCCCATATATGCGCCATGGACAAGAGATTTTGTTCTTTCATTCATCGCAAATTTCCATCTACTACACCTTTTATTTCCAAATGCAGAGTACCCGTCCTCTGCATCAATTGATGCACACAAAGTTTTATTATTCAGTTCAGAAATATCGGATAGTGTTGATACAAATCTTGGATTCAGTTCAGAAATACTCAGCAATCTAAACATTTTGGATTCTATTATTTGGACGCCACGTAGCCTGGTAGAAAAAATCCTGAGCAACCATCAGGAGCCTTCTTGAAGCATGAAGCGCCATAGCTGGCCATCTATCAAGTCTAACCTCCCAGGTCGCCCCCGCCCATGCGATCACGGAGGACTCATGTTGCCGCCACATAACCTCCCTCGTTCCCATCCCCACCAGGCCACTGCCGACGCCGGCGGTGGTGGCGGCGCCCATCTTGCCAAAGATGGAGGGCTAGTGAGGGCACGTATGGCCGATATCCTCGCGCAGTGGGGCATGTTACTGTGGCTAGGGGTATCGCGTGGAGGATATGATGGAGTGAGGGCGTGGACAACGACAACAGTGCGGGCTGGCAGCGGCGCGACAACCTTCGATGACAGTGGGGCGAGCCCATCTGGGGCCTGATCTGGGCTTAGTGGTGTCTGCCTGGTTGCCTATGATGTGTCGTGGTGTCTGCTGGACATGCGGCTGGATGTTCCCTATTTGGCTTTCCGAGCTCATCTTGTTCTCTGCCGCCGGCCGGTGGAGTGTGGCTGCTGGCTGACATTGAATAAATGTGGCGGTCCTTGGATTCCTCTCTCTCCGTGATGAAGAACTTTTTGACACCGATCATCATTGATACGGAAGACTCCGCCGGTGATTTTCAAATGGAAGACATGCCTGAAGTTTACTATGGCGGATGTTGTTTCGGTTGCGCACAACCACATTTTTTTGGCTGTTTGGTTTCAGAGGGGGTGATGTGAAGCTTTGTGGTTTGTTGCCATCATAGGACACGCCTTAGTACCATCGTGAAGTCAGACGCGAAGAATGGCATGGAAGCTGGGAACTAATGACTGGCAATGAATGTTTAGGTCCTGGCGGTGTAGGGATTGTGGCTTGGTGATCTGTTACTTGGAGCAGCAGAACTGGCAAATGGGGGAGACAACACAAGTAGAATTCACTGTCTAAACCTGTAGGCTAAAAACCCAATGTCTGACCTTAATTGTTTGTCCTTGGTCATGACCTTGTTGAGGGCATTGTTTTGTGAGTGCGAACTTTCTCTAGGGTAAAAACTTATGGTCTTTGATAAGGACGATGATGGCACTTGTGCACTATTCCTTTCTTGGAGGCATCGCTTTTGGACTTGATGTATTTTTGGTGTTGTTTTGGTGGTGTTTGGTATGCTGTTACATGGAACTGGTCTCTGTAACGGGTCTTTTCTTTTATGTAATTTTTTTTGGTTGTGTGCATCTATATTGCCATTAGGGCACCGCATTGTTGCAGAGGCTGAGTATAATTGGAATCTTCGAGATATTAATTCCATTTATCGGAAAAAATGAAGCGCCATAGTTGTATCCATATTCTACACCTAGACGGGGATTATCTACCACATGCGAGTTTTAACTTAAAAGCATAACTTCTGTTAGTGAATTTTATCCGGTTTAAAACCTATTTTCACATGGACATATTTTCTTATTATAGTTTCTTTAGTAAACAAAATTAACTTCGGTTTTAATTTCTGTACGAAATAACCCTTCGTGACTTTGGGAGAAGGAGAACGAACAAAGATCGAATAACACCTATCATAAATTATGATTACATGAAGATACATATGCAAATAATCAAAATTGTGTCCTCTCATACCGGTGTACATAGAACATTTTGCAGAAATATTATCCTGTTGTCTATCAATCCCGATGAATAAGATTTGTCGTTCCTAGTTTAAAAAACTAGAGTTGCCAATGCATGAAGTTATGTTTGCACCCTCAACAGAATTATGTTTGAAACTACTCTACATTTCTAATTGTCTTAATTGTCTTTTATTAGAGGCCAAATATCGTAGGTTAAACAAAATTATAAATCAACACACTTAGCTAAACTAAAGATGTGTGAGCGATAAGGGGCTTCTAGGCGTGAAGTAAACTACCTAACATTGTTTAACTACTAGTGAGAAACAAAAGTCGGGTCTTCATGATCTTATCGTCATCCAACCTGAATAAACCACTAAGATATATCACGGTTGCACTTCCGCGCAACTCAGTTCGCAACACGTAAACCACACACACGTACATTGACGGATATGCCTCACGAGAGCACGCCAGGGGAAATAGAAGACTGGGACCCATCGTAAACTTTAGACTCGCAGGGATATTATCTAGGGTCTGTAATTTTGCCAACATATCAACCATTTTAACTTTCTTGCTATAACACGAGAAGAGTGGAAGTCGCAAAGTTTTGATTTTACCAGTAGACAGGGCTTTTACGGATGTCAATCATGTCTTCGCATTCTTCACCTTGGTCGAACTCGTCAGTGACATCCTTGTGTCACTATACTCATCTTGACTTGTCATGATGTATCCCTAGTTCAAGTGACTAGTAATTCATGCTTGGACAGAAGCCACACATCATACTCGCGGGACCCGTTTGCAACCCGTGTGATGCAGCGCTCGACATCCTCAGGGTGTTCCCCTCATGCTTCTGCTGTGCCATCGCGTGGAACTTGCGTTAAAAGTGAGCATGACGTACAGATGTTACCAGAGAAGGCTGCAAAAGGGACTGCCTCCTCAACTTGTCGAAATAGTCTTTATCTAAAAAACTTGTCGAAATAGACTCATTGACTTGAGACATCAACCGATGGCTCATCTTCTAAGAGTGCATCCCCCATGACTCAAAAGAGATAATTGGGATTCCTTCTGCAACCTTCCACATGAACAACACATGCACTACCGACTTCTATGGCCATTAGGAATCGTGAGTATGAACACCTCCACTATCTACATTTTGTCCTTGCATAAGTTGCAAAGTCTTCTTTCCTTCTACCCTTTATTTATGTATCAAGATGATTGATCAAGTCCGCCAAACCTAGTATATATATTTTCTTGTGGTCACATGTTACTAGCATATTCTACAGCACATCAGACGTAAGTTGGCACGATTATTGATCCTCCGCAAAAATCTAGCAGCAAACGCCAAGCCGGCAGATTTGCACTAAATTTTATGGGCCATATTTGTAGCAAACTCACTATGACTATACATAAGGCATACGGCATCCTTGCTCTTTTATTTGGAGCAGCTAGAAGGAATTGGTATTGTAAGCGACTCAATGACTTGCCGTGAGTACATACATAGTTATTGTTTATCTGACCTTCAACCATTTTGTCTGGTGACTTGACGACTTCCACCAAGCTGGTCTTCATGTCATGAGCTCCTAATATAATCATGGATAAAGTAGTCCCCCAGAAAATCCAACGAGTTACTAACTGCCATAGAGGTAGCGGCCATGTGCATGTTGTAGAGAGTGACTTGACTGAATGGTGGTGTCACTTGGTATGTGCTCTCAGGTTTATTTCCCCGTCTAGTTCAACATCTCTTGTTGTATCCTGACAAATCTAAAAGTACATCTAGGCCATCACTTCCAATTCTCCAACTTCTCTATGGACATCTCTCGCCGTGCATGGCAGTAGCGGCGTGGCAGGAGTGGTGAAGGTAGATGCACCATTGGCTAGGGTTTCGTATGACCATGACAGGACACGAGTGGTTTTTTCTTCCAACAAGTCATAATATAGCACAACAATGGAGTTTCAAGGACGATCATCTGATATAATTGTTCATAGCAACTGCTCCCCCCGGTCTGGTTTATAAGTCTTCCTTGTATCGCTAGGTCGTAAACTTCTGTCACCATTATGCATGAGAAAATTAAGCACGTGTTATTCTATTGAAAGTTTGTCGGTTCTATATTTTCCTTTATCTAAGGGCCTTCTAACTTTTATCCGCCATGTAGTGTTGTTCATATTCCATAACTAGTTGCGTGGACTATATTACAAGTATATAATTCTCATTTGGTGGAAGTGATTGTAGTAATATATGGTAACTTTGACAATGCAGTAATAATATGGTAACTTTGACAATACATAAATGATTTGGTTTTAATGGTAAAACTTCTCTCCTTTCTAGGTGATTTACCAGTATTCCTATTTGCTTTGTATGTGGTCGTCCTACAGCGTATGGAGAATAGAGACCTGTTTACGGAGGTTATATACGGTGGGAGAACTTATGAAGGTTTGTTTTTATCCCAGTCTACAGATCAGTCATCTATCGCCTTACATGTCCTATAAGTTCTCCATTTTTACTTGTATTGCGCCGTTTTTCCTTATCCTTTTTTTCTACAATATGTGCCTCATATATATGGAGGCCAAATGTGAGCTCAGTGTGATGCTAACTTATGGGTTTAATAAAGTGGTATTTGCTAAAAAACTAGCTAGTTTTAGTTACTTCATAACAACTTCATTTACTGAAACTTTTTTTTCATGGGCTGCAAAAGTGATCCTCCTTGTTTCCATCATTTATATATCAGGATGATTGATCACCTCCACCAAACCAATCCTATATTTTTCTTGTGGTGACAAGGTTACTAGCATATTCTACAGGTCATCATACAAACGTGGGCACCAATATTGATCCCCTCCGCAAAATCTAGCAGCACACGATAAGCCAGAAAGTTTGCACTAATTTTGGTGGGCCATATTTGAAGTAACTAATCCATATCAACCTATCGCATGATGCAGACGGCGTCAGTATTCGTTAGTAACTTATTTCTCGTACCTGTCAACTATTGCATACCCATACTGCATCAACACTTGCTAAGTAATCAGTATCGCAAGCGAATCAGTGACTTGATGTGAATACATCGTAGTCACATTGTTTATTTGACCTCCGACCATTTTTATCGGTGACTTCACGCTTTCCACACAAAGTGCCAAAAATAAAGTAGTCAAATTAATAGAGACTATATAGTAGGAGGAAATCCAACGAACTACGAGCTGCCAAATTAATAGAGATGTGTTGCAGCCGTGTGCATGCCGTAGACTTGAAGTCGTAATGTACTCCCCTGAGGATGACTTGGGCGAAGTGTGCTCTCAGGTCTTTTTCACGTCCAGTTGGACCACGTTTTCTCTAGACCATTCTTCCTGCTCCCAATCTGTTCCCTAAAATCTAAGTGTTTGGGTTCTTAATTACGACTCCACCGCCGGATAAAAAAAAGGTAGTGTCGCATATCGTAGTTAGAGTGACACATGTGTCGCTCCTTGGTCAGTCCATACAACATTATGTTGATTCACATTAGTTGATCTCTTTCTCTTGATTCTCTCTGTTTTTATGAACTATCCACAAATATACTAATGGATTAATTAGACAGGGACAGATTTCTGTCGACGTTGTTCAACGATAACTGCTTACGATGCCAGGCATGACTAGGTCGCTACTCCCCATGTACTAAATGAACATAGTACGGTTGACAACTTGCTCGTCGAGGGCGTCTCTATCACCAACACACCTCTACTTCATGCGCTAGATTATTCCCTTTCGTGATGTTGTGTGTTAGCCTAGCAGCTTGGTCTAGCTCATATTAGCTTAGCCACGCTTTCTTCCCGGGTTATAAGTGTTTCTTTGAAGAGTGTGGATTTGCTGCCACGGGGGATAGCTGCCCCCCATATATCCACCACATGATTTATCTAGAGATGCGAGCATGGACTTCACCCATGTGACATCAAGCAAAGTACATTAATAGTAATCAACAATTATAAAGGGTCTTGCCTGCCATGGTGTGTCAGATGCAAGCATCTTCCTTGGCCGAGAAAGCAGTACAAGACAGACCCTTATGGTTTACAAGACAAACTTGTACTCTAGAGATGGCGTTGGCCTTTCTTGCACTGCCATGCGTGTGGAAGCTAACATAGGCCAGCTTGGCTAATCCATGCACCAGTCAATAGTGCACTGTCACGTCATATCTACTATGTGAGTAACTACTAATGATTTGGTCAGGTTAATGGTACAAATTATTGTACCTCCGATGCATGTCGAGGTAAAGTACAACTGTACATGGCTACAACTTGCATGCATGTCGAGTAAGTTGACTAGATGCTTGCATCATACTAGTAAGTGATATATGAGTTGTGACTAAGCGGGCTTGAGGAAGTTTTCAACAAATGATTTTCTCAAGTTGTTACACGATGCATGGGATTAGCTAGTGCAAGTGAGTACAATTCACAAGAAAACTATTTTACTTTTTTCTTAGTTGTCACGGTGTCACTATACATGTGTATATTCGACTATTCGTACCAAGGAAAATGGAACTGCCTTGCACGCGATCTTTCTTGGACGATTTTGTGTATGATATAGATGTGGCCTTTCGCTAGGACAAAGAAACCCACAGATGCAAGGCACGCCATGCGAGTCGTACGCAAATCGTCCATAATACATCTTGTTTATAGCACTATTCCCAAGAAAACTATTACACTACATGCCAATGGTGTAAAAGGTGTGGGGTAGTAAGCAGCTATCAACACTCGTTCCTCTTGTCACTGACACAATGTGTCAGTGGTCAGCTTTATTGTCAGTGGTCAGCTTTATTATATCCATTATCAGGTATTACAATGATAATTAGGTTCATCACATATCTCAATGGCTAGTATCGTGTGGTTACCGGGGGGGGGGGGGGGGGGGGGGGATCTATCCCCCTAGGCAGGAGACTATTATCCTTCTTTGAAACATCTAACTCTCCACACAACTATTGCCCTATACATAGGGACGTCGATTTTTGTCTCCTAGGTGCCTGGGAACCCG
Source organism: Avena eriantha (assembly GCA_910589775.1). Lineage (NCBI taxonomy): Eukaryota > Viridiplantae > Streptophyta > Magnoliopsida > Poales > Poaceae > Avena > Avena eriantha. Next base: position 116,145,960 of record OU342742.1, on the reverse strand, counting down.
TTTTTAATGATTCAGCCAAAAAAAAAGTAAAAATAGTTGTAAAAATACCGAATAAATCATATGTGTAGATAATATGTGCAGGTATGTGCATGTAAAGTTTCAACCTAAAATATTGAAGTATGAAGTCTACACAAAAAAGACAAAGTTTCTCTTTTTTGTGTAGGTCACATATGGTTGTATTTTTCTTTGAAAATTTGCTCAAGTAAGTATCAAGATGACATGTTCGTGTGTGAATTATTTCAATTTTTTTGAAACATTTAAATAGTATTTTTCGTTTTTTTAAAATATCAGGGTACATGGTACCCGGGTTCTCCAGTATATTTTCGCTATACATAGATTCAACAAAAATGTTTCTCTTTCATTGACATGCACTCAGACTCATCGATTTCGGGGATCTATGCATGATAAATCACATGATACCGGATCAAGCTACCAATAAAGACATGAACTCTTATGTGCAAAATACTAGAAACAAATGATGTAAACATTTATATGGCATACTGAAAAAACGGAATCAACCAATGCTTTCTCCCAATTTCCAAAAGGTAAATTCCAGCTTGGGTAAGCTCGCTAGTGTTATATTCCGCCCAATGCAAATACTAATTCATTCAGGTTGCAGTGGGCAAGGATTGAGTTCAATATTGCATGTGATTCCACATTGCACATGCAAAGATGAACATGGGGCAGCCAAGGTGATTTCCTGTCGCTGCAGGGCGGTATGAGATACATACATTACGTACCTGCTGTGTGCACCAAACAAGTAAAGCGCAGGGCTTCATACATACCAAATCTACGGCTAAGATGCATAGCTCATATTGTTCATTAATCTTTACGGAAACCAGAAAACATGTACCCCCACACATATGTAAACACCACAAATTCGAATTTGTATATAATTCCACGGATTCTTTGCACAGCACATTACATTACAGCAAAGTCGTCGCAGCTTTATTTGTACAAACATCACCCAAGCACTTTCCCGTTTCAAAGAACGGAATGCTGCTCACGAGCTACATCCTTACAGATACCAACATACGAAAAACACGCGTTATCTTCATTCAGATGGCCCGTATAGATGTGCAGCCAACCGTGGTTGTGCTTGTAAAACAAGGGGTTCAGCTAGAGCAAGGCCAACATTGTTTTCTTGTAGACTGATACAGTGAACGCCAGGAGGCTTAGTCCAAGTGAATCCCTGCAACATCCTTGCAAACAACATCGTTGTGACCGAGGTACCAAGTGAGATCCCCGGACAACCCCTCCTCCCACTGCTAAATGAGATGAAACGTAGGCCTGGCTCGCTGAGAAGAACATTGGTGGTGTTCAAATGCCGCTCAGGCCGAAACTCGAGTGGCTCAACCCAGGTCTTGGGGTTGTGCGCAAGCCCAATCCGGCTTAATATCACATGGCTACCCTTAGGAATGGCGTATCCAGCGACAGTGGTGTCCGCCCTGGCAACGTGGGGTGGGTTAAAAGCATGGTATGGGTGTATGCGCAAGGCCTCCCGGATGCATGATTTGAGATAGTTCAGCTTAGGAACGTCCGACTCCTGGACTAGTCTCCCTTTGCCGACGACCTTGTCGATTTCATCAATTGCTTTTTGCATGACATCAGGCCTATTCATCATCTCAGCGAGCGCCCATTCAACAGAATTCGATGGGTTTTCAACTATTGCAAACATGATTTCCTGCAGTCAGAAGAAATAACTTAATCAGTCTCGTGTCGACAAAAAAAAAGATATTACACACTAGTATGATATAAAGATGATCAATATATTTTCGGACTTCACTAATGCATGAGTAATAATTAGCTACGTTTACAAAAATTTCTAGAGCGGTCCAGGGGAACTAACCGCTGTTTGTGCCCTGATCTCATCAAGGGAGAGCAATGGCTCTCCTTGTGCATCTTCAAGATAAACCAACACATCCATGAAGTCTCTGACCCCTTTCTTTTCAGCACCGTTCTCAAGTGTAGTCGACCTCTCGCGGAGTCTCTCTTCTATGATAGGATCATGCAGACGATTGAGTACCCTCATGACTTCCTTGGAAACCATCTCATGGCCATCCAAGTCCAGGCCTGCCAGGGCTGGGAAGTAGTCGGACACGCAGAAGCTGTAGAGATAGTCGAGGAGCGTGAAGAGGGCGGCAACATGTGCCACCTCATCATGGCCGGGACCGCTGGTCGACGAAGCCGGTAGGTCGCCGAAGTGTCTCTTACCGAACATAAGCCTTCTTATCATGTTAGCACAGAAATGTCGTGTAACATGGCGCACGTCGACAATGTTGCTATTTTGTGCCACGGAGCTGCAACAGGTGCTGTGGATGTACCTTACAAGGTGGTGGTACTCCTCGTCCCGGAGGTGTTGGAGCTTTTTCTCCATGGATGGGGCGAGGATCTCAGAGGTGAGGACCCGCCTCATCTTCTTCCATTGCTCTCCGTGTGGTGACAAGATGGACCCCTTGTAGCCAACGCTGAATAAGCCTGAGGCGAAAGTGGTTGGACGAGAGGCGAAAACCTCGTCCTTCTTTCGCAGTACCTCGCAGGCTATCTCCGGGCATGCCACGACAATGACGTGGGTGGCTCCGAGACGAAGGCACAGGATGTCGGTGTTCATCTCGTCGAGCAGACGATGGATCCACCGGAATACAGCCGGCTTGTTCCAGATCATCTGGTGCATGTTACCGATGAAGGGCAGCGTGGCCGGCCCCAGGGGGAGCTGGCCTCGCTCATGTTGCCGTGGCGCCACTTTTTCAATTTTCATGAAGGAAAATATAAATAAGGTTATCATGATAACCATCAAAGCAAGAGTCAGACCAGAACAAGACGCTACGATAAGTGTTTCTATTGTGGCGGCTATGCATCCGGACATTGTTTGCAAGCTCATATTGCATGAACTGGTGACTGTATCAAGTAGGGGAGAGAGGATGTTGTGTAGAGGCTCGTAGAAAAGAAGAGATGTCTTAAGCTTTGTGTTTCGTAGCTCAGCTTCTGTTCCGCGGGTATAAATAGCTCCAGGAGCTAGCAAGGCTGCAACTGGTCCAAGTTCTATATTATGACCAAGCATCGTAGGTTGATGTCATTCATATATATACTATTTTTATGTAAACAAGGTCCCAGCGCCGACGCAGGCGACAAGAGTTTTTAGTGGCGGTGGCGAGTGGAAGAGATGGACAGTGGGATCTCCATCTTCTGCGGGAGTGAACACCGGCCGCAGGATGGAGATCCGTCGGCTCGTGGACTGACCACGCCATAAGCCCCGTTTGTGGTCAGCCAAGATATAGATTTTGCAATATTAGTATGTATATTTTCCTCTAAGAAGATTAACAGCGCAGACATGAGGACAAAAGGTAAACGTGATTTCCTTTACAAAATTTATATCAATTTTGTATTTACCAATCTAAGTATAGTAGCATTGTTGTCTGGGTGTACTCAATCAGAAATACATAAAAATGTTATATATTGATCAAGAAATCAGACTCTATCTTTTTTTGTGATACCCTATATATAGAAGGCCGGATGCACGATAAATTACACACCAGTTGAATACAAATATTTATGGATGCTAGCTGGTAGGACACACAAAGCAAATTGCACATGAAATAATTATGAAAAAAAATATTTATTGCGCATATACATAAGATTTTATCCTAATATTATTTTGTATGATATGTCAGTATGACCCGATCGAACACGAATAGACTTGAAGGTAAATATAAACCATCTGTACAAAAATAGTATCTATTTTATGTATTATGTTTCTGTGGGTGTACTCATTGTTGTCTGGATACAAATATTTATCAAGCCTTACCCAGTCGGATGGATGAAGAAATTTTCACATGAACTAAACAAAAAATATATGCAGCATATATATAAGTGCTTTTCTATCCTAATGTCCTTTTGTATACCATGTCCATGTACGTCCAGACCAGACGGACGTACGTACGATGAACTGAAAACACAAAAAATAAATGTTCTACTAAACACCCCGTAATTCACGGGGACTCTGTTTATATGGACCGATTATAGGACTCTAATATATCTAGTCTAGGCCATTTTTTGAACGGGAATGTTTGTAGGGGCACCACGATCTCTATTCGGCAACGTAGGCGTGTGTTAAGTGTTGGACCCAACGTGAATAAGGGTGCTGGAGCTCGACCCCCATCGCGGCAAGGCCACTTGTGGCGGCGCCGGCGAGCTGCTGGCCTGGTATCCTCTCAGATCTACGGATCTGGGGAGGGTGGTCTCTCCGGGCACGGTCGTTTTTCGACTCTGCCATGGAGCTTCGGGAGTCAGAGAGTTGTTGTTGTTGTTGTCTTCCCCTCGGCCGGCCGTCGTGGCGAGGGAGTGCCCTCCTTGTTAGGGTGTATGGTCTTTTTTGAGATACGACTGTTGCGTCTTGAAGCTTCTTCTGGCCGGCCATGGTGGCGAGGGGAGGAGGCGATTCGACGTGGCGTCGATGGTTGGGACCTTCTTCTCGGGGATCTTGGATTGGAGGTACTGTCTGGTCTTCACCATCTCCTGCCTGCCCGATGGTCTGGAAAAGTCTTTTAGCTCTCACTCCTCGGGGTGGGTACTCCTGCGGTGTTCAAAGCCCAATGTGGCGAAGGTGGCGGCGGTGATTCGATGGTGGCTGAAGATGTGCTGCTTCTGGATCCGATCCCGGTACTTGGGTGGTGATGATGAGGACGATGGGCTTGATCGCGATTTGGAAGTACGGTGTGTGGTCTTCTGGGTCCATGTTGCATTTTCCATTTTTTCTGTAGTCGTTTGTAATCGATTTCGCTATTGCTGAAATTCCATCAGTTGTTATCTCAAAAAAAAAACGTGTAATACTACTAATTTTGTTACGTAAATCTGGCGGTTATGATATAAAATCTAGGCCACATATTTTAGATCTAACAATCAATATAATTAGGATGATGTTGGTTAATGCGGTGTCTCGAAAAACCTCTTATATTGCTTTTAGTATATCATAGATAGATTAGATGCACTCCGTTCTATTCCTGGTCCATCAACAAGAATCGAAAAACCATCTATCTATTATATACTAAAAGCAATATAAGGTTGTTTTTCGAGGCATCTGGTTGATCCACATCACTCAAATTATTTTTGATAGTTAGATTAAAATATGTGGCTAGGATTTAATGAAAGGTTAATTGTTACATAACTTTGTAATCTGGGTTTTGACACGGCCCATATATCACATGGGTTCTATATCCCTATAAACAACCAGAAAATTTGGAGTTGCCTAAGCGAACAATCAAGTAGTAGTAACCCAAATTATTCTTGCAAGACACGTCGTCAGGTAAAAAAAATGGTACATAACACATATGACAAGGACACCGTTCACCACCATCTGACCTACTCCTACACGAAGTATCGAGCAGAAAAAACGTCTGGGGAAACATGTGAAAAGTTGAACACAGTTTAAACCTTAATTTGCAAACTGTCGGCGATGGAAAAAAATATCCGAATCAGATCGATACGATCTAAAGCATATATTTAAGTAGAGATGAGGAGTCATATAACAACAACATATTTCCGGTTGGCGAGATTTATACCGATGCAATCTACTCCCTCCGTTTAGAAACGTAAAACATTTTAGCTTTGTGAATCGAATGTATATAAACGGGTTTTAGTGTATACGTTTACAGATGTTCGGACTGAACATATACATTAAAAAACATCTAGATACATTAAGTTAACAAAGCTAAATTGTCTTATATTTCTGAACAGAGGGAGTATGTTGGGTACAAATGTACAAGATGCTAACTCTAATTTTTTTTTTGCGGGTAAACTCGAAAGTTGTTCGGCCCTAGAAAAAAAAGTGATTGTATGTAAGTGAAGCCAACTGCAAAAACAGATGGACGATCGATACGATCCGGTTTAAGCATACATATATTTTTGTACGGCACCATGGAGGCTCTAAAATTAAATAGATTTATATGCACGTAATAATCGGATAATACATATACCAAAAAACACATTTCCTCGAAAACTAAAATAATCGGATAATACAAAACATTTTTCTGAAACCACGAGTAATACTAAACATATAAAAATAATTTGTGAAGGATAGATTGACCACACATGTTTTGAAATGCATATCAGTCATTCGAATTTATAATCATGTAGAAAAAAGGCAACCAACCAAGATGTCAAATCTACATTGTCCATGATAGTGTATCATCTTAAATCAAATGATAAATGCAAGTGAGCAAAAGCGCATAATAACTGGATTGAAGAGTAGAGTTAGCACCGACATAGTTAAAAGAATAGTTAAACATAATATTGCAACAATAAAAAATAATTGGTATGCTATTGTTATTGATATGTAAAATATATTAATAAAACATGGCAAAAGAAAATACGATTGTGACAAAAGGTATTAAAATATTTATTTAATAACATAATAATGGTAAAGTTCTATATGGTGTGTATATCTAAGAGGTTATCTATTTCACGGCATGCGAGTGTCATTTATTTATTCAATTAATGAAGGATAGAAGAGGTAGTAAGATTATATAAGTGTAGAGTTGAAATTATTACTCTTGTGTGGACCTATATACAAATGAGGATATATCCTTTTGTTTTACCTTATATTAAGAAAACCTATGTTTTGTTCTATTGGAATGCATGGCCTAAACATAGTAGGATGAAGAAAACTATAATTATTTATTAATACAAAGTTTAGCCTAGCATACTGATACAACACCACGTAAAATCTTAATGGCTACGTCATGTTCCAAACATTAATTCTGCATACCAAATTTAATATCATGTACAAACTTCACATATATTCATTAATGCAGTATTTTTCAAATACCATACTAACCTTTAATCGTAAAAAAAAAGATGATCAAATATGCCCTCTACGCATGTGCTATATATTTAGTATATAGATATCATGGCTATTAATATTTCCTATCAATTTTGACACACTTAAAAAATCAAGGATTGATGATGCCCTCGCATTTGCGAGGGCCCCCATGCTAGTTATATACTAAAAGCAATATAATGATGTTTTTGAGACACCACGTTGATCCACATCATTAAAATTAATGTTGGCCATTAGATATGTAATCTATGGTTATGATTTAATTTTAGATTAAAATATAAGTAGTGTAACGATTGCACATATTTGTGTACAAAAGAAGTCTTATGTCACATTAAATTGGTACGGACCACCTACTTTCTAATAAAATCGATCAAAGGTGAATGTAAAAGAAAAAATTCGACCCGAAGGTCCCTTGCCCTGTACGCATATCTGGTCCGGTGCATATACGCTAGTCCGGGCTCATTTTCTTATTTCTTTCCGTGAGACAAACTGGGCCCACGTATCCATGCATTGAAAACTTTGAAAACCACATCCGAAGAATATTTTCATGGCATATCAGCCCGTCTCACTGAAGTTTCATTTATAAAAAAACAAATCAAGCCTTATCTTATTTATAATTCTTTATGTATGTTGTCTCCATTTTCTTTAGAAGCTAAAAAAAAGTATCAAAAAAAGTACTCCCTCCGATTGAAGCTAAAAGGTTTTAAAGATCTCCCCAAGCTTGAAATCAAGCCACGCGGGATCAAATAATCCCTTGCGATTATTTAATACTGTGATTGTTGTAGATCACCGTGGCGTCATGGCATGTAACACCGCGGTGCGTAGCTTCTTGTTAGTCTCCTCCATAGCAGTTATGCGGCCGTAGCACCTCCGCAAATCAGACCGCAGAGTGTCCACTCTATCTGCGAGCTTAGTCATCAATGAAAGGAGGTCTTCCCTCTTCTCCATCCCATTGAGACGGTGACGGACTTCAACGCGATGGAGTAGCTCCTGCTTCTAATATATCTCCAATGCCTGCACGCGATCTTTGGTCCTAGGGACAACTTCTTCTTCCTCATCCATAATTGATGGATCGAGAAAGTTGAAACCATACCTCCACTCTTCTTGAGGCTTGACCTTCATACGAGCACCAATGGTTGGCTTTGTGAGTGGTCCCTCGGCTCCCTTGCTAGCACATGCACCAATATTAGATAATTCTTTACGCTTGTGCGGCCTTTGATCCGTGGTGACGAACTTGACCGTCTCCACACGTCCTTTCTCATGTGGCTTGCATTCTTCTCTCTCTTGTTGAGCTTTCTTCATCACCACCCAATTGATCTCGGGCTAAACCTCTCCACCTCCTCATCATCATCCTCCATGGACGGGCTCCTACAGCGGTCCCTAGAAGGAGCAATGAGCCCCATGGGTTTTCCACGGCCTAGGACGTGATAGCGCATTGCTAGATTGGTTCCTGGAGATTACGATTAGAGAGAGAGAGAGACAATGGCAGTATATAAGGGGGGTCAGAGGTCGGTGAAACTCGCGAGAAACACCAAATTATCGTCAAGAAAAGAATCTAAACAAAACAGGGAAAGAAATCATGGATTTGGAAATTCCCTGCCACGTAACGACCAACTATACGGGCGCGGCTCGTATATCTCCGGTCGTATAGTAGGTTCCGGGCAGATATTTTCAAATATCTCGAGTCCAGGTCGATTAAATCACGACTCGGAACCGACAGTAACGTTATATTTTTTTATGAATAATAAACAAAAAATCAAACAAAAAAGTGCCTGAGAGTTTAACGACCAACTATACGGCCAACTTTTTTGGTTCTGGTCGTATAGTTGCGACCGTATAGATACAGACACTGAAAATTAAAAGTGTCTGAGAGTTTAACGAACAAATATATGGCCAGAATTTTTGCTCCAATCATATAGTTGCGACCATATAGATACATACACCTAAAGCAAAATCATCTAAGAGTTTAACGACCAACTATACGGCCGTAATTTTTGGCTCCGGTCGTATAGTTGCGACCGTATAGGCTCGGATAGCGAAAATAATTTCACTAAGATGATATAGAGAATTTAACAACCAACTATACGGCGGGAGCTTCCTCTCCGGTCGTATAGCTCCACCCGTATAGTTAGTAAAACCCCTCTAAATCTTCAGAAAAACACAAGGAATTCAAAGGCAGGATTTTCAAAAGTAAAAATTGTCAAAACAAAACACTTACCTTGCACTTACCATTTGCTTATTTGGGGATGAAAAGTTCCTCCCACAACAAAGACTTCTCCTCTTTTGGAGGAATTGGTACTAGTTCATTGAATAATTCCCATAAACGAAAATCACCAGGACTAAAGTTCCTCTCAATAAGATTGGTGTCTTCCTGGGCAAACATGGATACTGCATCTAACATCTTTATTTCTTGCCTCTGCATAATCTGCAACTCAAATTCTTGAAGTAAAAGAATCCAACGGATTAGTCTTGGCTTATGGTCTTTTCTTTCAAGCCATCATGATCCGTGTGAACTCTTACCTTTGCATCAACTATATAAGAACGATTTATCTCAAGAGAAAAATACAGCAAAAAGTTCTTTTCTTCCTTAGGGTAGTTCTTTTGAGCACCATTGAGAGTTCTACTAGCATGATGTATAATATCAAATCTATGACCAATATGTTGTCCTAGACTTACTCCTAAAACATCATCACTAGTTCACATATTAAGTCAAAGGTTGTATCCTAGATAGGTGGTTTAATGATGGGAGGACGAAATAAAGCATTTTTTAGTCTATCAAAGGCTTCAAGACACTTATCATCAAAATTAAATCTCATTCCCTTTTGCAAGAGGTTTGTCAAAGGTTTAGATATTCCAGAGAAATTTCTAATGAACCTTCTATAAAAACCCATATGACCAATGAAACTTCTTATACCTTTAATATCCCTAGGTTGTGGCATTCTCTCTATTGCCTCAACCTTAGCTATATCAACTTCAATTCCCTTACCTGATACCTTGTGTCCAAGGACTATACCTTTTTTACCATATAATGGCATTTATCCCAGTTTAGAACAAGATTAGTTTCTTCACAACCCTGCAAAACTCTTTTGAGATTATCCAAGCAACTAGTAAACGAAGTTCCATAGACAGAAAAGTCATCCATAAATACTTCCATTATAAGTTTTATAAAATCTGCAAAGATAGCAGTCATACATCGTTGAAAAGTAGCTAGAGCATTACATAAACCAAAAGGAATACGTCGGTAAGCATGTAAACCATAAGGACTAATGAAAGTTGATTTAAGTTGGTCATCGGGATGAACAGCTATTTGAGAAAAACCAGAGTATCCATCCAAGTAGCAAAAATGAATATGGTTTGCTAACCTTTCTAAAGTTTGATCTATGAATGGTAATGGATAGTGATCTTTCCTAGTCTCTTTATTTAATTTCCTGAAGTCTATGCACATCCTATGCCCAACAACAGTTCTAGTAGGTATCAATTCATTTTTTTCATTAGGAACAAAAGTAAAACCGCCCTTCTTAGGAACACAATGAACATGACTTACCCATTCACTATATTTAACAGGATAGATTATACCTGCGTCCAGTAGGCATACAATTTCTTTTCTTACCACTTCTTTCATTTTAGGCTTCAATCTTCTATTAAATTCTGCAACTTGTTTACCACCTTCTTCCATGAATATTCGATGGACGGCTATCATGGGACTGATGCCCTTCAAGTCATACATTGAGTACCCAAAGGCCTGGCGATGCTCCTTAAGTATCTTCATGAGTTCTTCTTCTTCTCCTGAAAGTTTAGAACTAATAATAACAAGGAATTTATTTGTATCATCTAAAAATCTGTATTTAAGATTTTCTGGTAGAGTCTTCAACTCCGGGGGTGGTAATTCCTCGTCCCCTCTCTTTTCGGGCTCTTCAAAAGCCTCATCGGTTGGAGGTCCCTAAATGGGAAGTGAATCGAATTCATCTTCTAGTTCTCCCAGGGACTTGTCCTCCATAACTATTTCTTCATAATTTGGATCTTCATCTATTTCTTCTTCTTGATTACTAAATAAAAGAGCCGCCATTTCCTCAATAGTTCTGTCTTCTTCTTCTTCTTGTATTTGTGGAGGCCTGTCTTTAAATTTGGAAAAAGTGGAACTTATTTTCCATTCCCCAAACTTAAGAGACACAATCTCCTTCTTGAAATTAACATAGGCACCTATATCACCCAACAAGTTCCTTCCAAATATAATTGGGCAAAGAGTGTCAGCTGGCATATCAACAACCACAAAATCAATAGGAAAGTTTTTGTTGCCAATTGTGACAGTTGCATCTTCAACTACTCTCATTGGAATTCTAAGGTTTTTATTGGCTAACATAATTGTCATATTAGTATTTTCAATTGTAGTCGGTTCTATTTCTTCTTTTATTTCTAAGTATAAATCATAAGATATAACATTAACTTTTGTGCCAAGATCACATAAACTGTAATGTGAGGTTTCTTTAAATATGCAGGGAAGAATAGGCTTACCCACATCTTTTACCTTTGTTTTACCTTCAACCAATACGGAAGTCTCTTCATCAAGTTCAACTATGTTACAGTGTGAGTACATAGCCATAATTGCTTCCTTGGTTACCTCTTCATCTTTGGTTTCTTCTAGATGTTCCACGACTTCTGGCATGCTTTCGTCCTTCTTCTTCTCTTATACTACTTTGACCTGCTCATATTCAAGAATATGCTTTTGTGCAGTGTTAGGGAAAGGTATTTCATATATTGGTTCTACGGAGGCCAGTGTTGCTTTATCTTCTTTTTTCTTTTCAGGTTCGGGTGGTGGATCATACTTGACTGGACCCTCCTTTGGAGCTTTGATATGTTCTGTAAAAGCTTTAACAACTTGCAACACAAGATATGAATCCAAATAAAGTTCTTTAGATAATTCTTTAACATGGCCTTTTTTATTATAGTCATGAATACAATCATGCTCTATTTCTACACCTCCTTTGCTTCCTAGACCAAAATTCCATAAAACTCTATGACCATGAATTCTATTAAGTAAAGCCCAAGCTTTTGGTATAGGAAGATTCATAAAGGCTCGTTCCGTGAAAGAGTCTAGTTCAATTTTATTAGGTTCAATTAAACCGCCATAAAAGGTATGTAGTAAATACCATTCAAGTAAATCATGATGAGGACATAGTCGTAGTAAATCTTTAAATCTAATATAAGCTCTTACCAGTACTTCATTAGAACGATTCTTCCAAGTCAGATCAGACGCCTGATTCCAAAATATTTTGATAATGGATAATATCTGATAAAAAATCACAGGCCAGATTATCCCAAGTAGTAGTGGCTTCATGGGGTAGAGATCTGTACCATGAGAGAGTTTTACTTGTCAAAGTCTGAATAAAAAGTTTAACCCTTACCTCATCAGCGGTATATCCCGTCAATAGAAAACTGCCACATATATCTTTGAAACATGCAATATGTTCATATGGATTAGGATCTTCTTCATCTCTAATAAATTACTTCTTATGTAGAATTCTAAGTAGTATAGGATTTATTTCAAACCCCCTTTTTTTCTCATTGGAGTTGTCTCTTTTATAAATATCATAGGGCTTCCCAAAGTGGTTGAGTGGGTTAGCACTAGTCATATGCTCAAACTCCATCATACTGGTGGAAACCTATAACTCAAAACAAAATTTAGCAAGACAAAAATAAATAAGCAAAAACTAAAAGACCTATAGCACTTCGCTCCCCGGCAACGGCACCATAAAATAGCTTGATGACTACAAGTGCACAGATCGTTTTTAGCTAGTTTCGAAATAAAGATATCGATCCCACAGGGAGCAGGATTCTGAAGTCTGATAACTCTTGAAATAAATATTACGATAGAAATGCTAGATAAAGTTCTAAGTGACAAGATAAAAATGCGAGTTTTGTGTATAAGAGCAATAATAAAGTAAACTAAAACAACCGAGTACAGAAAGTAAGTATCGCGTATGTAAGAGAGATTGGTACTGCAATAGGGAAAAGCGTTCTCAGGGAGTAACGGATACATCACTAGTATTATAAGGGTCTAAGATAAAGATTATTATCATGAACATTCTCAACTATGTTTGTGTGGGAGGAACTCCGTATTTGGACAAATAGGCAGCAACTGCTTCTCACATCATCCTCATAACCACAGCAGTCAGCAATCGACATCAATCGAATTACTGCGCTATTAAGGGACGTAATCCCGTAGGATGTATCCCATGACATGGATAGTGTTCCGTGAGTTTCATCGGTTTCCAAGTTGATACGTAAGGGGTGCCAATAGCTTTATAGTCACTGTAAGTGCTAGCACACCTCCATCTACCAACAAGTAGTTTCCTCCATCAAGTCCCCACGAGAGGCAAATATTGAGAGGTCGACTTCTCTCAACATCAAGATGTAGAAAATCTAACGCATGGTCACAACGATGAATATCATAATAGACTTTATCTTATTTCTATCTCATATTAGGGTTTCTCCATGTTCCCAAGAACTAACGATCTACTCAGACATGGAGGCAATCAACATCATAGCAATGGTAATGGAAACAATCATAGATGAATAGTACTTGTATAAATCCATAATGAGTATGGGAATTACAACAAGATCTAGACAAGATGTACATGGGATGGATGGAGATGGTTGTGATACAGCGGTGGATGATGAAGATCGATGCCTTAGCCTCCCGGATCTGCGCAGGGGGAAGATGGATCCCTTGTGGATGAGTTCCCCCTACAGATGCCTTCCAGAGGTGAGGTTTCTGCGATTTATGGGTGTTCTGTATGTCGTCTCCTCGAACCAATTGCACGGGGTGAAACTATTTGACTAGGCGGAGGCGGTGCCAACTATACGGCCGGAGCTATATGGCCGAAAAAATTGCTTATGTCGTATAGTTGGTCGTTGTACTCTCTGCCTCCCTTGTTCACTTCTGGTTTTCTTCTGGTATTATTAATATTTCCCAAATAAGCAATTTACGTTGTTTTGACTCCTTTTATCCATAGTACAATTTTTCCAAGAATTGTATCCATTGGATCCATCATCTGTCCTGATCCTGGTGAAAACAGACATAAAATGCGCGCGAGCGCCATAAAATACCAAGATCCTACATCTACAATGCAAAATAATAATGTAAAACATGATGCAAATATGCACTCATCAGTACATAGACGAACAATTCATCCTAGCCAATGGATTAGTGATAATCATGTCTACCCCTATAGTACACAGCTTCAAGGTCATTTTCCGAATCATCTTCGTCGTCATCGCTATGGCATATTCCGGGGATCCTCAGCCCTTGCCCTGCTTGTGTATGGGGAACCCGGGACTGTGAACCATGGCATATTTCGAGGGCACCTGCCACTCCAGCCTCGGAATCACGACGTGCGGGGGAGGGGGCTCCCAGATGACGATGCCGCTACGCCCGCAGCCTTCACCACCGCCACACTTTTTGTGGCTTTGCGGCGGGTTAAAGTGCAAGTACCGCAGGCGAGGATGATCTCCCTCGGCGATGTAGCACATCACACTAGCGATAGTATGGTTCGCCCACCACAGGCAACGACTGGTTGTGTTATGGTTCACCGGGGGCGGGTCATCACCCTCATACCTAGCAAGCTCGCTTTCCCGCTGGTTAGTGAAGAAGGCATTCTAGGTGTCGTAGTTGTCGGGATCCCAATGGGGATCCATCTGCTGCTCCGGCGTGAGCTCTAGGTAGAAGTGGTTCGTGATGGCCGCCTGGCAGGCAGAACCTCGAGGCACATGAATTCCTCCAACGCTCATCATCCAATCAGCGGGCAGCCGGTAGCCTGGTGGGCATGGGTAGCTTGAGGCGCATAGCGCCTCGGTCTCCTCGAGTGTCATAATGGCCCAGTATGCGGTGTCCATTGTTATGAGAGAGAAAGGTGTGGATAGCCATGGCATGGTCAACCTAGATATAGAGAGAAAGGGCGGGAATACATGGCGGGAAGCGATGGGAAATGGCAGGAAATATATTTAGTCCTGGTTAGTGGCTCCAACTGGGACTAAAAGGCCAGATAAGAGGGAAAGGGCGGGAAAACATAGCGGGAAGCGATGGGAAATGGCGGGAAATATCTTTAGTCTTGGTTAGTGGCTCCAACTTGGACTAAAAGGTCCGGTAAGAGGGAAAGGGCGGGAAGCGATGGGAAATAGCGGGAAATAGCTTTAGTCCTGATTAGTGGCTCCAACCAGGACTAAAACACCTCAACAAAAGTTATCTCCCGATGTATTGATCTAGTTAGATAAGTTATAAACTACAAGATGCACTTCCTAATATGTGAAATTAGTTTACCCGTTTCACACTATGGTTAAAACGGTGGGCATGAAGATAGGGGATGAGCCTCATTAAAACATGCATTGGATCCCTCAAGAAACATCACATTGTGAGTCTAAAAATTCTTTTTTTCAAAAAAAGCATAAGCATTAGATCGTGTACCTGTAGTTTAAACTGAACCCACTTCCTACCGATTTAGTAGACATTTCTCTTTTTCTCCTGGGGTGGACGGATAGGTATTAGAATCCCTGGTTGGGACATTGTTCATGTAACATGGTCTGGTATTTTTGAAAAATGGGATGGTAGCATTTTTTTTTAACATTTGGTGTTACTTCACAAAACGCCTCGATTTCGGCACTCAGAAAATAGAAAATGGCTTTTCCATGCAAAGAAAAATACAACTTCCTCCTGCAACATAGTTTGCCATCCCAATATGCACATGCATGCAAAATATGGGCATAGTATCACAAACTATGCCTTGATTCTGCACATAACATTGGTCATTTGGACCAAAACCATGAAACCTCGAACATCATAGGTCATTTTGTGAAGGTTTATTTGAGACAGAATCAATATAACGAGTTTGATATTTTTCCTTGCAACTATGTCACATAATATGAAATCACACGAAGGATTTACATTATTCCGACCGTTTTTGAATTTCGTATACCCGTTTCAAACTATGGTGAAAACGGCGGGCATGAAGATAGGGGATGATCGTCGTTAAAACTTGCATTGGATCCATGAAGAAACATCACATTGTGAGTCTAAAAATGATTTTTTCAAAAAATCATGAGCATTAGATCATGTACCTATAGTTCAAACGAGACCCACTTCCTACCGATTCGCCAGACATTTGTCTTTTTCTTCAGGGGTGGACGAAAAAGTTTTAAAATCCCCGGTTGGGACATTATTCATGTAAGGTGGTCTAGTATTTTTTTTAGAAATGGGGTGGTAGTATCTTTTTATTTAACGTTTGGTGTTGCTTCACAAAACACCCTGATTTTGGCACTCGGAAAATAGAAAATGGCTTTCCATGTGAAGAAAAATAAAACTTCCTCCTACAATATTGTTCGCCATTCCAATATGCACATGCATGCACAATATGTGCACAATATCACAAACTATGCCTCGATTCTGCATATAACATTGGTCATTTGGACCGAAAGCCATGAAACCTCGAACATGATAGGTCATTTTGTGAAGGTTTTTTTGAGACATAATCAATATACCGAGTTTGGTATTTTTCCTGGCAACTATGTGACATAATATGAAACCACGCAAAGGATTTACATTGTTCAGACCGTTTTTGAATTTCGTATGCCTGTTTCGAAGTTTAATCGTTTCAAACTACAGGTACACAATTTGAGGCCGGAAAGATTTGAACTAGAGGTACACAATATGAGGCCATGAACCCATCTTGGCGTATGTCCCTTGCTTATGATCGCTTCAGCCGTAACCATGCAGCATCTTCTTATTTAATGGGATGCGCGGGTCAGTTTTCACTGTGAAGGGCAGAATTTCATCAAACTTATTTTAATCTTCTGACATGTGTGTCTTGTCCCCGATTCTCATGATGTTTCTTTTCCCTGAAAGAACTATGTGACGCTTTGGCTCATCGTGTGATGTATTCGTTTCCTTATTTTTCTTTTTTGGTATGGAGGACATGTCCTTCACATAGAAAACCTGAGCCACATCATTGGCTAGGACGAATGGTTCATCTCTATAACCAAGATTGTTGAGATCCATTATTGTCATTCCGCACAACTGGTCTACCTTTACCCCTTCTCCATTCAGATTGATCTATTTGCACCGAAACAAAGGGACCTTAAAAGAAACTCCATAGTTAAGTTCCCATATCTCCTCTATGTAACCATAGTATGTGTCCATTTGCCCATTCTCGTCGGTTGCATCAAAGCGGACACCAGTTGGTTTGTGCTCTTTTTATCTTCGACGATCGTGTAAAATGTATTCCCATTTATCTCGTACCATTGGAAATTCAATATAGTAGAAGATGGTGACCTGGCCAACAAGTAGAGCTGATCTCCAACTGTGGTGTCATTCATGAGATGTGTTCTCAACCAACTGTCGAAAGTCTTCATGTGTTCATCTCAAATCTAGGAGTCGGGCTTTCCAGAGGTTGTTGGAGCGTACATTATTCTTGTGTTCCCTTATATAAGAAGTTGCCAAGGTGGAATTATGTAGAACCGTGTAGTGTGCTTGAGTGAAAGATTGTCCGTTCCTACATATCATTGGATTCTTTCCGAACGGGCCTTTTCCACTCAATGTCCCATCCGATTCAAGAACACCAACCGTCTTAAGGTCAGGAAAAAAGTCAACACGGAACTCAATGACCTCCTCTGTTCCATAGCCCTTGGAGATGCTTCCTTCTGGCCTAGCATGATTATGAACATATTCCTTTAACACTCCCATGAACCTCTCAAAGGGGAACATATTGTGTAGAAATACAGGACCGAGAATGGAAATCTCTTCGACTAGGTGAACCAGAATATGCGTCATAATATTGAAGAAGGATGGTGGGAACACAAACTCAAAACCAACAAGACATTGGACCACATCCTTCTGTACCCTTGTCAAAATATCTTGATTGATCACCTTCTGAGATATTACATTGAGGTATGCACATAGCTTCACAATGGGTACTCGAACATTTTCCGGTAGAAGCCCCCTCAATGCAATCGGAAGCAACTGCGTCATAATCACGTGACAGTCATGAGACTTCAGGTTTGGGAATTTTTTCTCTGCCATATTTATTATCCCATTTATATTAGACGAGAAGCCAGACAGCACCTTGATACTGTAAAGGACTTCAAAAAAGATTTCCTTCTCCGCTTTCATAAGAGCATAGCTGGCAGGACTTAACTAACGCCCTTTATCCGTCTTGTTCTGTGGATGCATGTTTTGTGGGTCTTTCATACGTTGTTGGTCCTCCCGTCCTTCTGGTGTATCTTTTGTCTTCCTATACACGCCCAGGAAGCCTGGCAGGTTCACGCAAAGATTCTTCATCACGTGCATCACGTCGATTGAAGAGCGGACATGTAGGACTTTCCAATATGGTAGCTCCCAAAATATAAATTTCTTCTTCCACATGGGCGTGTCTCCGGTAGCGACGTCGTTTGGAACAGGTTGACCACCAGGACCCTTTCCAAAGATTACTTATGTGTCCTTGACCATACCAAATACATCATCACTAGTAGGAAGGTCAAGCTTCTTCCGGTGATCTGCCTCACCTTTAAAATGATTGCATTTCTTTCTTACTTGATGATTGGTCAGAATAAATCAATGATTCCCCAAGTACACAACCTTCTTACATTTATGCAAATATGTAGCTTTAGTATCATCTAAACAGTGTGTGCATGCCTTGTATCCCTTGTTTGTCTGTCCTGAAAGATTACTAAGAGCAGGCCAATCATTGATGGTTACAAAAAGCAGCGCTCATAGGTAAAATGGCTCTTGTTTATGATCATCCCACACACATACACCTGGTTTTACCCACAACTGTAAGTGTTCTTCAACTAATGCCTTAGGTACACATCAATGTCGTTGCCGGGTTGCTTCGGGCCTTGGATGAGCACTGGCATCATAATGAACTTATGCTTCATGCACAACCAAGGAGGAAGGTTGTAGATACATAGATTTACAGGCTAGGTGTTGTGACTATAGCTCTGCTCCCCAAAAGGATTCATGTCGTATATACTTAGACCAAACCATAAGTTCCTCCCGTCACCTGCAAAGTCTGGGAACTCTGTCTCGATTTTTCTCCACTATGACCCATCAGCGGGCTGTCTCAACTTCCCGTCTTTCTTACGGTCTTCATTGTGCCATCGCAACAACCCGGCATGCTCTTTGTTTCGGAACAGGCGTTTCAATCTTTTTATTATAGAAGCATACCACATAACCTTAGCAGGAACCCTCTTCATGGGGGGCTCGTCATCGCCATTAACATCACCAGGGTCATCTCGTCTGATCTTATACGGCAGTGCAGTGCATACCGAACATTTATCTAAATTCTCATACTCCTCACCGCGGTAGAGGATACAGTTATTAATGCATGCATGTATCTAATCCTGGAGGGCAGAGCATCTTCTTTGATTCGTAAGTACTCTCGGGAAATTCGTTGTAGGGGCTCATGATAGTCTTGTAGGGGATCCAAAGAACGGCCTTTACCCGCCTCTTGTGTACAATCTATCGCATGCTCCATGCCTGAAAATATCCTTTGGAAGCTTCGACTTCATTATTTTCAGTAACTTCTCAAATCCCTTGTCAGATAAACCAGTCTCTGCCTTCCATTTCAGCAATTCCAGTGTGGTACC
This sequence comes from Avena eriantha, assembly GCA_910589775.1. NCBI lineage: Eukaryota > Viridiplantae > Streptophyta > Magnoliopsida > Poales > Poaceae > Avena > Avena eriantha. Next base: position 116,126,492 of record OU342742.1, on the reverse strand, counting down.
GAGCTTTGTGTTGCCATCTTTGCAATTTGGGTACAACAATTTTTTGTGATCCTCTAACATGCCCTCCAACTTCAACTTCTCCTTCTCTATTTTACAGTCTCGTGTTGCATCAGAAATGACCTGACCAAGATCATCAACGGGCTCATCTGATGCCCGTTCTTCATCTCCTTCTTCTTCATTCTCTTCCATTCCAGTATCATCGTATTCAGGGAACATATGACAATAGTTGCCATCATCCTCTTCTTCTTCGTTGTCTTCCATCATAAGCCCTCTTTCTCCGTGCTTGGTCCAGCAATTATAATTGGGCATGAAAGCTCTCCGAACTAGGTGGCTGATACGTCCATTTTGCATCACTATTCTATATCATAATTTACTGTTATTCATTGGTATATTTTATATTAAGTGATGATACTTATGTTATTTCATCTATTTTTGCATGGTTGATGACTTTTGGAGCATGGATCGCTGTAGTCGGGATTCTGATGGAAAAGGTGCTGCTTGGAGGCAAAATTCGCGAAGATCAGAAAATCCAGGAAAATACATGGAAAATCCAATTTTTCAGAAGACGAAGGAAGCTAGAAGGGGAGGCTGAGATGGGCCACAGGGGGCCCACACCACCCCCTGGCCTGGGCCAGCCTAGGCCGCGCCACCAGGTGGTGTGGCCGCCCTGGTTCACCCCTGGCTCTCCCCTCTGGCGTATATTATCCTCCCGAAACCCTAAGACTCAGGGAGCAACCATGGAAAGATTCTGCTGCCTCTGCGGGACGGAAAACACCGAGAGAGAAAGATCTCTCTGGCAGACAGAATTTTGCTGAGGGAATTCCTTCCCGGAGAGAGGAAATCGTCGCCATCAACATCACCATCAAGCTGGACTTCATCGGGATCATCATCATCATCACCACCATCATCACCATCAGCACCATCATCACCATCTCCATATTGTTGTAACAATTGGGTTGAATCTTGCATGGTTCTTAGGGGAAACTTTCCCGGTGTTGATTACTCTTTGTAGTTGATGCTATTGAGTGGAACCATTAAATTAATTTTTATGTTCAAATTGTTATACATCATTATTCCATCTCTGATCATGATCCATATGATGTCTTGTGAGTAGTTCGTTTTGTTCTTGAGGACATGGGAGAAGTCATGTTGTTAGTAGTGGAATTGTGTTGAGAAAGATTCAATAGTTTGATATTTAAGTTGTGGTGTACTTCTTCTAGTGGTTTCATGTGAACGTCGACTACATGACACTTCATCTATATGGGCCTAGGGGAATGCATTGTGTATTTGGCTACTAATCATAGGGGTTGTCGGAGTGACAGAAACCTGAATCCCCATTAGGAAACCATTGCACAAGGGACGTCAGGGTCTTTGAGTTTAAAGTTGTGGTTAGGTTTCTACCTTAATTACTTTCTTGTACTTATGGATGTTTGCAAGGGGTATAATCATAAGTATGTATTAGTCCTAGGAAGGTTGGTACATTAGCACAGGTTCACCCATACAACACTTAGCAAGCTAAAGAAGATTAATCAACTATATGAAGCGAAAGCACTTGACGATATTCTTGTGTATCCTCGAGAACGTTTGGTCATCTTAAGTAATACAACCGGCTTGTCCTTTGCTGAATAAAGGATTGGGCCACTTGCTGCATTTATTTGAAGGGTTCCGCAGCAGAAAACAAAAATTTTCCTACGATGGAACCTCCTAACACCCAAGATCTATCTATGTAGTAATGCAGTAACACCGGAGCGTATAGAATATATACCCCTGTAGACCGTACGTGGTTACCGTTCCGAGGGGAACGTGGTTGAAGTAGTCGAAGCCATAGCCGACCTCAAGGTCGCGATGCTCCTCGCAGGTCACCCCTTGCTCCTTCTTCATCGTGTAGCAGCTCCAGCTCACGACGTCCAAGGTGCCTCAAGTGAGGCCCCTCATGGTTTCGTACACATACGGTGTACGATGACGACCTCCGACTCCTTGATCCCTGCCGGGAGTGCGGAAGTAGATCTCCGGCTTGGAATCCTTGCAGCGCAACGGCGTGCTGCAGGTGCGGTGTCTCATGCTTGGATGGTCCTTACTTGGGACCGTACCAATGCATGGAGACGAGAGAGAGAGAGGGAAGGAGAAAGTCAACCAAAGGACTTCTCCAGATATTGGTGTGTCTATTCCCACCCATGGGCACCCCTTTATATAGGGGGAGGGGGTGTGCCCTCCCCTTTGGGTTTCCCATGTGGGACTAAACAAGGGAGAGGGGGCGCATGGGCCTTCATGGGCCAGCCGGCCTGGGGTGGGCCCCACCCCACGCACAGCCCTAGGCTAGCCGGGTGGCCCCCTTGAGGCGCCTGGGCCTTGGCCCTTTGGCCCTTGGCCCTTCCCTCCTTTAGTTTTCCCTAATGGGCCCTTTTTCCCTAGGAAGTTTGGCCCATTAGTGGAATACCCCTTCAAATTAGATTTTAATATTATATTTAATATTAAGTACATTAATTAATATGTAAATACATATTACAAAAGCTGATTTGACCCAAAACACCTTTCGGTTCCCTTTCAATTTCCTCCGAACGACTTCAGAACTTTCCAGGAACAATTCTGGTTCTCTCACAAAACTTTGCTGGTTTCCTTTTCTCTTTCATATGGTGATTCCAACTTACAGAGGATCTCCAGCTCATCGTACCCTTTAGTGTATTTCCCCACGGCTCGGGAATGACACATACATGATCTCCATCAATGATCAATAGCGGGACCAGGATGCCCATATTGACCCCTGTGCATTCCACGATGACAATGTCGTTTGAACCGTAAACAGTCATTTCCCATTCCCTTTGCCTCTTGATACCTAGTTCATCCGAGATTTGATCTACGGTATCTCCATACCTTCGTTCGATCTCATTACTGATGAACTTGTTTTCTCGTTTTCGTGTCATTGCATTACGTGACCCAGTCACACACTTGCAAGCTTTGTTGATGCAACGTCACCGAGATGGCCACTAATGTATCTATCCGTTACATGGATGGGCAAATCCTGGTCTTGATATGTACGCCTCTACACGCTCCTTTGGGAAACCTGAGTAGCACCTTTTCGATCACCCAGTCACGGAGTGATACTTGATAACCATCTAAGCTCCCTCCAGAACGGTGATTTGCATTATCTCACAGTCTAAGGACAGGTCGTGAGGTTTCCTTAGTTTTATCATTAATGGTGAACTTTGTAACTAGATCTCATTAAGATACAACTGGTTGGGTTGTTTGTCTATCACATCATTCAACTAATGATGTGACCTCATTGTCAATTGGCATAAATGCCCATGATCTCGAAACCCTAGATCATCCTCATGACCAATGAACTAGTTCGCTAGAGGTAACTAGAGACATGGTTTGTTTACATACCACATGTGTATTAACGTTTCGTATTAATACAGTTATAGCACAGTATGAAACTATTATGAACTAATTGAGATATGACAATAAAAACCTATTTATTATTTGCCTCTAGGGCATATCTCCTTTAGTCTCCCACTTGCACTAGAGTACAAATAATCTAGCTTGCATTTTACTCATCATAAACCATATCACATATGTGTTTATTGATCATGCATGCTTATGGAAAACGTCTTGTCCATGTTCTGTTTTACTAGATCATTATGTCTTTGCAAATCGTTAATGTCTTCCTAACTTTGACATTCACACCATTATCTCATAATGGGTCGAAGTATTCGTTTGGCAACAAAGTAAGACTTTCTTTCTACTATTTATAATGACGGTCGTTTTCACTGTTGTCATCTAAACTTCAAAACACACTTTGCAATCCTTTATGCATATACGGCAGTTATGGCAGCAGAACGAGGCCGATTTCCAGGAGCCTACAGTGACTTTAGATCAACCACGAGGGCTTTCTCATGGGCACTGTGCCCTGGGACACATCATTCTACGTTAAAAGCGAACTAGCCCCGCCATAACAATATACATCACATCAGATGGAGCCTTTATACTTCTATATCTATGTAGATCCCAGTGCATGAAATGCAACTATGTTGCTTACTTTGCTTCTTGCCATTTAAGTATAAACTTAATTCTGGTTCAGTGATTAACTCAAGAATCACTTCAAGACATGTTCTTACAGTTAAGAGTGTGTCCTTCCAACCAAAACTTCGGGTCACATTACGTCGAGTATACAATATGGTTGTATGGAAGAACCTATGGCTGAGGCATAGGAGATGCAACACATCTCTTTCTTCCTTTTTAACCATCGTTGTAATACTAAGACAATGCTTCGTATAGTAAGAACTTCTTTCTTACCTTGTTCCATTCTGAACTTCTTCAGAATCTTGCTTAGGACATTCTGGACATCTTCAGAATCAAGTCCAAGAAGCATTCGACATTCAATGTTTATTAAACTCACCAATCTATCTCGATAGATCTCATTGTTTAATAACTTTAACTTCATCCCAATTTATCTATTTAAATGTTATTAACACCAATCACATCATTCACATATGTTGTCCACATATCCTAGAATGATTTCATGCTCCCACTCAAATATAGCATTCATATTTGAGATCCAGGGATTTCACTTAGCTCCTACTCAAAATATGTCTGATACATATTATGATTCAGCTAAGCTACTTAGCTCCCACTCAAAATATGTCTCTTACATATTAAGATTTGGCGAAGCTAATTAGCTCCCACTCAAATGCAGGTCCTCTCGATAATCTTGGACATTCCAAAATTCTTTGATCATCATCAAATTGAGAATTCCAGCTACGAGACTTCAATATCCATATATTGCTAGTGTAAATCCAATAGACTCAAGCATCGCTACATTTGTAGTCAACTCCTTGAATTTGTCGATACTGTGTGACAAATTGAGCTTTACGTCTCCATTAAGTTTCATTTCCTTCTTATGACTTTGAAGTCATTCAAAAATATCAAGTAAACTACTTTACTTAATAAGATCAAGTAACATATTACTTTGCAATCTTAAATGTAACTTAATATAGGATTTTATGACTCCTAGTCATTTCTTGCACTTAGGTCCATCACGCTTCTTTGTAATTCGTAGGTATGTCTTGTTCATAAACATGACAAGTGAATCAATAATATATTTCCACGAACTTGCAGAGTATATATTTTTGAATCCTACTTTCTTTAGTAAAAGTATTCGCTGAAACTTTTATGATCATTATCATTAGTTTCTCCTCTATTTGTAGAGTTCGGTTTCACGAAACAAATTCCGCTGCGCCACTCAACAATTCGGATGCAAGGTCAAATACCTTGTTTTGAACTTTTACTTTCTTCCACATGTATCTTCATCAAGACACGTCAACTTTGGACAACAACAGGTTTGTCCTTTATGGAAGATGCATTCATAGCTCCCTAAGAATGCTCTACAAAGACTTGTTTATTCGCCACGATTTCAACTTACCGAAATCTCCAGAAACTCGAACATGCCATAACACTTATGGTGTTGTTTCCACGAATCTTTAGATTTTCTTTTGTATTTCAACCGAGTGTTCGCTCATTTCGATCTCTAACTCTAAACGATAACTATAACCTCGATAAGAGATAATATTATAACATATGTATCTAATACATAATGATTATGATGTTTAGTCATTTCAATACACTTTGAAATTGCCCTTATTATCATAATTTGTGAAACCTCTTTCACATGTCCTTTTATGCTAAAATTAACTTAAATACTTTAGTCATGTCGATGAAATCGAAGAGACTTTTGTATTCTTGTTAACTCAATATCCTCCTTCACTTTGAAATCTTTTGAACAATTCAAAACAGTTTCAAACTTATGTTTCATTAAGTAAATATTCATATTCACTTAAATCCACAATGAAGTGTGAAATAATGATTTCCACTATTTGTTGAAAATACGATACATCACTATGTATAAATTTCAACATTTCTTCGCATATCACCGTTTTACCAGAATGCGGAGTTTTAGTCATTCTGTCCAACAAGGCATGGTTTTGCAAAGTCTCTAGATTAAGAATCTAGGACCCCGATCTTCATGAAGAACATGCAATAACCAAAATGACTTAAACTATAGTGTCATGTCATTACTAAACCTTGGATATCTTTTAGCATTCTTATCCTTTATAAATGCTTAAACTGTTATCATTAACATAGTGATGAGAATATTTCATTTATAATCGTAATGTGACCATAAAGGTATTGTTCATAAGAATAGTACAACTGTCTTGTAACTCATTCATATGAACAATCGTCTCGCCAAAAGCAAGACACACAAACAAGGATTACAAATTATATTCAAGTCCACTAATCTAAATGATAATCTTTGAGGAAAGGGGTGATGTCAGCCATAAACTATTTTGCTTGCTGTCATCATGCCACATTGCCTCAATTCTAGCAATTCTCAAGCAGACCATCTTGTTTTCACAAAACAGGACAAGTATCCAATACTTATATAAACTGCAACGAGTTTTGCAAGGATTACATTTATAACTTTGTATATCTAACATATACCCTTTTTCATTCATGACATCCATTGCAATCAAGACCTTCTGAGAGTCCATAACTCTAATGTAAGATTGCTAAGTGTTTCTCCAAATATTCCCTTTTTCATCTATCATGGATGAAAGCTCATCCAACGGCTCATACTTTATGTGCATGATCTTGTAGAATACAAGATTGTAATCCAAATTTCCATCGAATGGAGAATGGCTTATTGGATGATTACGGAGAACACACAAACATTGTGGAGTCATCGGATTATATCCTAATGGTCATAGTATCAAGAAGAGAAGATCACCTTTTACGAGGATATCCCTCAGGCGTGGGTATTAATCTATGAAGTTGGACCCTTTTGCTAAGTTCCATATCAAGAAGTATATTCCCATGGTCGCAAAGGACCTCAATGAGATAGGCCATGATCTACTAAGATGTTTGCAAACAGACATCTAGACTAAGTTCATAATATGAGTTCAATCCTAATTGAGCTCCCACTAAAATGGTCATCCCCTGGACGATTTTAGTGATCACATGATCCCAATCCTCTGCACCTCCCCCGATCGTCACGGCCATCAGTGTAGCATCAAAGGTAGACATTCCCTAATGTCAATCACATGAACCATGTGACTCATGCTCGACCTTTCGGTCTCTTGTGTTCTGAGGCCATGTCTACACATGCTAGGCTCGCCAAATCTAACTTGTGTGTAATCGCTGTGCAACATGGCTTACACCCACTGTATGCGAATGTAGATATGTCTAGCCCCCGATCATCACGGCCGGCTTCATAAAGGCAAACTTTCTTGGTGGTGCACACACAAGGGGAACACTATCATTGGAATTATATAGGGATTATCTAATTTGCTACCGTTGAGTATCTAATACTAGCATATAATAAGATATAAAACAGGTATCAACAGCACATGTAAATTTTGTGATATGATATGGTCCTTCTTCTTGCGCCTTGATCTCCATCGAGTGCTCCGGCATGATCTCCATCTTGCCCCTGGTTTGACGCCAAGTCCACGACGCCACCACCCGATCGTCCATCGGAACGATGGCTATTACTACTTAACTTAGTAACATAAAAGTAAACAACTTTACCTTTGTAACGACCAATGCCATATCATAACACAAGCCCTCCTGCAAAATAAAGTTAGACGCCTCTACTTTATCTTTTGCAAGTTTTACGTGGTTGTTAGGGCTTTCGCAATAGAATCGTTTCTAATCTACGAACTTTCCAACCACAACATGGATCCAACAGTTGTCTCTACTACACCCCTTTCGGGGCCCTCCATTGTAAATGCTATATCAACTATTGAATGAGAGACAGACACCCGCTAGCCACTTATACGGAACAAGCCGTATATCGAGCGTGGAACCAGTCTCGCATACGAATACGCGTAAGGTCGGTCCGGGCCGCTTCATCTCAAACAATACCGCGATATAAACAAGTACACGTTAGAGGGTAACAACTAAGGGATCAATTCCCGCACAATACATGTGCGTACTGGCCTTACAGCACTCCTACGCATAGATCGGCTCTGATACCACTGAAGGGTTCCGCAGCAGAAAACAAAAAATTTCCTACGATGGAACCTCCTAACGCCCAAGATCTATCTATGTAGTAATGCAGTAACGGCCGAAGCGTATAGAATACATACCCTTGTAGATCGTACGCGGTTACCGTTCCGAGGGGAACGTGGTTGACGTAGTCGAAGCCGTAGCCGACCTCAAGGTCGCGATGCTCCTCGCGGGTCACCCCTTGCTCCTTCTTCATCGTGTAGAAGCTCCAGCTCACGACATCCAAGGTGCCTCAAGTGAGGCCCCTCGTGGTTTCGTACACATACGGTGTACGATGACGACCTCCGACTCCTTGATCCCTGCCGGGAGTGCGGAAGTAGATCTCCGGCTTGGAATCCATGTAGCGCAACGGCATGCTGCAAGTGCGGTGTCTCATGCTCGGACAGTCCTTACTTGGGACCGTACCAATGCATGGAGATGAGAGAGAGAGAGAGAGGGAAGGACAAAGTCAACCAAATGACTTCTCCAGATATTGATGTGTCTATTCCCACCCATGGGCACCCCTTTATATAGGGGGAGGGGGTGTGCCCTCCCCTTTGGGTTTCCCATGTGGGACTAAACAAGGGAGAGGGGGCGCATGGGCCTTCATGGGCCAGCCGGCCTGGGGTGGGCCCCACCCCACGCACAGCCCTAGGTTGGCCGGGTGGCCCCCTTGAGGCGCCTGGGCCTTGGCCCTTTGGCCCTTGGCCCTTCCCTCCTTCGGTTTTCCCTAATGGGCCCTTTTTCCCTAGGAAGTTTGGCCCATTAGTGGAATACCCCTTCAAATTAGATTTTAATATTATATTTAATATTAACTACATTAATTAATATGTAAATACATATTAAAAAAGCTGATTTGACCCGAAACACCTTTCGGTTCCCTTTCAATTTCCTCCGAACGACTTCAGAACTTTCCCGGAACAATTCTGGTTCTCTCACAAAACTTTTCCGGTTTCCTTTTCTCTTTCATATGGTGATTCCAACTTACAGAGGATCTCCAGCTCATCGTACCCTTAAGTGTATTTCCCCACAGCTCGGGAATGGCACAGACATGATCTCCATCAATGATCAATAGCGAGACCGGGATGCCCATATTGACCCCTATGCATTCCACGATGACAATGTCGTTTGAACCGTAAACAGTCGTTTCCCATTCCCTTTGCCTCTTGATACCTAGTTCATCCGAGATTTGATCTACGGTATCTCCATACCTTCGTTCGATCTCGTTACCGATGAACTTGTTTTCTCGTTTCCGTGTCATTGCATTCGGTGACCCAGTCACACACTTGCAAGCTTCGTTAATGCAACGTCACCGAGATGGCCACTAATGTATCTGTCTGTTACATGGATGGGAAAATCCTGGTCTTGATATGTACTCCTCTACACGCTCCTTTGGGAAACCTGAGTAGCACCTTTTCGATCACCCAGTCACGGAGTGATACTTGATAACCATCAAAGCTCCGGTGAGTTGCATTATCTCACAGTCTAAGGACAGGTCGCGAGGTTTCCTTAGTTTTATCATTAATGGTGAACTTTGTAACTAGATCTCATTAAGATACAACTGGTTGGGTTGTTTGTCTATCACATCATTCAACTAATGATGTGACCTCATTGTCAATTGGCATAAATGCCCATGATCTCGAAACCCTAGATCATCCTCATGACCAATGAACTAGTTCGCTAGAGGTAACTAGAGACACGGTTTGTTTACATACCACACGTGTATTAACGTTTCGTATTAATACAGTTATAACACAGTATGAAACTATTTTGAACTAATTGAGATATGACAATAAAAACCTATTTATTATTTGCTTCTAGGGCATATCTCCTTCATTATTCTTATTGTACTTTTGTTTACTTGTACTTTATTTACTTGAATTCTACTCCTCGTTGGGTTCGACACTTCTACTTATCGAAAATACTGCGACACACTCCCTATACTTGTGGGTCATCAAGACTATTTTTTGGCGCCGTTGCCGGGGAGTGAAGCGCTATTGGAGAGTGGAACTGGTAAAGGAAACTTCTATTGTGAGTATTGTTTACTTCTGTTAGTTGCTTTATTTTCGTTATGGATAATTCACTGAGTTTCTTATTTCGTAATGCTACTACCACTGCTAAGGTAGTAGATGAACCACCACCTGCTGAGAATGATACTTTTAAAATACCTACAAGAATTATTGATCGTGTTATCGATAACTTCTATGTTGGGGATGAAACTATCCATCCCGATGATCATTTGCTCTTTATACACGAATTATGCGGGTTGTTCAAGTGTGCAGGTATTACTACAGATCAAGTTAAGAAGAAGTTATTCTCATTATCACTGAAATGAAGAGCTGAGGAATGGTATAAGCTGCTGAAGAATGGTCAAGATCTTGAATGGGAGGAAATAGTGCCTCTCTTTTATTCAAAGTTTTATCCTCCTAGTGAGATTCGTAAAGATCGAAATCAAATATACAACGTTTGGCCTCTTGATGGAGAGAGTACAACTCAAGCTTGGGGGAGATTGAAGTTACTAATGCTCAAATGTCCCATTCATGAGCTCCCCAACAATATTATTGTCAATAACTTTTATGTAAGGCTTTCTCTTCATGATAAGGATTTATTGGATGCTTCGTGTGCTAGATCATTCACTCGCATGGAAGAAGAAGCTAAATTGGATCTTCTGGACCGTATTCAAGATAAAGCTGAAGCATGGGAGAATGACAAAGGAAGAAAGTCAGGTATAAATTATGATTATGAATGCATTGAATCTTTTATGGGAACTGATGACTTTCAACATATTAAAAATGCTTATGGTCTAGACTCTCAAGCTATTGCAACTTATTTTAAGGCTTTTGCTTCCTACATTGAAGTGCCTAAAAAGAAGTGGAATAAGTATCATGAACCATATAAAGATGTTGCTAAGAGTGTTCCTGCAAGAAATACTGAAGTTTATACTACTAATCATGTTTTACCTGAACCTTACATTGAGAAAATGCCTTTCCCAGTTAAGATAAAGGAACATTCTATGATAGCTAGTATGGTTAATGAAAGTACAAATAAAGCTGTTGAACCTGATAAACAAATGGATGATGAACCTATAATAGAAAATGTGAAAGAATTTGTCACTAAATATGTGGAAGATGGACACACTATCCTCTGTAAGGATATCCCTAATATTGTTTCACAAAGTAGTGTTATGAGAGATAGTGTCCCTGTGTTTTCTGTTAGAATAAGAGATCATGGCTACGATGGTCCTTGTGATAGTTATACTGTTAAGTTTATGCATGATACTGAAAGTTACTATGAGAGAGGGAAAAGTGTTCTCATGTATCTCAATAATATCAAGTTCCCCCGTTTTATGCTGGAAGTTTTTATGTTGCACTTCTTTTTCCTTCTTATGCTAGTAGCCTCTGGTTTTAAGAACTTGTTTGTTTACAAAATTCCTTTGCATAGGAAGTGGGTTAGACTTAAGCGTGTGTATTTTTGCTTCATAATGCTCTCTTTCACTTCAATTCATATTCCTAAGTGAGCATCATCAAAATTATCATGCACATCTTAATGGCTATAAAGAAAGAGCTTTTGGGGGGACAACCCAATTTATTTGTGTTTTTTGTTTTTTTTTGTTTTTCTTTGAGTCTTGGAAGTTATTACTTCGGTAATAACCTATCCTTATCCTTTTTGTTTGGTTTTTGTGTCAAGATCAACCTCTAATGAGAGAGAAGTAAGATTTGTGGAAGATGCTGTCCTGAAACAGATATTTGTGCTTCACCGTAAAAATTCGTGAGAGATCTCTGTATGTCGGATTGAGATGTCATTTTTTGTGTTTCTGCCCCAGGTTGTTATTTAACTTTCGTTAGTTTTGAACTTTTTTATTTGAGCAACAGAATATTTTCGAAAAAATTGATCTTTACCTGCTGGTCTGTTTTGACAGATTTTGCCACTTTTGCATTTGCTTCTTTAATCGATTTCCTTTTTGAATTCTTTTTGGGTTTTCAGAAGGAGTTGCTACAGTATCTTATGTTTTTATGGTTTTCAGTTGAAATTGGACGCAAAAGTTTTTATCACTTCACTTATACTAATGTTGCTAATGAGAACCATGTGAAGTTTTGTGTGAAAGAAATTTCCAGGTTAGTAGAGATAATGGTGTAATAAGGAAGTGAAAGGTTTCATGACTCAAGCAATAAGTGTATGAAGATGGAGATATTGATGTTATTCAAGTGGTGACTCCGGAAGAATCTACTAAATACCAAATTCAGAGACCTACAGAGTCTGTTTTCGAATAGGTAACAGTTCTGGTAAGAAAAGTTCTGCGAAAGATCTGTCCAATTATATTTTTGCAGTTTTTATCCAACAAGGAAAGCTATGAAGCGAAAGAGGGATGGAAACGAAGCCAGAGTGGCTCACTCCACCCTGTGGCGTGGGCCCACCCCTAGCCGCGCCACCAGGTGGTGTGGTCACCTCGGCCTCCGTCTCTGACCCTATTTCTCCCAGTACCTTCCTTTTGTTGTGAAACTTCATAATATATAATCCCCCGGATCCCCTGAGGTTCGTATATCGCGTTCTCGTTGTGTTTGTTTTTCGATCTGTTCCTGCCAGGAACTATTCTTGAAAGTTTAGAAGCACAATGGTGTCCGCCGAGGATAAGGGAAATGAGCCTATCGAGGAAGATCTCCAAGACCCCGGGCAGGAGAAGGAGATCAAGAGTGAAGGTGAAGAGGAGACAAAGCAAGGCCAACATCCGCACACCGGCACTACCATTGCAAGCATTGGAGTGTTGACAAAACCTGCCAGGGTCAGAAGGACTGCACGGATGTCGACTGGAGGGAAACCTCCGCATCACTGTTTGGCTCCACGGTCACTTCCTCCACGCACCAAGAATCCTTTCCATACTCTTATCCATGAGCATCAATACTAGAATATGCCCAAGGGGAAACTACCCTCCAATTGGGATTTGCCTCGTTCTAGCCATGCAGGAAAAGAAGACTTCAAGGAGGAAGAGTGGGGAAAGAACCGCAAGTGCTGGGATTCTCAACCCGACATGATCATGACCCGCATTGAGCAAAACTCACAGCTGATTCGTAATCTCACCTTCGAGATCGAGGACTTGGGGAAACTGATTAAAGAGCTCATTGAGAGAATACCACCACCACCGAAGGAATAATTCGTCATTAGGTTTGGCATCCCCTTGGTTTGTTCCAAGCTTGGGGGAGTGCTGCGGTATCACATTACTATCTTCTATCTTTTTACCTTTTTAGTAGTCATATCATGAATAGAGAAGTTATCATGTAGGATGGTTTGCATTTTGGAAGTGTCCCCTCTCTCGTTAGATATGTATCCCTTGGTGTGAGTTGCCGTTATGGAATATTAATGAGAAGTTCTATCATTTACTCTTTTGTGTATCTTGTATTAGTTTTCAATTCGTGGTTATATGATTGATCTTGTTGTTAGTATTGGTATCACTTTGGGATCATTGAGTTAATATTAGTTGGTTTTGGCAAACCTGGCTTGGTCAGTAGCAACACTATTTTTGGGAGTTGAATGAAAAGATAAAAGTACTCTAAAGAAATATAATTTCATCATCTTTCTTTCTTGATTTGCTCATAAGTTTAGTATTCTCTAGTTAGGATCTTTTGTGCTTCCAAGGAAGATTGCATGTTTGTTTTTATCACTTTTATGTTTGTTTGTTTCTTTCAACTCTTATACTTGCTACCCAGCCTTGCTAGCCAAAAACCTCTACTGAGAGGGAATTCTTCTCGTGCATCCAATCCTTAAACAAAACCAATATCATTTGTGTCCACCATACCTACCTATTAGCATTATTGCTATTCCAAGTAAATTCTTGTTTTTATCTACCTTCCAAATTAAACTTGTTATGAGAAAATTAGTGATTAAAGCTCTCACGAACTTGATGGGACACTTTTCTTTCTTGCACTTAATAAACTTGAACCATTGTGTCCATCTTGTTGCGTATATGCTTGCGCTTTATGAGTTGAAGTTAGCAAAACCATGTATCATGGGAAACACTTTCAACACTGCATGGGTACTTTATACCTCGTTGATATCATGATTTTTTTGCCTATGGATCCCAGCGGTGTGAAATAAAAGGGGAATTTGTAAGATCATGGAGTTTATATGTGTGTTAGAGAAACGCCTGGGCCGCTAGCCTAAGCCATGCCTAATCATGGTGGAAACTTGCAGCATAACCATAATGAGCACTCTATGAAGCATCCTCAATAAAAACCTATGCAAATAGCAAATAAAAGGATCGTTGAGATGCTCATTATCTGCTTGCCTTGTCATTTTGATTATGGGATAGCTCCTGTATCATGTGCAAGGGGTACCCTGTTAGCGGTTCTCTATGATACATATGTATTTACAATGACAGAGCTTACTTGTGACTGAAGTTGAGTAGCATGAGGTTCAGTACTCGTAAGTAAGGGGAATGAGGTTTCAACGTATAACTTGTCAAGCACATCCTCTTAGTTGTGTCACTTTAACCCTAATCACCTAAAGATGCCTATGATAGGGGCAATGAGCGCTGAAAGCTAGTAAGTACCATAATTTTTGGGAGCTCTTTATGAAACTTGAAATCCCTGCTTCCCTCTGCGAAGGGCCTTTCTTTTATTTTTTTTAGTTGAGTTAGTAAACCTATTCCTTTCTATCTCAGCAAGTATTTTGAGTTGTTGTGTTTCATTCATTCATATGATGATTTATTCAATCATGTCCCTTATTTTCCTTGTTTTGCACTTTGCTCTTATCTTGGTGTTTACTACTTTGAAAGCTATCATTGAAAATCAGTTATTTGTGAACTCCAGCAAATTATCAACTATTCTTCGACCAAGAGCTAAGTTTGCCATTACCAATTATGATTTACTTTATGCATCTTTATTGTGTTTCCTTTACTTATTGCAAGTTAAGTTATATAATAGTGAGTTGTTTTCTATTATGATTTATGTACTGATGAATGTGATGCTTCGTGTCCGTATTATTTTATCAACTCTTCACTCCATAAACCCGAGGTCATGTTTATTGAGCTTAGTTTCGCTTGGGGACAAGCGAAGTCTAAGCTTGGGGGAGTTGATACGTCCATTTTGCATCACTATTGTATATCATAATTTAGTGTTATTCATTGGTATATTTTATATTAAGTGATGATACTTATGTTATTTCATCTCTTTTTGCATGGTTGGTGACTTTTGGAGCATGGACCGCTGCAGTCAGGATTTTGATGGAAAAGGTGCTGCTTGGAGGCAAAATTCGCGAAGATCAGAAAATACGGAAAAATACATGGAAAATCCTATTTTTCCAGAAGACGAAGGAAGCCAGAAGGGGAGGATGAGATGGGCCACAAGGGGCCCACACCACCCCCTGGCGTGGGCCATCCTAGGCCGTGCCACCAGGTGATGTTGCCGCCCTGGTCCACCCCTAGCTCTCCCCTCTGGCGTATATTATCCTCCCGAAACCCTAAGACTCGGGGAGCGACCACAGAAAGATTTCGCCGCCTCTGCAGGGCGGAAAACACCGAGAGAGAAATATCTCTCCGGCAGACAGAATTTTGCCGGGGGAATTCCTTCCCGAAGAGAGGAGATCGTCGCCATCAACATCACCATCAAGCTGGACTTCATCCGGATCATCATCATCATCACCACCACCATCATCACCATCAGCACCATCTCCATATTGTTGTAACAATTGGGTTGAATCTTGCATAGTTCTTAGCGGAAACTTTCCCGGTGTTGATTACTCTTTGCAGTTGATGCTATTGAGTGGAACCATTGAATTATTGTTTATGTTCAGATTGTT
The DNA here is from genome assembly GCA_910589775.1 of Avena eriantha. Classification (NCBI taxonomy): domain Eukaryota; kingdom Viridiplantae; phylum Streptophyta; class Magnoliopsida; order Poales; family Poaceae; genus Avena; species Avena eriantha. The sequence continues at coordinate 116,110,661 of OU342742.1, read as the reverse complement.
ATACATCATTATTCCATCTCTGATCATGATCCATATGATGTCTTGTGAGTAGTTCGTTTTGTTCTTGAGGACATGGGAGAAGTCATGTTGTTAGTAGTGGAATTGTGTTGAGAAAGATTCAATAGTTTGATATTTAAGTTGTGGTGTACTTCTTCTAGTGGTTTCATGTGAACGTCGACTACATGACACTTCACCTATATGGGCCTAGGGGAATGCATTGTGTATTTGGCTACTAATCGTAGGGGTTGTCGGAGTGACAGAAACCTGAACACCCGTTAGGAAACCATTGCACAAGGGACGTCAGGGTCTTAGAGTTTAAAGCTATGGTTAGGTTTCTACCTTAATTACGTTCTTGTACTTACGGATGTTTGCAAGGGGTATAATCACAAGTATGTATTAGTCCTAAGAAGGTCAGTACATTAGCACAGGTTCACCCACACAACACTTAGCAAGTTAAAGAAGATTAATCAACTATATGAAGCGAAAGCACTTGACGATATTCCCGTGTGTCCTCGAGAACGTTTGGTCATCTTAAGTAATACAACCGGCTTGTCCTTTGCTGAATAAAGGATTGGGCCACTTGCTGCAATTATTCTTATTGTCTTTTGTTTACTCGTACTTTATTTACTTGCATTATCAAAAACCACTAAAAATCCGTTTGCTAAGTATTTGCAGAGAATTCCTGATCTATACCACTAGCCAGCACCTTCTGCTCCTCGTTGGGTTCGACACTCTTACTTATCGAAAATACTGCGATACACCACATATACTTGTGGGTCATCAGTGGGCGCGAATGATTTTCGAGGAAGAGTACTCCTTGATGTTCCGACATTGAACACATGAACAACACATAAAACCATTCTATTTGTTTGCCTTAGCCACATCGTTAAATTTATCCACGTCTTGAATGTACACGGATTCACGTCGGTCACCGTACATCCATCCATGCCGATTCATCCGCATCATATAATTAAGTTTATCAAAAACCATTACAGAACATCATGAATAGTGAAATGACCACTTCACATCGACACATGCATTATTATATATCAATGACAGATGAAAGGATAAGGATGCTAACCTCGATCGAGGAGGAAAGAAAGAGGAGAAAGGCTTAAGTGTGGCTCAGGCACCTCATATCATTTTTGTTTTATTTAAAATCAAGCGGTATCATTCTCTCAGGCATTTCATCGAACACCTAATGTGCATAGGAAAAAAACTAGCACACACCTCACTAGCTCCTTCCACCAAGAAAAAACAGAGCAGGGAGGGGCTGGCTGGGGTGTATTTATCGGCGGACTATTCGTCCCGGTTTAAAGGTCATGCGTCAGACACGTGGCCCGGCGCACACCTTTAGTTCCGGTTTGTAATACGAACCGGGCGAATAGTCTCCTACGAACCGGGACGTATACTACCCCCCCCCCCCCCGGCTCCCGTGCGACGCTCGGGCCCCTCGAACCGGGAAAATTGCATGCATTTGTCCCGGTTCGTGGAGGGACTGGGACAAAAGCTCTAGGAGGCTCCGAACGAAAAGCAGTTTTTCTACTAGTGTCTCATCGGTCGCGATCAAGACCGGGCGAACAGGGATCATGCCGAAGCCAGTGATGACGTCAATGCTGATGTATACTTCTTGGGGCTACGTTGGTCGTAGGATCCCGTGACCGCTGTGTTGTTATTTGACTTCCTCTCTTCGTGATGTGCACAACGGCCCGCCGTCAGTAGGTAAGGGACACCACGATTTTCCCGAATACGACACCCATGACACACCACTCTTTTCATGCGCCACGAGTAAGGGACCCACCTATAGCTGTTTTTCTAATAGTGTTAGCCTACTTAACAAGTTTTGTATTTACCACGGCCGTATTGCTGGAGTGGATTCGTATTATTTCTCTTTTTCTATATATGAAGCTAGTGCTAAAATCGAATCTATTCTTTCAGTATCAGCACCCCAGAGAGTCAAGTTTTTGTATCCAAAAAGCTGACGTGACACATCCTTAATGAAGGGAGAGGTGATACCTAGTACATGATGAGTTCTTTTAGTACATGTGCATGATATCACCTATGAACATACCTTGAGCTAATTCAACAAGAATAATGTTATATGTGTATGACAAAAAATCAGTAGGCTGCAGAGTGGGCGGGAACATAAGATAAAAAATGTCTTCTGGAACCAGCCATACTAAACAAATAAACTAAATAGGATGATACCTAGTAAAGTGGTTACGTGCAAGGGTTAGGAATTGTCTCTTCTGCCGACCACATAAGTTATACGAACACTCTCCAAAAATCAAAGCACAAAACATCAACTACCCTTAATTGTGATGTGACTGACAGCAATAATTCTGGACAAGATATAAAAGTACATCTTTGGAGCAAATGCCAAAAAGGACAAAGTTAATTATAACGACTAGACCTGCATAGCCTCTCACACCTCTCTGTTAGTCGTTGTCTTTAATTCAGCAACTACCTCCAGGCCTAGCGAGAAGGCATGCCTAGCTTCACGTAAGTTATATGTCATCATTGATGATGTCATACTACTTCGGTGGATTTTTTTTTTTTTTTTTTTTGCTCCATCCTGCCTCTTGATTAGGGGTAGAATAAGCTTTGTCCAAGAAAGACAAAGCAAAAGACGCGACCAACATTGTGTTTTAGCCGCTCAGCATCTACCAATAGAACAAACAATGTCTTCACATAAGAATGAAATGGTCCGTCACACAAGATGTTATTATGCATGGTTAGGCAATGCGTCTCGAGAGCGTCCACTAACCGTGTACTAAGGACTGAACTTTCGTACACGGTTACTTTTTTCAATCGTCTGCGATAGGCAGGGCCGTCGTAAACATGTTTTCTTACTCGACATCTGTGTTTTTTGGATGGTCGCAAACGACTTATATTGTTTCATTGTATGTGTTCAGCTTATTTTCCACATGATTAGTTTGAACTAGCCATATATATGTGCTTCGGTGTCCCCCTCTAAAACTTAAGTTCGCATGGGCCGGTTTTATTTTGACCGGTTGAAACCTATATCTAGGATAACTCCGTATAAGCGTACTTGGTCGAGCTGGATATACTCCACGTTCTTACCGGCCGATCCCACTTTGCATGTCATGTTTTGAAATTTTGGTGTTGCTGCAATATACCTCCCGATTTCTGCCTCCTGCAAGGATGTGAGTATAAGTGTACGGTGAGTATAGGTCTAAGAGGACCATAAGAGCTTCGGGTGGGTTCATACGGCCTTCGAAACGAATCGGTATCGAGTTTTTGTTGTCTAAATTTGAAAAGAAGGGGGATACCGAAGCAAAAGTGGTGCAATATTGCAACAGTTTTTTACTCGGATCTGTCTAGTTGTACCTACAGAACCATGGTACTAGCAGATCTATGCTCAACTAAACACTTCAATCTGATACAGTATCAAATTTTAATTGTATTTGATTGCACATCAGGTACAAAATATGTATACATATATGTGCGACATAGCATTATCTAGTATCTATATAAACAGGAATGATACACAAAAGAAGAGAAACTTTTCTTGGTTACATTTTGGTCTCCATGACGGTGATGTACCTTGCAAGGATAAAACATATAGTAAAATTGATAGGTTTCTTCACTCATCTTTAGGTCACCATCACTGTGCACCACGCTGCAGCTGGAACACCCTGGTCGTAATATCGCTTCTCTAAAACGAGTAGACGGCACATGTTGCAGGTGGGGAACTTCTACTATTGCAAATATTGATCAAAGGATTTGAAAATATAGTGTAAACACTACAACACAGAGCTCGGGTCCTTGCACTTGTAGACGCCAAGGCACAGCCCTAGTGGCCGTGCTCGTGCTGGCGCGGCAAAAAAAAGCCGGTAGGGATAACTATGTTGGGGAAGTGCATCCGTGGTGGATTTTTTTGACTCGGCACAACGTGATCCGCCGACCTAGCGCTTCCACGGAGCAGTAGGGGATGTGCCTCGTTACATTATTGAAGACGGGGAACTTTAGTGCCATGTAACTACGAATTATTGAGCCTTAACAATAACTGATTTAGGTTGTTAATAATTCATTGTAATTTGACAAATCGAAAAATACCATAACATTCAGATATAATTACATTTCGATTACAAGATTTCTTGAGCACCTATCTTTTCATTAGATTCCTTTGGATTTCATTCCAAAGGGAAAAAACTATACTAATTAAGAATAAGTGGAGTATTTCCACTTATTCTTAATCCTACTCTCTAATCTTGAGTGCATCTCTATTATGCCGGCAATAGAGAGACGGCTGCGCTGACATGCCATCCGTGCATGCCACTATCCTAACGCGACGGCCATCCTCCGGGCCGGGTACTATGACGGGCTGGCCCACCTCCGCAACTCACCCCGACGGCTGCAGCGCCGCGGCCGCTAGCCTACGCGCGCCTCATTTCGACGGACACAGCGGCGCGGCCGCTAACCTCCGCGCGTCTCTCTCTGACGGCCATAGCGGCGCGTCCACTAGCCTCCACGCGCCTCACTGCGAAGGCCGCAGCGGTGCGGCCACTAGCCTCCGAGCGCCTCACTTCGAAGGCCACAGTGGCACGGCTGCTATCCTCCAGCATCTCACTCCGACGGCCGCCGCGGCATGGATCTGAAAGAGACAATATATCCATTAGAGAAAGCACAAGATACAAGATGGTGGGAAAAACCAAGAACAAGATCGATTAGATGAAGATACCATATGCTGGAAAGAGTCCGGCGCAAAGGCTGTGTCAGATAGCTCATAAGTACGCAGCATGTAGGTCTCCAGCTTTCAAGACATCGCAACATATGAAATGGGCATATGTAGTTTGTGAGATTTAGGGTTTGTGAGAGTTGCTAATTACTGCAGAGAGTGAGAGTGTGGTGTTGTACAAAGGGAGGCTAGTGGATTGTGGGGACTAAGGGGACACTATATTATATAGGAACGGGTTGGTGAGATCTATTGTTTGTTACTTGGGATGTAGAACCAGTGCGGCCAGCCACGCGGGCCGAATTGCACAAAAGACCCATACATAAAGGTAATGCTCGGGTGGGTAGTGATAGGCCGCACTTGTCAGCTACCCAATTAACGGCGCTTGCAGACGGCGTACCGAGAGAATACTACCGTTGCCCAAGTGCGGCATGAAAAATAGCCGCTCTTACATGCCACATACCACGACACCAAAATCTGCCGGTACCTGTGTACCACGGCATCTAATTGGCCGCCGTGACAAAATGGTTCCGTGATAGCTCATCCGCCGCGTAACTAACTTTTTCCCGTCCTTTTTTCTTATCACGTCCCAAAAATCCTTTGGGTACATGAGTATTTTTGTAGTGAAAATGATTTTCAATGTAAGAATTGTAGCAACAAATACAAAATATTATTAGATGTGTAAATTGAAATAATTAGGTACTGTCATGCAACTACGCGTGCTATGGGAGAAGACAAAGGAAGGCTGTGAGCCACCTTACTCTCTTACAAACCTGATGTTTCTTTCCTTGCGGGCATAACAAGCTCATGTATGTTTCACACATACGCATCATGAATGTGACAAAAGTAGTGCTAAAATCGAATCTATTTTTTCACTACCAGCTCACCACGGAGTCAAATTCTTTAATTTAAAGCAGGCGGCTCAAATCTTGTCGAAAATTAAGGCACACCTCGCATTCTACATTGGCTTTACATGACCGAGTAAACCATGTTCATAGCAATGATAATGTAACTTATTACTTCGTTGCTCACAACTATAGAAAATATCATAACCAAGATGTTGTTCGGTTCCTCTTTCTTTAACATTAGGTTACACTCTTAATTGTTGTTCGACATATCTTGAGCTAATTCAATAAGAATGTTATGTGTATGACAAAAATCCAGTGGGCTGGAGACTGGGCCATATTTTAATAAACAAAGAAACTAAATAGGACGATAGCTAGTAAAGTGGTTACATGCAAAGGGGTTAGCAACAGACAATTTGTAGGAATTGTCGCTTCTGCCGACCACACACGTTATAAGACAACAATAATTGTGATGTACTATCAACTATAGTACTCCATCGGTCCTAAACAGTGTCTAGAAACATCGAAATTTAAATAAATTTACTACATCCTTTTCAAGATGAAAGGAGTTGTCGACAGACAACAATAATTTTGAAACGGTATCAAATTTTAATTGTTTTAGATTGCACATCTGGTACAACATATGTATACATATATGTGCGACATAGCATTATCTAGTATCTATACAAACAAGAAACATACACAAAATAAGAGAAACTTTTCTCAAAAATAATTGTGATGTACTACCAACTATATTACTCCCGCAGTCTTAAAAATGATTACCAGATTTGTTTAAATTTGCATATATTTATAGAGCTCTTTTACGGTGATTGGGGCGGCACAGATATGTGTTGTTGGGTGCTGTTGGGTGCCGCTGGCTCTGATTTTTTATAACCGTCGATTGACCTATTTGATCAAGATCTATCAAGAAACTATTTTATTAGAAGTGGCCACTAGTTCTGATTTGAGCACACATTATATTAAAAATGTGACTGCTATTTCTGATTGTCCCGTCCTACATGCGATCAACCCGATCATTCTGACTATGAACCACCACCAGCGCTGCCACCGCCACCGCACGCCCCTCCCTTTTGAAGCCCATCCTCCAACCACACGGCAACTCCCTTCCTCTTCATGCACCACCACCCTTCAAGCTTGGGTGAGTGTCATCGCATTAAATTTAGGGTTCATATTTACTCACCAGTTGGCTGCGGTTGACCCTGGTGTATGCTTGCCTGCAGGTTGCTAATCGGATGCGACGGATCATCCCGACCAACCCGACTGTGAGCCGCTACCACTGCGCACCCCTCCCCTTCAAAGCCCTGCCTCCAACTACCTACCAACGCCCCTCCTCTTCACGCACCGTCGCCCTTCAAGCCTAGGTGAGTAATGTCGCACTAACTTCAGGGTTCATATTTAGGGTATCATGAATTGTCCGCGTTTGAACTTGCTCTATGCGTGCCTGCAGGTTGAGGAATCGAATGAGATAGATACGTTTGGTGTCAGCTATGATCGCCGGCGAGGAGAGGGACAGGTTCCTCTCGTGCTTCCCCAAGAGATCCTTCCTTAGTTCGTCTGGGCTGCTGCCATCGCATCGAGGATCGCCAATCACCGTTGTCGAAAGACATCCCGGTGCTAGACCAGCTGCTACTCATCGATTGGTATGATTTCTTATGTCCAACACTTTGATTTGTTGATTTATTCGGCGATTGATTGGATAGTCCTTGTCGCGGTTAGCACCTAGCACCACAAATTTCGTTTTTGGTTCATCCTTTCTAGGGTATGGATGTTTGGATCAATCTATCATTAGTTTAACTAGAACATTGTATCAGTATGTGTGTATGTGACATGTCATTCTACCTTTCCACTACCTCTCTATTTATCTCAAGTGCACGTGACATCATCTTTTATTTATTTCTAGTGCACATGAAATATTATCCATTTTTCTTACATGAATTGGTACCACCCATCATGTTAAGCCATTATTCTTCTTGTTTCAAAGTATTTGTATTTTTTTCTCTATTTGAATTTTGTTCAAATACATTATAGCTAATATCATCTCTCTCTTGGTCCAACCATTGGACCATACCATCGAACAAACCTTACACTATCTAATCTAATCATCCTACCCGAGAGCCATACATGTGAGGAATAATAGAGTTTTTGACATGGTGATATTTAGGACACTCTTGTGCTTGGCACTTGTGTAGCTTAGTATATACCTCTAGCTGCGAACAATTCTTAGTGTGGCTATCAAGCTGATCATTTTTAATTCACTGTATATTTAATAAAATGGTGTAACCTTATCCTAGTTATTTTTGGCTATATCCTTGTACTATGATTAAACTTATAATTTTTTATATGTATGTGGTATGCAGGAAGATATGGCACATGTAGGTGATGATGCTGAGTATCGGGACATTGCCAATATGACGTTTGCTGGCGCGGATGATGCGTACAGGTTCTATAACAAATTTTCTCTTCACAAAGGATTTAGTGTGCGGAAAAGCTATGTTGAGTGGGATGGAGCCAATGTGGAGATAATTCTAAGGAAACTTGTCTACAGCCACGGAGGTTATCGGGAAAAGAAACACATGAAGAGGAAAAGAGAAGACAGGAAGAGGACGCCACGGAACATCACTCGGGTTGGTTGTATGGAGAAATTGGTCATTGCACGGGTCGAAGAAGCCGGTGTTGGTTTGTTAAGGATTTTATAGATGAACACAACCATCTTATGGCCCACCAGATCTTGCTTGTCTTATGCGTTCACATAGACGTATCAGCGACAAGCAGAAAGCTGACATTAGAGATGTAGATATCTAGGATGCGCAAGCACAAAATCATGGATGTCTCGGTGACGAGGATTTAACTCATCAATGCCATTGTTATGGACTTGGGTTTTGGAGAAGGAGGGAGTGCTGGAGACATCTATCGGCTAGCAAACAAGCACACAGGGGACAAAGGATTTACCCAGGTTCAGGCCTCGTAGAGGTCCCTACTCCTGCTTGTCTGCTCGTGGAATTATCGAAGGAGTCGAAAGTTACAATGGTGCGCAGATGCAATCTGGCGAGAATTGTGGAAACTAGGGTTGCGTGTGTCCTTCTCGCCGCCTCCTCCAAGCCTTTATATAGATAGGCTAAGTCTCGGGTAGCAGGTCGAGTCGGTTACAGGTTAGGGTTTTCCCCTTCAAACTTTCTATCTTTAGCTTCTTCTTGTCCCTCAAGCAATCGAGAGTCCACAGGTTATTCGAGTCCTTTCATCTGGGCCTTGGCGATACCGTGGGCCTGTACGTATTTAGACCATATATACCAAGCTCGAGTACCTGTAGGGTATACCCATGTCAGTAGCCCCCGAGTATCCAGTGGAATCGCAGATTCGACTGGGTACTTTTTGAAGTCTTCGAGTGCCTGAATGAGTACATTTTCGACTGCTTTCATTTATGTCATAGGGATTGTTGATATACGTGCCTGATATAACCGAAGTATCGGTATCAGTTAACCACCTTAGGGTGAAACAACGCAATCTACTCGAACTCGAGTCCCCGGACTCGAATCCGGAAAAGTGCTGGCATAATTCGACTCAGGCCGTGGAGGTCTTACAGGAGTCGAATTCCAGTTATATGGGTGTGAGCACTTGACGCGTTCGTCAAGGCATGTTCATCGTGCCTGCAGGCACGGATATATTTCTGGTAGTGCGCAGTTAAATGCATTGCCAGGCCTTTATTCAGGTCTTACCTTCACGTTGTAAGCGCGGCATCCGAATTTTATCATCGCAGAGATGATTCGGGCGACCCAGGAGACGTAGTCTCTTTGTAGGGAAAATGATGAGACGGTATCGCCATGATCTGCGAGTGCAGATTTAATCAACACACAGTTTTTGTGCAAATACTCATAGGGTGCGCGACCAGCGCTCCCTATGGGAGTAGCCCCTGAGTGCCTGGTTGAGTCGAAGACTCAGGCAGGGACTAAAGACATTTTGCGACTGCTGTCGTCTTTGTTTGTTTGTTTCAGTCGAAGACTTAGGCAGAGACTAAAACACGTTTTGCGACTGCTGTCGCCTTTTGCTTGCTTTTTCAGTCGAAATTTTTTCTGGCGCTCCCTATGGGAGTAACCCACGTCCATAGTCGAATCGTGTTTCGAGTGGTTGGGTTTGATTGTGATTGCTTGTATCCCTGCAATAAGAAAAGAAAATCATAGGGTGCGCGACCAGCGCTCCCTATGGGAGTAGCCCCCGAGTGCTTGGTGGAGTCGAAGACTCCAGCAAGGACTAAAGTAGTAGAAGTTTTCCGCTGCGTAGCTGTTGATGACGTCAGTGCTGACGCTTGCATGACCTCAGTTTCCCGCGTGAGCGGTTTTGACGGGACGTGACGAGCGGTGGGTCGCACTTTCTGACTTTGATTTGACTGGGCGTGCGTAATCTTATTATTAACTGTGCCTCCTCGATTTCCGCGCGTAATGGGAGCAGTGGAGGGACGGTTCGCGCTTCCTCTTCTCCACGTGTTGAGCGTGATGCGTGCCACGTGTCTAGTAGGGTTTTTGTAAGCCGTTGGATTGCATCTCCTAGGGGTTAAGTAGCGGTGCTATGGCGGTAATTTTCCATCTGCGCTCTTTTCTTCCTCGCTGCCATCACCATTGCTGCTGCTCATCTGCCTTTCCCTGCGCTCATCTCCTCCTCAGCTCTGGACCATCTCCGCTCGTTTCCAAGTTATTTCCTGCGCTCTCATGGCTGCCGCGCAATGGGAAAGAAGAAAGGAGGCGCTGCCGCTGAATCCGCAACGAAGAAGAAGGGTGGCCCCGCTGCTACGGGCACCAGTGCCGCCGCCGGCGGGAAAAAGAAGGTCGCGGGCACCCGCGTAACCAATGGCGCATGGCGTCCTTCTATCATCAAGGCTTCAGATCTCCGTCTTCTTCGCCAAGACGGAGTTATTTCTGCAGCAGTTGCCGATGCGTGCGTCCCCAGCGGTGAGACCATTCCTGTGCCTCCTGCTGGTTTTCGAGTGATGTTTCTTGCATTCATCATTCGTGGTCTTTCTTTGCCTCTCCACCCCTTTCTAAGGGGTCTCCTTTGTTTCTACGGGCTCCAACTCCATCAGTTGTCCCCAAATTCAATTCTCCATATCACCTGCTTCATCACTCTTTGCGAGTGCTGGCTCGGAATCGAGCTGCACTTTGGCCTTTTCAAGCGCTTATTTAAACTGAAGCGTCAGTCCGCATCTGGCTCTCTAGTTTACGACGTAGGTGGTTGTGGAATCCATGTCGACCCGTCCACCACCTACTTCGACATCAAGCTCGCCAAGTCCGTCCAGGGATGGAGGGACAAATGGTTTTATGTTCGCGACCAGAAGGCCAAGGACGAGCATTTTGGACTCACGCCTTTCGATCCCGCGACTCCCTGCAAGAAGATGCGTTCTTGGAAGAACGTGACCATGCCTTCCAAACTCGCGGAGACAGACGTGCTATATCAACGCGTCTGCGACCTCGAGAGTCGCATAGGCGCAGAAGAGGGAGATTGCGCCCTTGTCAGGACTTGGCTGCGTCATCGCGTCCAGCCTCTCCAGGCTAGAGTCCATCCCATGTTTCAATGGGGTGGTGCTGATGATGCCACTCACGTGTCTGCCGATGGCATGTCCGCGAGTGAGGTAGATAAGAGGGTACGACTGGTCACGAAGTACACCTTCAAGGATGTGCTTCCGAATGAGCCAGTCGTTCCTCCTTTCGATGCTTTGAATCCCCCTCCTAAGGTATAGTTGTGCTATGCAGTAGCTTATTTTCGCGATTGCTTTTCTGTTGCTTACTTGCTCCTTTTGCTCATCTTTGCTATTTTGTATACAGGATAGGGCGGTGTCGCCTTGTATGCCTCCTCTCCCTGAGGGTATTATTCCTCGCGAAGCTTTGGAAGAGGACGAGTCTGAGTCGACTGTCCCTTCTGATGTGGAAGAGGAAGCCCCCGAGTCCGGGAGCCCGGATACTCGCAAGCGTTCGCGCAGCGAGGATTCCGACGCGTCGACTCCTTCGACTCCAGAAGGCACGGCTATTGGCGTGGAGTCACCAATTCCAGCTGTTCCTGTGAGGGTTGTGGCATCGTCGTCCCGCAAGAAGATGCGACTGCCCAAGGAGTCTTCGTCGGAGTCGGCGGAGGCCACGTTTGATCTTGACAAGTTTGACTGGTAAGTTTGCGAGTTCATTCATTCTTTTCTGTTTTCTTCTTGCTGGCTTTGCCCTAGAGTTTGCCTTTTCCCAATGCGAATTTTGTCTTACAGTCAAGAGGCGTCGTCATCTTCTGGCGACGTCAAGTTTTCGAAGGAATCGGGAGTCGCGACCTCAAGGTCCAAGGTAGAGGTCGAGCGCGCTCCTTCTCCTCCGGCGGCGGCCCACTCCGGGCGCAATTCTTTGAGCTCTCCTCATGTAGGGGAGCATCGAATAGTTGCTCGGATGACGGTTCAGCAAACTTCCTCGGAGTCGCTAGAGGACCATGTAAGTACATCTTTCCTTCTTTTTAGTGTGGCAGTCAACGCCTTCTGCCGCCCTCTCTAATTCCTTGTTTTGTGCAACAGTCCCTTGTAAAGGAAGCCGCGCAAGTGGCGATGGGTTGCCAGCATGCGATGCTGGAGACGCGTCACCACGTGGTCGAAAGTGAGTGCTTCCATGCTTATTCTTTTCATCATCTCTCTGTTTTGGTATATTCGACTGATACCAATTATTGACTGCCATGTAGCTGAGCATAATGCTTTACTGCGCAACATCACAACATAGGAGAAGACATTGGCTGCAGCTGTGAAGGGGCGCGATGAGGCAATCGCGGCTCGTGATGATGCCCAGAAACGCGAAGAGGATCTGCGCGCCTCCTTTGCGGCCAGAGAAAAGTTGTTCGAGGAGCAACTGTTCTCAGTCGCCAAGGCCCTCTCAGGTACCTTTACTGTTGGATATTTTATTGATGCTCCTCTCTGTTTCTAGAGTTTTGCCGGTGGCACTAGAAATTTGATCCGTGTATTTTTTGGTGTAGATGCTGGCGACTTGAGTTTTGACCCGCGGGCCCTTCGTCGTGATGACGCTCTGGCCAGCGCGGTATCCGTGGTCGAGGACCGAAGCGCTGCCGTCCAGGATACATTGTCCAAGGCCAAGGTCGCCCTTAGTCGCCTCCGGGAGGAGTTGATGCCAAAGACGGAGCAGGTCGATAATATGGACGAGCTGGTGGAGTCACTCGCCGGGGGCGTGCCTGCTACTTACATGAACTCCCTCCGGGCGGCTGGTGCGACAATGTCACTCGCCATGGTGCAAGCCCACGGAGTCGAGATAGATCCCTCTGCGGTGTCGAAGACGATGCCTGTTGGCGCGGATGGTCAGCAGGTAGTCTTCGCTCCCTTTGCGACTTCCTGTGCCAAATATGGCCATTCATTGATTAATACCGTTGCCAAGTATTCGGAGGAGCTCCAACGCGCTAAGAAGGCGGCGAAAGCTTCGGCCTCAGGGGCAGGCGGAAAGTCAGTGGCGTCTGATACTGCCACGTACTTGATGAAGCCCCCGAAGGCGTCGAAGTCGAAGAAGCCAGCTGCTCCGTAGTTAGCTTTTGTAATAGATGATGAATTGTCCTTTTGGTCTAAGAACATGCCTGCTGGCGAGTGTGCTTGTGAATATTTAATGCTTATCCTGAATGCACCTGTTCCCTTTGCTTTTGTGTTAATTTGGTCGCCTTATTTGCTTCTGTCTTGACTTGTGGTAGGGCACATCGAGTGGTCCCGTAGGGGGAAACCAGGACTCACCATCTCTTGATGAGACAGTGGCACCACCGTGCTCCAGGGTAGAGGAGCTGTCCTTGCTGTCGCGACTTCGTGACCGCGTGAAGCAGCTGGAGCGTGAGTTGCCCCTGATCCGTGGTAACGCAGATGTGTGGACAAAGGCGGAAAAAGCCGCCGCCCGCGAGCAAAATCTTCTTGGCGAGGTGACGCAGCTGGGCGACCAGTTTAAGTGTTAGTGTGCTTGTCCTCATCTTTTCCTTTGTAGTTAGTCGCAGTGGTACGTTGTACTCACGTTGTTGGTGCTGCTTCGTGTAGTTGTTAGCGCACGCCATCCGCAGGAGGAGAGGGATAGGATTGCCATCCGCCTTCATGGTCTCACCTAGGAGCAACTTCAAGAGAGTGGATACTTCTGGGTGGATCATGATCGTACGACTGCATTGGCGACCCTACAGGATCGCGCTTCGCGAGTGCTTCTCTTCCTGAAGAAGTCGCAGTCATGTTTGAAGAATATCTACCGGGCGATGTTCCCGTTGGATGACACTCCATCAAGCCTGTTGGCTCTCCTGGCCAAATTTCAAGATATGTCCGCGGTTCGCGAGTGCATGAGGCAGCAGTTGGTGGCTGGTGCCAAGGCTGCCCTCTCGATGGTGCGATTGCACAGGCCTGACGTGGATGTCGCCGCCGTAGCTTCCGGTCTGCCAGCGCCGCCAGCCGGATCTGCTTGGAATATGTTGCCGCACTATCAAGCAGTGGACCGCCCAGCAGAGGAGATTGTCGACTTCTTCGAGGAACAAACCAACGTTCTTCTGTTGCAGCAGTAACCAGATTTGTGTCCTGCATATAAGTGTATTTGTGTTGTAAGGTTCATATATATGTTATAGATAATTTATTGTCAAACGTGTATAAACAGCTTTGTTAGCGTGAGGTGTGTTGCACTATGCGAGTCCTTTTCGTTAGCCTGGCCATCCCTTTGTCAACCTGCCAGGTGCGTTACAGCTGGGTTGGGTTTTCATTTAAGGGGTTTGATTGATGTGCCAACTACTCAGGATATCGCGTTTATTGGTTCGAAGAACAGATGTATGTAGGGTGACGCAGCCCCCGAGTATAAAATTGACAGAACTGAAAAGAAAACACAGAGTTTTGGGGCACTTAGCTTTTATTTATTTGGAGAACAGTACGAGGTACAATGTGTGGCTAAGTAGCCTTGGCTGTGTAGCCTTATTTGCGATGTAAAAGTAAAACAGCTAGGGGTAGAAGCGTCTCAGTTGTGCGACGTTCCAAGGGTTGGAGTATGCGACTCCTGTCTCTAAGTCTTGAAGGCGATAGGCGCCACCTGGGATTACTTCTGTAATCAAGTATGGTCCTTCCCAGGGGGACTCGAGCTTGAGATGCCCCTGCTGCTTCAGTCGCAGGACCAGGTCACCTTCGATGAAGGATCTGGGGCGAAGCCTTCTACTGTGGTAGTTGCGCAGGTTCTGCTGGTAGATCGTGGATCTTTCTGCGGCGATTTCTCTTGCCTCGTTGAGGAGGTCTACGGAGTCTTCGAGTGCAATAGATGACTCTTGTTCGCTGTAAGCGACTATGCGCGGCGCTTTGTACCTTACTTCGGCGGGTAGTACTGCTTCTGCTCCGTGCACCATAAAGAATGGCGTGTAGCCTGTGGCGCTGTTTGGAGTTGTACGTAGGCTCCAGAGCACGGACTGGAGCTCATCTGGCCAGCAACCCGCGGCTTCTTCGAGTGGTCGAAGGAGTCGCTTCTTGATGCCGCTGCAGACGAGCCCGTTTGCTTTTTCCACCTGACCGTTGGTCTGTGGATGCGCGACTGAGGCATAACTGAGGTTGATCCCCAGGTTTCCGCAGAATTCTTGGAACTCTTTGGATGTGAAGTTCGTCCCGTTGTCAGTGATGATGTTGTGCGGCACGCCGAAGCGGTAGACGATGGACTCGAAGAACTTGACCGCGCTGTGCCCTGATTGCTTGGTCACTGGCATGGCCTCAATCCATTTGGTGAACTTGTCGGCTGCGACCAAGAGGTAGGCGTAGCCTCCTTGTGAGGACCTTGGGAGCTTGCCCACCATGTCGAGCCCCCATTGTGCGAAGGCCCAGGCCAATGGAATAGGCCGTAGTTCTGCGCGCGGTGTGTGTGGCTTGTCCACGAATCGCTGACAAGCGTTGCACTTTTGGACTATTTCCTTGGCGTCGCGCATGGCCGTGGGCCAATAAAATCCAGCTCGTAGAGCTTTGGCAACGAGGGCGCGACTGCCGGTGTGGTGCCCGCAGGTCCCTTCATGGATGTCGAGGAGGACCGCTCTTCCATCGGCCAAGGAGACGCATCGTTGTAACACGCCTGTGATGTTGCGTTTATACAGTTCGCCGTTGATAACGACGAATGCTTTGGAGCGTCGCGTGATGTGCCGTGCGTCTGTCGGGTCATCCGGTAGGCGCTTGCTGAGGAGGTACATAATGTACGGCTGCGTCCAGGATTGTTCGATCATCATGACGCTCATTGGTCCCTCGAGTCCTGTGTCTAGCTCCAAGTCATTGAGTGCCATTGGCTCATTGGGTGGCGTAGCCCCCGAGTCCGTTGCTGTGCTTGTTTTCTTCTCTGTGGCCTTTGGCTTGATGGAGCGTTCGCAGATGCGCTTGAGAAATACCCTAGGTGGTATGGGGGCGCAGGTAGAGCCTATGTTGGCGAGTGCGTCCGCCTCCTCGTTTCTTTCGCGACCTACATGTCGCAACTCACAACCATCAAAGTCTCCCTCGAGCGTATCGTAGAGGTCGCGGTATGCGATCATGTTGTCATTTAGTGCGTCGCACTCGTGCATTCTTTGGTTGACGACCAGCTTAGAGTCGCCATATATGATGAGCCTCTTTGCGCCGCAGGCTTTTGCCATCCTCATCCCGTGCAACAGGGCCTCGTATTCAGCCTCGTTGTTTGAGGCTATGAACTGCATTCGCAGGATGTATTTCAGCTTGTCCCCTTGAGGTGATTTCAGTATGACACCTTCTCCTGCTCCGTCTTTCTGCTTGGATCCATCGAAGTGCATTGTCCAGAGGTAGGACATATCTGGCTTGTCCGGGAGTTGGTTTTCCATCCAGTGCACGAGGAACTCAGGGAGAACTTGCGACTTGATTGCGTCGCGCTTTTCGTAGGTGATGTCTCGTGGAGACAGTTCGATTCCCCAAAGCGCGACTCGTCTCGTGGCGTCGGGGTTATTGAGGATATGTCCCAATGGGGCGTCGCTGACTACCACGATTGGGTGTTCCTGGAAGTAATGGCGCAGTCGCCGGGCGGTCATGAAGACGCCATACGCCAGCTTCTGGTAGTGCGGGTACCGCTGTTTTGTTGGCGTGAGGACCCCGCTGAGGTAGTATACCGGGTCTTGTACGCCATGGACCTTGTTTGCCTCGGCCCGTTCGACGACGAGCACTGTACTAACCACTTGGTTGGTAGCGGAGATGTACAGCAGTAGTGGCTCCCTCTCTCATGGAGTCACCAGTACTGGCGAGGTGGATAACAGGCGCTTGAGATCTTCGAATGCTTGTTGCGCTTCCTTGGTCCACTCGAATTTGTCAGCTTTGCGGAGGAGCTGATAGAAGGGCAGTGCCTTTTCTCCCATTCGACTGATAAATCGACTGAGGGCCGCGATTCGTCCGGCTAGTTGTTGGATGCCTCTTATTTCTTTGGCTTCTCCATTGCCAGTATGGCCTTTATCTTTTTCGGGTTTGCCTCAATCCCTCTCGCGGAGATGAGATACCCGAGCAGCTGCCCAGATGGTACGCCGAAGGCGCATTTGTCCGGATTGAGCTTAATCCGGTAACGATCGAGATTAGCGAATGTTTCCGCAAGTCGTCGATTAGAGAGGCTTCCTCCTTGGTTTTGATTACTATGTCGTCGACATAGACTTGGATGTTGCGACCCAATTGCTCCTTGAGGCAAGCCTGCATGCACCGCTGGTAGGTGGTTCCCGCGTTTTTTAGCCCGAAGGGCATTGTGTTGTAGCAGAACACACCGAAGGGCATTGTAAACGCGGTCTTCTCATGGTCTTCCTCCTTCATTCGAATTTGGTTGTAGCCTGAGTAGGCATCGAGGAAGCAGAGGCGCTCGCATCCAGTGGTGAGTCGATGATTTGATCGATCCGTGGTAGCGGGAAGTGATCTTTTGGGCAGTGCTTGTTTAAAGAAGTGAAGTCCACGCACATCCGTAGGATATCCGTGTCCTTTTTTGGTACCAGCACCGTATTGGCGAGCCAAGTGCTTTCCTTGATCTCGCGTATGAATTTGGCCTCGAGGAGTCTGTTGATCTCCATTCCGACTGCCTGCGCTCATGGCTCAGACAGTCGCCTCATTGTTTGCTTGACTGGCCTTGCGTCGAGGTTGACGTTGAGTGCGTGCTCGGCGAATTCCCTGGGAACTCATGGCATGTCCGCAGGACACCAGGCAAAAATTTCCCAGTACTCACGGAGGAATTCGACGAGCGCGAGTTCCTATGCGGGACTCAAGTTGTTGGCGATGAGGGTCGTTTTGGCGGGATCTGTCGCATGGACCTGCACCTTCTTTGTGTGCATAGATGAGTCGAAGGAGAGATCAGGTGAGCTTGGCCTACTCAGGGGAGGCAGACTATTGTCTGTCGTTTCCTTTAATCGCGCGAGCTCCTCCTGCATGCCGAAGGACTGGGAGATTCTGTTGAATTCCCTATCACAACTGTTAGATCGCTCAAAGCTCCCGTTGATCGTGATGACGCCGTTGGGACCTGGCATTTTCATCCGCAGGTAGGCGTAGTGGGTTACCGCCATGAACCTAGCGAACGCGACGCGTCCGAGGATGCAGTGGTATTGTGAGGGCCAGTCGACGACCTCAAAGTCAATGCGCTCGCGCCGGAAGTTCTTTGGCGTGCCGAATATGATGTCGAGGTTGATTTTGCCCAGGGGGTATACACCTTTCCCTGGGACGATGCCGTGGAACGTTGTGTCCGATGCCTCCAGGCAGGTTAGAGGAATTCTCATTGCTCGCAAGGTACTCGCGAATATGAGGTTGATGCCGCTTCCGCCATCCATAAAGATGCGACTCATGTCGAAGCCTCCAATTTGCGCCTCGAGTATGAGGGGGCAATGACCTGGGCAAGGTACTTGAGGCGGGTGGTCGCGTTTATCGAAGGTGATGCACGACTCACTGCCTCTGAGGTACTCAGTGGTGGATTGTGGTGAGTGCGTGGCCAAGTTGACTTGGCGAGTGATGGCTTTCTGCACCCTGTTGGAGGGGCGCCCCTTTTGGATCATCATGGTACCCATGGCTCGTGGGTACGGTTCTCCTCCGTGGTGCCGGTCCGGTGCAGCTCCGTTCGGGGGTGGCCTCGGTGGTGGTGGCGGTGCGCCATGTGCCACGGCGCCTGGAGCGGCTCCGTAGCCTCTTTCGACTGTGTTGCGGTTCATCCGAACCAATCCCTCGTGTAGCTTGAGGAACTCGCGGCAGTCCTTGAGGAGGTGGCTGGACTTTCTCTTGCCGTCATGCTTGTCGATGTAGAAGTGTACCGTGCATGGCCCGTACAGTTTTTCCCCGATGGAGGTCGCGGGTGCCTCATCGCGAGTGCGGCGTTGCCACACTTGCATGGTTTTCCCGGAGTCGTGGTATCCGCCGCTGCGGTATCCGCTGTTGCGGTTGTCGTCGCGTCTATCGGCGTAGCCGGCTGCGACCATGTTGACGTCGTCACGGTCGTCGTAGATGCGCGTGCGGCGTTTTCCTCGGCGGTCACGTCTGCGTTCGAGTTCTGCCTCCTCGTCGGACTGAGCGCGGTTTTTCACCGAATCTTCTCCATCAGCCCACCAATTCGCGATCTCCATCAGGAGGTCGATGGTTTGGGGCTTTGAGCGGCCCAGCTCCTCCCTCAGCTCTAGACGGCGGACGCCACCATTGAATGCATCAATCGCGCGGTCCTCCAAGATGTTTTCCGCGGAGTTCTTGATGATGGACCACCTTTGGATGTATGAGCATAGCGATTCGCCAGATCTTTGCTGGCAGCATCTCAGTTGTTCGATTGATGCGGGCCGTTTGTACGTGCCCTTAAAGTTGCGCACGAAGCTGTAAACCAGCTCATCCCAACTACGAATGGATCCCCATGGGAGGTTATTGAGCCATGCTCGGGCGGCGCCCTGCAGCTATAGCTGCAAACATTGCATGGCAGTACTTCGACTGCCTCCGTGGAGCCTGACGGAGGAGATGTGATCCTCTAGCCAGATTTTAGGGTCTTCCAGACCGTCGAACTTCGGATTTCCCGACGGAAGTTTAAACCCCTTAGGCATTCGCTTCTGCCTAATGGATCTGCTAAAGCATCTGGCGCCGCAGATCTCCCCGTCGTCCTCTTCCGAGTCAGTCAACCGAGCACATCGTGCCCTTGACTTGTCGATCTTGTGATGTGTGAGGTCGTTGCGCGCATCGTAGTCGCGATCGTGTCACCGTGAGCGACGGCGTCGAGACAGGTCGTGACTGTCATCGCTGGATGAGGGCGAGGAGTAGCGTTTTGCTAGCGCTTTGCCCTTTTTTGGGTCTGGTACCAGCTCCTTGTCGAGGGTGGCCTCGATTTGCCCCAAACCCGTGATCGTAGATCGGTGCATGGCGGTTCGGGGGTCTCCAGCCGGTGGCTGGTTGTTGAGGAGGTACATGGTGGCTGCCATCACCGTGGCCTGCGGCGTCCTAGGGACCACGTTGCCTCTTGTGTCGACTGTCATAGAGCCGAAGTCAAGGACTTTCGCGGCATCTATGCGCTCTTGTTCGGTGAGGTGAGCCATTCGCGACTGCCTCTTCTTGGCGATGTACTCGTTGCCTCGTGAGGAGGATCCTCCATAGGAGGAGAGCCCAGCATGACGAAGGCTCGACTCGTCCGCCGCCTTTTTACGCGCCTCAAGTTGGGCGATTGCTTGTTTTTGGCGCGTGAACTCTTCTTTTAGGAGCCAGTGGTAGCCCATCAGTAGTTCCTGCGGGGACCCAAGGGGTAGAGGTGCACCTCGTAGGGCTTCGCAGCAATGCTCCCAATCTTGCTCGTTGAGCCTGATTACGACGCGTTCGCCAGTTTGTTCATTGATTATGCTGGGAGGTTTGACTGCTCCCCCGTTGCCGTTGCCACCATTGCCAGTGTTACCGCCATTGCCGTGATTGGCGGAGGTGTTGCCTGCGTTAATGACGGCGCACATGAAGTGATTGAGGAAGCTGCTGCTTCCACAACTTTCAGACTCGGAACCGTAGGTTCCATCTTCTGTGGCAAGATCGCTCAGATCGGAGTCGCAACTGCTATCGCTGATCGTGTTCCCGACTGCCACCAGAGCATTGAGCTCGCTGAGGGTGCCGATCGGTGGAGGGAACCATGATGTCGGGGCAATCGCCGGTGCTGTCGGTTGATCAGGCATGCGAAGCGTGCCCATCTGACCAACTTGGAAGTGGAAGCTCCCAATCACCAGGCCGATTCCATCGCCCACGGACTCAAAGGCCGGGCGGGTGGCCGGCGGGTGGACGATGAAGTCGAAGGCGCCGAAGAGCTGGCGAATCTCCGCTGTTGCAGAGTTGTAGATCGCAGTTGATGGGGCCGAAGAAGCCGCAACATCAGCACTCCCAGTTCCCACAGACGGCGCCAATTGACGAGGATTTAACTCATCAATGCCCATTGTTATGGACTTGGGTTTTGGAGAAGGAGGGAGTGATGGAGACATCTATCGGCTAGCAAACAAGCACACAGGGGACAAAGGATTTACCCAGGTTCAGGCCTCATAGAGGTCCCTACTCCTACTTGTCTGCTTGTGGAATTATCGAAGGAGTCGAAAGTTACAATGGTGCGCAGATGCAATCTGGCGAGAATTGTGGAAACTAGGGTTGCGTGTGTCCTTCTCGCCGGCCCCTCCTAGCCTTTATATAGATAGGCTAAGTCTCGGGTAGCAGGTCGAGTCGGTTACAAGTTAGGGTTTTTCCCTTCAAACTTTCTATCTTTAGCTTCTTGTTGTCCCTCAAGCAATCGAGAGTCCACAGGTTATTCGAGTCCTTTCATCTAGGCCTTGGTGACACCGTGGGCCTATACGTATTTAGACCGTATATACCAAGCTCGAGTACCTGTAGGGTATACCCATGTCACTCGCTGTTATAGTACAGTGGATATGATGAAGTTGAATGCACCAAAAGGGACATTTTATAATTTATGAGATAGATATAAGCAAAAACAATTGCAAACAGTGATGCCCAAACAGTGATCTGTCACATGATGGCGCGACAGGAGAAGGATCTAGATTTTTATTTCAAGTACTTGGTTGACGAAGTGGGACATATGAAGGGAGGGTTTTGGGCTGATACTCAATCCCAGCGCGACTACCAGGCTTTTGGAGACGTCTTTGTTTTTGGTAGCATGTACAAGACCAATAGGTATAATCTTTCCTTTGTGCCGTTTGTTGGGCTGAATCATCACCACGGCACTATTATCTCTAGATGTGGTATTATCTCCCACGAGACCACCGAGGCGTACGAGTGGATGTTGCGGACCTTTTCTGACTGTATGGGCTAGAAGCACTTGATATCAATGATCATTGACAGTGAACTAGAAATGCAGAGAGCTATCAAGGTGATCTGGTTTGACACAATTCATAGGCCGTGCGTGTGACACAATCATCTAAACATTGTACGTAATCTAAGTGACGATGGGGTCAAGGAAGAGTTCAGATCCTTCATATATGATTACGCTTCCCTAGAAGAGCATGAGATAAAATGGTTACTAACATGGGTATACCCTACAGGTACTCGAGTTCGGTATATACGGTCCAGATATGGCGGAAGCCCATGGTGTTGCCAAGGCCCAAATGGAGAATTCGAGTGGCCCACGGACTCTCGATTGCTTGCGAGATAAGAAGAAGCTTAAGATAGAAAGTTCAAAGGGAAAACCCTAATTTGTAACAGACTCGACCTGCTACTCGAGACCTGGCCTATCTATATAAAGGCTAGGAGGGGGCGGCGAGGAGGACACACGTAACCCTAATTTCCATAACTCTCGCCAGATTGCATCTTCGCGCCCCTGTAATCTTCGATTCCTTCATTAATTCCAAGAGCAGACAAGCAGGAGTAGGGACCTCTACGAGGCCTGAATCTGGGTAAAACTTGCATACCTGTGTGCTTTTTTGCTAGCCGACTAATGCCTCTAGCGCTCCCTCCTTCTCCAAAACCCAAGTCCATAACAATGGGCATTGACGAGTTAAACCCTCGTCAATTGGCGCCGTCTGTGGGAATTGGGAGTGCTGATGTCGTGGCTTCTTCGGCCCCATCAACCGCGATCTACAACTCCGCAACAGCGGAGATTCGCCAGCTCTTCGGCGTGTTCGACTTCACCGTCCACACGTCGGCCACTCGTCCGGCTTTCGAGTCCGTGGACGACGGAATCAGTCTGGCGATTGGGAGCTTCCGCTTCCAGGTTGGTCAGATGGGCACACTTCGTATGCCTGACCAGGCGACGGCACCCGCGATTGCTCCAGCATCATGGTTCCCACCACCAATTGGCACCCTAAGCGAGCTCAATGCCTCGGCAGCAGCTGAGAGCACGGACATCGACAGCAGTCGCGGATCTGATCTGGGTGACCTGGCCACTGAAGACGGAGCCTACGGCTCTGAATCTGTAAGTTGCAGGAGCAATAGCTTCCCCAACCACTTCAGGTGCGCAGTCATCAACGCAGGTGACACTACCGCCAATCGCGAAAACGTTGGCCCCGGATCTAGCATTAGACCGCCCAACAGCACTGGACCACCCAACGGCAGCACGCCCAATGGCGGCCCCACCAACGGTGCCAACGGCGCACCCGTCAACAATGGAGCGGCAGGAGAACCGCCTACCATAGTGAATGAGCACACGGGAGAGCGCGTGGTGATCAAGCTCAACGACAACGAGTGGGCATGTTGTCGAGAAGCTTTGTGAGGCAATCCCCTGCCCCTCAATTCCCCGCAAGACATGCTGATGGGCTACCATTGGCTACTAAAGGAGGAGTACAGACGCCAACTACATGCAATCGCGCAACTTGAAGCGCGTAAAAAGGCGGGGGATGAATCAAGCCTTCGGCGAGTCGGGCTCTCCTCCCACTTAGGGCTAGTCGAGGCAGCCCTTGACAAAGAACCTGCACCAGAGCAAAAGAAAAGCAAGGCTCTAGCAAAACACTACTTCTCGCCTTCGTCCAGCGAGGATAGCCACGACCTTTCTCGGCGTCGCCGCTCACGATGGCACAATCGCGACTATGATGCACGCGATGACCTCACGCAGTGCAAAATCGACAAATCAAGGGCAACACGCGCTCGTTCGACTGACTCAGAAGAGGATGAGACTGAACTCTGCGGCGCCAGATGCTTCAGCATGGCCATCAGGCAGAAGCGAATGCCTAAGGGGTTCAAACTCCCATCGGAGAACCCAAAATTTAACGGTCTACATGACCTGAAAATCTGGTTGGAAGACCACATCTCCTCCGTCAGACTACATGGCGGGAGTCGAAGCATGGCCATACAATGCCAGCAGCTACAGCTGCAGGGCGTCGTTCCCGCATGGCTCAACAATCTCCTGCGCGGATCCATTCGCAGTTGGGAAGAGCTGGTCTACAGCTAATTTCAAGGGCACCTATAAAAGGCCCGCGTCAATCGAAGAGTTGAGAAGCTGCCAACAAAGGTCAGGCGAATCGCTACGCACGTACATCCAGAGGTGGTCCATCATCAAGAACTCCACAGAAAACATCTCGGAGGACCGCGCAATCGATGTGTTCAATGGCGGTGTTCGCCGTATAGAACTCAGGGAGGAGCTAGGCCGCTCGAAGCCCAAAACAATCGACCACCTGATGGAAATCGCGAATTGGTTGGCTGATGGAGAAGACTCTGTAAAGAACCGCACATACTCCAATGACGACGACCTTGGGCGCAGACTCGATCGCCGAAGCAAACGTCGAATGCGTGTCTAAGACGACCGCGACGAAGTCAACATGGTCGAACCCAGCTACACAGACAAACACGACGACAACCGCAACAGCGGATACCGCAGTGGTGGATACCGCGACAGCGGAAAAACCACGCAGGTGTGGCAACGCTGCACTCGTAAAGAGGCACCCATAACATCTATCGAGGACAAACTGTCTGGGCCATGCAACGTGCACTTCTACATCGACAAGCATGATGGCAAGAAGAAATCCAGCCACCTTCTCATGGATTGCCGCGAGTTCCTCAAACTCCATGAAGGCCTGGCCCAGATGAATCGTGACGCAATCAACAGGAGCTATGGAGCCGCCCTAGGCGCTGTGGCACACGAAGCTCCTCCACCACCGCCCGGACCACCACCACCCTCGGCCGCGCCGGTCCAGCATCACGAAGGTGAACCATACCCACAAGCCGTGGGCAACATGGGGATGATCCAAAAGGGGCGTCCCTCAAATCGAGTGCAAAAGGCCATCACTGGCCAAGTCAACTTGGAGATAAACTCTCCACCTTCCACCACTGAGTACCTCAGTGGAAGCGACTCCTGCATCGCCTTCGATAGGCGTGACCACCCGCGCCAAGTTCCTCGTCCAGGCCACTGTCCTCTCGTACTCGAGGCGCGGGTTGGGGGTTTCAACATGAGTCGCATCTTCATGGATGGTGGCAGCGGCATTAACCTCATGTTCGCGAGTACCTTGCGGGCGATGAGGATTCCTCTGACGTGTCTAGAAGTTGAAGGGTTCGAAGCATGGAAAACAAAAAATTTCTACCGCAAGAACGAACAAAACCCAGATCTAATCTAGATAAAAGCCAAGATCTAATCTATTAGACATGTGCAACGAGATAGATCTGTACTAACCCTTGTAGATCCGAAAGTGTTACGAGATTAGATCTCCTGGTTGATGTAGTCGATCACTTGCCGATCTCAAGATCGTGTGGACGATCCTTCCGGCGCCGTGTTCCGGCAGCGCTTCCGCAGTCGGTCACACATGCGGAGTCGAAGCAGACCTTCCTCTCCTCGTTCCAGTGAGCAGTGGAGGTAGTAGATCTTCTCCACGGAATCACAGCAACACGACGGCATGGTGGTGGTGGTGGAGTAGAGAATTCTGCAGGGCTTCGCCTATGCCTGTGCAGAAGAAAGGAGGAGGAGAGAGGCGGCGGAGATTTGGTGTTGTGGAGGAGGGCTTGGAAGTGGCGCCCCCACCCCTCTATTTAAAGGGGGAGGCGCCATGGGAGGGGAAGTCCTTGTAGGACTCCCCTCCCTCCTATGGCCGGCGGATTGGGGAGGGGGGAGGAGTCCTCCTCCCCCACGACTCCTTGTCTTGCCCCACGAGGACTCCTTGATCCCTTTCTTGGTTTTCAAGCAAACTCCAAGAAATCTTCCAGAACCTTCCGGAACATTCCGAAACCTTCTAGAATCCTCATACAAATACTCCGGAACATTTCCTAACTCAGAAAATGATCCCCAATATATGAATCTTATTCTCCGGACAATTCTAGATCTCCTCGTGATGTCTCGGATCCAATCCGAGACTCCGAACAACATTCGGTCTCCAACGCACATTCCATATCTACTTAAAACAACTTCGAACCTTAAGTGTGTCACCCTACGGTTCGTGAATATGTAGACATGACAGAGACACATCTCCTATCAATAACCATCAGCGGGACCTGGAGATCCATAATGGCTCCCACATACTCAACGATGACTTCGTGATCGATTGAACCATTTACATACGAAACCAATTCCCTTTGTCACACGATACTATACTTATCCGAGGTTTGATCTTCGGCATCTCCATACCTAGTTCTACCTCGTTACTGATAAGTACTCTTTACTCATTCCGTGATATGTCATCCCTTGTGACCAAGTCACATGCTTGCAAGCTAACTAGATGACATTCCACCGAGAGGGCCCAGAGCATATCTATCCGTCATATGGATGGACAAATTCCAATCTTGGTCCATGCGCTTCAACACATACTTTCAGAATACCCAATGACACCTTTATATCCACTCAGTTACGAAGCGGCGTTTGATGTCATCAAAGTACCCATCCGGTGATGGTGATTAACACAACCTCATGGTCGAAGGATTAGGTTACTATGCATTTTTAAAAGCTTATAGCAATACGAACTTAATGACTTGATCTTTATGCTACGCTTACTATGGGTGTATGTCCATCACATCATTCTCCTAATGATATAACCTTGTTATTAATCACATCCTAATGTCCATGATCAGGAAACCATGATCATCAATTAATTAACAAGCTAGTTCAACAAGAGGCTTACTAGGGACTCTTATATGTTTACAAAACACACAAGTATTAGTGTTTCCTAATAATACAATTATAGCATGGGATGTAAACATTCATCATAAACACAAAGATATAATAATAACCACTTTTATTATTGCCTCTTGGGCATATCTCCAACAGAAGTTTCAGACACGACGTTCCACGGCATCGTCCCAGGGAAAGGCATATATCCCTTGGGAAAAATCAACCTCGACGTCATCTTCGGCACGCTGCAAAACTTTCGGCGAGAGCGCATCAACTTTGAAGTCGTCGATTGGCCTTCACAATACCACTGCATCCTCGGACGTGTCGCGTTCGCGAGGTTCATGGCAGTGCCGCACTACGCCTACCTGCAGAAGAAGATGTTGGGTCCAAACAGCGTAATCACAATCAACGGCAACTTCGAGAGGTCTGACAACTGCGATAGGGAATTCAACAAAATCTCCCAGTCCTTCGGCATGCAGGAGGAACTCGCAAGATTAAAGGAGTCGACAGACAACGATCTACCTCCCCTGAGCAGGCCAAGTTCACCCGACCTGTCCTTCGACTCGTCGGTGCACACGAAGAATGTCCAGGTCCACCCAACAGACCCGACCAAGACGGCCCTCATCGCCAACAACTTGAGTTCCGCATAGGAACTCACGCTCGTCGAATTCCTCCGTGAGCACTGGGAGATCTTCGCCTGGTGTCCAGCGGACATGCCAGGATTCCCCAGGGAATTCACCGAGCACTCACTCAATGTAAATCCAGACGCAAGGCCAGTCAAGCAGACAATTCGGCGACTGTCTAAACCAAGAGCAAAGGCAGTCGGAATGGAGATCAATAGACTCGTCGATGCCAAATTCATACGCGAGATCAAGGAAAGCACTTGGCTCGCCAACACGGTGCTTGTGCCTAAAAAATAAATAGATACCATGCGGATGTGTGTGGACTTTACATCCTTGAACAAGCACTGCCCAAAGGACCACTTCCCGTTGCCGCGAATCGACCAGATCATCGACTCCACCGTGGGATGTGAGCGTCTCTGCTTCCTCGACGCTTACTCAGGCTACAATCAGATCCGCATGAAGGAGGAAGACCAAGAGAAAACGGCGTTTACAACGCCCTTTGGCGTGTTCTGTTACAACACAATGCCTTTCGGGCTAAAAATGTAAGAGCTACCTATCCGCGATGCAAGCAAGCCTGCCTCAAGAATCAATTTGGTCGCAACATCCAAGTCTACGTTGATGACATCATCATCAAAACAAAAGAGGAAGCCTCGCTAATCGATGATCTAAGCGAAACCTTCGCCAACCTCGACCGCTACCGGATCAAGCTCAATCCCGACAAATGCGCCTTTGGCGTACCATCTGGGCAATTACTCGGGTATCTCATCTCTGCGAGAGGAATCGAAGCAAACCTGAAGAAAATAAAAGTCATACTGGCCATGGAGAAGCCAAAGAATGTAAGAGGCGTCTAGCAGTTGGCTGGGTGAATCGCGGCGCTCAGTCGATTCATCAGTCGAATGGGCGAAAAGGCACTGCCCTTCTACCAACTTCTCCACAAAACTGACAAGTTCGAGTGGACTGGCGAGGCGCAAGAAGCATTCGAAGACCTCAAACGTGTACTATCCACCTCGCCAGTACTAGTGACTCCACGTGAAAAAGAGCCGATGTTGCTCTACATCTCTGCCACCAACCAGGTGGTCAGCACGGTGCTCGTGGTAGAACGAGCCAAGGAAAACAAGGTCCACAGGGTCCAGCGCCCAGTCTACTACCTCAGTGAGGTGCTCACGCCAACAAAACAGCGGTACCCGCACTACCAAAAGCTGGCGTACGGTGTCTTCATGACAGCCAGGCGACTGCACCACTACTTCCAGGAACACCCCATCGTGGTGGTCAACACGCCCCGCTCGGGCATATCCTCAATAACCCTGATGCCACCGGCCGAGTCGCGCTTTGGGGAATCGAGCTGTCTCCATGAGACATTACATACGAAAAGCACGACGCGATCAAGTCGCAAGTCCTCCCTGATTTCCTCGTGCACTGGATGGAGAACCAACTCCCCGAAAAGCTAGATATGTCTTATCTCTAGACAATGCACTTCGATAGGTCCAAACGAAAGGACGGGGCCGGCGTAGGTGTCATACTGACATCGCCCCAGGGAGACAAGCTGAAATACATTCTGCGAATGCAGTTCACGGCCTCCAACAATGAAGCTGAGTACGAGGCCCTAATCCATGGGATGCGGATGGCGAAAGCCTGCGGCGCCAAGAGGCTCATCATCTACGGCAACTCCAAACTGGTGGTCAACCAAACGATGCACGAGTGTGACGCGCTGAACGACAACATGATCGCCTATCGCGACCTCTACGACACACTCGAAGGGGACTTCAATGGCTGTGAACTATGGCACGTAGGTCGCGAAAGCAACGAAGAGGCAGACACACTCGCCAACATTGGCTCCACTTGCAACCCCATACCACCTGGGGTATTTCTTGAGCGTATCTGCGAACGCTCCATCAAGCCAAAGGCTCCAGGGAAGAAAGCAAGCGCGCCAACAGACTCGGGGGCTACGCCACCCAACGAGCCAATGGCACTCGACGACCTGGAGCTCGACACAGGACTCGAAGCACCAATGAGCGTCATGATGATCGAGCCATCCTAGACTCAACCCTACATCACATATCTCATCAGCAAGAGGCTACCTGATGACCTGACTGACGCGTGACACATTGCGCGATGATCCAAGGCATTCGCCATCATCACTGGCGAATTATACAAGCGCAGCATCACATGAGTACTCCAACGGTGCATCTCCAACAGGGACGGAAGAGCCGTCCTCCTCGACATCCACGAAGGGACATGTGGGCACCTTGCTGGCAGTCGTGCCCTTGTCGCCAAAGCTCTACGAGCTAGATTCTACTCGCCCATGTCCATGCGCCACGCCAAGGACATCGTCCAGCGCTGCAACGCTTGCCAGCGATTCGCGGACAAACCACACGCACCTGGCATGGAACTCCGACCAATACCACTGGCTTGTCCCTTCGTGTAATGGGGACTCGACATGGTCAGCAAGCTCCTGAAATCCTAGCGAGGAGGTTACGTATACCTCTTGCTCGTAGTCGACAAATTCACCAAGTGGATCGAGGCCATGCCGGTGACAAACCAATCAGGAGCCAGCGCCATCAAGTTCTTCGAGTCCATTGTCTACCACTTCGGAGTGCCACATAGCATCATCATGGACAATGGGACGAACTTCACCTCCAAAGAGTTCCAGGAATTCTGCGAAAACCTGGGAATCAACATAAGCTACGCCTCGGTGGCTCACCCCTAGACCAACGGTCAAGTCGAAAACACCAATGGCCTCGTTTGTGGTGGAATCAAGAAGTGACTCCTCCGGACACTCGAACAAGCCGCCGGATGCTGGCCAGACAAGTTGCAATCCGTACTCTGGAGCTTGCGCACAACTCCAAACAGTGCCACGGGATATACCACGTTCTTCATAGTACACGACGCTGAAGCGGTGCTACCCATAGAAGTACGCTACAAAGCCCCACGGGTGGTCGCTTACAGCGCGTAGGAGTCAACTCTTGCACTCGAAGACTCCGTCGACCTTCTTGACGAGGCACGAGAAATAACAGCGGAAAGATCAACGATCTACCAGCAAAGCCTCCGCAACTACCACAGCAGAAGGCTGCGCCCAATATGCTTCGTCGAAGGATACCTGGTCCTACGACTCAAGCAACAAGGGCATCTCAAGCTCGAGTCTCCCTGGGAGGGACCCTACGTGATTACAGAAGTAATCCCAGGTGGTGCCTATCGCCTTAAATATTTCAAGACAGGATTCGCATACTCCAACCCCTGGAACGTCGCACAGTTGCGTCGTTTCTACCCCTAGTTGTTTTTTACATTACAAATAAGGCTATTCAGCCAAGGTACTTAGCCACACATTGTACCTCGTACTAGTCTGCGAATAAATAAAGCTAAGTGCCCCAAAACTCTGTGCTTTCCCATTTTTCTGGCAATCTTATCACTCGGAGGCTACACCACCCTTTACATCCTCGTTCTACGAACAAGTCATAGTATCCCGAGTAGCTGACACAACATCAATCGAACCCTTGATAAAAAACCAACCCAGTTGCAATGCACCTGACAGGTTGACAAGGTGATGAGATAACACAAGTTAGGCTAACGAAAAGGAACTGCAGAGTACAAATACACTCGCAAAATATATAAGCTAGCAAGCTCTTTACATATCAATAGAAATTAATTATGCTCAACATGTCTATACGAAGTTTACAACACTTGTACTATGATGCGCAGGACACAAAGCTAAAGCTACTGCTGCAACAGAAGAACGTTCGTTTGCTCCTCGAAGAAGTCGACGATCTTCTGCTAGGCGATCAACCGCCTGGTAATGTGGAACCATGTTCCAGGTCGAACCTTCTGGCGGGGTTGGCGGCCCAGCGGCAACAGCTGCACCGTCTACATCTGGCCTATGCAGTCGCACCAGCGACAAAGCAGCCTTGGCACCGACCACTAACTGCGTCCGCACACACTCGCGAACTGCACTCAGATCTTGGAACTTCTCCAGAAGAGCCAACAGGCTTGAAGGGACAGCGTCCAGCGGGAACATCGTTTGATAGATATGCCTAAGGCATGACTGCGCTTCTTCCAAAAGTGGAGTACTCGAGAAGCACGATCCTGCAGGGTCGCAAGCGCGACCGCACGGTCATGGTCCACCCAAAAGTACCCACTCGCCTGAAGCTGCTCCTGGGTCAAGTCATTCATCTGAATGGCAATCTGGTCTTTCTCATCCTACGGATGACGAGCACTGACAACTACACCAAGCAAAAAAGGGCAAAGTATGAAGACAAGGCATTGCCACGACTGGCTAAGAAAAGATAAGAGGGCAGAAAGCTAACATTTGAACTGATCGCCCTGCTGCATCACCTCCTCCAATAAATACTGCTCGCGGGCGGTATCCTTCTCCGCCTTCGACTTCCATACATCCGCGCTACCACGGAGGATGGGCAACTCACGCTCCAGTTGCTTAATGCGATCACGCAATCGCGAAAGCAAGGACAACTCATCCACCTTTGAGCGCGGCTGAGCCAAGATCTCATCGGTGGGTGGAGGATCGTGAGGACCACTCGAAGGACCACTCGACATACCCTATCAAGAACCAAGCAAAAGCAAATAAGAGACCAAGAATACATTAGCAAAAGGCATAGACGGATTGTTTCGACTGGGGCACTTCCATAAAAGCATTGTTCCAACACAGAAGTTAAAACTACAACTATTCGACTTCGACTTAGACTTCAGGGTCCTCGTCGAATCCGTGGTGGTCTTTGACGCCACGGACTTTCCAGTTCTGGCCCCTGATGCCGCAGCCTTCGCCGCATTCTTCGCTTGCTGCAGCTCCTCAGAGTATTTGGCGACTGTATTGATGAGTTGTGGCCCATATTTACCACAGCCAGTAGCGAAGGGAGCAAACACTACCTATTGTCCATCTATGCCGATGGGCATCGCCTTGGAAATCGCAGCAGGATCCACCTCCATGCCATGGGCTTGCACCATTGCGAGTGCCATGGTGGTGCCGACGGACCGCTGGGAGTTTCTGAAGTCCATGGGAATACCCCCGGCAAGGGATTCCACTAGGTCCTCTAGGTTGTCAAGAAGTTCAGCCTTGGGAGTCAGATCCCTGCGTATGCGGCTGAGCACATTCTTGGCCTTCGTCAGCGTCCCTTGAAGAGAAGCGTTGCGGTCTTTGACTGCGGCGACGTCGCCAGCCAATGCATCGTCGCGACGAAGGGCCTGGGCGTCAAAGCTCAGGCCGCCGACATCTACATAAATCAAAGTGTTGGTACGATACCATGATGTCGAAGCAAGAAACAAAGAAAATTCAGCTGAAAGAATACCTGAGAGGGACTTAGCAATCGAGACAAGCTGCTCCTCGAGCAACCTCTCCCTCTCGGTATTGGAGGAACGCAAGTCCTCTTCGCGCTTCCACAAGTCCTCCTCGCGTTTTTGCGATTCCTCCAAAGCCGCGATAGCTTCGTCGCGACTCTTCGCCGCAGCGGCAAGCGCCTTCTCAAGTGAAGCAGCATGACACAAAAGTTCATTATGCTCAACTGCAAGAGAGGACGTATCATCAATCGCATCTAGACACTTCACCAAGACAAATACAAAGGCAATACTAACCTTCAACAATACGATGGCGATTGTCCAGCCACGCATTGATACATTGCAAATGTATCTATAATTTTTGATGTTTCATACTTGGTTTTATCTACTTTATTGTGTTTTGTTCCAACTTTGGAGTACTTTCTATACACTTTCTTGGACTAACCTATTAAGAAGTGCCACAGTGCCAGTTGCTTGTTTTCTGCTGTTTTTGGTTCCAGAAAGTCAGAAAATGAATATTCTCGGAATTGGACGGGACAAAAGCCGAAGTTGATATTTTACCGGAAGATTCACGGAGCCAGAAGGAGAGCCGGAGAGGGGCCACAGGGTGGCCACACCCCCCTTGGCGCAGGTAACCCTAGGACGCACCAGGGCATGGTGTGGGCCCCCTGGCTAGCCACTGACCTCGCCCCTTCGCCTATATATTCCTCCCGATGCGAAAACCCTAAATCGTCAAGCCTCCAGCCACGAAAAGTTCCGTAGTGCCGCCGCCACCGAAGGGGAGATTTGGGGGACAAAAGTCTTTGTTCCGGCACCCTACCAGGACGGGGAAGTGCCCCCGAAGCCATCTCCATCAATCTCCACCACCATCTCCATCACCATTGCTAATTCCCATGATGAGGAGGGAGTAGTTCTCTCTCAAGGCTAAGGGTTCTACCGGTAGCTATGTGTTCATCTCTCTCTCTATGCATGATCATATTTTGATCATGAGCTTTGTAATCAAGTAGATCTACCTTGCTACTCAAGTGCTTTAATAGATCTCTGCTCTCCCCATGTGTGTGAAAGTGACAGCATGCACACCATGGTGGCACTTAGGCTAGAGATTACAAATACTTGTTATGCGTTATATTTGGAGTTGGATGTCTTTATGAAATTGTGGTGTTTGTTGGAACCATCTAGTACTCAAGGTGACAGTGTGGGGTTATCTAGATGGGAAAGGCTTACTTTGAGGTGTGCTATTATAGCCCTACCATGGATTAGAGTGTCCAACCGGAGAGTAGTTAAGAGTAGTATCATAAAGAGAAGATATTTATATGAGAGTGTTCACTAGTGAAAGTAAGATCCCTAGGCCTTGTTTATAAACATTGAAACACCGTTTGCAATTAGATATGTTGCATGTTTGCTTGCTTCCATCTTTATTTCAGTTTGCCTTTAGTCTCTTTCACGCCATCAAGCTATTTTCTAGCACCGTTACCACTTATAATTATCCATACCACTTGTATTTCACTATCTCTTTGCCGAACTAGTAAAGCGCCAAAACGACGAGTTTTTGGTCATAACTCTCAAACATGTATCGGGCCTGACGGGCCATGCAAATCATCTTGGAACCAGAAAACTGTGGGCAATAGCTCATAAAAACGGCCATAAAATGCGAGAACGAGAAGTTTGTGGTCTTATCTCTCAAACAGGTATAGGTTCTTACGGTCATTGTAAATCACCCTAGAACCCCAAAATTGTGGGAAATAGCTCATGGAAAGAGCCATAAAACATGAAAACAATGAGTTTTTGGTCATATCTCTCAAACTTGTATCGAGTCTTATGGTCACTGTAAATCGCCCTAGAATCCCAAAATAGTCGGCAATAGCTCACGTTGTCATAGACATCACGCATGTTGTCGACCCATCTCCAGGACTTGCTCCGTCAGGCAAGCAGCCTCCTTCACGATGAGCTGCATTACAAGAAAACAGAGTTTAGCAACAGCACCAAGTATAAATTCGACTGCCACAACAAACAAAAGAATGCTTACGTGGTCCTCCAGAGACTTTGAAGATGACTGCCGCGCAGTCGTCCGGGTAACAATCTGGTGTTCCCCAGCATGCGGGGAACTCAAAGAATTGTGCCTGGAGTGGGCCGCCAATGGAGGAGAAGAAGATCGTTCGGCCACCTCTTTGGCCTTGGAGTCAGCGACTCCGGATTCCTTCAAAAATTGGATGTCGCCAGGAGACGACAACGCCTCTTGACTACAGAACGCATCCAGCAGAAACTTCAGGGAACGCAACTCCAAAAAGAAACTAAGACAAAGTCAAAAATTTACCAGTCAAATTTGTCAAAATTGAAGATTTGCTCCTCTGACTCCGACTACTCCTTTGGCAGTCGTAGCTTCTTCCGGGCAGGAGGAGCCATGGAGCGCATAGGAACGGCGGGGATTGGCTCCTCTGCACCAACAGAAGGGCCTTTTGGAGTCCTTGCTGCGGGAGCGCTTGTGAGTGTCCGGGTCACTGGACTCGGGGGCTCCCTCCTCCTCTTCAATTGGGAAAGTCGAATTTGACTCGTCTTCTTCATCCACTTCGCGAGAAATAACCCCTTCAGGAAGAGGGGGCAAATTGGGAGACACCTTCCAATCCTGCGTTCAGAAGATAATTTATTATACATCAAGTACTTAACGGCAATTGACAAAGAAATCTACTTCGTAGTACAATTCTACCTCGGGAGGAGGGTTAGAGGTGTCGAAAGGAAGCACGACTGGTTCGCCTCGAAGATCCTCCTTGGCGGTATACTTCGTCACCAATCGTAGCCTCCTATCTACTTCACCCACAGAAATGCCATCGGTAGATACGCGAGTGGCATCGTTCGCACCAGCACAGCGGAACATGGGGTGGACTCTAGCCTGCAGAGGCTGGACACGACGGCGCAACCATGTGCGAATGAGGGCAGCGCCTCCATCTTCTTTACCTATGCGACTCTCGAGGTCGCAGACACGCTTGTATGGCACTTCCGTCTCCTCGGACTCTCCAGGCATCACTATGTTCTTCCAAGAACGCCTCCTCTTGTACGGTATCGCGGAATCGAAGGGCGCGAGTCTATAGTGCTCTATGTCAGCCTTCTGGTCGTGGATGTAGAACCACTTGTATCTCCACCCTTGGACGGACACCGTGAGTTTGATATCGAAATAAGTGGTGGAAGAGTCGACATGGATTCCACAGCCTCCTACGTCGTAGACTACAGAACCAGATGCTAACTGGCGCTTCAGCTTAAAAAGCCTCTTAAAGAGGCCAAAGTGTGGCTTGACTCCGAGCCAGCACTCGCAAAGGGTAATGAAGAAGGAGATGTGGAGAATAGAATTTGGAGACAGCTGATGCAGCTGGAGCCCGTAGAAGCAAAGGAGGCCCCTGAAGAAAGGATGCAAGGGGGAAAAAAGACCTCGGATGATGAACGTAAGGAACATCACCCGGAAACCAGCGGGAGGGCAAGGAATTACCTCCCCGCCGGGCACTCGCGAGTCGTCTTCCACGGAGGGAAGAACTCCATCTTGACGATGAAGATGCAGCTCAGCGGGCTTGATGATGGATGCACTCCAAGTGCCGTTGGTGACGCGGGTTCCCGCGCCCTTCTTCTTCCCAGTGCCAGTGGCGCTGGTGCCCACAGTGGCGGAGCCGCCCTTCTTTTTGGCGGCGGCAATGGCAGCGGCAGACCCAGCGGAGGCACCTCCCTTCTTCTTGCCCATCTTTCGATGGCGGTGAAAACGGAGGAAGTAGCTCTGAAAGATGTGGAGCTGGTCCAGCGCCGCAACGAGAAAGTGCGCAGGGAAGCAGAGAAGCAACAGCAATGGCAATAGAGGCAAGAACAACAAAGACATATGGGGAAATTACCGCAAATGTGCCACTACTTAACCTCCTCGCAGAAACCATCCAACGGCTAGCAGAAACCCTACTACACGAGTGGCGCACATCGCCATCGACACGTGGCGAGGCTGAAGCATGAACCGTCCCCCCACTATTCCCATTACGCGCGGAAATTGAGGAGACGCAGTTAAAACAGAAGATTATGCATGCCCGGTCAAATCGAAGTCAGACAGTGGGACCCACCACTCGTCACGTCCCGTCAAAGCCGCTCATGCGGGCAACCAAGGTCATCACATCGTCAGCACTGACATCATTTCAGCAGCAGAAGATTTCGACTACTTTAGTTCTTGCTCGAGTCTTCGACTCAACCAAGCACTCGGGGGCTATTCCCATAGGGAGCGCTGGTCGCGCACCCTACGATTTATCTTTATGCAGGTATAAGAACATTCAGGACATATCCACCACTCGAATCTACGATTCGATTAAGGATTATGGGTTACTCCCATAGGGAGCGCCGGAAGCAAATTTGGCTGAAACAAGCAACAAAAGACGACAGCAGTCGCAAAACGTTTTTAGTCCCCGCCTGAGTCTTCGACTCAACCAGGCACTCGGGGGCTACTCCCATAGGGAGCGCTGGTCGCGCACCCTCTGATTATTTGTACATTGTACTGTGTGTTGATCACATCCACACCCGAATGCTATGGCGACTCCGCCTCATACTATCCCTACAAACAGACTGCGTCTCCTGGGTCACCCGAATCATCTCCGCGATGACAAAGTTCGTATGCCGCGCTTCCAATGTGAAGATAAGACCTGAATAAGGCCTGGAAACGCATCCATTGCACACTACCAGAAACATATCCGTGCCTACGGGTACGATGAACATGCCTTGACGGACGCGTTGAGTGCTTACACTTATACACTAGAATTCGACTCCTGTAAGACCTCCGCGGCTTGAGTCGAATTATGCTAGCACTTTTCCGAATTCGAGTCCGAGGATTCGAGTTTGAGTAGATTGTGTTGTTTTGCCCTAAGGCAGTTAACTGATACCGATACATCAGATAAATCAGGCACGTATATCAACAATCCCTATGACACAAACTGAACACTCAAAATATACTCGGTCACGCACTCGAAAAGACTTCATAAAGTCCCCAGTCGAATCTGCGATTCCACTGGACACTCGGGGGCTACTGACATGGGTATACCCTACAAGTACTCAAGTTCGGTATATATGGTCCAGATACGGCGGAAGCCCATGGTGTTGCCAAGGCCCAAATGGAGAATTCGAGTGGCCCACAGACTCTCGATTGCTTGCGAGACAAGAAGAAGCTTAAGATAGAAAGTTTAAAGGGAAAACCCTAATCTATAATAGACTCGACCTGCTACCCAAGACCTAGCCTATCTATATAAAGGCTAGGAGGGGCGGCGAGGAGGGCACACGCAACCCTAGTTTCCACAACTCTCGCCAGATTGCATTTGCGCGCCCCTGTAATCTTCAATTCCTTCGTTAATTCCAAGAGCAGACAAGCAAGAGTAGGGACCTCTACGAGGCTTGAACCTGGGTAAAACTTGCGTCCCTATGTGCTTGTTTACTAGCTGACTGATGCCTCCAGCGCTCCCTCCTTCTCCAAAACCCAAGTCCATAACAATGGGCATTGACGAGTTAAACCCTCGTCAGTTACACTTCTTGGAAAGGAATAAAGTAACAAGAGAGGAGTCGTGGTTGCACCAGATATATAAGATGAGGAAGCTATGGTATGCTTCGTATCTGGTGGGAAAATGTTTCTTAGGACTGAGCAGTAATCAAAGGAGTGAGAGCCTAAACTTTGTTCTACATACGCATCTAGACGGTAACATGACATTGTTCAAGATGCTAGAGCACTATGAGCGTTTCCTTTCGACGCGACGCCTAAACGAGGCGGTCCTAGACATTATGGACGTGCAGCCCATTCCATGTACAAACATGGAAGCTTCATGTCTCGAGAAACATGCTGCAACTGTTTTCACGCCAGCAGTGTTTGCAAAGGTCAGATATAGTACAGATTCTTCCAGCAATTATTCCGTCTGGCAGATTCTAGATGGAGACAATTTGACTCTGTTTGGTGTGTACAGGAATGATAGAAAGAGAAGAAGTTCCAAGTGGACTGTAAGCGAAAGGAAGGTTCTCTAGACATGATATCTTGTTCTTTCCGTAAGCTAGAGTGCTTAGGAACACCATGTTCCAACATATTCTTGGTGTTGGGAACATTATTGAAAGTAAAACAACTTCACACCTGTAGTGTTTCCACTAGGTGGACGATGAGTACAAAGGCTGCAGTTCCTTCGACCAGAAAGAACTGCATGTATGAGTATCGAAAAGCCTAAAGAGGTTCCGTGAGCTACGAAAATTAGTCCTTAAGAGCTGTTTCCCTACAGCTCATTCTGATAAAGCATACGATAGGCTTATTAAGCTTTTGAATGAAGAAGATGACAACAACAAATCAACCAATGGTCACAAGGAATGCATGAGGTATGGTCATGTTCTGCCATAGCCAGTGCAAATTGATTCTGAAGATTTGGAAAAGGTTCAGGATCCCCTCCGTGTGCAAGGCCAAGGTGCACTGAAGAAAAGGCAACAGGAAAAGATGAAGAAGCCAAGATCAAAGGGGAAATGTGGATTCTGTGGGGAGCTCAGTCACAACATCTATACATGCGAAATCTTCAAAAAGGTAGCAAATCTGTATAAATTTGCCTTTTCATATGCAGTACTCACTAAAATGGAAAAATATCATTGACTGTTATTTTGTTTTTAAGGTAAACAAGCAGCCACAAGACTAGAAGTAGTGAGGTCACATTATGATTGTATTTTCTATACAAAGTTTTCACACTGTTTATGTCATCTGATAAAAAAAGTTTTTATTCACATTTAAATGATAAAAAAGTTTTTATTCACATTTAAATGATAAAAAAGTTTTTATTCACTACTCTTCTACCCTTCTCTGGTTCTTATTCTTCATTCCTCTTGACCCTTCCTCTATACTTATTCTTCTTCATTCCTTGCCTCCTCTGCCTGTCTCCCCTCTTCCTCAACCTAACCCTACCTCGCTTGTTCCATCACGTGCCTTCACCTCGCCTGCCGCCACCTTGCCTGTATCTCCGCCTCACCTCTTCTTGTTCCACGACTAGGGGCCACGGCACTCCCAATCCTTCGTGGTCCACCACGAACCGGTGCAGGAGACCGTGAGGTGCTCTCCATGGAACACTCTCCCAACTCCTCCATGTTGTCACCACATCGCTACTGTTATCTCCACCGCCGCCGCATCGCACGAACCCTAAGTGGTGGTGAATTGGTCTTGCTCTGGTTCGATTTGACCTGGTTCGCTCCTTTTAATTCGGTTTGAGCCAGTAAGTGGGTAACATGGGCCTTTCCCAATGGTGGACCATGGCTGGAGCGAGGCACAAAGCCGTAATGGGCCTTCACTACTAGGAAATACCTTATCAGTGGCGCACATGTTTCACTTTCTGTGGCGCGTATCTGATGTGCCACTAATACGTCACCACTGATATTTATTTATGTGGCGCATATTGAAATGCACCACAGAATTCTCAAATTTCTGTGGCGCATATTGCAGAATTCTTTTTCCAAAATTCAAAAAAAAACTGGGCCAGATCTCAAATTTATGTGGCGCATATGGCCAATATGTGCCACAGAAGTTTTTTTCAAATTTCAAAAAAAAGCGAGCCAGATCTAGATCTGGCCGGAGGTGGTGGTGGTGGTGGCTGGAGGAGGGCTAGGAGGAGTGGGTCGTCGGAGGTGGTGGCCAGAGGAGAAGGAGGAGGAGGTCGCCGCCGGAGGTGGTCGGAGTAGGAGGAGGAGTCTGCCGGAGGTGGAGGAAGGTGTCACCGGAGGTGGAGGAGGAGGCCGTCGAAGGTGGTGGTGAAGGAAGAGGAGGAGGTTGTTGGAGGAGGAGGAGAAGCAGGAGGTTGTCGGAGGTGGTGGAGGAGGAGAAGGAGGAGGTTACCGTGGAGGAGGAGGATGTCACCATGGTGGAGGTGGAGGACGCCGGATAGTGGAGAAGGAGGAGGGAGGAGAAGGGGAGAAGTGTGGAGGGGAGAAGAAGTGGGGGGATAAAAAGGAAAAAAGAGAGTGGGAAGGGCGCCAGCGGGATTCAAAATTCCAACAATACTATGGCGCATATTGGAGATATGCGCCAAAGAAATGACTCCCCTTTTTATTTTTTTGCAGAAAAAAATCTTCTTTCTGCCATAACTTTTTACTCTTTTTGAATTTGGGGAATCTGTAAAATCTTCAACGGCTTCTAGCAAACGTTATAGCCGTTTTACCATGACATGACCTTTTTTTGCAAAATACATCGAAATTCATGTTTTTCCATTTTACCTACAACTACACCCCAAAATGTAACTACATCTCAAAGGAATTATTTGTTTGAAGTTTTTGTCATTTTCATTAATTTTTTACAAAATTGTAAAGGCGATCCATGGGGGTGGGGGTGGGATCTGTTTTCCATAGTCTGTGGCGCATATGTCTATATGCGCCACAGAATAATCAGTTTATGTGGCATATATATGCATATGCGCCATAGAATTCTCTCCTCCCTTTTTTGGTTTTGGGTTCCATCCACTTTCTGTGGCGCATATGTCTATATGCGCCACAGAATCATCACTTTCAGTGGCGCACTGGAAAATATGCGCCACAGAAATGTGGATCCACATTTCTGTGGCGCATATGGGTTCTGTGCGCCACTGAATTGCAAAATTTCAGTGGCGTGTTTTTCTGTATGCGCCACAGAAAAATTTTGGTGGCTCATGGTTCTATATATGCGCCACAGAATAGCTTGTCTATCTACAGCTATTTTCCTAGTATTGCTTTTCCGGTCCAAGATGGAGCCGCGGCAGGAATACCATCGTCAGCACCGTTCGGTCTAAAGTAAAAAAGAATTTTGAAGGTTTTGTTTCCCTTGGAATTTTTTTCTTCGGTGTTGTTCGGTTTGAAGGAATTGAAGTCGAGATTCCTTTGAAAAGTTTGGATTTCCTACTGATTCTACGGGTGAAAAAACATGGTGAAATTCGCGGCATCCACCTTGACAAGGGGATGAATCTTGCTAAGCTAAGAGAACAACCACAAAGATAGCATCGCTAAAATGTTTTCATGTCTTTTTTGTTTCAATAGAGGCTGGCAGAAATTTATAGAAGAAACATCCACCCACAAAGATGGAAGTTCGGATGACAACAGGGGTACTACCACAAAACTGACGGTAGTACCCCTTATTTCAAACTTCTGATTTTGAGGTTTTTTTGGATATTCATTAATACGTTCTGTATGCTAGCATGTGTAAAAAGTTTGGGATCATTTGGGGAAGGTCAAAAAATTACAAACTTATAGGAGAAACGTCTAGGCTAACTTGAGCGAGATTTTCTAAGAATGTTTTTTCGACCATCACAAAATAACCTAATTTTCTTACACATGATAACATAGACACACGGAGACAGAATCTATTGGTTTTTAACCTTCTGATCTTTTTGTAAACTTCTACTAGCTCGGCCAAAGCGTGGTCAAATTTGCGACATCCACCTTGATAAGGGGATGAATGTTCCTAAGCTAAGAGAACAACCATGAAGATAGCATCGCTAAAATGTTTTCATTTCTCTTTGTTACAAGAGAAGATGATGTATTTAGAGGCTGGTAGAAATTTATAGAAGAAATGGGCACCCACGAAGACAGAAGTTTGCATGATAACAGGGGTACTACCGCTAAACTGACGGTAGTACACCTGATTTCAAACTTCACATTTGGAGTTTTTTTTTATATTCATTAATACTACATGTATGCTAGCATGTGTAAAAAGTTTTGGATCATTTAGAGAAGGTTAAAAATCACAAACTTACAAAAGAAACATTTAGGATAACTTGAGCGAGATTTATAACAATAAAGAAATTGTGTACAATTGAATAAAAGGATAATAGTTAATTTTATTTTCCTAATAAAATATTACATTTCCTTTAAAGAAAAATCAAAAGAAAACTAAAGTTCAATAAAAGAATAAAGGAGCATCAACGAAAGAATAAAAACCTAAATTACTTCCTATCTAATTTCTCAATTTCCTTTATCTTGTTTTCTTCCTTACTTTGGTTCCTGCAGAGACAAAATAAAACAAAACTAAAGAAAACAAATGATCAAAAGAAAGGGGTTAGTGATTATTTTTGCTCTCTGACTTTAACAGTGAAGTAAACTGTTTATTATCATCGTTGAGCAAGGTAAAGACGAGTAATTAAGTAAATGTTCTTATAAGTATTTAGCTTCAGAACTAGCATCAAGGGCTAAGTTTCACCAAGTCAAGTAAGTAGGAAAAAGGTAAAACAACCAGAAAATATCCAGTTTCACTTGATCTCATCGTTAGCCCATAGACTTACCACATGGAAACTTGGACCAATGAAAGGGCCACTGTAAGCAGCTCACACACATTTGCATGTGTGTGTGATGTCGACACAGCAGTAGAAATTAGATAAGAGAAGAGCATAGTTGTAGCAGCTATTATCATCCTAGACCTAGAAAAGGGCAACTACATCATTGGCGGGGGCAGAAGCAGCAAATGATGCTATCAATCTAACATATTGTGCAAACTCAAAGTTAGAGGCACCATAGTAGAAAAATTAAAATAGCAGAAGCCACATATTTGAAGTCTTAAACCATAGACAAGCAACAAGGTCAATAAGAGATAAAGAAATCATCTTCAAAGTCAGTCATCTAGGAATCATTACACAAACTAAA
Organism: Avena eriantha; assembly: GCA_910589775.1. Taxonomy (NCBI): domain Eukaryota; kingdom Viridiplantae; phylum Streptophyta; class Magnoliopsida; order Poales; family Poaceae; genus Avena; species Avena eriantha. The sequence continues at coordinate 116,067,616 of OU342742.1, read as the reverse complement.
TCACCGCTAGTCTAGACAGGCAACAAGGTCAATTCAAGTTATGGATTAAGCATGAGCAACAAGTAATACTCCACTGTCATACTTGACAATTATAGAAGATTCAGAAAATAGCACACTGAATCCGGCTAAAGTAAAGTATAACCAGAGCACATCACGGTGTATTAGTGATCAATGAATTTGAGTTCAAACATATAGATTGAATTCAAATATGGTCATTGTATCCCATTTGCAAAAACAGTCTCAATCATTTGGAGCACAAGACACTACTAAGAAAAATTCAACCGCTCACCAATGGTCAATCATATCATCAAAGACATTATAAACCAGTAGCGTCTTAGTTTTGGATACCAGCTGATACTGTCCACTTTCAGTACACAGCCAAGAACACCATCATAACAAAACTAGTTCGTCACTAGATCATCCACACAAACCACTAGAAAAACCAAGAAGCGCCAATATTACTTAAGAGCATCAAGGAACAGGACAAGCTAGCTCAAGAGGAGGAGCAGGCTTTCAGGTAGAAGGCATGCTAGGACATTAGAGAAGTAGCTAAGGAGGATCATCCAGGAACAAGAGGATCTAGAGCAAGCACAAGATCACCACCAGACATTAGTCTACTTGACAAACAGTAGGTTGATAACCTAGATCCTTAAAAGTATCTGATCTTATTATTCCATTTTAGGAAATGGATTGGAGGGAGAGAGAGGGAACTCAGGTCAATGTAGAAGTGATACACAAATTTAATCCTAGAGCTAGGAAAAGGCAAGAACAATATCTTTTTTTAGATCAATAGGGACACATGTCCCCGGTTCCATTGATTGGATCAACGAAACCTGAAAGTTAGGTCAGGTCTTATGTTTTAGAAGCAACTACCAAAAAGGAGTGTTTTATCCAGAAACCATAACCAAAAGCAGAACAAAAGCTGAGTAAAAGCTAGGTAACAAAGCCAAAGGTACATCCACACCGGCTGACAACAAACTAAACTAGAGAGGGGAAGGTTGTCGCTTCCAAGGTGGATGTCGGCACCGGCCAGACTCCTTGTAGTGCATCTCTCTTGGAGGCTAGGGACGAAGAAGGGTCTAGGGGTTCTCTCACATCAGCTTGCTCCCTAGTCACCCACTTCTGAGCGTGAAGTTCGAGTTCAGGATCTTGGACATGTGATCGCATAAATGGTTCATGCTCGCCCATGTCCTCCTTGAAGATCAGTCTCTAGTGTCTCACTAAAGTGAGGCCTTTTGTTCAAATATGGTGCAAGTTAAGACATGGGAGACCATTAAAGATCATCTCATTTCTAAACTTCCAGAGACACCAAAGGGTAGCAGAGCAAACTGAATTCAAAATTGCACATTTCTTGTTAGATATCCAAAACTTAGCTATAGACAGATAGTCACTCCTAACACTACGATTAAAGAAACTAGAAATGATATCCCAAAGTTTTCTAGCAACTAAGCATTGGAAGAATAGATGATCAATAGATTCATTCTCGGCACAGAAAACATAGTCTTCAGGTTTGTTGAGGTGTCTTTTTTCAGATTATCTCTAGTCATTAACTTGTTATGAGCAAGCAACCAAAGAAAGATATGCACTCTAGGAGGAATATGAAGCTACCAAATAGCAGGAATACAAATAGGAGTTACCCCTACAAAGTTAATAATAGTTTACAAGGAAGTAGTAGAGTAAACCCCTTTGTTTTCATACTGCTATATCAGAGCATCAGCATTAGAGCTAAAGGAGATACTAGAAGCGATCTCTTCCATTTCATACCATTGAGCCATGAGCTCAGCATTAAAATTTCTCCTAAAAGTAAGCTCTAAAGAAGATCCATCATAGATCTTCTGCACAATTTTATTATGATCTTCCTTCATCTTCCTTATTATTAGTGCCACTTTCATCCCTGTTGTTGTCATTATCGGTCCTATCCTCTTATTCTTATTCCTCTACCTCTTTATCCTCTTCTGCGGCGCCCTGACCTTCTTGAAACAAAGGATATTCCTGTTCATCCTCGGATCCATCTGGTGTGGCAGGCTGTAGGTGAAATTTAAGTGTAATCATAAGCAGCTAAAGTAGAATTTATGGATAAATCAGTAATGGTAGAACTACAACCAAGAAAGTATACACATCTCATTTGTAACATTGTCCTGTCTAGGAACAACTGGATCTCCGTGAGACGATGGGTTTGTAGCATAAAAAACAAAAAAAATCCTATGATGGAAACTACTAAGCGCCAAGATATATCTACTAGATACAAGCAACGGGTGGATATACATCCATAGAGAACATACCCTTGAAGACCGAAAAAGTGTAAAGGCTAGACTCGTGGATGATGTAGTCGTTCGCTTCCCGATCTCAAGATCTAGAGGAAGTCCTAGTGCCGCAAATCAGCAGCGCATCCATGCTCGCACACACGTCCGGTCCACCGAACAACCTCCGCGTCCTTGCTCCAGAGATGCAGCGGAAGCAGCAACTCCTTCTAGACGAAAAGCCACGGGGAACATGTATCTCGCTAATCCGAGACCATAGGGAAATAATTCTAGAGGGGAAGAGAGATCCTTCACGAGGAGGTGTGATTTGTGAGGAGGAGATGGAGGCCTTTTATAGGGGAGGGGGCATCCCCTCCCATTGTCGGCGGCCATGGAGGAGCCCCTCCACCTCCTCTCATTCATGTGGGTGGAGCTCCCACTCACATAAAACCCTCCACTCAAAATTCCCACTCACATGCATTAAATTTCCACCAAATTTAATGCAACTCTCATTTCATAAAACTATTTTATTTATTTTATTCAGAATTGTTAATTATTTTAATTAACAAACATTCACATAGAACCCCCTGCAATATTTCAATATCACATGCAGAACCAATTTCAGCAATTTGACCCGAACAATTTTGGTGTCCATTGAAATAATTCTAGCGCTTTGTCAATATTTTCTCTGGAACACATTTGATCCAAATGGTGTCACTATCCCTTAAGTGTATCACCCTACGTTCACGAATAATGCAGACATGGTCGAGACCCCTCTAGGATCAATAATCAAAAGCAGGACCTGGAGATCCATACTGACTCCCACACATTCAACGATGACTTCTGTGATCGTGAGAACCTTTAACGCTAGTAACTCAATCCCTTTGTCTCGTGATATATTACATGTCTGAGATTCGATCATCGGTATATCTATACCTAGTTTGATCTCGTTACTGACATGCACTCTTTTCTCATTCCCGTGATATAACATTCTAGTGATCACATCACTTGCTTGCAAGCTAACTAATGTGATATCACCGAGAGGGCCCACAGTATATCTATCTGTCATCGGGATGGACAAATTCCACTCTTGATCCATGAGCCTCAACATAACACCTTCGGAGTATCTGAACCCACCTTTATAGTCACCATGTTACTATGTGACGTTTGATTGCAAGTTACTCTTTTAGTGTTAGCAATTAACATGATCTCATGGTCTAAGGACTAAGATTACTTCGTATGATGTTATATTAATATAAACATAATGCATTTTGATCGTAATGCTATACTTTGAATTAATGTTCATCACATCATTCCACCAATATCGTGACCTTGTTAATAACAACATCCAATGTCCATGATCAGGAAACCTTGATCATCTTGTTAATCCACGAACTAGTTTAAAAGAGAGGTATAACTAGGAACCCTTTATTTGTTTATTAAAAACACATGTATTAACGTTTCCAATTAATACAATTGTAACATGCAAAATAAACATCTATCATATACTTGGAATATGATAATAACAACTTTATTATTTCCTCTCAGGGCATATTCCCTTCAGTCTCCCACTTGCACTAGAGTCAATAACCTAGTTTACATAGTGATAAATCTAACACCCATGAAGTTCTGGTGTTGATCATGTTTTGCCTTAGGGAGAACTTTAGTCAATGGATCTGCTACATTTAGGTTCGTGTGTACTTTACTAACCTTTATATCTCAATCTTTGACATGATCGCGGATGGAGTGGAACCGGCGCTTAATATGCTTGGAATTCTTGTGTGACCTTGGTTCCTTGGCATTGGCTATGGCTCCATTGGTGTCACAATAGATCAGCATTGTGTCCAACGCACTAGGAACCATACCTAGTTCCGTTATGACTCCTTCATCCAAACTGCTTCCTGCGTCGCTTTTGAAGCAGCAACATGTTCCACCTCCATTGTTGATCCAGCCACCATAGGTTGTTTGGATCTCCTCCAACTAACTTCTGCTCCATTCAAAGAAATACGTATCCGGATTGAGACTTAGAGTCATCTGGATCGGTGTCGAATCTATCATCGACATAATACTTAGCGGCCAGCTCTTCTTCACCTCTGTATACAAGAAACATATCCTTAGTTCTTCTTAAGTACTTAAGGATATTCTTGGCCGCTATCCAGTGTCCCGAACCTGGATCAGATTGGTACCTACTAGTCAAACTAATATCATGTGCCACATCCGGTCTTGTACATAGCATGGCGTACATTATAGAGCCTATGGCTAAAGAATAGGGGATCTTATCCATTATCTCTCTTTCTTCCGTTGTAGCTGGCCTTTGAGTCTTACTCAATGTCCTGCCTTGCAACATAGGTAAGAACCCCTTCTTACTTCTGTCCATATTAAACTTCTTTAATATCTTATAAAGGTATGTACTTTGCGATAGCCCACATAGGCGCCTTGATCTATCTCTATAGATCTTAATGCCTAATATATATGATGCTTCACCAAGGTCCTTCATTGAAAATTTGCTATTTAGATAAGTTTTAACACTGTTTAAAAGATCTATATAATTTCCAATCAATAATATGTCATCCACATATAATATCAGAAATTTCACATTGCTCCCACTCACATTCTTGTAAATACAAGCCTCTCCAAAAGTTTGGACAAATCCAAACTCATTGATCACCTCATCAAAGCGGAGATTCCAACACCGGGATGCTTGCTTCAGTCCATATATCGATCTCTGAATCTTGCATACCTTATCGGCATCCTTAGGATCGAAAAAACCCTTAGGTTGTATCATATACAACTTTTCTTCAATATTACCATTGAAGAACGCAGTTTTGACATCCATCTGCCATATCTCATAATCGAAATATGCAGCAATTATTAACATAATCCTAACTCATTTTAGCATTGTTATGGGAGAGAATGTCTCATTGTAGTCAACTCCTTGAATTTTTCTAAACCCCTTTGCGACAAGTCGAGCTTTATAGATGGTCACAGTACCATCAACATCAGTTTTTTCTTTTGAAAATCCATTTATTCTCAACGGCCTTTCGGTCGTGAGGTAAGTCCACCAAGGTCCAAGCATGGTTTTTGTACATGGATTCCATCTCGGATTTCATGGCTTCTAGCCATTTGTTGGAATCCGGGCTCATCATAGCTTCTTCATATGTTGCACGGTCATCAATTCCATCTACCATGAAATTCACGATAGGATTTCTGTACAATTTAGGAGTTGAACGTGCCATGCTTGACCTGCGAGGTTCGGTAGTATCCTCTTTCGGAGTTACATGATCATTATCATTAGTTCCTTCTTCATTTGGTGAAGTCAACTCCGGAACAACTTCCGATGCTGCACCACTCGCCATTTCATGAAGAGAAGGTTCAATAACCTCTTCTAGTTCTACCTTTCGACTACTCACACCTTTCGCAAGAAACTCTTTCTCTAGAAAGGATCCATTCTTGGCAACGAAAACCTTGCCCTCGGATTTGTGATAGAACGAATACCCAATTGTTTCTTTAGGGTATCCTATGAAGACGCATTTTCCACTTTGGGTTCGAGTTTATCAGGTTGAAGTTTCTTCACATAAACATCGCATCCCCAAACTTTAAGAAATGACATCTTAGGTTTGTTTCCAAACCACAATTCATATGTTGTCGTTTCAACGGATTTAGATGGTGCCCGATTTAAAGTGATTGTAGCAGTTTCTAGTGCATTAACCCAAAATGACAGTGGCAAGTCAGTCAGAGACATTATAGATCCAACTATATCCAATAAAGTACGATTACGACATTCCGACACACCATTACGCTGTGGTATTCCGGCAGGCATGAGTTGTGAAACTATTTCACAATCTCTCATGTGTGCGCTAAACTCGTGACTAAGATACTCACCTCCACGGTCAGACCGCAGAAATTTAATATTTCTATTACGATGATTTTCCACTTCACTATGAAATTCCTTGAATTTTTCAAAAGTTTTAGACTTGTGTTTCATCAAATAGATATACCCATATCTACTCAAATCATCCGTGAAAGTAACAAAATAACGATATCCACCTCACGCCGACACACTCATTGGACCACATACATTAGTATGTATGATTTCCAATAAATCTATCACCCGTTCCATTGAACTGAAAAACAACGTTCTACTCATCTTGCCCATAAGGCATGGCTCACATGTATCAAATGATTCAAAATCAAGTGATTCCAAAAGTCCATCAGAACGGAGCTTCTTCATGCATTTTACTCCAATATGACATAGACGGTAGTGCCACATATATGTAGATATATCATTATCAAGTTTAATCCTTTTAGCATCAATATTATGAATATGCGTAACACTATTATCAAGATCTAACAGAAATAAACCATTCATCATAGGTGCATGACCATAAAACATATTATTCATATCAATCGAACAACCACTTTTCGGATTTAAATGAATAACCACTTCGCATCAAACATAATCCAGATACAATGTTAATGCTCAGTGTAGGCACCAAATAACAATTATTTATATTTATCATTAATCCCGACGGTATGTGGAGAGGTAGCGTTCGGCAATCACATCAACTCTTGATCCATTGTCGACACACATCTTGACCTCACCCCTTGCAAGCGGTTGCTTGTTTCGTAGCCCCTGATTCGAGTTACATATATTAGCAACCGATCTAGTATCAAATACTCAGGTTCTACTGTGAGTACTAGTCAAGTACACATTAACAACATGTATATCACATATACCTTTGTTTGCCTTGCCGGCCTTCTTGTCCGCCAAATACTTGGGGCAGTTGCGCTTCCAATGGCTAGTCCCCTTACAAGCACTCGGTATGAGACTTAGGGCAAGATCGGGATTTCTTTTCAGGCGTGGCAACAGATTTTCCGCCCTTCTTTCCCTTTTGTTTACCCTTCTTGTCTTTCTTGAAATCAGTGGTCTTATTGATCATCAACACTTAATGCTCTTTCTTGATCTCCACTTCTGCAGTCTTAAGAATCGATAGATGCTTGGGGAGAGACTTATTCATGCCTTGCATGTTAGTTCATCACGAAGCTCTTGTAGCTAGGTGGAAGAGATTGTAGAACACGACGTATGCCTAAGCCAATGGGAATCGTTATTCCCAAGGACACAAGCTTATCGGCGTACCTAGACATTTTGAGTACGTGCTCACTAACGGATCTATTCTCTTCCATCATGTAGCTAAAGAACTTTTCAGAAGCATTATAACTCTCTATGGCAGCATGGGTATCGAAAATCATTTTCAATTCACCCATGGTATCAAAGGCATTGCCATTTTCGAAACGCTTTCGAAGTTCTGGCTCTAGCCCATACAATATACCGCAATGAACTAAGTTGTGGTCCTCCTGACGAGTCAAATAGACATTATTTTCCTTGTTAGGGGCATCAGGAGCTGGTGGGGTCCTAGCGGTGCTTCTAGCACATATTGCTTTTGTGCAGCAATTAGGAGAATCCTCAAATTCATGGCCCAGTTGGTAAAGTTGCTCCATGTTCTCTTTCTCCATGAACACATTGAAATTAAAAACAAGTGGTGCCATCTACAACGGAATTTATAAAGTCTATTTAGACTAAGTTTATGATAGATTGAGTTCAACTAATCCAAATTACAAATGAACTCCCACTCAAAAACAATATCCCTCGTGTCTTTTTGGTGATTACATGAACCAAATCCACTACACCAAGTCTGATCATCACGTGAGTCGGTGTAGCTTCAAAGGCGAGCATCTATATGGGCATCATATCAACTATATGACTCATGCTTAACCTTGCGGTCCGTGTTCTGAGGCCATGCCCGTACATGCTAGGCTCGCCAAGTAAGAACCTTAGTACTTGCATGTGTAAAACTATCTTACACCCGTTATACAAACATGGATTCAAGTACACCTGATCACCACGTGATGTCTTGTAGTGGTGAAACATAAAACATTGCATACTTAGGAAGAACACATTTTTATCTTGATATCTAAATGAGGGATCATCTTATAATGCTACTAAAATACAAAACAAGCAATATAAGATGCAAAACATCATATGTGTAAAGTGAAATGATATGGTTCTTGCACTTGATCACTATCATGTGCATCGTGGTATGATATTTATCATTCCTTTATGTGTAAGGCCAAGGTCAATGGAACTTACACGATGGGCATGCTATCATTTCCATGAGTATGTATTATACTTCAAATTATAACATTAGTATGTCATGATACTATCCCAGCAACGATTTAAACTGGATGCTTCTAATTTATCAGTTGCAAGTTTTTACGTGGTTGAGGGCTTTCGAAGATAGAACCGTTCTTACCTACGAACATGGAACCACAAAGATGATAACAAAATTATTAGCAACTCGTTATAAATCAAATATTGACTATAGTAGGAAAGACAGACACCCGCTAGCCACTTATGCAAAACTAGTCGCAAGTCAAGCGTGGAATAGGTCTCATGTGCGAGGACATGTAAAGTTAGTCCAGGCGGCTTCATCCCACCATGCCACCAATATCCAAAATACATATAAGATGCAATAACATGATCATCACCGCCCACATACTCTTATGTGTTCTACCCGTGCAAAGCATCTACGCATAGATCTGGCTCTAACACCACTGTTGGGTTTGCAGCATAGAAAACAAAAAATAATCCTACGATGGGAACTACTAAGCGCCAAGATCTATCTACTAGATACAAGCAACGGGTGGATATACATCCATAGAGAACATACCCTTGAAGACCGACAAAGTGTAATGAGGTTGGACTCGTGGATGATGTAGTCGTTCGCTTACCGATCTCAAGATCGAGAGGAAGTCCTAGCGCCGCAAATCAGCAACGCATCCGTGCTCGCACACACGTCCGGTTCACCGAACAACCTCCGCATCATCGCTCCAGCGATGCAGCGGAAGCAGCAACTCCTTCCAGACAAAAAGCCACCGGGAACATGTATCTCGCTAATCCGAGACCATGGGGAAATAATTCTAGAGGAGGAGAGAGATCCTTCACGAGGAGGTGTGGTTTGTAAGGAGGAGAGGGAGGCCTTTTATAGGGGAGGGGCATCCCCTCCCATTGCCGGTGGCCATGGAGGAGCCCATCCACCTCCTCTCATTCATGTGGGTGGAGCTCCCACTCACATAAAAATCCTCCACTCAAAATTCCCACTCACGTGCATTAAATTTCCACCAAATTTAATGCAACTCTCATTTAATAAAACTATTTTATTTATTTTATTCATAATTTTGTTAATTACTTTAATTAACAAACATTCACATAAAACCCCTTGCAATATTTCAATATCACATGCATAACCAATTTTAGCAATTTCACCCACAATATCGGTGTCCGAACAATATTGGTGTCCATTGAAATAATTCTAGTGCTTTGTCAATCTTTTCTCTAGAACACATTTGCTCCAAATGGTGTCTGATACGTTGTAAACGTATCTATAATTTTTGATGTTCCATGCTTGTTTTATATCTACATTCTTACGTTTTGTCCACACTTTGGAGTATTTTTACACATTTTCTGGAACTAACCTATTAACAATATGCCACAGTGTCAGTTGCTTGTTTTTTGCTGTTTTTGGTTTCAGAAAAGCTAATAAGGAAATATTCTCGGAATTGGACCGGACAAAAGCCAAAGTCAATATTTTACCTGAAGCAACACGGAGTCCGGAGGAGAGACGAAGTGGCGCACCAGGGTGGCCACACCTGGTGGCGGCGCGGCCTAGGGGCGCGCAACCAGGGGTGTGGGGCTCCTGGTAGTCCACTGACCTTGCCCCTTCACCTATAAAATCCTTCCGGGACGAAAACCCTAAGTACCCGATCAAAATTCCACGAAAGAGTCTGTAGCCACCGTCATCTCCATCCCTAGATCGGTAGGGATCTAAAGCTCTTCTCGGCACCCTGGCGGAGGGGAGATATCATCCTGGAGGCCTTCTTCATCACCATGCCTGCCTCTGGTGTGATGCGTGAGTAGTTCATCCCTGTACTACGGGTCCATGTAGTAGCTAGATGGTTGGTCTCCTCCTTTGTGCTATCATGTTTAGATCTTGTGAGCTCCGTTCATGATCAAGATCATCTATCTGTAATCTTACATGTTGTGTTTGCGGGGATCCATGCTATTTCAGATTGATTATTGATTCTATCATGTCTACGTTATTTGTGATCTTGCATGCTTTCTATTGTTAGTAGCTATCTTGGCCAAGTAGATGCTAGCAACTCCAAGAGGTAGTATTTATGCTCGATAGTGGGTTCATGCCTCTAGTAATCTGGGGAAGTGACAGAAATCTCTAAGGTACTAGATGTGTTGTTGCTACTAGGGAGAAAACAACAATCCTTTGTCCATAGGGCAATTGTATTGTTTACTTTACACACTTTGCTTAATGCAATTATCTATTGCTTGCAACTTAATACTGGAGGGGGTTCGGATGATAACCTGAAGGTGGATTATTAGCCATAGATGTAGTTGGATTACATTCTATGTATAATGTTGTAATGCCTAATCAAATCTCATAGGAGTCAAGATGATTAGTATATGCATGTAGTCTTTATCGGTGTCTGTCAATTGCCCTGTAATTTGTTCACCCAACATGTCATCTATCTTAAGGTGAATCACCTCTAGTGAACTATGGACCCCGGTCCATTCTTTTACCATCAATCTACAATCTACTATTTACTGTTTTACTGTTTACTTTCTGCAAGCAATTACTATCTTCCACACAATACGTTTAATCCTTTGTTTTCAGCAAAACCAGTGAGATTGACAACCTCACTATAAGTTGGGGGCAAAGTTATGTGGTTGTGTTGTGCAGGATTCCAAGTTGGAAACAACACCTTGGAGGTGTTTCCTTGCTCCTACTGGTTCGATAACCTTGGTTTCATAACTGAGGGAAAACTTGCTGATGTGCTCATCATACCTTCCTCTTGGGGTTCCCAATGAGCTCAATATATTTTGAGCCATCTATGTCGGTATCCCTTAAGTGTGTCACCCTACGGTTCACGAATAATGTAGACATGGTCAAGACCCCTCTCGGATCAATAATTAGAAGCGGGACCTGGAGATCCATACTGACTCCCACACATTCAACGATGACTTATGTGATCGTGAGAACCTTTAACGCTAGTAAATCAATCCCTTTGTCTTGCGATATATTACATGCCCGAGATTCGATCATCGGCATCTCCATACCTAGTTTGATCTCGTTACCGACATGCACTCTTTTGTTGTTCCCGTGATATAACATTCTACTGATCACATCACTTGCTTGCAAGCTAACTAATGTGATATCACCGAGAGGGCCTAGAGTATATCTATCATCGGGATGGAAAAATTCCACTCTTGATCCATGAGCCTCAACATAATACCTTCGGAGTATCTGAACCCACCTTTATAGTCACCCTGTTACGGTGTGACATTTGATGTTATCAAGTTACTCTTCCAGTGTTAGCAATTAACATGATCTCATGGTCTAAGGACCAAGATTACTTCGTATGATGTTATAGCAATATAAACATAATGACTTTTGATCGTAATGCTATACTTCGGATGAATCTTCATCACATCATTCCACCAATGATGTGACCTCATTATTAACAACATCCAATGTCCATGATCAGGAAACCTTGATCATCTTGTTAATCAACGAGCTAGTTTATAAGAGAGACATAACTAGGAACCCTTTATTTGTTTATTAAACACACATGTATTAACGTTTCCAACTAATATAATTATAGCATGCAAAATAAACATCTATCATATACTTGGAATACGATAATAACAACTTTATTATTGCCTCTTAGGGCATATTCCCTTCAGTGCAAAATTACTTTCCCTAATTCCTGCATTGTTCCCTTCTATGGTTTCCAATATTTGATTTTCATATTCTTATATTACAATCAGGGCTTCTTCCTTCTGCGAAGAAGCCCTTCTCTCCCTCGTCCTGCCATCTATCGAATGGTAAAACAATGGTAACAGAGTCATGTCAAATGCATAGATGGAGGTAGTAAACACAAGGGGCGGTGGAAACAAATAAGAGTACGCAAAAGACTTACCACAATGTCCTAGACGATGTCGGTAATGCACAGTGGAGGGGAGGATGCCGATGGCAGGGTGCGGTGGTGGGGCCGGCAGAAAGGACTCACTTTAGGCTGTCGTCGACTAGCCTCTTCGGCGCAATCAGTGGGTGGTCTTTGGAGTCGAGGGTTTAGTCTGTAGAGGGGAATGGAGATTTTGTAAAGGGGAAGGGAAAGATTTGCCTAAGGAGGCCCACCACGGTCTAATTTTAGGCGGGGCCATTCGAAATCTAAGAAGGACAAGCTAAAAGAGAGGAGGGAAAAGGGAAATCGATCGTGGGACCTGGCAAATGTGGATTGTGGCGCATATAGGCGCAGCGAATCACACGACAGTGGAGAAAAAACGGCCGCCGTGACAAAATGGTTTCTTGATTGCCCATCCGCCGCACATCCAACTTTTGCGGGTACTTTTCGCTTGTGTCGCCCCAAAAATCTGCCGGGTATGGGGGTATTTTTGTAGTGACTTGGAGACAGTAGGTGATGTATGCCGCCACGGTACTCGCAAAGAGCTTCCCAGATGGCTCACCGGCCTATAGGAAGAGGAGGAGATGGCACCAGCAAGAATCTAGTGCTAGAGCTCGGAGCAGCTGCCCTTCGGCCATGAAGATCGACAGCTAGACGGCGAGCTTTGGACATCGACTAGATGCTGCTGATGATGAGCTCTAGGAATTTTCCATGCCTCTGTCGCCCATTATACGCTAGCATCTCCACTACCCAGCTACTCCCCCGGCCAACTTGGCCTCCTAGAGAGCGTGGAGACAGCTGATGCAGCATATGAAGATCCACTCGGCCACGAGCCATATTCTCGGAATAACTAGGGGCGCTGCAACCCACCGCATCTGGCTCCTCTCGTAGAGTGCCAGACGAGCATCGCCACTACCGCCGGTCGCCGGATATGTCTCCCAAGATCCTCCCAACATAGCGCCACGATACGACACAAGGCCAAACCCTAAACCTACTACTTGTTCTCTACTACCTAAAACTATTCTGGCGAGAAGAGCATGGGAAGAGCACAGTTACTCTGGTACGACTCGCAAAGTGGCATGGACTGGAGAGGGGGAAGAAGAAAGGACTACCTACTTCTATGTAGGTTCGAATCATGCCTCTCGCACTTGTTGTGCAGTGCTGAACACAATTGCCACAAAATAGACAACTCCGACATCAATACTAGAATCAAGAAATCGAATAGAGAATTTAGTCGATGCTAAACCTCTATTCTAGCTGAGACTAACGTGCTAAAATAGAAATTGAATGACCGTTGTGTTCCGAGGTGATGTGATATGATCGTTAGCAATAAGCACGTCTGAACCAATGCCGAAAAGGCACGATGTGCTATGTCGTATACAAGTAGTATACGAGTACGTGTAGGTTTGTGTAGCAATGTAGGAATTAGGAGTCATAATCCTACTATAAGCTACACTAGAACTACTACATATACACGTGTATACCCTCGTAATCACACCGTGAGTTGAGCAATCCAAAAGAAATCAAGACTGGACAAGGGCCTTTAGCGATCAAGTTGTTTTGGGTGTGTGTGCGTGAGTTGTACTAGCCTGGTCGATCAGCTAGCAGTACGTGCATATCGAGGCGGAAGTAGTGCGTGTCGTCTCGCTGGAACTTCATCGTCAGTGTCGTCGGAAAGTACTCGGCAGCAGGGTTGTGCTAATAATTGGTATCAGAGCATCGTGGAGGATCTCCAAGTAACTGGAGGTCCTAGCGACGGTAGAGGCATCGGCAGTGTATCCGATGTTCTCAACAACTACGGCTTGTGGGTGGTGAATATGAGCGTCACACTCAAAGCCCAAGGCCTCTGGGGCGCATTCAATATTGGCGGTATGGAGTACGCGAAAGGAACCATGAAGTACCGCAATGATTGTCTGGTGTTGCTAGCTCTCTACTGAGTCTTACCCAACGACATCATACAACGGACCTTTGACATGAAGTCGACGGCAAAGGAGTTGTGGGGAGCAGTCAAGGTAGGATGCGCAGGTGTCCATGAGACTAGTGTTCAAGTGGGTCAGCAGGAGACTGTCCTGAACGACAAGTTGACAATGGTAGAACCGGAAATGACCCCGGTTGGTTCGTAAAGTGTGGCGACGCCAAGTATGACGACCAAGGTGTCAAAAGAAGTCGGAATGAACATGTCAAGTTCTAAGAAGGAGGAGTTCACCTCAAGTTCGGAAGAGCAACCGGAGAGTACTCGGACTACCGACGTCACCAGACACGACGTCTAGGATCAGGATGACATGTCGTTGCATGATGAAGGCAGTAGCACAGCAAGACGGCCACCAGATACAGTAGGCAGACATGGCCCGTATATTCTGTTCGGCATCCCACAAGCAGGTGCTCCACATGGAGAAAATGGAAGCATCCCCAAGCCAAGCAAGTCTTGAGTACCATCAGCTGCATCACATGCTGGCCCGACAACAACATGCCCACGGGCATGCGGTCTGGTGTGTCCATGACGGATATGCCCATGAAGAAGCCTTGTAGGCACGGCTGAAGTGGATGTGCCCACTGGCCTAGGAAGCAGGTCTTGTGAAGGGCTTGCAAGTAGTAAGCAAGGAGATGTTCACGGTAGGAGGCTAGCTTTGTTAGTTAACTTAACATACATGAATTAAGTTCTAAGTATGCGTTCCGCTATGGCCGAGAGTACAGGTCAGCCGCAGAGCATCTTCGTGAGCCCTCAATGAGAATGTACTTCGTCGAACCGCAACTAAGGAAGTGCGGCAACAGGCAGTGTGAAGTCGTCTCTAGAGTTGTGTCCGAAGGAATCAACCGGTCGTCCACCTGCACATGTGCAAAGTGTATTGGATCTATATCGAGAGAAAGTACTTCGAGATATAAATTCGGTGAAGATGAAGCATACGTGTGATCGTTCATCAAGCATTGAGGACCTGATGAAGACCGAAGATGCGGACAAGGTGGATTGTCGGCGAGAAGCTATGGAGAAGCCGGCGAAAGCAAAGTGGAACGACGTAAGAAGGAACGTCGCTGATAAAGGAGGCAGCGACGAAAGCAATGCCGAGGAGGACGCCCGCGAGGAGCAGCTGGCGCATATGGGACCCAGGTGGAGGTGAAACGCAGGTCATGCTTACGGGTGATTATTAGCAATAAGTACGTCCGAACTGACGCTGGCAAGGCACGGTGGGCTCTGTCATAGGTTTGTGTAGCACGGTTGATGTAGTAATTAGGAGTCCTATTTCTACTAGAAGCTACACTAGAACTACTACACGTACATGCGTATACACCTATAACCACACCGTTGAGTTGAGCGATACAAAAGAAAGTAAGGCTCGACGAGGGCCTTTGGCGATCAAGTTGCGTGTGCGTGCCTGAGTTATACTAGCTTGATCAAAAGAATCGATCAAGCTAGCAGTATATGCATATAGTGGCGGAAGTTATCGGGTTAATGTGTATGCGTCGTCGTCGTCGGAAAGTACTCGGCGGCAGCAGGCAGGTGCTGTGCAAACAATGATGAGCATAGGAACCTGATGACTCAGAGGGGCCACTACCGTGGCTGTACCAGCTCCATTTAAAGCCTCCGAGGGGCGCCCGCAAAGCAGCACAATGGGAGCTTCTCAGCTTCTCGAGCAATGGCCGCAGTTTCCGGCAACCACCATTCTTTTAGTCATCCTCCCACTCGTCTCCGTCCTCCTCGTCCTACACCGGAGCTGGAAGAAGAGGCCCGGCGCCAAGCTGCCACCAGGGCCCTGATGCCTGCCCATGGTGGGCAACCTGCACCAGATCGGCCCGCTGCCGCACCGAAGCCTGTCGGCGCTGGCGAGGCGGCACGGGCCAGTGATGACGGTGTGGCTGGGCACAGTCCCTGCGGTGGTGCTGTCGTCGCCGGAGGCCGCGCGGGAGGCCCTGAGGACGCACGACGCCGACTGCTGCAGCCGGGCCCCCTCGGCGGGGCCGCGGCTGCTGTCGTACGGCTACAAGGACGTGGCCTTCTCCCCCTACAGCGACCACGTGCGCGACATGCGCAAGCTCTTCATCCTCGAGCTGCTCAGCCGCCGCCGCGTGCAGGCCTCCCGGCACGCGCGCGAGGCGCAGGTGGAGAAGCTCCTTAAGAGCCTCGCCTTCGCCGGCGTCGGTCCCAGCCCGGTGCCGATCGCCGACCACGTCTTCGCCGCCGTGGACGGCATCATCGGCTCCTTCGCCTTCGGGGAGAACTATGCCGCCGAGCAGTTCAAGGAGCAGTTCGTGCCGGTGCTGAACGAGACCATGGACATGCTCAGCAGCTTCTCCGCCGAGGACTTCTTCCCCGGCGCGTTCGGCCGCCTGGTGGACCGGGTTACCGGGATCAAGGCCCGTCGGGAGAGGATCTTCGGGAAGCTCGATGGATTCTTCGAACAGGTCGTCGACCAGTACGAGGATCCTAGCCGCAGAAAGCCCGCAGAAGACGACGACGACAACGGCTGCGCCTCCGTGCTCGTGCAGGAGCTGGTCGACCTGTGGAAGAAGAACGCGGGCAACTTTACCAGGGACCATGTCAAGGCCATGCTCATGGTATGTATTACGATCTGATCTATCTACTTTGAAAGAAAGATGCATGCATATTGTTCATGACCACTGTTTCAGAACACTTTCGTGGGCGGCAACCACACCAGCTCGGTGACGATAACCTGGGCAATGGCGGAGCTGATCCGGCAGCCGAGGGTGCTGAAGAGAGTGCAGGACGAGATCAGGCTAGCTGCCGGAGGCAGGCGGGTGCAGAAGGAGGACATGGGCAGCCTCAAGTACCTGCAGATGGTGGTGAAGGAGACCCTGCGGCTGCATCCGCCGGCGACGCTGCTGGTCCCGAGGGAGACCACGCGGCGGATCCAGGTCGCCGGGCACAGCATCCCGGCCAAGACGAAGGTGATCGTGAACGCGTGGGCGATCGGCAGGGACCCCGGCGCGTGGAAGGATCCGGAGGAGTTCTGCCCGGAGAGGTTCCAGGACGCGGACATCGACTTCCACGGGGCTCATTTCCAGCTGCTGCCGTTCGGGTCGGGCCGGCGAGTGTGCCCGGGCTTGGCCATGGGCGTGGCCAACATCGAGTTCATCTTGGCCAACCTGCTCTACTGCTTCGACTGGGAGCTGCCGGCCGGGGTGAGGAGCCAGGATGTGGGCATGGAGGAGGCAGGGGCACTCACCTTCAGGAAGAAGACGCCGCTCCTGCTCCTGCCAACCAAGTACGAGGCCAATACGTAGCTCCTTAATTTGTTGTTTATAATAAGATCAGAATGTCTATGTCTCGCTCACACTCTCAGCTAGTTGTAGCGTCCGTCCAATGTTCATCGATCAAATCTATGTGCCCCGGCACGGCCCCAACCAATCCCAAATATACTTTCAAAAGTTACTTCCACACATTGGCAGAGCTACATATTTCTTCTGCAACCCATTTTGCTGTTTCTTTTGAATTACATAAATTTCTAAATAATATTTACATTGTTCTCGACCTTGAGCATCACCTGCTCGGCTTCACCGTAGTAGCTCAGCAGTCCGAGGTCGGACATCCCGTCTCCCGGAGCAGGTGGCCGCAAATGTGTCCGCTCCCAAGGTGTTCACCGGCATCTCAGGCGAGATCCAGTCCTACCGCGCGCTCTCATCAAACACGGCGTCGCGGGTGATGGAGACTCGGCCTGTCACCAGGTCATAGGCCCGATAACCCTTCGTGTTGGCCTCGTAGCCCACGAATATCATCGTCTGACTGCGGTCGTCGACCTTCTTCAGCCCGGGCCACGTCTCTCCGACATGCCCCACACAGCCGAATGTGCACATGAATTGCACGTCCATCTTGCGGCCATGTCAGGCCTCTAACAGCGCCATGCCGTCCACGCTCTTGGTTGGCGACCTGTTTAGGATGAACATGGCCGTCGACACTTCATCACCCAAGAACTCGCCATGGACTCTCTTGACCTTCAGGAGACTACGGGCCATGCCGACAATCCTCTGGTTGTAGCACTCGACAAAGCCATTCTGCTGCGGGGAGTAGGTAGCCATCAGGTGATGCTCTACTCCAAACTCCGCGCAGTACACGGTGAAGGAGCCGGAGGTGAACTCGCCTCCACAATCCATCCTCTGTGTGCGCAGCTTGCAACCTGATTCTGACTCGACTCCCTTCTGAAGTTGGATGATGGAGTATGTGGCCTTGTCATTCGTCGCAAGAAGGGCGAGCCACACTGCGTCAGGTCATCGACTAAGGGGAGGAAGTACCTCTTCCTACTTGGTCTTTCCGGCGTGATCGGCTCGTAGAAGTCATCGTGTACCAGCTCCAGCTCAAGTCGCTCCTTGATGAGTTCAAATATGATGCATATTTTAGCATACAAAATAGTCATATTGTCACTCATCTCAGGCTCCACCTAACTATGCATAACTATGCGACTAGTACAAACTCGTTACTTCGAACGGTTCCTAGAGGCGGTTAACCCATAAACTAGAAAGAACCGGCTACGTTCAGCAACCTCGGGCGGTTGTTATTTTCGGACCGTCTCTAACTATACCCTCAGATGATTATAAATTAGCACCGTCTCTTGTAGTACTTCCTCCTCAGCCGCTTGTTAAAACAAAACGCCTCTAAATGGAACATGAGACGCAAGAAATTATTGGTCGTCTCAATAGAAACTTTAACTGCAGCCGTCCATAAAAAGTATCTGCCTCCAGGAATCTCCTGAGGCTAACCATTATAACGACCGCATCTAAAACTTGTAGTTAGGGCGGTTATTAATTCCGATCACCTCAAACATATATCTGAATAGAGGCAGATTCAATTATAAACCTCTTAAGGTCATCTTTGCTAATTTTTTGTGGGATGGTCTCCTTTGCTGTTGATTATATATATGGATCAAGGCTTTGCTAGTGAGATGACTTGGAGATTCATTAACCAGTTTAATCTTGTGCTGGTGAGTTTATATGGATCAAGGCTTCGTGCTGAGGTGAATTTATATGGATCTTGGTTATTTTGAAGGCGTGTTTTAATCTTGTCCACTTTTATTTTTTACAATTTTTTTTTTTGCAAACAACATGTACCATGCAATCAATTCTCACATACGGATTATTAACCCATACAATCATGCTCAGAATAGCAAATACTTCGCGCATTTAAAAAAAACCAGACATAGCTATTCTAATCGCGACTAGGATAACAACCGCACAAAGGGCATATTGTAGACATATTTCCTTCCAAATAGCATACAATTTTTATCTTATTCATCTTCAAACAGTGCAACTTTTGAAGCATCCAAAAATTGTCTAATTTGTCTTTTTTGCTGAGCCTAAAATACAAAGTATTTTACATTAAATAAATTCACTCCCATAGTGTACACAGTTTACTACATCCATGTATCTGTCTGGGTCACACGAACCTGAGCTGAGCAAGATCTCAGCAGGAAACAAATAACAGTGGTGCAGTTGCAGATCAACACGATTCGGTTCGAAACTTTGATTTAGAGATCATCAGTTCAGTCATCTGAAACTTGCTATGTTACAGCCAAATTAATTTTCCATCACTTCTTCAGCATTTGATTGATTCGACTGGAACCAAAAACCCTAAACATGCGAATTTCATCCAGGGCGACGCTCAAGCAGAACCATGTATATTTGGGTATCATGAACCTGAGTAACATCTCGGTAAAGAGAAAAAACAGTGGTACAGTGCAGATCAACATGTTCCAGTACCAAAACTTTGGGGTTCTTTTTTTTACACATCACAACCAGCCTTCCTTTGCAAACAGAGCTACTACATCATTTAATCATCAACCATTGCACTCAACTGCGTCTTTAGGAATAAGCGGCAGGAAGTACATCACTGGTCACCAGCATCCTTCACAAGGGGGGTTGCCTTCCGCCGCTGCTGCTGCTGTTGTTGTTGCCGCAGCGAGGCGACAAGGACATCTTCTCGTCGACGTACTGCGCAAACTTCACCCTTGGACCCTGAGTGCGGAAAAAGGACAGACTTCAGTTAGCTAACCAACTCCGGTGGTTTCTCATGCCAAAACAACGAATGGTGAGAGGTAGAGCAGCAGCTATTACTCACGGGGATCTTGCAGTGTGCGTTGAGCTCTGCCACCATCTGCTGCCGGCGCTCCCTGGCCACCTCCTCCACCCACGTCACCCTCTGGCAAGCCTCCTCAACCTGCTCCTGCTGCAATTTAGAAAAGAATGTTTCTTCAGTCCCAGAATCTTTAAACACACAGTTGATATATTGGAACTGCCAGTAAAGGCAGATAGAATGTGGCAGTGGACAGGTCAAATTCCACTCTCTAGATTCAGTCAAGTGTTAAAAGGCCGGTTTTCAAATATGTTTTACCAGTACATGCCAAGAGGTGGCGCACATAAAAGGAACACAATTAGTGCCATGCCAGGAGCTCTGTTAGATATAACCAATGATATATGAAGACTGCAGCTAAGTTTCAAAACGGAAATGTGGGTGACAACCTGAATTTACTAAAGGCCTGTTCGCATCGGTATGTACAGTTGCGTATCAAGTTTTAAAGTGCTGGTCCTGACTTTCATGTTTCAGTTAGGCCAATAATAATCATATCAAAAGTAGCAGAGCTAAAACATAGTAGTATTTATTCTTCCCCTTGTGTGGAAAAAAAATGCAGGTCTAGAACTTCATAATAGGGACAAGAAACTCAAGACTGAAGTGCAGGGCTTACTTGGGCAGAAGATTTTGATGCCAGACTCCTCAGGCTCGCCACCTCGTCCAGCAAGTTCCCAATTATATCGTCCGCCTCCTGCATCTGCTTCCTAGAGAACTCGAAAGCTCGATCAGCACGTAGCCGGAACACACTGCAGTCAAGACACATGCAGATGCCCTTGCACCCCATTGTATGCCTCTTGAGTATCCCTTTCTTTGGTGAAAGTCTCTTTGGAGAAAGGACTCGCTTCTTCAGGCAAGGTATGCCACTGAACGCTCCATTGACAGGGGAAAGTGTCTTGGGAGAGAGGCATTGCTTTTCCAAACTAGGAGAACCACATGGACGCAGCATAGCGAATTTCTTCAACCCTGATTCAGCCTGTGTGAGACAACCAGAAATTTCCTCCTCTGATAAGGGTGCCTCACTAGCACAAGGCTCAGAAGGCTTGATGATCATTCCCACATCGAGCAGTAAGCCATCAGCAGATGCCACAGAATCCTGTCTCGTGTCCACCATTACTGTGTTGGTAGGGCTGCCAACACCAACATCCGAACATCCTAACTCTGAGTTCTGGCAATGCTGTACTTCAGAAAGTTGAGGCTGGTCTTTCAACAGGGATTCACCCTTATCTGCACCAAGTCCATTTGCACCATCTCCATCTGAAGTGAATACTGTTTTCTGTGTTACCTCTTTCCCTGTATCACCTTCCAGCAGAGATGCTTCAGAAACAGCAGACTGAAGATCTCTGCCATCAAGAACAGAATTCTCGTCTGATTGTGTTGCCTGTTCTTTCGCTACTACTCTTCCAGCTTCAGGTACATTGTTCTGCTTAGGCGAGTCTTCCGAGACAGCAAGCTGACACTGTCCACCGGCCAGGACACCATTCTTGTCCGAAGATAACACAGCTTCTGCTGCAACTTTCTCCACTTCAGATGTACCACTGCTGCCAAGAGAGACTTCTGCGACAGCAGACTGAAGCTTTCCATCATGTCCACTGGCTATCACATCACTCTCGCCCAATGCCAATTGTTTCTCTTCTGGAACCCTTTGAAACTTGGCCAGGTATCCATCCTGAGAAGAGATGTCTGGTACAGCAAGACAGACAGCAGCACACTATAAGAAAACTGAACTCCAAAAGAAGACTTGCGGATCATAAACAGGGAAAGACAGCAATTGTCTTACCATTCCCCATGATAAATGGCAGCATCCTCTTGTAGCTAAATGAGTTTCTCTGATGAACAAGCCTCGACCTCGTGCACCGTGTAGGACACTGAAACAAGCAAAAGCAAACATGAGCTCATTTGCAAAGCAGGAAAATGCTATTGATCTCGCTTCAATTACAGATCGAAAATAAGAAACATGGTATCAGGAACTCACCGGATTGCTGCTTGCAACATCACCAGGTACGATCTTGGTCTGCTCTTTGACAGTGTCATTGAGATCCTTCATCTCCTGGTCTCCTCCAGCCTTGGCAACAAGCAGCTCTACAGAATCCGTAAGAGCAGACTTCTCATCGGACTGCGATACCTTTTCTTCTACTGTTGCTTCATCTCCAGCTACACTCCTTTCCTTGGGAGAGTCTTCTGAAACAGCAGGCTGACACTGTACACCGACCGGGGCAGCATTCATCTCTGATGTCAATTCACCCTTCCCTGAAGATAATGGGTCTCCAACTGAAGCCAGCACTTCTTCTTGTGTGACATTCTGCACCTCAGAAGTATTGCTGCCATCCAGAGAAGCCTCCGCCACGGCAGACTGAATCTGTCCAACACAGTTTCCATCCGATACTGATGCCACTTCTTCCACCACTCTGTCGACTTGAGCTTCGTCCGGTTCTTCGGGGGAGCTTTCTGATGTGATGTGTTCCTCTTCTGACACTCTGCGAATCTTTGCCCTGTCAACCTCCTCGGAAGAGACATCTGGTACAGTAAGCAACACACTGTCAGAAAACCTAACTGGTAAAAAAGAAATGCCATGAAACCACAATCAGCTGAGCAAGGCAGTGGGCTCACCGTCCTCCGTGAGGAACGGCAGCATCCTCTTGTAGCTAAACGAGCTCCGGTGATGAACAAACTTGGACCTCACGCAGCGGGTGACACACTGTAAAGCACAGATGATCTCGTTACAAAACTATATGAGGCAAATGAAAATATATCATGCTTATGTGCAGTTGCAGACGCAAATTAGAGATCGTAGTGTCGAGGAACTCACCGGCTTGGTGGCTGTGGGATCGGCAGGCACAACATTGGCTTCATCTCTGACAGTGTCACGGGAATCATTCATCTCACGGTCTCTTGCAGCCGTCACAGCGGCCGGATCCACGGAATCCACAGGGGCAGCAGCCACCACAGGAGCAAGCGGCTCCACGGAATCCGCAGGAGTAGCCACACCTTGGCTCCCGTCCGCGGATTCGTCGACCAACCCGGAGTCAGATCTGACGGGCTCCTTGTTCGGGAGGGAGACCTTGGGTTCTGACGGCGCGTCCTTGGCGTCTGAGATTTCTGAACCTGTGAGGCACATCAGTTAGCACAGCGGATGCGATTCGGAAGCCGGGGCGGAGGAGGGGGGAGGGTGGTACCTGTCTTTGCCCCCATCTGGTTCAGGAAGGGCAGGAGCCGCCGGTAGCCGAAGGAGGCCGGGTCGCGCACCAGCTTGGACCGCGGCAGCATCTGAATCCGTTCAGAAACGAGGTGAGACCGACGCGGGGGGTCGTAAATGGAGTAGTAGATGAGACGAGCGAGGTACGGTCTGTAGATCGGGGAAATTAGGGTTACTCACCGGCTTCCTCTCGCGGTCCTCGGCGGCCGCCGCCGCGGAAGGCTCCGGCGGGGTGGACTGGACCTGGATCTGGACGGTGGGCCCGGGCTTGGCGGCGGCGGCGGCGGGGTTGGGGGAGGCGTCGTGCAGAGGCGCGGCGGCCGGGGGCACCACGCGGCGGATGCGGAGGTCCTTGACTGGGGCGTTGGCGGAGGCGCCGCCGCCGTTGCCTTCGAAGAGGTGGTGCAGGAGCTTGGCGTGGCGGCGGGAGACGACGCCGCCGACGACCGGCGCGGCCGGGATCTGCTGGGCCGGCATGGTGGACTGGTTGTGGCGGCGGCGGCTGCGCGCGCACCTCGGGGTCGGGGTCGGGAGGATGCTTGGCTGGGTTTGGGAGGAGGAGGGGACGGGACTGTGGGGAGAAAAGGAGGGGATTTGGCGGGGAAATCGGATGATTTTGGCGCCAAAACGTGGCGAGGGCGGGGAGACTTAAGCGGTAAAATCGATCAATTTTGTCACTATCTTTCTTTACCGCGGTATAACCGTTGGCTACTTCTTTTTAGAAGTGCGAACGCCTTACCAATTTTTGTTTTACCACGAAAATCTGTTCACAACCACCTTGCCAAATTTGTTGCCTCCAGTCAACGTGTTTAGGAGAATTTTGTATAATCGATTTTAAGCTTGTTTCTTTCTAATATAGTCCATGAGAAATAACATGACGGTAAAATTCAACGACCAAAGGTGTGGCGACACCTAGCACAATGGAATAGGGTAGTTTTTTTTTTAACATGGGCAGTGGGTTTTTTTAACAGGAAAGGCCCGAAGGGCCTAGAAGCTACATTCGCAGGTACAATTTACAAAGAGACCCATGAGCATCTATAGCACGGCCTTGGTCCAATTTATAAAAATGGACCTAGGAAAGAAAATGAAAAACATAATCCAATCCTTGGTCCACTCCACCGTCGGGAGACCTGCAGTCTCCTGAGCCAGCGCGGCCGCCGGGGAACAAGCCACTTGGGGCAACACCAGCTGTGAATCCTACACCGAGGTCAATGTACATCTTCCAACATGGCACTTGCGCGCCTTCTTGCGCCAACAAGGCCAACAGGAAGAAGAAGATGCTCGAGATTCTTCGAGCGTGGAACGGCCACTCTGGCCAAAAGTAGCCATGGCTTCATCGCCTTCGCTTGGGAGCTCCACGAGGCGCAGCTTCTAGGTGGCACGAATGCGTGCACCACCCAACATCCCTTGGAGCTCGAGGAAGAAGACGAGGCAGCGCACCGTCCTAGGTTGCGCCGCCTGATGACCCACAAGTATAGGAGGTGTATCGTAGTATTTTCAATAAGTAAGAGTGTCTAACCCAACGAGGAGCAGAAGGTGTTGGCTAGTGGTATGGATCAGGAATTCTCTGCAAATACTTAGCAAATGGATTTTTAGGGGTTTTCGATAAAGCAAGTAAACAAAGTACGAGTAAATAAAAGACAGTAGAAATAAATGCAGCAAGTGGCCCAATCCATTATGTAGCAAAGGACAAGCCGGTTATATTTCTATAGACGACCAAACATTCTCGAGGACACGTGGGAAGACTGTCAAGTGCTTTCGCTTCATATAGTCGATTAATCTTCTCTAGCTTGCTAAGTGTTGTGTGGGTGAACCTGTGCTAATGTACCGTCCCATCCAAGACTTAATACATACTTGTGAGTAAACCCCCTTGCAAACATCCGTAAGTACAAGAAAATAATTAAGGTAGAAACATAACCATAACTTAACTCTAAGACCATTACGTCCCTTGTGCAATGGTATCCTAACGGGGGTTCAGGTTTCTGTCACTCCGGCAACCCCTGCGATTAGTAGCCAAATACACAATGCATTCCCCTAGGCCCATATAGGTGAAGTGTCATGTAGTCGACGTTCACATGACACCACTAGAAGAAGCACACCACAACTTAAATAACAATCTATTGAACCTTTCTCAACGCAACTCCACTACTAACAACAAGACTTCTCCCATGTTCTTAAGAATAAAACGAACTACTCACAATACATCATATGGATCATGATCAGAGATGGAATAATGATGTATAGCAATCTAAACATAAACAATAATTCAATGGTTCACTCAATAGCATCAACTATAAAGAGTAATCAACACCAGG
Source organism: Avena eriantha (assembly GCA_910589775.1). Taxonomy (NCBI): domain Eukaryota; kingdom Viridiplantae; phylum Streptophyta; class Magnoliopsida; order Poales; family Poaceae; genus Avena; species Avena eriantha. The sequence continues at coordinate 116,041,759 of OU342742.1, read as the reverse complement.
AAAGTTTCCCCTATGAACTATAACAAGATTCAACGCAACTGTTACAGCAATATGGAGATGGTGATGAGGGTGCTGATGGTGATGGTGGTGGTGATGATGATGATGATGATGATCCCCGCAGAGGCGGCATAATCTTTTTATGGTCGCTCCCCGAGTCTTAGGGTTTCGGGAGGAGATATATGCCAGAGGGGAGAGGCTGGAGTGGGCCAGGGTGGCTACACCACTCCCTGGCGTGGCCTAGGCCTGCCCGCGCCATGGGGTGGTGTGGGCCCCCTATGGCCCATCTCCACTCCATCTTCTGGCATCCTTAATCTTTTGGGAAAATAGGATTTTCCGTATATTTTCTCAGATTTTATGATCTTCGCGAATTTTGCCTCCAAACAGCACCTTTTCTATCAGAATCCTGACTGCAGCGGTCTATGCTCCAAAAGTCATCAACCAGGCAAAAACAGATAAAATAACATAAGTATCACCTCTCAGTACGAAATATATCAATGAATAATAGTGAATTAAGACATAGAATAGTGATGCAAAATGGACGTATCAACTCCCGCAAGCTTAGACTTCGCTTGTCCCCAAGCGAAACTGAGCTCAATAAATATGACCTCAAGTTTATAGAGTGAAGAGTCGATAAAAGAATACGGACAAGAAGCATCACATTCATCAAATACATAGATCATAATAGAAGACAACTCACTATTATACAACTCAATTTGCAATGAGTAAAGGAAACACAATAAAGATACATAAAGTGAATCATAATTGGTAATGGCAAACTTAGCTCTTGGTCGAAGAATAGTTGATAATTTAGTGGAGTTCACAAATAGCTGGTTTTTCAACGAAAGCTTTCAAGGTAGTAAACATCAAGATAAGAGCAATGTGCAAAACAAGGAACATAAGAAACATGAATGCATAAATCATCGTATGAATGAATGAAACACATCAACTCAAAATACTTGCCGAGATAGAAGGGAATAGGTTTACTGACTCAACTACAAAGTAAAAGAAAGGGCCCTTCAAAGAGGGAAGCAGAGATTACAAGTCTCGTAAAGAGCTCCCAAAAATTATGATACTTGCTAGCTTTCAGCTCTCATTGCCCCTATCATAGGCATCTTTAGGTGATTAAGGTTAAAGTGACACAACTAAGAGGATATGCTTGACAAGTTATAAGTTGAAATCTCATGCCCCTTACTTATGAGTACCGATCCTCATGCTACTCAACTTCAGTCACGAGCAAGCTCTTGTCATTGTAAATACATGCGTATCATTGAGAACCGCCAACGGGGTACCCCTTGCACATGACACAGGAGCTATCCCATAATCAAAATGACAAGGCAAGCGGACAGTGAGCATCTCAACGATCTTTTTATTTGCTATTTGCATAGGTTTTTATTGAGGATGCTTCATAGAATGCTCAATATAGTTATGCTGCAAGTTTCCACCATGATTAGGCATGGCTTAGGCTAGCGGCCCAGGCATTTCTCTAACACACATATAAACTCCATGATCTTACAAGTTCCACTTTTATTTCACACCGCCGGGATCTATACGCAAAAGAACATGATATCAACTAGGTACAAGTACCAATGAAGTGTTGAAAGCGGTCCCCGTAATACATGGTTCGGCTAACTTCAACTCATAAAGCGCAAGCATATACGCAACAAAGAAGGACCCAATGGTTTAAGTTTATTAAATGCAAGAAAGTAAAGTGTGCCATCAAGTTCGTGAGAGCTTTAATCACTAAATTTCACATAACAAGTTTAATTTGGGAGGTAGATAAAACAAGAATTTACTTGGAATAGCAATAATTCTACTAGGTAGGTATGGTGGACACAAATGGCGAAGGTTTTGGTTTAAAGGAGGCGGATGCACGAGAAGAATTTCCTCTCAGTACAAGTTTTTGGCTAGCAAGGCTTGGTAACAAGTATAAGAGTTGAAGGAAACAAACAAATATACAAATGGTAAAGACAAACATGCAATCTTCCTTGGAAGCACAAAAGATCTTAACTAGAGAAAACTAGACTTATGAGCAAATCAAGAAAGAAAGATGATGAAATTATTTTCCTCTAGAGTACTAATATCTTTTTATTTTCAACTCTCAAAAAGGGTGTTGCTACTGACCGAGCCAGGTTTGCCAAAATCAACTGAATTAACTCAATGATCCCAAAGTGCTACAAATACTAACAACAAGATCAATCATATAACCACGAATTGAAAACTATCATAAGCTATGCAAAAGAGTGAATAATAGAACTTCTCATTAGTACTCCATAATGGAAATTCACACCAAGGGATACAAATCTAACGAGAGAGGGGACACTTCCATAATGCAAACTATACTACACAATAACTCCTCTATTCATGATATGCCTCTACTAATAAGGTAAAAAGATAGAAGATGGTGATATGATACCGCGACACTCCCCCAAGCCTGGAACAAACCAAGGGGATGCCAAATCTGATGATGAATTGGTATCTAGTAGATTCTTCCGGATTCATCACTTGAATAACATCAATATATTCATCTTCATACTTATTACTTGAGTCACAAAACCCTTCTCTTCCTTATTACACCATTGTCTCCACTTCCTGAAAATTTCTTTCACACAAAACTTCACACAGTTCTCATTAGCAACATTAATATAAATGAAGTGATAAAACCTTTTGAGTCCAACTTCAACTGAAAACCATTAAAATATAAGCTACTGTAGCAACTCCTTCCGAAAACCTAAAAAGAATTTAAAAAGGAAATCGAATAAAGAAGCAAATGCAAGATTGGCAAAATCTGTCAAAACAGACCAGCAGGTAAAGATCAATTTTTTCAAAAATCTTCTGTTGCTCAAATAAAAAAGTGCAAAACTAACGAAAGTTAAATAACAACCTGGGGCAGCAGCACAAAAAATTACAGCTAAATCCGATATACAGAGATCTCTCACGATTTTTTACGGTGAAACACAAAAATCTGTTTCGGGACAGCAACTTCCCCAAATCTTACTTCTCTCTCATTAGAGGTTGATCTTGACACAAAAACCAAACAAAACGGATAAGGAGTGGTTATTACCGAAGTAATAACTTTCAAGACTCAAAGAAACAAAAACAAACTGAAAGCAAAAACAAATTGGGTTGTCTCCCATAAAGCTCTTTCTTTATAGCTATTAAGATGTGCATGATAATTTTGAAGAAGCTCTCATAGGGATATGATTTGAAGTGAAAGAGAGCATTAAGAAGCAAAAACACACGCACATTTAAATCTAACTCACTTCCTATGCAAGAGAATTTTGTAAACAAACAAGTTATTGGAACCAAAGTCAACTTACATAATAAGGCAAAAGAAGTACAACATAAAAACTTTCAGCATAAAACGAGGAAACTTGATATTATTGAGATGCACAAGAACACTTTTCCCTCTCTCATAATAGCTTTCAGTATCATGCATAAACTTAACAATATAGCTATCACAAGGACTATCATAGCAATGATCACTTATTGTAACAGAAAACACAGGAATACTAGCTCTCATAACACTACTATGCGAAACAATATTAGAGGTATCCTTACAAAGGATAGTGTGTCCCTATTTTTCATATTTAGCAACAAAGTCTTTCACATTTGCTATAATAGGTTCATCAATTATTTGTTTATCAGGTTCAGCAGCCCTACTCATACTTTCATTAACCATACTAGCTATCATAGAATGCTCCTTTACCTTAACTAGGAAAGGCATTTTCTCAATATAAGGTTTAGGTAAAACATGACTAGCAGTATAAACTTCAGTATTTCTTGCAGGAACACTCTTAGCAATATCTTTATAAGGTTCATGATACTTATTCCACTTCTTTTTAGGCACTTCAATATAAGAAGCAAAAGCCTTAAAATAAGAAGCAATAGCTTGAGAGTCTAGACCATAAGCATTTTTAATATTTTGAAAGTCATCAGTTCCCATAAAAGATTTAATGCATTCATAATCATATTTTATACCTGACTTTCTACCTTTGTCGTTCTCCCAAGCTTCAGCATTGTCTTGAATACGGTCTAGAAGGTCCCATTTAACTTCTTCTTCCATGCGAGTGAATGATCCAGCACAAGAAGCGTCCAATAAATCCTTGTCATGTAGAGGGAGTCTTACATAAAAGTTATTGATAATAATATTGTTGGGGAGCTCATGAATGGGACATTTGAGCATTAGTAACTCCAATCTCCCCCAAGCTTGAGCAGTACTCTCTCCATCAAGAGGCCAAAAGTTGTATATTTGATTCCGATCTTTATGAATTTCACTAGGAGGATAAAACTTTGAATAAAAGAGAGGCACTATTTCCTCCCATTCCAGAGCTTGACCATTCTTCAGCAGCTTATACCATTTCTCAGCTCTTCCTTTCAGTGATAATGAGAATAACTTCTTCTTAACTTGATATGTAGTAATACCTGCACACTTGAACAACCCGCATAATTCGTGTATAAAGAGTAAATGATCACCGGGATGGACAGTTCCATCCCCAACATAGTAGTTATCCATAACACGATCAATAATTCTTGTAGGTATTTTGAAAACATCTTTCTCAGCAGGTGGTGGCTTATCTACTACCTTAGTAGTGGTAGTAGCATTATCAAATAAGAAACTCAATGAATTATCCATAACGAAAATAAAGCAACTAGCAGAAGTAAACAATACTCACAATAGAAGTTTCCTTTACCAGTTCCACCCTCCAATAGCGCTTCACTCCCCGGCAATGGCGCCAGAAAACAGTCTTGATGACCCACAAGTATAGGGGGTGTATCGCAGTATTTTCGATAAGTAAGAGTGTCGAACCCAACGAGGAGCAAAAGGTGCTGGCTAGTGGTATGGATCAGGAATTCTCTGCAAATACTTAGCAAACGGATTTTTAGGGGTTTTCGATAAAGCAAGTAAACAAAGTACGAGTAAATAAAAGACAGTAGAAATAAATGCAGCAAGTGGCCCAATCCTTTATGCAGCAAAGGACAAGCCGGTTGTATTTCTATAGATGACCAAACGTTCTCGAGGACACATGGGAAGACTGTCAAGTGCTTTCGCTTCATATAGTCGATTAATCTTCTCTAGCTTGCTAAGTGTTGTGTGGGTGAACCTGTGCTAATGTACCGTCCCATCCAAGACTTAATACATACTTGTGAGTAAACCCCCTTGCAAACATCCGTAAGTACAAGAAAGTAATTAAGGTAGAAACCTAACCACAACTTTAAACTCTAAGACCCTTACGTCCCTTGTGCAATGGTTTCCTAACGGGGGTTCAGGTTTTTGTCACTCCGGCAACCCCTACGATTAGTAGCCAAATACACAATGCATTCCCCTAGGCCCATATAGGTGAAGTGTCATGTAGTCGACGTTCACATGACACCACTAGAAGAAGTACACCACAACTTAAATAACAATCTATTGAATCTTTCTCAACGCAACTCCACTACTAACAACAAGACTTCTCCCATATCCTCAAGAACAAAACGAACTACTCACAAGACATCATATGGATCATGATCAAAGATGGAATAATGATGTATAACAATCTGAACATAAACAATAATTCAATGGTTCACTCAATAGCATCAACTACAAAGAGTAATCAACACCGGGAAAGTTTCCCCTATGAACTATAGCAAGATTCAATGCAATTGTTACAGCAATATGGAGATGGTGATGAGGGTGCCAATGGTGATGATGGTGGTGATGATGATGATGATCCCGATGAAGTCCAGCTTGATGGTCGTGTTGATGGCGAAGATCTCCCCTCTCCGGGAAGGAATTCCCCTGGCAGAGAGATCTTTCTCTCTCGGTGTTTTCCGCCCCGCAGAGGCGGCGGAATCTTTCTATGGTCGCTCCCCGAGTCTTAGGGTTTCAGGAGGAAGATATTCGCCAGAGGGGAGAGGCTGGAGTGGGCCAGGGTGGACACACCACTCCCTGGCGCGGCCTAGGCCTGCCCGCGCCATGGGGTGGTGTGGGCCCCCTGTGGCCCATCTCCACTCCATCTTCTGGCATCCTTAATCTTCTGGAAAAATAGGATTTTCCGTATATTTCCCCGGATTTTCTGATCTTCGCGAATTTTGCCTCCAAACAACACCTTTTCCATCAGAATCCTGACTGCAGCGGTCCATGCTCCAAAAGTCATCAACCATGCAAAAACAGATGAAATAACATAAGTATCACCTCTCAATACGAAATATATCAATGAATAATAGTGAATTAAGACATAGAATAGTGATGCAAAATGGACGTATCACTGCCACCGCGATTACTTGGAAGAGGAGGAAGACGACCCTCCCTATCCAAGAACTCCACTGAAACTGCCCCCTCCACAGGAGGGAAGGACCACCTAAACGAAGAAGTGGGCGCAGCACCGCTTCTCCACCCCCCCCCTCGCCACCTCGGCAGGCTAGGAGCGAATCTGCCGCACCGTGCACTGCGCCACCACGACCTTCCCCCTCACGTCCACTGCCTGCCTGGACAAGGAGCGTTGCGCAACCACAAATCGAGAGGTCGCTCGCAACACTTGCTTTATTAAAAAAAGCGGTGCATCTTCTTTCCGTCCTTCGCTCCGGCCATCGGAGCAGCAACACAAAGAGGAAGAACCCTAGAACTCCGAAGATCCGGTCGTCGAGATCTGGAACTCTACTCCACCTACCGGGCATAGAACCCACTACTGGCACAAGGATGAACCTCCTAAATCCTACATCTACTACGGCGACCCTCCGCGACTACCTCTCACCAGCTACTTCGGTGAGAAGGGTGCGGGAGAGGCCCGTCCACTAGTGCACAACTGTTAATCAGTGTTCTGCCTCAATACTACCTCACTGGCAGAAGAGGGGCAAATTTCACCAAGTTGTGTAAAGTAAAATAGTCAAGATCATTGAGTTATTTGAGCTCATCCAGAATCGGAACTCAAGCAAGAAAGCAACTTAATCATTGAATGTCTAGGTTGTTGTCGACACAAGAGGGATCAACCAAAATAGATAAAGGAAGGATCAGCCGTAGCAGCTAGCTGCTTGTGACCACAACCATCAGCACAACTACAACACACGACCACAACCACTTCTTCCTAGTTCTTCACAAATCCACCTTATACATCAACCAGCCAATAAAATCAACCATGGTAACCTGAAGAAGGAGGAGCCCAGGAGTAGAGCAAGGCCAAGTCTTTGAAGAAATGTTTATCAAAACTGCATAGTACCAAGGAATTATAGTCCGAGGTGGTAGTTAGAGCATCAAACTTCCCACCTTGCATATAGCGAACTTGTTGGGTAACACTATTACTCACCCTTTCCTTTGAACCCCTTGCTAGACTTTGAGGGCCAGGAGAATGACCAGGTGTATGCTACGGAGGTCCAGAACGACGTCTGCTATGAAGAGCCGGACCTATCTAGTGGAATCAAAGGGGTGGACTACGGGATACACTATGGAGCTGAAGACAACGAGTCAGAGTAGTTGTCAGCCCGTAATATAGTTACCTAGGTTGACCGAGCAGCACGAACCCTATAGAATAAGCTGTTGAACCCATAAGTCGTTCTTACGCTAAACTTATGAAGTAAGTTATTTGGTTTGTAAGTTTGAATCTCTTGAAGTCTTGAACTTCTAGTATTGTAATAATAATGAAGTGTGTATGTAATATGGACCCGCAATGTTTATATTGTACCACCCAAAGGGATGTGATATTTACGGAACGATGTTCTGTGGATGTCATGTCAACGACTATAGTGTACTACACATGAAGTGGTATGATGGGTCACCGCATATTCAAAGTAGATCGTCATCACCATTTGCGTTTATTCAAACTCCCCTTGATGCAGTACTACCAGAGTTACCAAATCACAAGTTTCCACTAGATAAATCACTCCAGGAATCCTGTAACTCTAAAACTGGTGAATCAAAATCCTACTCAGAGGTATTTGAAATGCCCACCTTATGTCCTTGGTACCATGACTTTTGGATCTGTATAACAAATCTAGTGAAAAAGACAAATTGTCAGCATAACTGACTTTGGGATTTTCCCAAGGGAATTATGGCAATTATTTTGAAGTAAATCCAACTCTTAGTGAACTAGTACTCAAATACCTTCCTAACCCTAAGAGTAAATATTTATTTGAATTACAGATCTTTTCTAGTGAATTAATCACCAAAATAGGAGTTATGTTCACTATAAAATTCATAACTAAATAAATAAAAATGATAAGATTATGAAATCACTTATGGTGGTTTTGTTATTTCAATACCTACCTACTGATACCACATTTTCATGTTGTTATCATACATGACTTGGTCTTGGTTAAATCACCTTGTTTGAAGGGTGTTTGGTATTTAAATTATAAGTAGGGTTTAAGAATTGGAACTTAAACAAACCCAAATGCTTTGAACTAAACTTTCAATACCTACTAAATGGTTTAGTGCTTGTTAAGCTTTGTTGCTGTATTGCATTGGTGTTTGATTTTCTTGGTGTTGATTGTTATGTTTTGCTTGTTGCTTGTGTGATCTGTGGCGACGATAGCTGTGATTGTATCAAAGTCGAAAAGGAGAAGGCAATTATTATTGTGGTTTTCTAAGAATTAAGTCCAAAGACATATTGCTAAGCCAAGAAAGCCACCTAATTGTTCATAAGCCTTGTACTCTTGTTTTACTTATACATTTTTACCTACCTATCTTTGCAAACTACATTGTTTTATTCGAATGTTATCTACAACCTGTAGTGGCTTGGCTCCTCCAAGCTATTATTACAATGGTACTACTAAGTACAACCCTTTATGGCACCTACTTGTTCCCTAGTATTGTAAGATGGTGTTTAACACCGCACCCCTTGAAGACCCTGTTTTAGCCAAATCAAAACTATAGGTCGGGAAACCCTCGGAAAATTTTACAAAAATGTTTTATGGAAAACCTTGGTATGCCAAGAGGAGTTCCAAGAAAAGAAAATGTTCTGTTTTACAAAGGATGTGGAAGTGTAGAAGGAGGAAAAATGTTTACGAAAACACACCTAGTTCTATGTAGTTTGCTAGAACAACTAAACCGTGCAACCACATTACTGTGGAATAGGATGGAGCTTAACTTGAAGTTTGTTTACTCTGGTATGGATGCAACTACTTATAAGGGATCGTATCCCTCGAAGCCGGATCTCTTTCCAGGGGAAACCCATATTTCGTAGCAATGGTCTAGGGGAGAATATGAACTACCTTTGGGTAGCCGGGCGATACTATGAGCCTCTTATTAAAAGCGCACACTTTATATAGTGAAAAAATCTCTCTGGTTTGGTCCTCGATACTCGACGTCCCGGTGTTGAGAGGAACAACTCATAGGGTAACTGCCTATACTAGAGTGGGATCATGAGGGACTTGATCGGTTACTCGACCCACGATCATATGCATCAAAGAGCCAAAACACCATTGAACCTACGTCAGAATCCAAGTAGCCTAATATATGTGTGTGCCAAAAATAGGCTTAAAAGCTCATACTTGTATTTTTTTTGAAATTCCACCGATCTATTAATAATCATCAAGAAGTACAAAGAGTCCCAAAAGTAATAAAATTACAAATAGGTTATTGGACCACCTAATGACGACTACATAAACTAGCACGAGCCGAAGGCGCGTCGCCGTCCTCGCCCCTCCATCACCGGAGTCGGACAAAGCTTATCGTAGTAGAGCTTGTTGTAGTAGACAGATGAGAAGTCGTCGTGCTAAGGCCCTAAAGGATCAGCGCACCAGAGCAACAACCATCGTCGAAGATGACAAACGTAGATCAAAAGAGGTTAACCTCAAATCACACAAACGAATACGAAAAATGACCGGATTCCAAGAGATCCGCCAGACACACGACTCCACGCGTCCTCCATCGATGCTAGACGCACCATCGGAGTGAGGATAGGAATAAGGGTACCTTATTCTGACTTCAGGACATAGCCACCGTCTCAACATCCCGACGAAGAAACTGAAAACAGTCTAATAAAACATGAAGACCTTTCACCGACGAGAGGCCGTGGTCCGCCACGCCTACAATGCCTTAAGGCTGCCGAAGGCGGGACAAACTGGTGGCGTCACCGGCGGAGGGAGGAATCCTAGATTGGTTCTAGCCGCTATCTTTGCAGAGCTAGCTCATACTTGTATTTACAACTCAAAGGTATAGATCCATGTATCAGAAGATATACTCATCAATATCTCAATATCTATGATTCGGGGAATTTACATTAAGTTTCCTTTTGTTGAACATACATGAAAAAAATATCAGAACAGACATAAATATGTAGGATTACAAAAAATAATTGATTGCCAATAATTAACAAATTGAATCACACCTTTTATTTTGGGTTGATTCTCATCCTATGAGGCCCATCCTGCTTAGTCGGCCCAGCCCAAGCAACACGTTTCTATTCATAATACAGCACGTCTCCCTACGGCCGCCGCTCCTGCTCCCCGTCCGCCGCCGCCACCATTTCCAGACATGCCGCCACTCCGGCGTTGGGCGGACCTGCCGCCGGAACTTGTCTTCCGCATCGGCGACATACTCTACCTCAAGTGCTACGGAAGCGCGCGGGGCGTCTGCACGGCGTGGCGAGGCGCGCTCCCGCCGCCGTCCCCGTCGCTGCTCCTCGTCCCCGACGACGACGGGCGCTGCCCGTCCGCCGCGTCGCTCCCCACGGGCCGCTCCTTCGAGCTCAAGCCCATCCCCTCTGGGGCACGATGCGTCGGCTCCAGCTACGGATGGCTCGCCTTATGCGTCGGCTCCAGCACGTTCAGCCTCTTCAACCCCGTCACCGCCACCGTGATTGTGCTGCCGCCGCTGATCTACGAGAGCAGGTGGGCCACCAACACCAAGATCGTCTTCGCGCCCAACCCCGCCAGCGACGACTTCGCCGCCGCCGCCATCTGCGACATGGACAGGCTCGCCTACGTCACCGCCGGGGCCAGAAGGTGGGCCATCCTCGATCCCGTCCGCCTCGCCGGCGGGGATCAGCTCGCCGACGTCGTCTACCATGAAAAGGGAGGAAAAGGTTTGGTCTACTGCATCACTCGCTATGGAGATGTCCACGTGCTCTGCCTACCAGAGCGCCGCCGCCGGAAACCTATTAGGTTCGACATTCCATCATCACTGCATATGGTTCTTACGAGACCTTCTGGACCACACCTGAATGCGCCGGCCACAGTTGAGCCCTTGATGTTCGACCCTGCCACCAGCTTCACGCCGCCATACAGCACGATCTCGGATTTTACTAGTGCCAAGAACCTGGTGTTCTGCGAGGGTAATCTGTACCAGGTATGGAGGAACACGAGCTGCACGGTTACCGTTCAGCTGCCAGAGGGAGGCGGCCGTCGCCGTGTAGCAGAGAATGATGTTTTTGTTCTGAGGTATTACCCGTGGCGCCGGCCATGCTTTGTTACTGTGACCCACTTAGGGGGCTACTCGGTGTTTCTCGGGAGGAACAATGCGGTGTCAATGTATGCTCAAGGAGGTGTTCCCGGGCTCAAGGGTAACTGTGTCTACTGGATCGGCGGGAGGGGTAGGGATCAGTGCATGGTCTTTGACATGGCAACCCAGAAGACTACAGCTTGCTTGATTCCTCCTGCTGCTGGGGTTGCTCCACAAAGAACAATCTGCTGGTACATTTTCAGCAACATGGTCAATAACTGCAACAATAGTAATGGAGGCAAAAGAGTTTATCAGACCCGTGGAAGAGCTCGTGCTGATAAAAGTGATGCGTCACCAGACTGCTTTAGTGAGCTCCACCAGTAATGTCGTTGGAAGTAATGCGTGCGGTGCCTGAGAAAGAGTCTTATCTGAAGGTGCTCACAATGTACCCAACATATAGTTTGTTCTCATTTATCTGTTCCCTAAAATAAATTGCTCCAGTCTGTTGTTGTTGGTTCGTAGTCCATGCCATCTTTGTATGTTTGTTTATGCCATCTTTGTAAGCTTATGTATTGAGAGCGTCCGTGGTCTGGTAGTAGTAGGTAAGTCCATGATATTACTTGTGATATTTATGGTACTAGTAGGTAGCAAGGTGATACTGAAACCAGAATTGACTTCAGATGGAGACGAGGCAAACAGACCAACATCAGACAAGGGTGAATTTGTGGTAAAAGACCAGCCTCATCAACTACATGACTCCACAAGTCTGTCGGAGAAATATTCTGGCCAAGTAAGCCCTGCACTGCACTCTTTGTTTCTTGTCCTTATGATGAAGTTGTATACTTGCATTTTTTTTCATACAATAAAAAGAGAAATATTTGTGATGTTGCTGTTTTACTGGAAACTAGGAAACTTGGCCCGGCATGTTGACGCGCCTGTGTGGATGTATCGAGTGATGTAGAGAGTATTGTAGACTGTAGAGTACGGTAGAATAACAATGTGCAAAAGTGGAAAACATATTCAGGTTTGATTACCACAATTCACGGGGCCTGCCTTGTCCAATAGGCATACACCTATCGGGGACAACGGGGAAAAACACAATCACTCGTCAACCAAACGTAAAATAGGTGCTCGATTAAATTATTGGTACAGACTACAGAAATGAAGCTGAAATGGCAGCTTGCTGCATTTTAGAACATGCTATCTTAAATAATGAAAGTCTTCTTTTTTCTGAACAAAGAAACCCAAATATGGTAGCTATACGACTTCAAAATGTACCGCCTAACTATTTTTCTGTACACCAGAACAAAGGTCTCTCCAGATTTCCATCTGCCAGGGTTTAGCCAGGGTTTAGCCGGAAATATAAATTATTAGGAAAAGCCTTATAAGTTATAGGACATGAACAAAAAATTATCACATATATGTAGTAGCACTTAGCTCTGGCTGTCGTGGTATTGCCAACAAGTAAGCCATTTCCTCACAGATCATGTTTAGAGTGGTGGGGGAAGGTGGTGAGTTGACGGGTACGAGGTAACACAACTTATTCAGGTACAAGTCCCGCAGCGGTGGCGAAACTCTACTCCTGCTATAAATCACTATTAATAGATGCCTAGTTGTTTTCGTATATTTCGTGTGAGATTTTTTGCTCTGTTCAGTTGGTTGGTGCTTGTATAACCATGTATGATCCTGGATCTATAATACTTTTTAAACACTTGATACTTTTAATAAATAGGCTGTGTGCATCCCAGAATGCAGAGGCCGGGTAGTCCCCATTTCGAAAAAAAGACAACCATCCATGGTTGTCACTTCTCCAAAAGTCGACATTAGTAAATAGGAACAGTAAACACGTTGCTAAAAGGCAAACAACAAAATTCGCTGCTATTATTTTGTTTCTTTGAAGTATTGAGAATTTACTCTAGATAACATACAAATATGAGATCACATGATATAGCATATCCATCTGGAACACTTTGTGTATGCGTCCTTGAGATCCCTTCATTCCATATCAATATCTATTATTGATATTCCATTACTAGATCCAATGACAAGCCTACACAATTTAAACGATGTCATTACGACTATTAGAAAAGGGTCGAAACTTCGGTACACCGAAAAGCTAGCAGGTCAACTAAAATTTGCTTTCTCCACTCGTATAATTTACTAACATCCCTATCACAATTGTACATATCTAAATTCAACCTGTTTCGAAACTCTTTTCATGCCGAAACATATACCAACATTTTTCGGTTAAAGTTTTTTTCCTCTAGAACTTTGGATAAGATACTATATAATCTATCTGTTTCATATTACTCCGCATATTAAATTTGGTCAATGTCAAGCTTTATAATATTTGACCAATTATGCATAAAATATCTACATATATAATACCAAATATATACAATATGTGAGTATATTGAGTTACATTTCCAGTAATATTTATTTAATTTTGTAAATATTACTACTATTTTATCTATGATTATAGAACTTTGTAAAGTTTTACTTTGACCAAACCTTATATGCGGAGTAATATAAAACAAAGAGAGTATATATATCTGACTAAGCCAAAGTTAGTTTCGTCCAACTTGATGTCCTTTTATTTGAACTATGAACTTATTATTTCAAATAAAGAAGCAATTTTGTTAACAAGATAAATCTTAACAAGAAAATCCATTACCTTCCTGAGTCTGTAAATCCAACATGCCTAGGGTACTTTCGAACACGCATGTAAGTCTTCATAAGCCTGTTAGCGGCAGAAGTCCATGATTAGTTGCATATTCTAACATACTAAAATCATATCATATGATGTAGGTATATGTATGGGAGTGTGTACACACATTTGTAGGTTGTACAATATTTTCTAAAAACCTGTACCCTATACTCGGTAGGTATTATGATAAAATCACAGTTGATTTCTATTATGATAAAAATCCAGTTTGACAAGATTACCAATACGTTCTTACAATAAGGGTATAATGCATAACAATATTTTATGAAGATAGGACAGAAGACCAACAGTATAGGAGAAAAATGGTTTGATGGTATTTTTCAGACTTGTAAATTCTATCTTTTTCGAAATAGAGGTGATACCCTCGACCTCTGCATCAAAACAATGTATACAGACTTCTTTATTTGTTATTTAGCAAATCAAGAGAGAAAATACTGAGATCAACCCCAAGCCACCTCGCTAACGACACTTGTTGCAACACCTACAACCTCGATGAAGGGGTTGGCTGTGTCGGGGCCATGCGTCCTACCTCTCACCTACGTACATCGTTACAAAACTAGAGGCCCCACCAAGCCGCTCAACGGCAAGCCTAGAGCAAAAAAGGGTACGTGATCTAGAAGTCGTCACTGGCATCTTCCGCCAACCCATCTTCATGACATGTATTAAGGCATTGACTTGGACAGGCTTGCCATCGACCTCGCTGCGGTGCTAGATAGGGCCACCACCATGCGTGAGTCTATCATCACGTGCTGTGGTCGAGACCCTACTGAGCCTGTTGGTCCAAGCCCGACAGTACTTTCGTCGAGACGTTGCACGCCGAGTACTTTCAGACGTAGACGACGAAAATCTTCCAGCCCACGTTGTGCAGCTGACCAGCCTGATCGATCCTTTACGATCAGTTAGCTCGACTCTCAACTCACGTACCATAAAAACAATATACGATGGCCACGTGAATATATCGTGCCTTTGCATTTCTCTTACTGAATCACACATTAGAATTAACCACGATGTATTTTCCTAACAGGATTGGATTAACGTGTCCTATTTGGAGTCAGGTAGGTTAGCTACTATTTTTTTTATAAAGAGTATATATTAATATCACGAAGATCGAATTACACCCAGCCTCTGCAACAACGCATCATCTTAGCGGCAATACGGATGCACACAGCCAAAAAGGGATGCGAATTAAAAAAAAAACCCACTACAACAATCTATTCCTTGTAACCTCAACACTAACACCATCAGGACAACACCAGAAGTCCAAATTTTCCAAAAGTGACACCTCCAAGAAGGGAATAGTGCACAAGCGATGTCGTCGCCCGATCATAGATCTTAGATTTTCACCCAGAAGAAAACTCTCGCTCTCAAAACAATGCCTTCAATAAGACATTTGCCAGTCACAACCAATGAAGGCTAGACCTTGGATTTTCACCCTGAAAGGCAAGACTTTAAACTTCTCCTGTGCAATCGCTCCCACTTGTAAGCCTCTCCTCCAAGTCAAGAAATACCAAGCCAATTCCTCATCACCACAAAGCTTTGAACTACCATTGCTAGTCCTCAGATCTTGTCTTCCATGACCTTCTCTGCTAGCACCATGAAACGAGAACATGCTCCATGATACTAACAACAAGCAGAGCTTCAAAGCGCTTCCTCTGAAACCAAACGGTCAGGGTAAAACGCGGGTGTGCATGACCGAATCTCCCGATCCAGCAATCTGCAGGCATATGTCGTCCAATGAAGGTCACCCGCGGAGCCTTAAGGAACAAGCCACTACAACCGGATCGATAAGGACATGCATTCGGCCAGTCTTCATCTTGGTGGGAGGAGGAACCCTAGGACCGCCACCTTATTCGACGTCTCGGACATGAATGGATGGTGGGATCCAGCCAATCGCCGCATGGCCGACACCACCATGGTGCCCATCAGCCGGTGTTGTAAGCAGGACCACGCCAACCCTCCACTAAAGCCGAGGATCCAGACACGCAGAGGCCAAAAGGAGCGGGCACAGAGCACCCGACGTAGCAGTAGAGCCGCCTCCACCGTGGGGAGACAACATCACACCTGCGAGGACGGGGGATACGCCCAGTTCGCCGGGACCTCGCAGCACCTCGCCACCGAGATTTCACCGGGAGCCACGCCGCCGCCTCCAGCGTAGATGGCGACCACCGCACATGGAGAAAGCCCCCGCCGCCGCCGTCTCCGTGAGGCTTCGCCCTGCAGGTCGTCCGACGACGGCGGGCGGAGAGGGGGCGAGGAGGGAGGGGCTTGAGGGCCGGCGATGGAGATCGCCCCCCGTGTCGCCTGTCTAGGCGGCGCGGGGGTTAGTTTTTTTTCAAAAGGATGTACCCCTGTAATCCATCTTTGAGTCGAGCAATAAAGAAAAGAAAGGAATGCTAAGGCACGATACTTGCATGTGGCAAATCGTCTCCTATGTGCGTACGTGTGTGCTAGTAATCAAGCAAATCATGTTAGCTAGCTTTGTACGCAGGAGCAAGTTGCCGTGTTGCCGCAAGATCGACCAGCTCGGAAATTAACTGAGCTAGCTTCGCAACCGGTCCTCATCAAAAGTACTCGACGAACTTACGAGTTAGTTGCAGGTCATCTCGGTGTAACATCCCGACGAAAGTACCTTCAGGTTTAGGCCAAATGACCCACGACGCCGAGACTCGCCGCCATTGACGTGGTACATGAAACACCGCTGACCCTCGTAACACCTCCAGCAAGCCCCTCTTCCAAGACAACGATGCCCCTATGAGGGAGAACAACACTGTAGTGTCGGTATTGTCCGGATCCGGGAGTCCTAGATCGACGGTATCCCCGTAATGAGAGGGGAGAGGCAGACTTCATCAAGGTAGTGGGCCATAGACGCTGCCATCGTCCTCCATAACCAAAGTCGAAGCTAATTTTCACTGGCAGCCGCAGCTCCCCAATCTCGCAGCCGATTGGATAGCCAGCGTGCCGCTACCGTCGATCGCCCCACAGGGGGACGACCATGGTCCATCGCCACCAGTCTCCTGACCCCGCCGCCATACACACAACCATGCATCGATGGGTTTGGAGAAGACAACTCGATCACTCTTGTTTGGAGAAGTAAAAGAGATGTGGTACATACCTGTAGGTATTGCAGTCCCAAGCACGAACACTACCGTCACTGGATGTGGTAATTAACACTGGTCGTGTTGGGTGGCAAATGGTGGCAATTATTTTGTGCTCTGTGGTTTCTGTACTCTGTAGTGTGTGGACATGTCCTTCTTTCAGCAAATCCCATATCTGAATCAAAGCAAAAGAAAGGAAAAGACATACACATGGAGATTATATATGGTCATATGTACATAGATGTATGCATATGCATCAAAATTATGTTATTCAATTTGGTACGACATGTCCTTACTAATGCGGCCTGGCCGTCAATAGCAGCAACGAAATGCCGATGACCAGCATATGTGAAAGGTTGGCTAGTCTCGTAGTCTTCTACTCCTCTTGTTTTGGCAATGGGATCGGCATGACCAATTCTCCACGCCTACACATTTCAAACACATGGAATAAAAATATTATTATTATCCCTATTATAGCAAAAACCTTACCGACTTCTAGGTCTTCACTAAAGGATCACGATACACAAAGAATACCGTCCCTCCTTAACACTGCCATGACAAAAGGACATCGGGGATGCAATTGTCCACCGCAGTACTAGACATAGGAAAGCTAATGGAATATGAACATGTTGATAAGCAAAGACAAACCTTGACTGTCCCATCCTTGTCGAGAGTAGCGAAAATGCTGTTATGCTTGGGGTCAAACATAACTTGTATCACAGGTTTAGCAATGTCAAATCTTCCGGTACAATACCAATTGCGGTTCCAGTCCCAAAGCTTCATCGACAGGGGATAACCACAGGTCAGCAGGAACGGACGAGTTGAGTGAACAGCCAATGAAGTGACACCTTCAAGGTGAGCTCTGAATTCCTTGACTCGGTCCATTGAGGGATACATGCACACATCGATAGACCCATTCGGAAACCCCATTACAACCCATGACTTTCGAGTGATGAATTTTGCGACCACATCTTCACAGCCCATCTTTCTTCCTTCTTCCAGACAAGACCACGACTTCCCAGGTAGAATTTCCATTTTCTCATTGGTCATCCAATTCCAAATGTGAATACGGTTTCCATCTTCAGTGATTAGTACCCTGTGCATTTTGTAGAAGACATAATTTCATATACTATGTATGCATATAGAGTACGTACACCATACATGACTTGAGATCGAGTTAGAAAACAAATATATAATTACTCACCATGGCTCCCTGGGATGCACATCTATGGATATGACAGACTTAGTTACTTCTTCTCCAAAGTGTATATCATTCACCATTAACTGATATAACCACAAAACTAATCATCAAACCATAGAGCATATCTAACTAACGATCTACTCCCTCTGTTCCACAATATAAGCCTCTTTAGAAAGCTAAAACGGCTTGCTAAAAAGTCTTATATTGTGGAACGGAGGTAGTATTAATGAATGTCATATATACTTACAGCTCGATCGTTATCCCGAGATATTACAAAGACAGCAGTCAACATAACCCGGTGCAGTTCGAACCCCAACATCTCTTGGGTTACCTTGATTTCATCTTCGATGGTCGCGCCTTCGTCGAAACATAATGTTGATATCTGCTGATTGACTACGTCAACATCGATGCCTGTGATGAACATCAGTACCTTGAATTTCTCAACGTCTAAGGGAGGATCCTCTTCTGCTTCCCTGGACAATGGGATGACTATTGTATACATCGGCGACATAAAGCCTCTTAATCTACCGTGGTACTTATTTGGAACTTCAGGTATAATAATAAACCAGACTCCAGCATTTGTATGCTTGTTGGTGAGGCTGATTTCACAACGCATCTCCTGGTTTGGCACGAAGGGGAACCTGAGCTCGGGAGGGTAGAAATCGACCAGCTCAGTCCCAGGGAACGCAGTGGGGGCAACCTGTATGCATGAATTATTATGTACTACCTCTGTTCCACAATATAAGCCATTTAGCAAACTAAAAACAGCTTGCTAAAAATGCTTATAATTCGGAACGGAGGTAGTAACTGATTGTATATGAAGAACTCAATCAAGTAGAGTTGAAATACATACAACTTGTGAGGGTACAATCTACCCTGTTAAACTTTGGTCAAAAGTGAATCATACGCACCTGCTCTATGGAAGACCATGCAAACTTTTTCTCTAGATCGTTCAGGTCACGAGTTACTTCATCTATGGTTGGTCTGTTACGTTTGTCGGGGTCCTTGCAGTTTAGAGCTATTTCGGCGCACGTCCTCGCTCGTTGGCAGTCTATGTTGTCTAAATATTTATCCACCTGCAATTTAAGTTTCAGCAAGGAGTGGAGCATAAGGAACTACACGACATAGATACATATGTACTGCAGATATTTGGTACGCCATGATTGATTGACAACAAGTGTAGTCTAAAAAATATACATAACACTTAGCTAGTAGTACAACAAAGCACTTATCATTGGCATTTTTTGATATCAAATAGGTAAACGAAGCACCGACGAGAAATGGAGCTACCACCATGTATGACAAGATAGATACCCCGGCCCATATCTCTAGATGACAAGCCCACTCGATGAAAAACTCATCCTGATATTGAGAAGGGGACTTATGACGCGAAAGGGTGCGGTGTGACTAGCCACATATATTGCGCAGAATCTGACACATTATCTGTAAGTAAATTTGGCATAATTATGTAAACCCCCAACTAATATGCTTTTGAGCTACCCACACATTATATGCACATCATCCTAACAAGTGGGCCAACCTTGTAGGTTGTGCAAGTCTATTACAAGTTGGGATAAATGTCATCATAAGTTCAGGATAAAATGTGGCAAAAGGATTAATATACTAAATTTTGTCATAAGATCAGATTTACCGGTCAAAATGGAACATATTCTATACAACGATAGTTTGAATGAGTAAAGTTCCACATCATCCGAGAAAGTGAACCAACAAGTTAAGTTAATTTCTCCTTACATTATCAAGATCTATCTTGTCAATCCCCATTAATAGTTCTAGTATAATAATGCCCAAAGCATACATATCTGATCTGAACGATATTTCTCCTTTGTGTATGGTTTCTGGTGCAATATATCGCCTGCATTGCCAATGGTGAATGTCAATTTATTGTATCATTGGACGAAGCAAATTTAACAAATAGAGAAGATGTTGCTAACATTGTTCCAAGTATGTTTTGAGTAACAATAGATTGTCCTTCATCCAAGCATCTGGATAACCCAAAATCTGTTATTTTAGGCTCCATTTGAGCATCTAACATGACATTTTCAGGTTTCAAATCAAGATGGTTAATGAGTTCTCCATGAAGAAAGTGTAAGCCTTGACAAATTCCTCTAATCATTTGGTACCGTAGAGGCCAGTCATCTCCTTGAGACTTGTCTGCAAAAGGAACAAAAGAACGTCCATACTATGTAATATATCCTTCATTCATGTCCATGAGTTTTTCTCATGAGTTAAATGTCCAAAATGTCCCTAACAACGTAAAAGTATTAAAAATAAAATAATAATTAATTCACCAGATGAGAAACTATTCTGTTGCCACATATATTTGGAGTAGGAAGGTAATCACAAGACAATCAAGTTAATGTTGAATTAATTTTATTATAATGGTAAATATTCAAAGTTGGATCACGTCCTAAAAATAACTAATACTTACTCGGATCAGCAACAACGACAAAAACCCAATTCCCATTTAAGTGATAAAGACAGGTTGCCAGACCTACATACCTCGTTGAAGATAGTGCTTAATGTTTCCGTTAGGAACATATTCAAAGCATAGCAACTTTTGGTGCGCCTCTCCCAATACATTTTTTCCATTGAACTCACACAATTCTCCCTGGGTTTCTGAACAATAGCCTAAAAATCTTACTATATTCCTGTGCTTTGCCTTTTTTAAACACGTGATCTCATCCAGAAATTGCTTTTCGGGCAAAGCATGCAGATTCAGTAGCTTCTTCACAGCAACATCCCCATTTTGTAGAGCTCCCTGTTTTACCCATGTTAGCCTCGATGGGCGTGTTGCTATAAACCGATTGCGAGGCAATCAAAAAAAGGCCAACCATACCTTGTAAACAATTCCAAACCCACCACGACCAATTTCATTAGAAAAATTGTCTGTAATGGATCTCAAAAGACCATAGGATAGCTTTATAGGCTCTGCACTTGCATCACTCATTATGTGCTCCAGGGCTGCCAGTTGACTTGCTTCATCATCCATCTCTAATTAAAAAATATCCTTTCATATAAGACCGAACATACAATAATATATATTTGTATTTTTTTAGAAAACCACATATATATACACCAAAACTCAAAACAAATACTTCTCAACACATGGCTGAACTGATCAATCTGTCAATAGATATGAAGCCATTCTATCCTCTCTATAGTGCTTATAGTTTCTGGAAGGGAACTTGAAGAACGCATGTGGAGAAAAAATTACACTAGTTTTTGGTAGGATCACTCTTGGCTAATGAATGTGATAGAATAGAGGAGTTTGCACGAGATAACTAAACCTAATTAAATTACTAAATAATTTGTCAAGACGAGCTGTGTAACGCAATATACCTTATATTTTAGATTTTTTATCAAAATACTATAGACACTATAGGAAGGAACAGAGGGGGTACATAGAAATAACAAGCTTCCGAAAACAAGTTATGGTCCGCGTTAGCAAGTAAATTACATCATTGTTCTCCCCTGCTGCTCGACCCGCCGAAGCTTTTGCAGCACAAAACTAGTTACCATCATAAAGCGAAGCGAATAATTCAGAGGAAACATACCACATGTCGTAAAGATTATGTAAGCACAGAGATACTCAGTGGTGATTTGTGCTAATTACAATTAACACAACTACATTATATGATGGAACCTTCTCACCAGATCTGCTATATGAAACTTATGATGTCTGAAACAGCATAAAGTGCGACTTGCCTGGATGCGGGATACAGGAAGAAGAAGGGCAGGACGAAGCTCTCGGTCAGAGCGAGAGTCGATAGGATTTTGTTGAGCTAGTGTTGTGATGGATTTACTGGTATAGAACAAAGCTATATGCTTAATGAATATTTGTGCGACAACTGCAATCAACTTTTTGATACAGAAAATAGAGCAGTTGCATATCATAAATGCCACATACCTGGATGGAGAATATAGAAGAAGGAGAAGCGAACAGCAGGATGTATATGCAGATGAAGCTATGGGCCGGAGCAAAACTTGATAGAAGTGAATGGAGAGCAGCTTGGCCAAGCCTTTAACGGAGAGTTGAAAGACCGAGTCGAAGAGATTTAAGATATTGCAAGTTGCGAAACTGTCATTTGTTTGTTTTAATCAAACCGTCCAGATCCCTTGTATTAGTTTAAAGTCTGATGTCCTTTATTTTTCTTACCTAGAACTATGTACAGAATACATTACTCATTATTCCACGTCCTGATGTGAGCTCATTGATGTGATCGATGCCGCATACAATACATTTTGTTGACTAATCTCCGGTTGTTGAAGAAGGCCATATTATGATTTGCTAACAGTACAAACTGGAAATGGGTAGTGCTACGAGTCCCCTTGGGGATAGAAATTTCCATCCCTCGGTCCCCGGCCATCGGATCAGGCGGATTAACGGTCGAGATCTCTTCCTCCTGCCTTTCATCCCCTTTTTGCTAAAGTTATCCCGCTTGTATGTAGCAAATAAAATGTCATATTGTAGAAAATCCGATCTCGTTGGAGACCTCGCCAAGGATCTCGTAGCAAAATTTATATACTACTGTAGCAAAATAATAAGTCTACGGTAGCAAAAATTTTGTAGCATAATCCGACACTGCACGTAGCACCGTCGGAGTTCTCGTACAGCCACCGCCGACCGCACGTAGTAAACTCAAACGCCCCTTGTAGCACATTCGTTCGTCGTATGTAGCAAAAACGGACGTCGTATGTAGCACCGCCCTTTCCCACACGTAGTACCGTCCCCGGACCATGTAGGGCCAACCTCGCCATGGCGGCCCAGCAGCACGGCTGCGCAATGACGTGGGGTTGTCGGCGGCTAGGCAAGCTCATGAGGTGGGACGCGAGGGGGAGGACCAAAGTGGGGCATCATGGGCCCTCTCATGGAGGCGGCGGCTAGCGACAGGGCGCAGACGTTCAACCACCATGGACGCGGCCCGAGGAGGTTGACGATGACCGCGAGTCGCTATAGGCGGCGCGGCGGAGCTTGTTGCAGAGTTATGCCCGCGCGGCGGTGCGGGAAAGGGGAGCGGTGCGCAACGGCAGCGCAAGGCGCGGCAGCATGTGCGGGTAGCGCAGGCACGGCTTCGCGTGCGAGTGGATGTGGCGTGAGGCGCGTGCAATGGTGCGAGTCTTAGCGACCCGGGAGATCGAATAGTTCGATTCCTCGGGGGAACCCCTAGTAGCACATCCATTCGTTGTATGTAGCAGAAACCGACGTTGTATGTAGCACCGCCCTTGGCCACACGTAGCACCGTCGCCGGCCCATGTAGGGCCAACCTCGCCATGGCGGCCTGGCAGCACGGCGACGAGGTGACATGGGGCTGCCTGCGGCGAGGGAAGCTCACGGGGTGGGAGGCGAGGGGAGGACCAACGTCGGGCGGCACAAGCCCTCTCATGGAGACGACGGCCGGCGGCGGGGCGCATCCATTCAACCGCCATAGTCGCGGCCAAAGGAGGTTTACGACGACCACGACACCTCGGAGTCGCTACATGCGGAGCGGGGGCGCAGGCGAGGGGGTGTGACGGTGTAGGCAGCGGCAGCGCAAGGCACGGCAGCACGTGCGGGGAGCGCATGTACGGCTGCGCGTGCGAGTGGATGCGGCGCGAGGCACGTGCGATGATGCGAGGCGCAGCGACCCGGGAGATTGAATAGTTCGATACCTCGGGGGAACCCCCTAGTAGCACATCCGTTCGTTGTATGTAGGAAAAACCGACATCGTATGTAGCACCGCCCTTGGCCACACATATCACAGTCGCCGGCCCATGTAGGGCCAACCTCGCCATGGCGGCCCGGCAGCACGGCGACGCGATGACGTGGAGCTGCCGGCAGCGAGGGAATCCTGAACTCTATAAAAATCTATCTATGCCACCTGGATCAGTGATTGCAAACTCAAGGGAAGTATACATGAACATCATATAAATAGATCTAATCAACACATATAAACATATCCAATCTATACCCATGCAATACTTGTACATCTCATATGTACTCTAGATCACCATGATACGCATACGCAACTTTGATGCCACTATTGTGATTCGCATAGGGGGGAAATCCGACCTACGGATCGCACCCAAGATCGATCTATGAAGAAACACATAATAGGTGGATCTATATCAAACTGAATAGATCTATATCTAGATGAAGTCACCAAACAATGCAGCAGAAGATTGTTGGTGTAGTTTGTTGATGATGATCACGTCAATCCGTGTAGCTAGGCGTATCCCTCCTAGCCGCAACGAAACCTCTCCCACTCAACGTGAGGATCAAAAGCACGATCCCTCTGCTGGTTACATACATCTAGTTTCCCAATTCGTGCATCGTTCGGCCATCCAGAGCATCACACCTATGGTGATAATCTCACAACCGTAAGTTGTGCGTATATTGAAAACCTCTATGAGGGGGAGAGAGAGAGACAACCACCAGGTGGATATATGTGTGTCCATGGGGTGGGGGTTTCCTCCATTTATATAGGTGGAGGGGAGGTGCCTAGGCGCCCTAGGGTTTCTCCTTGGGGCTGGCAGCCAGGATGGGCCCAACATGGCGCCTCACCCTCCCATATGGCTGGTATCATCTCCATAATCGATGCAATATCTTCTCTTCCCTCCATACAAGATATGATATCTCCACATCAATGCGAGATAATATCATATTTTAATAGAAGATATAATCTGGACTTTACTAAAATAAACATATCACATATGGAAAGTTTCTCTATCATATTAATGATAAACAAAGGAAAACTCGCAACCTAATCCTTAGACCGTTGATACTTGATATAACTGTTGGGTGTTTCTCTATCATATCATTCAACCAATGATATGACCTTATTGTCAATTTGCATAAATGCCCATGATCGCAAAACTCAAGATCATACTCATGACCAATGAGCTAGTTCGCTAGAGGTAATTAGACATGGTTTGTTTACATTCACACGTGTATTAACATTTTGTATTAACACGGTTATAGCATGGTATGAAACATATTATGAACATACAAGAGATATATCAAATAAAACACTTTAGTATTTTTCCTCTCGGGCATATCTCCTTCACTTAGCTACGCCTGTCGAATGATGGATTCGTCGGCTAGCCTTCTCCTTTCCCCGAGTTGCCTCTACATCTTGAGTAAGTCCCTTTTTTTGTGGTGAAGTAGGTACTGATAGGCCATCAGATCTTCGCGCATGGCGTTCGCTGTCATTGGGACCGCACCCAAAACTGCGTCCCTTGCTTTTTGCCATGTTTCCGATGACAACCGAAGTGTTAGCCGCTCTCCGTCGTGCGTTCCTTATCTTCCTTGTGTGATGCGATTGTTGGGCGGATCTTCTTCGTTTCCGTGGTATCCTGCATCAGTATCCGATAGAATATCATTGGGACCGAGGATCGGGTTACGTTGGAGTCGTGAGGTGTCGATGTTCCCTCCCCAATGATAGCACATACTTGATGATGCGCCATGTACCAGCTGCTGTTGTCACCATCAGATCCATAAGAGACACTGTCCGGGAAACTAGTGAAATCCCACGGGTTCTACTCTAGGTAGATGTCGGCCTTTTTGATTCCGGAGTTGACACTTTCGTTGGCTTCATCGGGTTCGACGTTTGCTGGGCTTGAGCTGTGTGGTGGTATTAGTTGGGAGTCTGACCTGAAGGAGAGACCGTCGTATAGATCGACCAGATCCCCTAGATTTGCGGAGTTTCCGCTACTTTCTTCGCCGTTTATTGGTTGCGGTGCGACTTCTTCAGATGAGCCGATGGAGGATGGAGGTATCACCGTGGGTGCTGTTGTTGTGACCGACGGCCCCGAGTAGATTGGGCCCAATAGGCAGAGATTTTTGGGTTCCTCCACGCGGAAGTGGGAGATCCCGATTATGAGATCGGTTCACCCGTGGAAGTCGACGGGAACCAGAATAGGGGTGGGAGGGTGTGGATCCACTGTTGCCGAGTTATTTCTTGGTGAAGAAGGGGTAGCTGAATCCATAACTCTAGCGTTCAGGTTTCCCACAGACGGTGTCAATTTACGAGGGGTAACATCGGCAATGCCCATGGTTATGGACTTAGGGTTTCGTGGGAAAGAGAGTTCTGGTGATTTTGTCGACTGATTAGACAAACAAGGGAGTCGAAGTCGTCTGATTACCATGGAAGATATGGTTACAGATTGCTCAAAGCTTCGATACCTCTCCATTGGTTCTCCCAGCCTTTATATAATAGCCTGGGTCACAAAGCAGTATACTGATAGGTTACAAGTTACAATGACAACACTAGTACAATATCGATTTCTGCTTCTGTCTTGGTTGCCAAGACTGCTTCTGTCTGTCGGATGCTCTCTGGATTTCCTTTTACTTTTTACGGGTTTCATGGGCCGCAGGCCTTTGTATGCCTATGGTAGACAATCACGGGGACCCGATTGATCATGCCCATGTCAGAGTGGGTCCAGACTATATATCTTCATCGCCAGGAGGAGCAAGATCCTAGTTTTGAACTATCCAAGGTCCCAGACATGCTTTCATAAGTATCTTGCAATCAGCGGTATTGCCACCTTATTCATGTGGTGTTGGGTCAACCCCAAATGTAATTTGTCCAACATGAGGTCACTTGATATTCTCATGATCTAAGGATTTATGTACAAGATAATGATAATGATTACTTATTAACATTGACGATTAGATCTCATAGTAAATCATTAAGTGTACTATTGTACTTGCCAACGATATAATACCGTCGCCTTGGTATATCAAGTATACCCATGATCGGAAAACAGGATCATCGCACAACACATGGGCTAGTCATATATGTGTGACTAGGAACAACTTGGCGTTTAGCTTTCTACACGTGCATATGTGTTTTCTTTGTTTTTCAAAATTCAAGACACATAAACAGTTATATGATAGAACAATAAACATAAATAATAAATATGGAAATATGCCTCTACGGTTATATTTCCAACAATCACAGCTCGACGCGGCATTGCTCTCGTTCGTGTGGAAATTGTGTAGGTGTTGCGCTTGCAACACTAGGTCATGGGAATGGTTCGTGGGGGTAACTAATCTCCTCATTACTTGATAATTCTTGTTGCGGGGATTGACTTGTGTCTTCATCAACCTCTTAATCGACAAACTTCTGCTAGTTTGATCTTCGAGGATATGATACTTTATCTCAGTTCTCGCATATAATCTTGGTTATGCATGCTAGAATATTGTGTCGTGTATCCCAACAGAATTGGATTCAAATTAAGAGGTGTGTATTTTGTCACCATGATGAGACAATAAACATCTATTCTTTCGGTGCAAATTTACCCATTCTAGACTATATCCACCAAGTAGTGTTTCTAATATTTTTCGCAAGTGGCTACATAGTATTGATCATATGTATATAATTTATCTTAGTGTGGGAGTGTTTTCCATTATTTAGTCACTTTTGCTAAGTAGAAATAACAAATATTTTAATCATAAAAAATCATTTTTATGCTGATTATCTATAGTTGCACTGTTATGCTCCGTTTATGGCCATCTCTACAGCGTGTGGAAAACAACAGCCTGTTTACAAGGTATCTACGTGGTTGGAGGACACGGCGAAGATATTTTTTATCCAACATGTATGTCAACGTGATCTACAGATTGGTACTCCATCATCATATATGTTATGCAGTTTCATGATGCTTATATATATCTCGTTTTTTACTTTTTTCGTTCCAGACATGTTATGGATGTGTTTATCTGATTATGTAGAGGCCAAGTATAATGTTTCACTTTAAGTAGTAATTAAAGTGCCTTTAAAGGAAAAACCTCTCCAAACGAAAACGTAAAGGTTGTGCCAACAGTTTAAACTCTAATAAGAATCAAACCAGGTCTCCTTCCTTGATTTCTTTCCATCTCTTTACAGTCCGTGTGTTTCCGTTCGTGCACACTTCCTTGGAGCTCGGTTTGCTTTAGCCGTTGCTAATTCCCTCTGGTTTCATCCTTTATACTCCCTTGGTCTCGAAATAGACTTCAGAGATTTGTATAGATTTTCATTTACGTATACAGTAAAACGAAATTACACTTGTATTTATTTCGAGATGGATGGAGTATAATACTATATTTGTGTTTTTTTATTCCACTTGTGTGCTTATATATCATATTATTTTGAAGTCCCTTATTATTTCCTGAGCACTAGAGCCTCATCCTGTTATCCTGCTCCTGCCTAGTTGAAGTCATTCCTTCATTTCCGCTGTATGTTAAAACTACCCATCTTTTGGCACCGAGGTCCTAACTGCGCTGCTATTAGGAGGGTATTTAACTGGGATTAGAAAGCTGGGCTGAGCTTGTGCGTGCAAGACGAGGGGAGGGAGGAATCAACCCGCAGAGCTGAGAGCACGGCTGGGTGGAGAGGATGCTGCGGCAGCAGCTGCACCGGGTGACAGGGAAGAAGAACAAGGAGGCGTCCAAGAACAAGGAGGCGTGGATGGAGGCCCTGATCCGGGGCACTGCGGTGCTGGTGAAGAGGGACGTGCTGGACATGGGCGACTTCCACACCTCCCTCCTCGACGGCGTCGAAAAGATGCTCGGCCGGGACGACGGTGTCTCCTTCCAACTCATCAGCGCCACGGCGGCAGACCCCAGTAACCTCCATTACATCCGCCCTGCTTCATCCCACGGTTGCATGTCCCTCATGGATGATGATGATGATGATGATTTCTTGCAGTCCATGGGAAGAGTGGCAAGGTGGGGAGGGCGTCGCACCTTGAGGAGACGGTGGAGACCACCAAGTCGAGGGCGGCAGGGGAGTCGGTCTTCAAGGTGACCTTCGACTTGGACGAATCGGATGGCATCCCCGGCGCCGTCATCGTCACCAACACCTACCGCTCCGAGTTCCTCCTAAAGACGCTCACCCTCGACGGCGTCCCAGGCAAGGGCACCGTCGTCTTCCTCGCCAACTCCTGGATTTACCCTGGCGACGACCGCGTCTTCTTCGCCAACGATGTCAGTACAAATCCTTGCATTATTTGTCATCTTGCTCTCTTGTTCCTAGGCAAATCTTCCAGAATGACAGATGCCAGAGTTGACTTGCTACAGAAAAGCAACTTGCAGGTTGCTAACGTTTGTTGCAAAGTTGCTGTTACTCAATGGCTAGCCTTTCTGTGGTGTGAATACATAATGCCCTGTTAGGAAAATGTAGTGCAAAGAAGATATCCGACGGCCAATAAAATTCATATTAGCATGAATGAAAAAGTAAGATTTTTGAGAATTACTGTCCTCCGATTGTCTGCTTATAGTAAAACATTTTGCTTGGCTGACCGAACGAGTCCTGTGCATGCTAAACAACTCATTTCCGACAAAATGTTACTATGTTTTTGTAAGATTTCATTTCTAAATGGAAATTTTTGTAGGATGATGAACTGGTATTAGATGTTGCAAACGTCACCAGTTTGCTATTTGAATAAGCTTCTGCTGGCAAAGAATCACCATCCTCTGAACTAGCTGTTAGATCTTAAAAGCAAAATGGCATTTTTTTTTCTTCTACTGTTTACCAAAAGGAACAGCTATATTTAACTGTTCCCCTGATGATCAGAGGAATACATCCATGTGAAACTGAGTTATCTATTTCTCACTAGTTAATTACTAGTATTCTCATTTCAAATCCTGCTAGAGTTTTGGAAACTGAGTAGAACTAGTCTATTGTTTTTTTATCTGTCACTGTCATTTTTCTTGCTATTTTGCAGCCCTATCTGCCAAGCAAAATGCCCGCACTTTTGGTGCGATACCGGCAAGACGAACTCAACAATCTCCGAGGTGACCGTACAGTCGGAGAGTATAAGGGGCATGACCGTGTGTACCGCTATGACTACTACAATGACCTCGGTGAGCCAGACAGGGGCGAGAAATATGCACGGCCGATCCTCGGCGGCAACCAAGAACTTCCCTATCCCCGCCGTGGCAGAACAGGCCGACACCCAACAAGATCTGGTAAGTTCGGTGTGGTATATCTTCAACTATGCACAACCGTGTCACCTTGCAGTTGGACTCATATTAGGGATTGATCATTTCACCAGACCCAAAATCAGAGAGCAGAATTCCTCCGTTCTTAGTGCAGAAGGCCTTGGAAGTCTACGTCCCACGCGATGAGCGCCTTGGGCACCTCAAGTTGTCTGACTTCCTTGGGTACTCTCTCAAGGCCATCACCGAGGCTATTCTTCCGTTAATTAGGACCTATGACGGCACGACACCGAAGGAATTCAATTCGTTTCAAGACATCTATAATTTATATGATGGTCTTTTGCAAGTGCCCCATAGCCCTGACCTAGCGGAAATCCAGAAGAGAATCCCCTTTGATTTTATTAAAAAAACATTACCTGCTGCTGGCGACGACTCCCTGAACCTGCCCCTTCCACAAGTTGTCAAATCAGGTAATACGCTGTCTGCATGACTCCATATGATTATACCTCGTTTTACTTCTTATATTTGTTATAACTCATTTTCTTATATATTCCAGATAAGCTTGCTTGGAGGACAGACGAGGAGTTTGGTCGGGAGATGCTTGCAGGCGTGAACCCGGTTTGCATCAAACGTGTGACGGTTAGAGCCTATGTCACCTTAAATTATAATGATAACCATTGCCACATGAACATGATCGAGTGAGAAAATTCCTAATTTTTTGCCTTTGAGGATCTCAGGAGTTCCCTGTAAAAAGTAGTCTGGATTACAGTCTATATGGGGACCAGACAAGCAAAATCACTGCAGATCGAATTCAGCCTTACCTAGAAGAAGGCCTCTCCGTGAAACAGGTGTGCTGAATCGTCGAGCTTCATGAAAGGCGAATGTGATGTATTTATATATGCTGCAAATTGCTACTACCTCCGTTCCATAATATATAGAAAGCTAAAACAGTTTGCTAAAAAGGCTTATAGTGTGGAAAAGAGGGAGTAGTGTGCAAGAACTGAATATGCTATAATGAGATGCTGTGCAGGCACTGGGGAGCAACAGGCTCTACATTCTAGATCACCATGATAACTTGATGCCATTCCTTGAGCGCATCAACAAGTTGGAAGGCAACTACATCTATGCTTCCAGGACCCTGCTGTTCCTCAAGGCTGATGGCACGCTCAAGCCCTTGGCCATCGAGCTGAGCCTGCCACACCGTGACGGCGGCGCGGAGAGCACCGTGTATCCCCCTGCTAACGACGGAGTTGAAGGCCAGATCTGGCAGCTTGCCAAGGCTTACGCCTGCGTCAATGACTCTGCTTGGCATCAACTGATCAGCCACTGGTATATACGCATCAGTGCACCCCTTCTTCAATCATGTTCTAGATACAGAATCAGCGCTGACCTTTTTAAGTTTTTCTTTATAGGTTGAACACACATGCGGTGATGGAGCCGTTTGTGATTGCGACGAACCGGCAGCTCAGCGTTGTGCATCCCGTGCACAAGCTACTGAGCCCACATTACCGCAACACGATGAACGTCAACGCTTTGGCACGGACAACGCTCATCAACGCTGGCGGCTTGTTTGAGATGACTGTCTTCCCAGGGAAGTACGCGCTCGAGATGTCCTCAGTGGTGTACAAGAAGTGGAAACTAACTGAGCAGGGCCTCCCCGACGATCTGGTCAAAAGGTCATTCTTTTTAATTAATTACTACGCAAAAAAAGAAGGCCATTTTCAAGAGCAGAAGGATCTACAAAAATATTTGACTCAAGATGTCTTTTGCGTGTTTGTCTGTAGGGGCA
The DNA here is from genome assembly GCA_910589775.1 of Avena eriantha. Taxonomy (NCBI): domain Eukaryota; kingdom Viridiplantae; phylum Streptophyta; class Magnoliopsida; order Poales; family Poaceae; genus Avena; species Avena eriantha. Next base: position 116,009,673 of record OU342742.1, on the reverse strand, counting down.
TGGCTGTGCGAGACCCGTCGAGCCCATACGGCGTTCGTCTGCTGCTCAAGGACTACCCGTACGCCGTGGACGGGCTGGCCATCTGGTGGGCAATCGAGCAATGGGTGAAGGAGTACCTGGTTATATATTACCCCAACGACGGCGTGCTCCAGGCTGACAAGGAGCTAGAGGAGTGGTGGAAAGAGGTGCGGGAGGTCGGGCACGGCGACCTCAAGGGCAAGGACTGGTGGCCCAAGATGGAGACCGTCGAGGAGCTGGCCAAGACGTGCATCACCATCATCTGGGTGGCGTCCGCTCTGCATGCGGCACTCAACTTTGGGCAATACCCGTATGCAGGGTACCTCCCAAACCGACCGACGGTGAGCCGGAAGAAGATGCCGCTGCCCGGCACGGAAGAGTACACGCAACTGGAGCGTGGCGGGGAGGAGGCTGACAAGGTGTTCATCCACACCATCACCAGCCAGTTCCAGAACATCATCGGCATCAACCTCATTGAGATCCTGTCGAAGCACCCCTCAGACGAGGTCTACCTCGGGCAGCACGACATACCGGAGTGGACCTCGGATGCCAAGGCACTGGAGGCCTTCAAGAGGTTTGGCACACGGCTCGTGGGGATCGAGAAGCGGATCACTGCGATGAACAAGGACCCTATGCTCAAGAACCGGAATGGACCGGTGAATATGCCATACACGCTGTTGTACCCCAACACGTCAGACCTCATCGGCGAGAAAGGCGCGGGCCTCTCAGGCTTGGGCATCCCCAACAGCATCTCCATCTGAGCCTCCGTCGTCGTCGGTTTTTCGGTTTCTTTCGTCCATGGTTTTCCGTGTAGTCACGGAATTGTCTGGGATTAGTTTTTTTCGAAATGGATTAAGTACCATCTTGGGCCACCGTTGTTGCAACTACAAGTTAATAAAAACTAATATAGTAAACCTTAATGAAAATTTGACTAGTTATTAAGATTGAGTGCAAATTGACTAATCCTATCTAGATTTTTCAAAGAAAATATGTGAAGATATTAACAACACCAAGGACTTCCACTTGATAGCTAATGGGGCCTGCTTGTAAAAGGATGATGTAATTTACAATTGGATCTACTATCTCTATTTGGTCTGTCCATAACTAGCATCTTTTGAAATATTACTTTAAACCCTACTGTCCTTTACTTTCCTTATATTTGGATAACATTGCACATTGTTCCATATCTTGATGCGTGAGCACGTTGATGTGATCGATGCCACATAGCTAGCTTGCCACTTAGAGCAAGTATAATAAGCCTAGTCAGCAGGCTATAGTATTTGCCACATCACCAAAAGTCCTAGTTGGATGTGAGAGAAAGAAGGAAAGATAGAAGTGCCGACTCTTATTCTGTAGCCCGGCTATAGCACAAGAATCAAGAAAAAGATGCTTGCATGTAGCCTAGAGCCAATAGCATACACACATTAAATAAAAAATATATGTTAATTAAAGTCTATTTAAGAGGCAACTAATAGCTCATCTGTTATATGAGTGAGCTATATGATGGCTCTTAGATGACATGACATGCCCTTATAGCCGACTGTTGGCTATATTATTAACCTTGTTCTTACATTACTGTGATCAAGACATTAAGCATCTTTAGCTTCTCCATCCTAAGCATACAACCAGTACTCCCTCCATCTCAAATAGATGTCGCGAATTTGTCTAAATTTGGGTGTATCTATATACAAAATGTCTAGATGCATTCAAAATTAGAAAAATTGCCGATATTTATTTTAAAAAGGAGGGAGTCCTATATATTTTTCTTGACTAATTACCATGTGGATGGTGCCAAAGTCCATATTATTATTTGAAAAGAAAGACTTCATATGCCGTTCTAGTATTGGATTCCTTATATAGTACCCCTCTATCCAGAAACAAGTGACTCGGATTTATTTAGATTTGCATGTATCTATCCACTAAAACACGTCGAGATACATATGAATCTAGACAGATACAAGTTACTTGTTTTGAACGGAGGGAGTAGTTGCTATCTATCTATCCAAGCAACAGCCACCTCTCAAAAACTCACACTTATATTTACTTTGTTGTCAATCTGGAGAGTATAAATCAGATGACATGTGAAAAGGTTCTCAATTAGCAGATGGCTCTGGATTAAAGTGTTGTATAACGAGCAATCGCCAGAGGTCATGTGGTAGAGACATAAAGAAAAGCTAAAACACAATTCGTGAGCCGAATATTGATGTGGGCGATGCCGGCCGGCTATATAGCTGAATAGCTGAGATAGAGATAGATTCGTTTTGACTCTCCACTTGCGTACTATATATGCCAGCAGCCCCCACACTAAATATTTTCTTGTCTAGTAACCCATTTTATTTGTTGAAGTACGCGGTTGTAGCCTCATTCCTATATACTAAAGTCAAGCTTGACGGAGAGCCAAAACTGCCATTTGTCTTTCCTGTTTACAATATATTACACATAACTCCACTTCCGTCTTCTCTCCCGATTATTGATGTTGGCCGGCCATATGGCTGACTAGGAGATACAACGACGGATTAGTTTTGAATCGCCACTTGCCTATTACATATGACAGTTTTTTTAGGTTTAAATTAAGCACCACTCGTTACCTGCTCCAAATCCTAATATTGCTTCCCGAAACTAAATATCCTATGGTGGTGGTGCCGCTGCTGATAGAGCAGCCCCGCTCTCACACCCGCTGCCCGTGGTGCGAGCCAGGAGTGCCGGACCCTGCTGCAGAAAATGTTTCAGCAGCCTGTCTGTCTGAATTTGAAATGAGAGAGATGCCAGATGTGGAGAGAGTGCAGGCTGGTGGTGGACTTGTGGTGTTGGAGAACTAGGGAAGCAGTAGAGTAGAGTGTATATCTGTATCTGTGAAACTGAAATTAGATTGGTTGTAAATGTAAAAACTTTTGAATGAATATTTAGAAGGTGCAGCCAACTCTTGTCATAGTACACACCAATTAATCTGACTGAATATATTTGGTCCTATTTTACCTGATGATGCGATGATTCAGGTTTGAATAGTGTATATGTGCGTGTGTGTTGATTTAACTGAAAACTCTTATTATCTTGTACTACCCCTGTTCCTAAATATAAGATGTTTCGGTAGTCTAAAATAGCCCAACAAAATATATTATATTTTAAAATAGAGGTAATACGCTATAGAAGCTAACAACTCATTAAGACACAGGCGTTTGTACAGATATTTCAAGGAATTGTATAACAATAACTTGGTACGATCAGGGTTCCTAAAAGCATTAGGATGAGGTTATTTTATCAAAGCTCTTGACAAAGTAGCAGATTGGATTGGTAGGGAATTATACAGCTCTCACGACTGGCTTGTATTCCATACTAGAAGATACCCCGCGCGTTGCGGCAGGAATATGCGAAAAAAGTATTGGATGTACGAATGGCAGAACATTTATCATGTGACACAATAAGAAATGACATAAAAAACAATACAATTTTGTAGATGCTGTGATAAAATATACCGCTTGTGCAAGATTTCATGAATAAAAATATAATATTGGAATATTACATTGTTTGGAGATAAAACATTTGTTTGTGTATGCATGTCAACTTTGAAGAAAAATATTAGTAACCGTGACTTTTTAAAATTCCACCATCCACATGGGACCCATGAAGTAGTTTGCATATCCTAGTATACATATAAAATAAATTTTATGGTTTGCATACCTTGCAAAAGGCCAGACACCCCTAGGGGATTATAGATGGTTCCGAATGTTTACAGAGTGCTGAAATACGGCAGATTGCTTTTTAGAGTTTGCTGGATCTAAATTGCACCTGGTGAACTAAATAGAGAATAATCACAGGGTAGTTGATGTGACCCTGTAAAAAAGCTGAGAGCGAAAATAATTAAGTCCATGAAGATATATGGAGTGACGATGTGTGTAAACGAAAATTACCTTTGCATAAAGAATAAGGCCTGAAATTTTAAATATCTACATGCAATTCTGCCATGAAAATCACACCGATGATTAATTTGAGTACAAAATATTACAAATGACTGATCATGGGTATTCGTACCAGCCTTTGAATATGAACTTACTTTCTGAACTTTATAATTACCAGGTGCAAATTTCTACAAAAGAAAAGACGAGTTAGATTTAGAGGGGGCTTGCACTCCATCGGTCAATCAGCACAAAATAGTATTAGAGAGGGACTCTCCGAGCTGAGGTGATGCTTTGCGAGTTCGGACCGCCAAGGCTACCGTGCGGCCGGCAGCGGACGCTGGACGTGCACATGCTCCTAAAAGATGCAATTCTGGATGAGGATATGAGCAAGATAATATTGTTGTTCGTGCATGCGATGATGCATGGAAGATGAATATGATCATCAGAACCACAGGAGGAGACGATGGACCGCTCCCGTGCGATGCAAAGAACAACACAGATGTAGAGAATGAATGGATATTTAAGATATTAGATTGGAAGAGCAAACATGCATTTACTTGTTAAGCTCGTGGTCTGCACGATCGGTTACCAAGTTGAGGCATCGAGTGTTAATCAATCAGACGTTTACTACAGCATATGCATTGAGGGCTAATCAATGGGAAGAGAAGAAGCTTAAGGATTGAGAAGTGGAACTCGATGTGAAAGGTCGCAACGTATATACGGGTGGAAAGGTACGGTACACAGTGGCACGGGAAAGGATCGGACGTGCATGTTTTACCACTGTTCGTGGTTATAGGCAGACTATCATAAATATCTGCTAGTGGGTGCTGGTCAAGAAAGTGACGGGGTATAGCTCTGGGACAGACTTGATTAAGGTCGATTGACGGTGAGATGCTTCAAATCGAACGGATCAGAAAAGGAGATGATGTGGCTAGTCTGCATGTTGAGATAGACAAACCTAGTGGAGGTCTACTTTATAAGAAGATATAGATATGGAAGGGGTACAGAAGGATTACATCGGGATACAACAGATCCATACAGGTCGATACGGTTCAATAACCTGGACCATGTACGTAATACAGGTTAAATACTAACTATGGATGCTAGGTTGCTAACAACAATAATGTTTATCAACCGTGGTACTAAAATTCCTCCAAAAATGACGATATTGTATTGATTAGTTAGTTCTACAGCGAGTGTCTAGCTCAACAATACACATAAATGATAGAGAGACACGGACCTTGTCTGATTTTGAAACAATTTCATCCTCAGATGCATGGTGTCAACTCAGACACCAGATTCCGCACATGCATTCGCTTAAATGACTGCCATTACAAATGGAGGAGATAGCGAACAATAGACACAGAGAAATTGCAGAAAATGGCAGCTAAACAACACAAGAATTCACCATGTGCGAAAACGTCACACGGAAATTAGCACTCCCTCACCTCAGCCTTGCTTGCATTTTAAAATATGTGAATTCAACCTCCATACTGCTCGATTGAACAGAGGCTACCAAATCCTCGATTCTCAGAGGAGCGCAAACTCGATGAGTTTTCAATCAGTGCAATGTCCCGTCGTCACTTACTTTGGAGTGGCTGTCAGCAAAATTATGAGAATGGTTCAGTTTTCTGTCAAACTGCAGCTCAGCAATCTCCATTTTCCCATCCACAAGTTTCACGCTTTCCTCACTTACACTGAAGCGTAGAAGGCACCCTAGCCCCAGGTTTGACTGCGCAGACCCCAAAGCACAGTCACATAAGAATATGCTTATGCTAGAATCATATTCAGCTGAGGAAAACTGAAATAAGTGATTGCCATATTGGCAGGCACACAAAAAAAGAGCACCCGGCATCTAGAAAATATTTTTTTCTCTAGACTAAGCTGCACGTGGTGCATCATCATTAAGGAACGTGCATGTACGTGAACCAGCTATTACGGCCATAATAAACCATCAAGATGATGCATTGAGAATCACATGGTGACAAACAATGCAGATCTTAAGGTTATTTGCAATTCAAGAACTAACAAGGACAGAAGGCACCGAGATTCGACACAGTGCCTTCTGTATAAATTCGTAGTTCGAACTAACAAACATAACGGGAGGGTCATCAGAAGTAATTAGGTTCCCATCCTCTTGCAGGTCCAACACAAGGACAATGTTACTATTAATGGATGAAGTGAAGCGGTAGCAGGAGTAAAAGTTTTTGATATTTTAGAAAGAAGAATCTAATCAGCCACAACATGTAAGCTTAATAATAGAGAAAGAATCTTACGTGCTGCTTGTTTGGGACGTGCCCCTGGGCCTATCCATATAGCAGAGTAAGCATTGTGATTGACGAATGATAATGAGAGAACAGAACCACCTAATTCGGTCAATTCTATGGTGTAAATGGTAAAAGGATTTCAAAAGGTCTTACTTGTTGTAAAACGGCAAAAACCATCCTTGATATAAGGTGTGCTTTCGACCCTGAAGGGTGGACTGATATACATAGTAACAGCTCTGGATCTATACCGATGGCATGTTGACGGAGGGTCACTGGCTGATATCTCGGCAAGCTTGAGGTTCACCCAGAAGAACCTGAACGTGGCTGTGCTGTGCAGTCATAGAGCGATTAGCCTCGCTAATTGTCGTCAATGCAGTATGCCTCGTCAGGCTGCAGCACACAATAAAACAAAATGGCAACAGAAAGATCAGAGACAGGCCTAAAACCAAGTGAGTAAAAGGATGAAGCAGCCATTGACCTCAAAATAAAAAAACCGTTTGCTAGCAGGACCTTGCTGGGCCAGAGCCTTCTTCGTTTGTACTAATAACTTGACCAATGCTAGTGCTATTTGGCAACACTAGGCTAAGGCAACGTACGTTTGCTGCTAGGGACGAGGACGAACTTACAAGAGACTAGAGCCGAATCGAATTTTAATCTAGATGAGTGTTGGGGGAATTATTGGATTACCAGTCGCCGGCGAGGTGGATCATTTAGCGTCGAGCATCCACTCGGGGTGCATGATCCGGCGGGCGAACCATTTAATCGCCGCCGGGATGCCAGTGCTTGGTCGGGGGAGGACGGAGAAGACAAAATCATGACTAAAGGTCTATCTTTAGTCCCGGTTCGTGTAACAAACCGAGACTAAAGGATCTGGCGCCGCCCCAGCCTGCCAAAACACTTTAGTCCGGTTTTTTACACGAACCGGGACTAAAGGGTCCATTTGAACCGGGACTAGTGTCCGCCGTCCCCTGCGGCCAGTTCTAACCATTGGGACCGGGACATTAGTCCCGGTTTGTAGCAAAACCGGAAATTATACTCCTGGACCAAAGATCCGTTATCTACTAGTGTGACTACCATCCTATAAAAATATATATGACGGAACACTATCAAGGAAAAATTACCATTACAATTATGATGTGTATACTTCTAATGCTTAAGTTTTCAAATGCACAGATAAAAAACGTGAAGAAATACAAAATGTTCAATCCAATCCAGGGGTTGATGTCTAAATGTTTGCATGTTTATTCCCCTGTCATATACGTATATACAGGGTCAGGGCTTAATGTGGAAAAAATCATTGTTAGTTTTTTCAATCTGCACAAGCACGCAATAAAAAAGATGAGATCATGTTATTGCATTTGCAAATTTCTCATGGCGCTAGTTACCAATGCCACTGCTGCCGGTCACTGTCGTCGACTTTGGCGTTCATGCCATCAGCTGTGCCAAGCTCATCACCTTGCCCTTTCCTTCCCTTCTCTTTCTTGCCTTTCTACTTCGCATCTCCTCTTCTTCTCGGTGGCCAACACGACTTGCTCCACTTCTTCTCTTGTGGTCACGAATGTTCCACACATATGGAATTTGTACACTGTATTTCTAAAAAAAGTAAAGATACACAATGACAGATACTTAGATGCTTGTTCAAGAAAAAAATAACAGTACATGCGACCTTGATTCTAGATCACTCCCTTGCCTCATATCCCTACATATTCTTTGAATGCTAGGAGAACTTCTCATGGATATCCACCTCTATTATGTTCTCTATCACCATTGTGAGGGGTTCCGTAGCAGAAAACAAAAAAATTCTATCTACTCGAACACTAATACTAGGATCTATACTATGTAGACATAAGCAACGGAAGAGAAAGACGGTATTCATACCTTTGAAGACCGAGGCCCGCCTTATGCAAGAAGGCGTATATTGATAAAGACGAGCATCACCTCAAGTGCGGTGCCTCCGAAGTTCTTCACACCTCCGGTGTAGGTGACGTCAACTGGACTCCGATCCAGCCAAGCAGCGAAAGAAGTAGATGCCGGATCGCTGATCACACGATGGTGATGTAAAAGTGGAGAAATCACCCACGAGGTCCTCCCTAATATTCTGGAGAAGTCCTTAATGGATGAGAGAGAGAGAGAGAGAGAGAGAGAATGAGAGGGAATGGGATGATTCCGAAGGAGGAGGGGAGACCCCTATATATAGTGGGAGGGGGCGCACCACCCAGGGGCCAGGCGGTGTGGGACTAATCCCCACACCCGCATGCCACCTAGGGGCAGCCGTCGGCCCTAGGTGGGCCCCACTTGGGCGGCCCACCAAGCCCAGGCCGGCTGACCCCCTCTCCCTAGGCGCCATGCCCTATTGGGCCTTCCTTCGGGTGAGGCCCATTAGCATTAGGAAGCCTTTAATAATAATAAAAAAAATATATTTAATATTAGTTCTCCAATTAACATTTAAATACATATATTATCATATTCCTTTACTCCAGAACACCTTCCAGACCCCTTCCGATCTCCATCGGATGTTACCCGGAACTATTTTGGTCTCTCTCTCTTTTTCTCCTACGATACCTCATCTACCCTAAGCATCCCCACCCTTAAGCGTGACATCCTTCGGTTCGGAAACACTCCGGACATGATCGAGACTACTCTCACATTAATGATCAACAGAGGGACCTAGATGGCCATGTGACCCCCATGCGTTTCACGAATATAATCACTTGAACCGTGAGATAGTCGTTTTCTGTTCCCTTTGTCATTTGATACCTAATTCATCCGAGACTTGATCTTCGGTATCCCCATACCTTAGTTCGGTCTCATTATCGATGAACTTGTTTACTCGTTCTCATGTCGTTGCATTCGACCAATTCACATGCTTGCAAGCTTCATTAATGAGACATCACCGAGATGGCCATATGTATCTATCCGTTACATGGATTAGACAAATCCTGGTCTTGATATGTACTCCTCTACGCATCCCTTTGGAAAACCGGAGTGACACCTTTTTGATCACCCTTTTACGAGATGATTCTTGATAACCATCTAAGCTTCCTCCAGAATGGTGATTTGCATTACCTCACAGTCAAAGGATCAGGTTGCGAGGTTCGCTTTGTTTTATCATCAATGGTGAACTTTGTAACTAGATCTCATTCAAGATATAACGGTCGGATGTTTGTCTATCATGTCATTCAACTAATGACATGACCTTATTGTCAATTGGCATAAATGCCCATGATCTTGAAACCCAGATCATCCTCATGACCAATGAACTAGTTTGCTAGAGGTAACTAGAGACATGGTTTGTTTGCTAGAGCTTTAGTCAACGGATTTGCCATATTTAGTTCCGTATCTACTTTGCAAATCTTGGCTTCACCTTCGTCAACATTCTGATAAATGACGTAAAATCTAAGCTTGATGTGTTTGGCTGCAGAATGAGTCCTTGGTTCCTTTGCGTTTGCAATAGCTCCCGTGTTATCACAATATATCGTCACGGGGTCTTGTGCATTTGGAAAAACTCTTAGTTCGATAACGAAATTCTTTAGCCAAACAGCTTCGTTCGCTATATCAGTCGCAGCAATGTATTCAGACTCCATTGAGGACTGCACCACCACCGGCTGCTTCTTACTCTTCCAGCTTACCGTCCCACCATTCACTAGGAACACAAATCCTGTTTGAGACTTCGAGTCATCATGATCTGAGTTCCAGCTTGCATCCACGTAACCCGTTACGTTTAGAGCTTCATCACTTCCTCCATAGATTAGGAACATATCCTTTATTCTTTTGAGATACTTTAGGATATTCTTTACAGGTGTCCAGTGATCCGGTCCTGGATTACTTTGGTATCGGCTCGTCAAACTAAGAGCCAATGCCACATCAAGTCGCGTACTTAACATTGCATACATGATAGATCCTATGGCTAAGGCATAGGGGATGTAAGACATCTTTTCTCTATCATTATCCGTTATCGGACATTGAGTCATACTCATTTTGCAATTCTTCATCATTGGCACAGAGCCCTTTTTGGCATTGTCCAATTTGAACCTCTTCAAAATATTTTCGATGTAAGTACTCTGACTTAATGCAATTAAGCGTCTTGATCTATCTCTATAGATTTTGATGACTAATATGTATGCAGCTTCACCTAGATCCTTCATGGAAAATTGATTACTCAAATATGCTTTCACGCTTCTCATAAGATCTCATCATTTCCCATGAGTAATATGTCATCCACATATACTACTAAGAAAATAACTGAGCTCCCACTCACTTTCTTGTAAACACAGAACTCTTGTGGATTTTGAACAAATCCAAAACTCTTGATCACTTGATCAAAACGTTGATTCCAGCTCCGAGATGCCTGCTTCAATCTATAAATGGACCGCTGAAGCTTGCACACCTTTCCAGCATCCTTAGGATCAACAAAACATTCCGGTTGCATCATATACAACTCTTTATCAATGTGGCCATTGAGGAACGAGGTCTTGACATCCATCTGCCAAATTTCATAGTCGAAATATGCAGCAATTGCTATTAAAATCCGGACAGCCTTAAGCAACACTACGGGAGAATAAGTCTCACCGTAATCAACTCCTTGAATTTGTCGAAACCCCTTTGTGACAAGTCGAGCTTTGTGAACGGTCACATTACCATCTGCATCTGTCTTTTTCTTAAAGATCTTTTCCACGGCCTTGTGGCCATCGCAGAGGAGTGCCATGTCGTCGATGCCGGGAGAGCAGGTTCGTTTCGATTAGGATTCGTTGGTGGTGAGAAGAGCCATCGTTGATGGAATTGAGCAGGAACGGTTGCTGGCCGCTGTGACATGGGACATATAAATTTTTACAGACTCACAGCTGACCCACGCAACACCTACTGCCTATCCATCGGCTTTGTTTTTTGCAAACATCAACTCTAGAGGCTATCCACATCTCGAGTCTAACATGTCATCACCTTGCTTAATTTGGCATGCATTCCTCAGAGATGATTGAAGTCTATATATTCCTCGCAATGACTTGGCTAGTGGTTCAACGAATGTGCAACAAAGTTCATCATATTTAGCTCAAAATTTATTGCCGACTAATGCTGAAAACTAGCAGTCTGACCAGTACGTAACCCCTAATGGATGTATGTCCGGGGAACCATCAGTATCTAATGATGTTCAAACGCCTTTGCCTTAAGGATCTTATGTTCATCGTAAGCCAACAAATTCATTTACCGCTAGTGGGTTAGATGTTTAACTGTTCCTAAGAAATTCAGAGGTTCATCATGATATCATCAGTGACTCGTGTAGCAGGGAGCTGCCTTTTCGCATGGTTGGTTGATGGTCTAAAGTCATACAGGTTTGCACTCTACAATTCTGAACAATACTGTCCTTAAAATACTACCTCTTGGTGGTGTTACTGTGGTTAACTTCTAGGAAATCATAATGCATGAATTGTTTGATCATACAGGTGCTTCTTCATTGATCCTGATTTCCACCAGCAGTACTAGAGGATCAAATCGACAGTATGCCTCATGCCCTCATGATTTGGCCTCTGTACATAGTGTTGGGAGACCACACTGGGTCCACAAATTGATGAAGCTGAGGCTTATGCTGCCTCCTTAGGTGTTGGTTCAGAACTTACGACATCAAAGTTTTCTGCTGGGCAGCTGAATTACCATGTACAGTGAAGCTTAGAGTATGGAGGCATGATATCAAGAATCCATGTGTTGCATTAGATTCCAACCCATGTACTGTCACCTACTTACCTGTGGTAGAATAACATTTTCTCTATTTGGTAACAGAAGCTTCAGGAAGCACATCAAGATACCGTCCACTGTCGTTCTGGAAACTATGTTGAAGAAGCTGCACCTTCCATGCCCTAAGTATGACACGCTGGCTAACGCGGAAGAGAACTGCATAGCTGAAGTGATGTTCTACCAGGGTTAGTCTGCAAGGCACAAACACCGGATTGCTGTAAATTTCTATGGTTTCCACTTGTGTGCCGTTATATGTCTACTGCCAGCCATTGTGATGTGGTGTTAGTTCAGTCTAGTGACTATTAAGGATCGTCATGTGTGTTTAAGCTTTGTTTTTGAGAAGCAACATGGTTAATACCACTGTTTAATTATGTCAGGGGTCTTGTTTGTTAAACGTGGTGAATAATTTCTGATTCTTTCTAGGGGCGGAAACGAAATGAAAATACAAAACCAAAAACAGGACTGTTCAAACGAGAGTACAAACAAAAATGACTTGTGTTTTGTTGCAAAACCAAGACGACCTTGTGGCGCAACCTCTTTGACACCAGACGCCTAACAGTCATGAGCAAATATCATGGGGTCGACCACGCGTGCACTCCTGACACATCTTTTGTCACGACTTAGTGCTTAAGTTTTAACATTGTTTCTAGAAAATCTGTGATCACATCTCCTTACAATGTAATTTTTTTCCTTGCTCGGTATTTACCATAGCAATGCACAATATAAATTAAGACGGAGACCACGGGGTCGTGGGCGCACCCGATTTAGTACAAGGGAAAGTTGGGCATCTTATGGCATTGTTCGATCCAACCTTTGAATATTTTAATATATCTGGCCCACCTACTATTTGGCCTCGCATTGCATCTCGAGCTACTCAAGCCAAATCACGGAAATCCTATAGACCGCCTATTGTGGCGGCGAACGCCTTTTGATCGCGCAATCTTTTTTGCTAGGTTAAGCGGCGAGTGGACAAACCGGACCAAGACTGATTGTCCTGTCGATCGGCGGGATAAAACGAGACACGACATCTGCTATAGGAGACTTCACAATCAAGTGCATGTACCAGGCCATCACAACGGTCGGTATTTCTCTCTCTAGGCGGTTGGTGGCAATAAAACTCCTAAAGATTGCAGGGTAAAAATCATCATGCAGTAAATTCTCTTGCATGCTGGTCTTGTGGAGCTTTTGGCAAGAAAGGAACGAAGGGGTCTTCAAAAACATTTACAAGCCCATCGACATCATATATTTGAAGCGAGCATGGCTTTGAAGAGCTAGGGCGGCCTCCTGTGCTGCGGCTCATAGGTGCTGCTCCGCCATGACATCCTCTATCAGATCCCCACCAGCGTCTTCTCGCTTTGCCCCCGAGCATGACACCACGCGGCTAACCCTAGCCCACGGGTTCGGCTTGATCGTCTGTGCCATTCCCACGCTTCTGCTGCTCTTCACGCCGTCTACGCATCCTCCTCTTCCTCTCCGAGCTCCTGATTCTTCTCCCCGACGGCCTCAACCACCTCCAGGACTCCTTGCGTCCACCTCACCTCATGTACTACCCCACGATGCTTCGACAACTCGGGGTGTGCTGCTATTGGTGCGGTGGTAGGCTGTGGCTAACCACCTCCTCTGCTTCGACTACGAAATATATGGCTTCCCCCTCTACTTTTGTATCTAAATGTCTTTTGTTTTAGTCTATGTCTAGGTGTATATTAGTTTACTAGGTCGGTATATGCTTACTTTCCTGTTTAGTTGGAACGTATATTAGCTTTATCTTATGCCGGCACACATTCTTCCAAAGAGAGCAAATCTGAAGTAAGAAGTACTAGGTCAGATGTAAGTTCATCTATATTAATATCAAGATCCATCTGTAGTGACTCGATATGCAAATGTTAAAGTAGATAATCATGTCGATAAATGTACAACCAGCCTGTATTCATTTTTTACTTTCTCTTCTGATACTTGTTTTCTAATTTGATCAATCAAACTAAGCTTTTCCCTACTTGTTATGCAGGCTCACAGTTTGTACATATATGGCAGATAGGAGCATTGTGCAAAGTAAGTTCAGAGAACACAATTCGTCCGCAAAATGATCAATTTGTTCGGGAGAATGTAGAATCTGTGTGTAGAGTACAGGTTCCTGCAGTTTTCACTTGCCTGATGATGTATTAGAGGCAATTACACAGTAGATTCTGGCATCGGATGCATTATTGACAGTGGCCAACAAGTTAACTATGGTTATTTGCTGTTCTACATTTAGGTAGTGCCTTATTACATGAGGTTATTGCATGATTACTCTATTAACATTCAGTACTGTGGTTTGCAAAAGTAAATCTGCTATACTTCATACAGTTTGTTTCCATAAGAATTGTGGTATGGAAATAAATATGCTAATCCACACTTGATTCTGTAAGTTACTTTCTGTTTTTAGATGAGTTTATTTAACCAATATGCTATTGGGGAAGTAATTTACCAGTTTTTTGTTATATGGAAAACCAAACCTGGGAGGAATTCACTCAAGAAGATCTGAGAATCGGTTTCTTTCGTTGGAATTTATGATTTCATCCGCGTTTCCCCTCTTGTGTCTTTGGTGGATGTGCTTTTGAGGCAGCGATGCATGTGCCTCGACCTCGAGGAAGAGGATGGTAGTTGTACTACTTTTTGCCCCGCTGGTTCCAGCCATCCATGTGATGTTTGGTCCCAGACAGCGCGCGGTTTGGTGCGCGTGAGTTTTGCACGATTGGTTTTGGCTCATTGCCATTTTTGGGAAGATTCATTTTGATTCGCTTTCTCAGATTAGAATTGTTGGGATTTAAAAAATGTTTAGATTTTAAAAAGTCCAAATTTGAAAAGTTGCATATTTCAAATTGTTCAAACTGAAAAATGTTCAGATTGTAAAATTTCTCTAACTTTCAAAAACTATTCGTACAGTTCTTCAAAACCGAAAAAACAGACAGCAAAAAACTATCGGAAACCTAGAAAACAAGCAGAAAACTAAAAAAACTAGACAAATAATTAACAGAACCAGTGAACCGTGTATCTGGGACTAGCAAAAAGCCTACTGGAGGGTGCGCGGCGTGAGCTCCCGGGAAAAAGGAGGTTCTGGGTGTAGGGTTACCTGGTGTGTCACTTTGGCTCACCAAAAGTATTTGGTCCAAAAAAATTTGGGCCCCCAAGTGGGAAGGTTAGCGGTAAACGAGGGTCGAAGTTTAGGCTAAATCTTGATATACTTGTGGCTCACCAAAAGTATTTAAAACTTTTGTTTATAATATCTGTACCATAATCCATATGCATGATATCCTTTTGGTTTATATCTATAGTTATAGAGCAGCGAGGCAAATCAAGCCGAGCACGAGGAACCCATGTTGCAAAGTGTGCAGTGCATGGTTCCTTGCTTGCAGATGCAGATAATGTCGTGTTCCTTTGTCAGTTTTGTTTTTCTTCTTTCCTTCCTTACAGCTAGTAGAGTCTGCCTTTGTTCTTTCCTTCTCTAAGCAACAATCAGCTTGCTGGTTACTTGTTAGCGGACATCATCATCTTCAGCCTATAACTAACCCCATGTAGCCTTCTATCTATAAACATTTGAGTTCACTCATTCTAGCTAAGTGATAGATAGCATGCATGTCTCAAGTGCTGTGCACTGGTGGGATCAGTCGCAGCTGCAAGTCCTTGTTCTTGCTAGCCTCGCCATCCAATCCTTTCTCGCCATCTTCGGACCCAGGCGTAGACACCACCTCCCACCATGGCTAAGATTTTTCATCTGGCTATCGTTTCTAGGCGGCGACGCTGTAGCCATATACGCCCTTGCCACCCTCTTCAACCGCCACAAAGATGTACAGGAGCAGCAGATCAGCTCTTCTGCACGTCGAAGCCATGACCTAGAGGTGTTCTGGACACCTATCCTGCTCATACACCTTGGAGGACAAATCTTCATAAGCGCCTACAATCTTGAAGACAATGAGCTGTGGAGGCGGCATATCATAACCTCCTTATCTCAGGTATACGTAATCCGCTGAATTATAGCAACACGTTTATGATATTCCTTTCTGTACAATACTATATATACCAAAATTTTAATTGTAGTATCTCATGATGACAATATAAAAAAGAAATATATCTACCAATCTATCTAATTTTCTTCCCCACCGTGTCATCATTTTGTCTCAGATCACGGTAGCCATCTATGTATTTTGGAAGTCGTGGTCATCGTCTGCTGACAAGAGGCTACTAGCAGCTGCGATTTTGATTTTCATCCCCGGAATACTCAGATGCATGGATAAGCCCTTGTGTCTCAGAAAATCTAGTTTTAGTACAAGGGTACACTTAAATAATATCCTGTCGAGGGGTAAAAAAAGATACAGTAAAGAAGAGGATATTGAAGAATACATAAAAGAAGCAAGGGCTTTCATTGCATCTCCGTCACAAGAGCCTACAGATATGTCAATCAAATTTTTGATATATACAGACCTCGCACGTCACTGTTCTTCCCGCCTAGAAAATTTAAAATCCTTTTGGAACGAAGAGGCTCATAATACTCTGAAATCAGCGCTCTACCGAATTTTCCGTACATTTTACACCAAAAGGGGGGGTTCAGTAGTGACAGAATATTTGGGAAAGATGTATGGTTTCATTTTTCATATCTCACCTTGGCTGCTTCTAATTGTGGCCACTGTTCTCTTCCACACCAGCAATAAACAAGCATATAGGGCTAGAGATATTATTGTTACCCTCATGCTGCTGTACGGAACTATCATACTGGAGATTATTTCCAGTTGGTCAGTTTGGAGGTCCTATAAGTGGCATGACATGGTGGCCCAACATAGCTTGACAGAATTTGTTGCCTACACCACAAGGCAAACCAAGTGGATGAGCTTGGCGCAATCCTTAAAATGCAACGAGTTGCTTCTCGGATATTGGCGCATGGAATCTTGCAACTCCTCCGAGTCAATCACAAGCACAATTGGTGGATATGTTAAACTCTGGTGGAGGGAGTTCATAATAGATGCTGAGCATTACAGGGAGGTCAGTGGATTTAGGGGCCAGTGGACACTTGAGAGGTATGGTCTTGTAGTACAGTTGCGCTGGAGCTTAGAAAAGCCATTCGACGAGAGTGTCCTTCTATGGCACATAGCCACGGATTTATGCTTTCACTCTACACTTCCTAGTCAAAGTCGGTGCAAAGAAATATCCAACTATATGGCGCATCTATTGATTCATAAACCTGACATGCTGATGATAGGCAGCAGAAATGGTATGTTCACACTAGCCGTCCAAGAGATCAATAATATTGACAATGAGACACCATGTCAGGATGGTGTGCTCAAGGTAGTTGAGAAACTGAAGACTGAGGAAATCCCAAACGGGCAGTTCATTCACGATGCTAAGCTGCTTGCTCAAGGTTTGAGGAATACAGGACATGACAAGATGTGGGAAGTGATAGAAGGTGTATGGGTAGAGATGCTCTGTTTCTCGGCTGGTAGATGCCCAGGGCACCTACACATCAAGAGTCTTGGGTCAGGTGGGGAATACCTCTCCATTGTATGGCTCTTGTTGGAACGCGCCGGAATGGAGTCACTACCGGAGAGGCTTCACAAGAGGTCTCTCTTTGGACACAACATCATGCTGCAGAATCACCAAAACAGAGGAGGATTAGATGCTGCCGCTCCATCTTCTGTTTCTCAAGATGAAAGCACCATTTCCATTCCCTATAGAACCATAACAAGTTTATCCTAGATGTATCTATGTTTTTCTATTACCATGTTTGTCGGCATGTTGTTCTCGGGTTATCACTACTCAGTAAATGTATTATTCATCCATTTTTGTTTATCGTCTTTTTCGATCAAGGGCGATTTTAATAGACTCAAAACTTTAGATTAAGGTGAGCTGTTTATCGTTTACACCAACTGAAAGGTATATGTGTGATTGGGGTTCCATCTCCGTTGGTGAAATTTGAAGGTAACAATGGTGTATGCTTCATGTTGTTTAGTTTTTCTGCGGAGGGCCAATATCTAAGCAAGTTATGGTTCTTGAAAACATTGGATTGTCTTTTCTCTTCTCTGAAAACCAGGTATTATTAACTAGGTATTATTAACTAATGCCAGACTGAAGATATCTTAGATACACCTGTAAGGACTGTTGAGAGAGGCAACTATATAAGCTACAAATGTGAACTGGGACCTTGTCACTAGAATATGACAGAAAATTGAACTTAAAATTCTAATTGTCAGGGCTACTACAATTTGCATATTTTGAAAATGGCTAAAGCCGAATTGACCGAGGATTGGATTACCAGCCACATGCGAGGTGGGCAAGGGGCGTTTTCTGGTGGGCTAACCAGGGGCGCTGGTTGGGCCGTGGCTACCCCATGGGTCTATCACTCTGGCCTCTGCCTCTGGCGATAGGGGCGTTCTAGGATTTGGGTATAGGGTGGAGGGTGGGGGGGGGGGGGGGGAGCGAGGACAATCATCTGTCTCGTACACTTATACCGAGATATCAAGCCCAAACTAAAAAATAGCATATTGAGATATATTTTGCAAGAGCAAAATCTGCTTTCCCCCTCTAAATTTTTTGCATGGTTCATGTTTTCCCCTAATCTTTTCTTGGCTCACTAACCCCCCCTAAACTATCACTACTAGTCCATGTTACCCCCTTAATCTGGGATTTTACTTAGACAAAAAGTGGCCTTAGGACCGTATCTTTGCAAATCCACAATTAGTCGCATACCAACACATGACCATGACTAATATGAGCCAAATTTAATGGGGGAATATTTGTGTTTAGGAGGGGTTTATTGAGCCAAGTAAAAGTTTAAGGGGAAAGTATGAGCCAAGTGAAAAGTTAAGGGGGGCAAACACAGACTTTGTTCACTTTGCAATGAGGTAATAACACGATGATAATTTTATGCTTGTAGTAAGAATGTAATATCATGAGCATGATCAGCCCACTGTTCTTTGATCAAGCAACAAACTAGGCGCGGTATAGATCCATGTGCTAACGTAATGTCACATACGAAGCCAAATGAGCATGCGTCGACGAAATTACTCCACGCCAGAGTTTTGTCCATAGATTTTAAGAATGCAAAGGATCGCAAATAATAAAATTGATATGCAAACCGACATATGCTTGGCTATTTTTTTTGAATAAATTCAAATATAGCTATACTATCTGATACGCTGAACTAAAACTCTGAACCTAGCTGATTCATTTGGGGTTCAGGGGTACATATAAACTCTCTTGCAGCAAAATTCTGAACAAGTCAGATCCAATTATTGAGCACTAAGCCCGAATAGAGAGCGTAACAATTAGTGTGTAAAATCTTATTTTTCTCTCTACTTTATAACTATTTTGGTACAAGTAAACCACAGAAAAAAGGGGAGTTAGATCCAGTTAGCAATACTTACTGTATGTATCTTGTGGTGTCTCTACCTAGACAATCCGTCATTCCCATCACTTGTGAGCGGCGGCAGTAGTCTTTGGCTGGTCAAAGGTGGTAGCAGATGGAAGGATCGATCATTCGAGCATAAATGATCGATACCCTATACATGTGCAGGCAGGCAGATGGGCGCACAACTACATGTAATTGCGCCACACACACAAAAAAAAATCAGGGGCCCTCTAGGACGACTTGTCTATCTTTTTTGCTCCATCTATTTTTCTTCTTGCAAAATAATTGTTCTCTTCCTGTCGTCAACTTTCAGATTGTGGTGCTACATCTCCACTTCTCTAGACGTACTCCGGGGAAAAAAAGATAGCATTACTTTCTGAAATGTTTTTGTTTGTTTGTGTGTGAAAAAAAAGAAACCATGCTCCATCATCGCTTCTAAATTCCTGGCCTTGCAACTTCTCTCCCTCCATCACATCGACTCTTCAATCTCGGTTAGTGACGATATCACGTAAATAGACTTTTTTTGCCACATGGATGTGCGCAAGAGGTAGAATGCTAGGTGTTGAGGCATAGACCCGCGAGGCGAAAGAACAATTATTTGAAGGGTTGGGGCGGAGGAATATGCCTTAGCCCCCTTATTTGAAAAAAAAATCTACACTGTTTCATGGCACCTACTATGTGTGCCCACTCTTCTGCGCGCTACAGGTCAAGATTGGCCCGGTTGAATGCGAACTTGAGACTAAGGACTAGCCAGACAGTTGACACAACAAGAGGCATATCACGTTAATGGGACAAGGTCATCGTAGGTCGAGAGATGGCGAGAAAGGGCATTTTTTCAGAAACCCATGGAGAAAGCAAAAGAAGAAAAGATAAATTTAAGACATAATAATATTTTACACTTCATATGCTCTAGAAATATCTACTTAGTTACACCTAACTTCATAGTATTTGAAAATAATGTTACATATGCAAATGTATTACGGTCTCTCAAGAGCTTAGCTAGATTGGCATGATATAGTGACATTGTTAGTTTTTCATATTTTATATGCAATTCAAGTTTCACACTAAAAATAAATTTGTGACAATGAATATAGGACCTATATGACAAATTTGTACATGCATACGAACATATTTTAGTGGATGATTGTTGTAGTTATACAAATAATTAAACTATCATATAATGTAATGAATAATTTACCAATAAAGAAAACATTATGATGTAAAAGAGTTTGGTATAAATTGTCTTCCACGCGCTGAAGGAGTCGTGTGCTAGCCTCCACATGAGGTGTTGTCCCCTGAGTACTGATACGTCCAAAACGTATCTACTTTCCCGAACACTTTTGCTATTGTTTCTCCTCTATACTTGTGTGATTTGGATGCAACTAATGCGAACTGACGCTGTTTTCAGCAGAATTGTCTTGGTGTCTACTTTTTATACAGAAAACCAACTATCAGGAAAAATCCCGGAAAATATGCCAAAAATCCTATTTCACCTGAAGACTCCAGGAGCCAGAATACGAGACGGAGAAGAGCCCTGAGGTGGCCACACCACCTGCTGGCGCGGGCCAGGCCAGGCCGCGCCAAGGGGTGGTGTGGGCCCCCCAGGCACCCCCTCGGCCTCTCTCTTCGCCTATAAGGAGCCTTCTGACCTAAAAACTTCGGGGGGTTCGACGTTTTTCCAGAAGGAGTTCCGCTCCGCCGCCACCACCAGATTCCACGAAACAACACCAGAAACTCCGTTCTGGCACCCTGCCGGGACGGGAAATTGGAGGAGATCATCGCCATCAACATCACCATCACTTCTCCATCGACCATCCATGTTTCCCCCATCTATGAGTGAGTAATCTCCCGTTGTAGGCTATGGGGATGGTAGGGATTGGATGAGATCGTTCATATAATGACATCAGATTGTTAGGGCATGTTGCCTAGTATCTTTGATTAGTGTTTTATGACTTTATTGCGACTTGTTGTGCTTAATGCTTGTCACTAGGGCCCGAGTGCCATGATTTTAGATCTGAACTTATTATTGATTCATTATGATAGTATTGTTTCTGGTCTTATCTACAAGTTGTATACACACGTTGTTGTCCAGAACCTGTGACTCCGAAGTGACAGAAATCGGGATAACCGAAAGGGAATGGCTTTGATGTGAGGATCACATGTGTTTACGGAGTGTTAATGCTTTGCTCCGGTGCTCTATTAAAAGGAGCACCTTAATTGCCAGTAGTTCTCTAGAGGCCCCGCTGCAAACGGGCCGGCAGGACAAAAGATGTTGTGTAAGTTCTCATTGCGAGCACGCATGACTATATATGGAACACATGCCTAGGATTGTCTAGTACTTGGATGCTTTATCTTATTTATCTGCAATTGCTCTATGTTCTGATTGCTATGTGAATTGTCTTGTCTATGCAACGCCCGTCCATCCATCTCTATGCCTACCGCACTCGAATCCCACAGTTTACTGCTTTTGTTACTACTGTCTTTGCTTTGCTACTGCTGTTACTTTGCTATTCCTACTACAAAACTGTTGCTACTGATAAACTGCTGTGAGCAAGATTGTTTCTAGGTGCAGCTGAATTGACAACTCTGTTGTTAAGGCTGATAAATATTCTTTGACTCCCTTTGTGTCGAATCAATAAATTGGGTTTCACTTCCCTCGAAAATACTGCGATACACCCCCTATACTTGTGGGTCATCAAGTGCCACGTCTTGTCATCCCTACACTAGTAGGAAAATGCCTAGTGGCGGCGTTAGAAAAATGTGGTTCATGGCGTTTAAGCCGCATGCCACTAACCTCACGTCACTAGTAGGTCGTAGTGGTGGGGTCCTCTGTGAACGCCACCATTACCGGTCGTACTGGTGGTGTTCGGTTCAAACTCCACGACTAGGAGACACAGTGGTGGCGTTTGGCGCAAACGCCAGAAACTATATGTACTGTTTCTGGCGTTTGAACAAAGAAATATATTTTAAAAAATTTAATAAAAAGGTGTTGCATGTTGTTGATTAAAGCCTGCAATATAAAAATGTAACATCACAAAATACATATTCACATAAGTAGGAAAATAGGGATTTGGTTCACCACAATTTATTAACAAGTGGTTCAAAACATCAGAAGTCGCATCTACACCAAGAACCCATCACAAGGAACTAGCTAGTCACTACGATCGATGATGTCAATGACGAACATTATTTGAGTGTTACGGCGTGAAGTGGTTCTGCCGGTGAGAAGAATGGCTTGCCCAACTTGTGGATCATGATGAGTTTCAACAAAGTTCTTCCACTCCTGGATGTTGAATCATGCAGCCATCACTCACTGTCTTGTACGAAATGTCTCTTAGGGCACTTGTTGCTCCAACGCGTATTCTAGCAAAGCCTCATTTAGATATATGAAGAGATGAAACCATTCTCAACGGTAAGATGCAGAAGTTAGAAATCTTATAACTATCAAACAATACAAATACAATAGGAACTAAAGAAAGAATGATAAGTGAAAACATACCAAATAATGTAGCTTAATATGAGTCTTGCTCAAGCGAGATACAAGTGCTAGGCTGATGTAGGAATTTTTTGAAGGAATGTTGTGGACGAGATAGCACTCTTCACTCTGGGTAAGCTTGCATCTCTAAGCAACAATTGTATAGTCCAATGGTCCTGCTTGCACCTCATCGCTCTCATCCTCGTCCTCCTCCTCATCTCCCTCATCCTCGTCGTCGCCCTCATCCTCATCGCCCATATCGTTATCGCCCTCATCCTCCTCGTCGTTCATATATGCAACAACGATTCTTGAACCAGGAGCTCCCATTGCAAAAAAGGTACACACCAGAGGTGATTCAGTTTTCGAAAATGAACCTTCTCCATGAAGAACTTGCAAGGCGAGTCATTGCTCGCTCTTTGCGCACGTCAACAACATATGTTCGTCCAAGATCTTCAAACTCCACGCTTTGTCATGTTATTCTATTGAAGTCCTTCCTTAAATTGCATGGGATAGTCTAAACATGAAAAAACTAAGTAAATAAATGATAATAGTATGGAAAAAAATTCAATGAATTTAAATAGGAAAAATTTATACATACCAATGAACGCTCAAATCGACCCCGTATGAGACGAATACTAAATAACGAGCCAGACTTAGTATCATCGCTACAGTCCATAAAACAAACTTGACACGGCGTCATGTCCTCTACAAGGAAAACGTAGTTATTTTATACATGCATGTCTCACACATCACCATATCTAATATAAAGCACTCGTTAATTAATCACAAGGCTCACTAAGATAAAAAAAGGGCCTCATATATGCAGGAGGTAGTGAGTGTGCCAATTAGGATGCACAAATTATTTATGTGTGCATCCTCACATTTTAATCATCGGCCTAAAATCACCTATTTCTACATTACACAAGAATCATCTATGTTTTGTACCCCTACTTAATTTTTTACCCCTAAAATCATGTATATTTGCTACTATATACTAAATCTATACTAACTTATCTGCACTAAACCATCTAAAATCATCTACTCTAAAACAAATAAAAAAGGGGAGAGAGGGGCTCACCGACGGTGGCTCGTGGCGACGTGCACGTGGCGGCGAGTGGACGAACAGATGTGTCGAGATGGGGACGAGGCGCCGACGGAGACGAGGCACCGACGGGGACGAGGCGGCGACAGGGATACAGGAACAAGGCGGCGACGGGGAAGAGGAGGCGGGTGGAGGAGTGGATACGGTGGAGGCCCATGCGGTGGAGGCAGGTGGCGGTGGCCGATGAGGTGCACGCGCGATGCGGCGATGGTCGACCCAATTGGGAAGAGGGAAGGGGGAGGTCAGGGGAAGAGGGAGAGGGAGTGAATGGGAGGGAGATGAGGGTCGGGAAAACGCGGGTAAGATTTCGACTCTATAGCTAGGATAACATCGGCGTTTCTTTCCTGCGAACACCACTAGAACTGTAGGCACTGGTGGCGTTTACAACTTCCGAATGCCACCCCTAAATTTGGCTTGGTTCCATCTATGGATCCGCTTGAGTAGTGGCGTCCGGAGTACATTGAACACCATCCGGTGTATTGGAGATGCCACTACTATGTTGGCTCTTAGCAATTGCGTGTTTTTTCTATGACACGCCACTAGAAAAATGCCTACTATAAGCATTTTCCTACTAGTGTTGTGCGACCCCGAAGAACTGCATGACACTTTGGATGTAGTTAACGTCACATCAAACCACATGCAACAATTAATATTATTCTTTTTGGGGAAGGAGACCTAGGTATAAATGCATTTGAATGCTACCACCGACACAGTGATGATCCATCTATTCAATTTATATTTATACCATGTCATTAATGTTCTGCTTTTAGACTATATCACGACTACTTTCTTCACTTATTGACAATGTGATTATTTTTGTTCCCGATCTGAATCCATTCCATTTCCAGTGAGAATCTGCAGTCCAATATATCGACAATCGAATCCGCAACCACACTGATCCTAATCAGTGAGAAAACATATGGTAGCAGCAAAATCTGATTTAATTAGATTCGATCGGTTTACATCCCTTGCAACATCTTGTTGGCTTTATATCTGACAGTCTATTGTCCCACACTTTCGCCGGTGTTGTTTGCTGTTAGAATAATCTTGGCGTTGGTTCCATTTTACTTGCTCTCTTATTTGATTTTGTGTTTGTTCTGTCGTTATAAGAACTAAATAATAAAGCATTAAATGTAAATTAAGTAATATCTACACAATCCATTGTCATCACACACACGTAAGTATCAAAAGAATAGGTAGTCATTTGCAATATTTATTCAGATTACATAGAGGGTAAGTTTAACATGTATATAGTAGATACCATGAGGCAAAAGAGAAGTAGCCGCCATTTCCATAGTGGCCGCCTCCAGCACCACTCTCATATTTGCCGTAGTCACCTCCTTGGTTGTTGCACCGTCTTAGCCCGTCGTAGCCACAAAGGTTGCCTCCATAGCCGCCTCGTGAGGCCAGATTGGCGGAGATGTTACCACTAGCAACATCGGCGCTCTATGCCTCAAGACGTGCTTGTGTAGCTAAGAGAATGGCATAAACCTCATTAAGGGTGATGTTGCTCTAGACACCGAGATCTCGTTGACCATCGGGTTGTATTCCACACGTAGCTTGTTTAGGGATGTGTTGATTACGTCATTGTCATCAATATTCTTGCTGGCGGCCGCCAGCTTGATCAGGCCCTTCAGTTTACTGAAGTAGACCGCAAACGTTCATCTCCCTCTTCTTCACAAATATGGTTTGTGATCTACTGTCTCTGTTTTAAAATATAAGATGTTTTATGTTTTGTGAAACGAATGTATCTAGACCACTTTTAGTATGTAAATTATCTGCATATTAAAAGACGTCTAGATACACTAGTTTCACACAAAAGGTAAAACCGAAACCGATGGTGTAGGAGATATTCGGTGATACCGAAGCTAACTTTACACGGTGTAGTATTAGGAAATCTCAACGGAAGCTGACCCTATCAGCTGGATTACAACAAACGCACGCACACAACATGATTACATCGTTTAAGAGAAGATAGAGCTTCACTTTACTTAGTTAGTAGCCAAGTCTGATGAAGATTAGGGGGTGACTCCCCTTTTTGAAAAAAAATGTGGTAAGGCCTTAGTTAGTAGCCAAGTCTGATGAAGATTAGGGGGTGACTCGAATAGGATAATATAAGATTCCTATCGAACTATTGTAATTGTCTGTATTTGTGTTTGTTGCGCATCATGTAGAGTGCTCTTTAAGCTCAGATTACTATTCATCCTCTCCTCCACCTTTAAGCTCTTTTTGTATGTAAATAGCGCTGGCTGAGGACATGTGGATGGAATTAGATCTTACTAGTACTATGTATCTTGCTCGTTTAATTAAATCTACTCTCGAGCAGGAAGCATCCTCCAAGAAGTTTTAAACACAAAATGGATGAAGCCGAAAAAGAAATACAGCACTCTCTCGGTTAGTCAGTCTGGGAAGAAAAAAGATGCACTACATTTTATTCCAGGTTGTAAATTTGACATCACAAACAGTAGTCCGGGCGCAGCAGCATTAACATGGGCTGTCTAACAAGATTCATCAGAACTTGGTGATGAAGTCGTAGATGTGGTCGCTGACCTCCTGCGCCTTTTCCTACTGGATGAAGTGGCCGGCGCCAGGGATGACCACCACCTCCTCCAGCGTTGGCACGTCCTTCTTGAACCCGCCGCCGTGGATGTACTCCTGGATCCCGTCAAAGTGGTACGTGATGTCTCCATCCCCCACCACGTACTTGGTGGGCACCTGCACCTTACGTCCGCCCACACCGCCGCCAGCTCGCAGTTTCTGTCCAGATTGCGGTAGTAGTTGATAGCACCGGTGAATCCGGTCCTCTCGAACTCGGCCCCAAAGAACGTCGGCCTCGCTGAGCCAGGGAGGGAGCGTCGCCGTCGGGTACTTATTGTCATGAACTACACTCAAAGAATCTAAATGGTGTATTGTTCATGATTGATTTTGAGAAAGCTTATGACGAGATTAATTGGTTCTTGGCACATCCCAAATTTTAGATTTGGTACTGCATACATACATATCATTGCATCATGAGCATCTTTGCAAAAAGTTTCAGTTTTAAAGGTTTTGCCAAAACACCTCCCTTTTTCTAGCTCATCCCTTTTTCAAGCCTACTAAGACTTTTGCCTTGCATCTGCAGGAGAGACTCCTTTTGGTTATTCCAGATGCATGGTTGCGTAGAGCTCGTTCCTACGAACCCGTAGGACTTTGTTTCGCTCAATTCGCAGCTACAGATCAAAAGTTAGGCCTATTTTAGTCTTTGCTGAATTTTCAGATTCAGAAAATTCAGAAAAACAGTCAGTTCAGTTAGCTGACAGTCAAAAAAAAATCGGCCGTGGCAGCCGAGCCGGCCCAGCCGAGAGGGCCTGCCCGGGCCCAACTCCCGCCGCCATACGCCGCCGCCCGCGCGGTGTGTAACCATCCGCCGCCGCCCGCACAGTGCCGCCGACAGGTGGGCCCCACCTGTCAGCGCGCCGCCCGCCGCCGGCTGGGTCCGACCCGGACTCCAACCGCCGCCGCCGGAATCCCGATTTCCACGGGATACACACCGCCCCACGACCCCTCTGGCGGAGGATGCGCCTGGCGTGCGCCGGCGCGAACTGCCGTGCCTCCGCCGCCCCGGGCTCTTGAAAGCGACACATGTAGAAGGCGGGGCCATAGGTGCGGTGGAAGTTCTCGATGGGCTTCACGAACCCGGGGTCCGTGCGCGCCATGATGCTGCGCATGAATGCCACGCTGGTGTTCACGAGGGTCGTCACCCGATCCGGCCGGAACAAGCACACATACCACGCGATGATGGCACCCCAGTCGTGCCCCACCAGGAACACCTGCACCAGTAATGAAAGTTTCTCCCCAATCTGACCGGAATGAATTTATACAATAAGCGTGTGAAACGAAATCGTACCTTCGGGAGCTCGAGGGCGTCGAGAAGAGCGATGATGTCGCCGACGATATGGCAGTGTAGGATTCCACGTCAGGTGGTGCCGTGGTGCCGCCATAGCCGCGGAGGTCCGGCGCCACACAGTGGTAGCCCCGTGCCGACAGGTGCTCCATCTGGTGGCGCCAGGAGTACCATAGCTCCGGGAAGCCGTGCAGGAACAATACTGTCCCCTTGGAGTCCCCCTTGGGGTCGGTCTCCGCCACATGCATGAAGATGCCATTAACATCCACGGTCCGGTGTCTGATCAACACACGCTCCATGCCCGCTCTCACTGTTTGTATAAGTTGTGTGAATTTCTGTTTCTCTCGCTGCAATTCTATGTGGTACTTAAAGTCACAAGAAATTATTTGTCTACGTCACACACAGTCATCGGATAATATGTTCTATCGTTGGCATTATGGAACCTAGTGGCCAATAATTGATGAGTTGGTGTAATTGGTTTATTTGTGAGCTGGCTTGCTGTTGTTTTGTACACCATCTGTTTTAAAACATAATGCGAGTATCATACTACTAGTATCATGCATATCATACTAGTGTATGATACTATCTCTATAGTGAATTTTATCATGTGGTCATATCATATGACTATATTTAGTGATTTGTAAAATCTCAATGTAAAATTGTGTACAAGATTTACATGCATTAGGATTTCTAGTTTTAAGTGCTATATAAATTGGCCTAGAGAAGCCGTCGGCGTAGAACATGCACATGTACCACGCCATGATCGCGCCCCAATCGTTCCCAACCAGGAACACCTGCGCCGCATGCGACTTGTGTCAGACCGGGCACCATAGGTTTGTAGGTACGTAGATCTCCAGGGCATCGAGAAGAGACATGATGTCGCCGACGATATGAAATATAGTGTAGGATTCCACGTCAGGTGGTGCCGCCATAGCCGCGGAGGTCCGGCACCACACAGTGGTAGCCCCGCGCCGATAGGTGCTCCATCTGGTAGCGCCACGAGTACCACAATTCCGGGAAGCCGTGCAGGAGCAACATTGTCCGTTGGAATTCCCCTCGGTGGTGCCGCTCTCCGCCGCATGCATCGAGATGTCATTCACCTCCACGGTCCGGTGCCTGATCTGCACACGCTCCATGGTCGCTCTCATTGTGTGTACAAGTGTGTGAATTTGTGTGTGTGTGTCTGCAATTCTATGGGGTACTTAAAGTCACAAGAAATTATTTGTGTGCGTCTCTGCAATTGTATGGGGTACTTAAAGTCACAAAAAATTATTTGTCTACCTCCCGCGGAGTTACGAATACAATATTGTCTATTGTTGGCATATTGGAACCTAGTGGCCAATAATTGATGAGTCGGTGTAATTTGTTTACTGTTTGTGAGCTGGCTTGGTGTCGTTTTGTATTTATTAATCATTTATTTATGTTAGGGCCGTATTGGTGGTGTGAATACGTGTATACAATGCACCTACAACAATAATACAAATCCGCCACGTCACATTGGAATACTGCACTACGGGTAAAAAAACACGGCTGACGTATGGGTCACTACACTCTTTGCTGCGTGTAAACAAGCGCTGAAATCGGCAAAAAGGTGCATTGCCGAGTGTTGCCAAATAAACACACGGAATAGTTTCGGCACAGTAAATGCCAAAAAAACACTCGGAAATCAGCTGAACACCGTGGAAAGTGTGTGAATTTGTGTGTCTCCCTGCAATTGTATGGGGGTACTTAAAGTCACAAGAAATCATTTGTCTAGGTCCCGCAGAGTTAGGAATACAATATAGTCTATTGTTGGCATGATGGAACCTAGTGCCCACTAATTGATGAGTTGTGTAATTTGTTTATTTGTGAGCTGGCTTGGTGTTTTTTTGTATTTATTACTCATTTTTCTATGTAGGGCTGTATTGGTGGTGTGAATACGTGTATGCATCTACAACAATAATGCAATGCGGCCACGTCACACTGGAATAACGCACAACTGGAATAACCGCGGCTGCCGTGTGGGTCGTGTGTAAAAAAGCGCGGAACATGGTAAAACGAGATTTTCCAAGTGTTTCCAAATAAACACATGCGATGTTTCACCACACGGTAAATACCGAAAAACACACGGAAAATGGCTAAACACGGTAAACACCGAGGAAAACACACAACGAAGACGAAGCACACGGCAAACTAGGAGAAAACACACCGCAAATAATCTGTCACAGCAAACACCTAGGATACGTGTCTTTGCTTGCTGTTGTTTTGTACTCCATCTGTTTTAAAATATAAGATGTTTTAGTCTTTTAATCAAACACATGTATCTAGACATTTTGGTGTGTAGGTTCAGTGCAAAATAAGTGAACCTACACACTAAATGCGTCTAAATAAATGTGTTTCGAAAAAACCCGAAAACATTTTGTATTTGTAACCGTGGGAGTTATTTATTACTCCGTTCATTTTTGTTGGTGGTGTAAATACGTGTATGCAATGCATCCACAACAATAATGCAATGCCACCACGTCACATTGGAATAATGCCGTGTGAGTCACTCTTTGCTCATGTGTAAAAAACGTGGAATTAGGGGGAAAAGGAGTTTTGTCGACTGTTGCCAAATAAACGCACGACAAAGTTTCTACACTTGGGTAAATACCTAAAAACACACACTACCGAAAAACTTTAAGGCTGGCCTGGTGTTATTTTGTACATCATCCCATTTTAAAATATAAGATGTTTTAGCCTTTTACTCAAATACATGTATCTACTAGTGTGTAGGTTTAGAGCAAATGAGTGAACCTACACCTAAAGGTGTTTAAATACATGTGTTTCGGAGACATCTTATATTTTTTATTGATACGGAGGGAGTATTTCACTACTAGGAAACAGCCTATAGATAGACAAGATGTTCAGTGGCGCATATGCCAAACTATGCGCCACAGGAAAACATCAGTGGCACACCAGAAAGCATGCGCCACAGAAGATTGGAAGTTCTGTGGCGCATTGTCTAGAACATGCGCCACAGAAGATTGGTGGGACCCGCCGGCGGGGAGGGAGGGGGGAAATCCAAGTTCTGTGGCGCATTCTGAAATATGCGCCACAGAAGAGGCAACTTCTGTGGCGCATATTTCCTCATGCGCCACAGAACATGGAGGGGGGCCCCACCACGGAATCTAATTCACCCAAGTTCTGTGGCACATTTTGACATATGTGCCACATATGTGTTTCACTTCTGTGGCGCATAAGTCCCACATGCGCCACAGAACTTGGAGGTGGGCCCCACACAGAGAATCTTATTCACCCACTTCTGTGGCGCATATGGACTTATGCGCCACAAAAGTTTCAGCATCTGTGGCGCATTTGCTCCATATGCGCCACATATGAGGGCGTCCAGATCCATGTTAAAAAGGTGACAAGAGCTAGATTTCTTATCTATCTATCCATCACCACCCATTTCACATCTCTACCTCCTCCCAACTCGTCTTCCTCCTCCCTCACACCCCATCTTGCCCATAGTTTCTCCATTTTCTTATATCTAAACCTACTTTAATCCATAGATTGGTAAGTGGAAGCTTCGCTCAAACTTCTAGATCTAAAAGTTCCTTACTTTTCTCTCTCACATCTCTCTATTTGTTTACTAATTTCCTCTCCACCAACTTGCATTGTAGATCTATTTGTCCACACTCTCTCATCACGCGGTCTCGTCTCGCTATTATTGTGTCTACTATAGGTGAGTACTTGGCCATCATGAACATGTAGGTGAAGCTTGTCGCGCGAGCGGTGTGTGTGTGTGATCCATGGCGAGACGATGCTTATGTGTGGTGCATGAATGTTTGCAATGGGAGGAAGTTTTTTGTTGTTTGCTTGTTGTTGTTGGGCCCGGCCGGTGTGGTTGCATGGATGTTTGCCGAAATGTTGATTCATTTCCATTTCAGCAAATTTTTGCACTACCCATATGTCCTAATTTTAGGAAAGGTCATGCCGAATTTTTTCCGGCTAGCATTCATGCATGTGTGTGTTCATATGGTGTGGTTCTCACCTATACTCTCTGTTTTGACCGCTCAGGCAACCATGGTCCTCACGATGAGCGAAGGTCGAATTGCTAGGTACAAGAAAGGCGCGAAGGAGGACATGATTCTGAACAACAAGACCATGATAAGATGTCCATGTCGAACATGCAAACTGCAGCGCTGGATCGACCCTGAATCTGGACAATTGGAAGGTCACCTGCTTAGGCGCGGTTTCATGCGCGACCTCAATGAGGCGCCGGCAGGACATGGTGGTGGTCACGAAGACGTGGGCGGGCGAGAAGACGAAGAGTCTACCGGGCATGATCATCATGACAAAGGAGATGCCAGCGGGCATGATCATCATGACGAAGGAGATGCTGGCGGGCATGATCAGCATGGAGAAGGAGATGACGACGGGCATGATCATGAAGAAGGAGAAGACGCGAACACACAGACGCTTCTAACTTCGATCTTGCAGGACCCTCATGTTCAAGAACTGCTCAAGGAGACGAACAATGACAAAGCTGCAGCCAGAGAGAAAGCCAAGTTGGCCCAAATGGAGGTAGACGGGATGACTCCATTGTATCCTGGGTGTCGCCCCGAGGATACACGTTTGAGTGTAACGCTCAAGGCTCTAGAGATGAAGGCCGAACACAAATGGACCGATGTGAGCTTCAACGCGAACATGGAATACTGGCACGACCGACTTCCTAAGGGGAACACATTGCCAACAAGTATCGAGGAGGCCAAGAAAATCGTGTGCCCTCTCGACCTACCACACATTAAATACCACGCATGCATCAATGATTGCACACTTTATCGGAACGAGTACGCGGATAGAACCACTTGTCCGGTGTGTGGCCAAGGACGGTACAAGAGAGGGAACAAGAAAGTTCCTCGAAAAGTGGTATGGTACTTTCCTATCACCCCTCGTCTGCAGCGATATTTCGTAGATCCTAAGGAAGCAAAGCTCATGCAATGGCACGCGGAAAGAGAGAAACCCAAAGATGATCCAGAGAAGGGCAAGATCATGCCACACCCTTCAGACGCTAGCCAGTGGAACGCATTAGACACCGAGTTTGAAGAGTTCGGGGGCGATGCAAGGAACGTCAGGCTGGATATGAGCACCGATGGACTCAATCCTTTTGGAAACCAGAGTAGCACGCATAGCACCTGGCCTGTGTTTGTATGGCCATACAACCTCCCCCCGTGGCTATGCACGAAGCAAAGGTATATACACATGAGTATTCTTATTCAGGGGCCGAAACAACCAGGTATTGATATGCATCTGTATCTCGGGCTATTGAGAGAGGAGTTAGCCAGCTTGTGGGAGATGCCGGCCCGTACGTGGGACGCCTACACTAAAGAATATTTCCATCTGAGAGCCGCGTTGCTCACGACCGTGTAGGACTATCCTGGTTACGCATATGTATCGGCCCAGGTGAACCACGGACACAATGCATGCGTCAAGTGCATGGATGAGACACCGCATCTCCAGCTACCAAGGGATCCCGGGTCTTCGAAAACCGTGTTCCAAGGTACTCGAAAGTGGCTCCGCATGGATCACCCGTGGAGAAAACGTGGTGACCTGTTCAATGGTAAGGACGAGCTCGAAAGAGCCCCGTGTCCGAGGAGCGGCGAAGAAATCGAGGAGCTTTTGAATAATTGGGTAGATTGCCCTGCGCCTGGAAAAAAACGACCGAGGACAAAGCCGCTGCTGGGTGTATGGAAAGCAAGGTCTGTTTTCTGGGACCTGTCGTATTGGAAGGTCCTTCACACTCCCCATAGCCTCGATGTAATGCACACCACGAAGAACGTTACCGAGAGTCTGCTTGGCACTCTACTAAACATGCCGGAGAGGACCAAGGATGGGCCGAAAGCAAGAAAGGACCTTAAATTGCTTGGCATAAAGAAAGATCTTCAGTATCCTGATAGTGATGATGATGATCATCATCATCAGGAAGGGACTCAAGGTTGCCGCGAAAGAGTTAAGAAGAATGAGGTGGTGCTTCGCGCTGCCTGCTTCACTCTGAGTCTGGAGGAGCTCGAGCAGTTTTTCAGATGCCTCTTAGGAGTGAAAGTTCCTCACGGTTACTCGGGGAAGATAAGCAGATATCTGAACGTGGCGAAGAAGAGGTTCAGAGGTATGAAGTCTCACGACTGTCATGTGCTGATGACGCAGATACTTCCCGTTGTGATCCGTGGGATAATGGACGAGCATGTCCGTGAGACGTTGTTTGGCCTCTGTAACTTTTTCGACGTCATATCTAGGAAGTCGATCGGTGTGAAGCAGCTCGACAGGCTACAGGAAGAGATCGTGATGATACTATGCGAGCTTGAGATTTACTTCCCGCCCGCATTCTTCGACATCATGGTGCATTTGCTTGTACATGTCGTGGACGACATCATCCAGCTCGGGCCGACATTCCTGCACAACATGATGCCATTTGAAAGGCTAAACGGTGTCATCAAAGGATTCGTTCACAACAGGTCTCGTCCAGATGGAAGCATAGCCAAGGGCTTTCTGATCTACGAGTGCATCTCCTTCTGCCAGAATTATCTAACCACCGAGAACGAGGATGTTGGAATACCCAGAAAGAAGCACCTCGGCAGGCTCGGTGGATATGGTCACCGCGAGGGTTGCAGCTCACTGCATGTCAGCATTGATGGTCGACGCACTGATTTTGAAAGGGCACACCGAGTCGCGCTACAACACATTGAAGTGGTCGGCCCTTGGGTCGAAGAGCACAAAAGCTTAATCGAGCAGGAGTACGTCGACCAGGGCTGGCCGAGGAAGAAGGGAGACGTAACCAGAGAGCACAACTCTAGCTTCACGGGTTGGTTCAAGAAAAGGCAACTGGACAATCCCCCACAGACGCCTTCTACGGAAGATCAAAAACTCATATTCTCCTTGTCACAGGGCCCAGGGCACAACCTAAGGACCTATCATTCATATGACATAAACGGTTACAGATTCTACACCGAGGAAAAGGACAAGAATAGTGAATATCAAAACTCAGGAGTAACTATGTTATCCTTTGCTGATGACGAGACTACTGTGATGGAAAGATTCTACGGAAGGATCGAGGAGATATGGGAGCTCGACTACTGTGGAGAGATCGTACCGATGTTCCGTGTTAGATGGGCCAAGAACATGGAAAAAGAAGGCCGCTATTTCACCACAATGGTTATACCAGATGCCAAATCAACAAAGAACGCCTCCGCAAAAAATGAGCCTTGGGTACTCGCTAGCCAAGTTGATCAATGCTTTTTTATTACCGACCCGTCAAAGCCCAACCGTGTTGTAGTTAGGAGGGGCAAGAGGAGCATCATCGGAATGGAAGGAGCTGCCAACGAGCAAAACTTCGACAAAAACGGCGACCCGAAGATCGAAGAGGAATTCGACAAGTACTTCGACATGCCTACTACTACTAAAGTAAGAAGGAAGACCACACTGCCTACTAAAGGTTGTCCATTCACAAGAAGAAATCTCAAAGTGCATGGGCTAAAATATTCAACCGCGACGAAAAAGGGCAAGAAGATTGTGAAGAGACACTAGCTCGATGATGGGTTCGTAGCATGGAAAACAAAAATTTTCTACCGCAAGAACGAACAAAACCCAGATCTAATCTAGATAAAAGCCAAGATCTAATCTATGAGACATGAGCAACGAGATAGATAGGAACTAACCCTCGTAGATCCGAAAGTGTTAACGAGATTAGATCTCGTGGTTGATGTAGTCGATCACTTGCCGATCTCAAGATCGTGTGGACGATCCTTCCGGCGTCGCGATCCAGCAGCGCTTCCGCCCTCGGTCAAGTAGACGATCCTTCCGGCGTCGCGTTCCAGCAGCGCTTCCGCCCTTGGTCAAGTAGACGATCCTTCCGGCGCCACGATTCGGCAGCGCTTCCGCAGTCGGTCACACGTGCGGAGTCGAAGCAGACCTTCCTCTCCCCGTTCCAGCGAGCAGCGGAGGTAGTAGATCTTCTCCACGGAATCCCAGCAGCACGACGGCGTGGTGGTGGTGGTGGAGTAGAGAATTCTGCAGGGCTTCGCCTATGCCTGTGCAGAATATGGTGGAGGAGAGAGGCGGCAGAGATTGGACGTTATGAGAGCGCGTGTGGAGGGGGCGCCCCTGCCCTTCTATTTAAGGGGAGGAGGCGCGCCTGGGGAGGGGGAGTCCTTGTAGGACTCCCCTCCTCTATGGCCAACGAATTTGGGGAGGGGGGAGGAGTCCTCCTCCCCCACGAATCCGTGTCTTGACCCACCAGGACTCCTTGATCCCTATCTTGATTTTCAAGCAAACTCCAAGATATCTTCTAGAACCTTCCGGAACATTCCGAAACCTTCTAGAATCCTCATACAAACACTCCGGAACATTTCCTATCTCATAAAATGATCTCCTATATATGAATCTTATTCTCCGGACCATTCCGGATCTCCTCGTGATGTCCCGGATCCATTCCGAGACTCCGAACAACATTCGGTCTCCAACGCACATTCCATATCTACTTAAAACAACTTCGAACCTTAAGTGTGTCACCCTACGGTTCGTGAATATGTAGACATGATAGAGACACATCTCCTATCAATAACCATTAGCGGGACCTGGAGATCCATAATGGCTCCCACATACTCAACGATGACTTCGCGATCGATTGAACCACTTACATATGAAACCAATTCCCTTTGTCTCGCGATACTATACTTATCCGAGGTTTGATCGTCAGCATCTCCATACCTAGTTCTACCTCGTTACTGATAAGTACTCTTTACTCGTTCCGTGATATGTCATCCCTTGTGACCCAGTCACATGCTTGCAAGCTAATTAGATGACATTCCACGGAGAGGGCCCAGAGCATATCTATCCGTCATATGGATGGACAAATCCCAATTTTGGTCCATGCGCTTCAACACATACTTTCAGAACACCCAATGACACCTTTATGACCACCCAGTTACGAAGCGGTGTTTGATGTCATCAAAGTACCCATCTGGTGATGGTGATTAACATAACCTCATGGTCGAAGGATTAGGTTACTATGTATTTGAAAGCTTACAGCAATACGAACTTAATGACTTGATCTTATGCTACGCTTACTATGGGTGTGTGTCCATCACATCATTCTCCTAATGATATAACCTTGTTATTAATCACATCCTAATGTCCATGATCAGGAAACCATGATCATCAATTAATCAACAAGCTAGTTCAACAAGAGGCTTACTAGGGACTCTTTTATGTTTACAAAACACACATGTATTAGTGTTTCCTAATAATACAATTATAGCATGGGATGTAAACATTTATCATAAACATAAAGATATAATAATAACCACTTTATTATTGCCTCTTGGGCATATCTCCAACACTCGACACATCACATGATTGTATATGTTCGGAGAGAGAGTTTTTTGAATAAATATGAATGTTTGTATATGTTCTTGCTTCATTTTAGACATATGTATAATTAAAAACACATTACATGATTGTATATGTTCAGGGAGAGAGTTTTTTGAATAAATATGAATGTTTGTATATGTTCTTGCTTTATTTTAAACAGATCTATAATTAAAAATACATTTTAAAAAAATAAAAAAGTGTGAGACAACCAGTATTCGAACCTGGTTGCCTCAGGTTTAGAATGGCACAAGCAAGCAGCAGAGACCACTAAGGCAAGTGTGTGATCTTGTCATACTACCACGCGTCGCGTTTTGTGCTAAGTCCACAGGTTCTGCAGCGCATTTTGGCAGTATGCGCCACATAAGTTCCAACTTCTGTGGCGCATATTGCCGAAATGCGCCACAGAACCTCAGGACTTAGCAAAATAAACGGTTCGGTCTGCTTCACCCCTTCTCCCCATTCTCAGTCACACCGCCGCGCGCTAGCCGTAGACGTCACTTCACACCGCTGCTGCCGGAGCCGCCACCGCCCTAGCCACCGCCGTGCCGCCCGGTGAACCAGTGGAGGAGGAGGCGCCCGACGAACTAGTGGAGGAGGAGCCGCCGCGCCCGCCCGGCGAACTAGTGGAGGAGGAGCCGCCCGACGAACTAGTGGAGGAGGAGCCGCCGCGCCCGCCCGGCGAACCAGTGGAGGAGGAGCCGCCGCACCGTAGCCCGCCACCCTCGTAGTCGTCGACCACCGCAGCAGCAGCGCGCACGGTTCGCCCCCCCCCCACCCCCACCCTCCCTCTGAACCCTAGTTCTCACTGACAAACACTATATTTTCTTGAGCTTGAAATCTGAAGTAGTACAAGCAGGGATTCAATACTGTATTTCCACTGTTTATTTAGTACTAGTAGATAATTCAGGCTAGGAAAAGCATGTTCAATGCTCTACCCTTTTCTGATCAAATTCGAGCTGCAGAAGCGCATGTCAAAAGTGGGATTTTGGAAATGCTAGTATATGTTTTAGTCATGTTCTGTGGTGTGGATTTGTTCCAATCCTAGGGTAGCAGGTCTTATTAATGGCGTGCATCCCCCAGTTTGTTATTATCTATTTATTTTGATCAAATAGCATGATTAACTAGCATGGTTACCCTT
Source organism: Avena eriantha (assembly GCA_910589775.1). NCBI lineage: Eukaryota > Viridiplantae > Streptophyta > Magnoliopsida > Poales > Poaceae > Avena > Avena eriantha. The sequence continues at coordinate 115,971,402 of OU342742.1, read as the reverse complement.
TTCTAATCAAATAGCATGATTAACTATTTATTTTGGCTCAAAACTCTATTAGGTTTTATCTTATTGAAAAAATCCAAAGAGCATGATATGTCCTCTCACCTAAATAAGCATAAATGATAAAATCCATATTTTATCCTCATATTTGTATCCATTGAGGTTTTTCTGGTTATTGAGATTTTCTTGAATCTCTGTCAGTTTTATAATGCAAGTATAGTTAAAGAAAAGAAAAATCTAACTTGCACTTTGATTCATCTAGATTAAATAGCTAGAGCTCTTTTTTAAATAGCTACTGTTTAAATAGCTAGAGCTCTTTTTTAAATAGCTAGAGCTCTTTTTTAAATAGCTACTGTTTAAATAACTACTGTTTAAATGGCTACTGTGTGTGCACATTGCACAAGCAATATATGAGTGTACTCAAGTTTCATGGTAGAAAATATTCAGTGTACTTCATGGTAGAAAATATTCAGTGTACTTCATGGCAGCCACAAGTTTTGTGTACTTTGTGTACTATCTATCCTATGCTATTTCTATGCTACTTCTACCTATACATGGGAAGCCACAAGTACCTATACATGGGCAGCCACAAGTCCAAGTCCTTCCTATGTTATTTCTAGATTCTATCTATCCACAAGTTTTGTGTACTTAAATATTTTATTTGTTCAGCATTAGCAGTACTTAAAGATAGTCACTAAAATACTACAGTACTTAAAGATAGTCACTAAAATACTGCAGTACTTAAAGATAGTCACCACAGGATGTTCTAATCCATTCTGAGTAAACCAGTCCCACTTGCTATTTAAAAAGCATTAGCTTAAGATAGTCACCACAGGATGTCACTGAAATACTGTAGTACTTAAATATTTTATTTGTTCAGCATTAGCTTTAAGTACACTATGTGATCACTTTGTATTGAACTATGCACTGCTGAAGGACATGTACTGCTGCTGCTGTATAAACCAGAGCCTTTCCATCCTATTTTCTATATTAAACTATGCACTGCTGAAGGACATGTACTGCTGCTGTATATACTGATTATTTCTGCAGATTTGCAGATTTCTGAGCACTATAGAATTCTGTTTATGATCATACTATTCTGTCTTGTATGAGAAATACTAGGCATTCTAGTTAATATCTGTTATACATGCTGTATGGGGATGATGGTACCTGCTGTTGAAATGTATTGTGGATGATGGATGATGGATGATGGATACTGGGGTCAATGCATGGGGGGATGGGGTCTTTTGTCTTGCAGGGATATATTTCTTCATTTGAGTTGCCCATTTCTCTCGAAGTGTCGATTCACTTCCGTTTCGGTTGAGAAATGGGCACTCCTAGGTCAAAAAATTAGCAAAGGTCATGCCGAATTTTTCGGCCGAGATTTGTGCTAACGTTTTGCCTCTTTTAAATAGACTAGTGCAAACATGTCGGGCAACAAGGAGTCTGCCCTTCTAAGCACATGATCAGCGTCGAAGAACAAGCTAGATAGGCCAACCAGTCATTCTGGTAGGGGTCCCAATAGGAGGAGGAGGAGGAGGCGATGAGGATGACACCACCACCGGAGGAGGAGGCGACCGTCGCCAGAGCTGCGGGGGCCAATGAGGGCGGAGATCCTGATTACGAGGGGGACGAAGACGACTACGATGGAACTAGTGAAGGCGGCGGCGAATAGGATGACACCACCGATGGCGGCGCCCGCACCGATGGCGGCGAGCGCACGGATGGCGGTAGCGGCAACCCGGTCGCTTCTCAGAAGAAGAAGAAGAAGGAACAGAAGGAGCGGAAGGTGCCAGTGCTCGCCACCATCTGTGATGAGTTCACTGAGGTCACAGAAAGTGGCCAACCCATTGTGCCAGAGGCAATTGCTAAAGGGTACGGCCTGCAACTCGGGTGGATCGTCCGGGAAAGCATGTCGATCAATACGAAGTACATCAGACATGCTGACCATGCAGCTTTGGTTGATAACCTCCTTAAGAAGCTTCACAAGAGATACAGATTCCCATAGCAGTTTAGAAACCTCGAGAGAAATAAGAACCCGGTGAACAAACTAGCCCTCACGAAGATGAGCAACGCCTTGAGCAGCTGGAAAACCCGGGTGAAGAATAGCATTGACAAAGGTGAAAGCTGGGAGGTTATTAGTAAGAAAAATCCGATGCTCGACGAAGAGGAGTTTAGGATATTCAAGGCGGATATAGCTACCGCTGACGCTATAAAATGGACTCAATGGGGAAGGAGTATGCGGGAACAGAACATAGGTAACCACCACCTTGGAAGCGACGGTTACAGGGGGAAACATGCCATTTGGGACAAGGAGGACGCCGAGCTTGAACGCCTTGGTAAACACAACCCTTGGCTTAAAATCACGGACTTGCAGCTTAGGCAATTTGTTCGGGCCCGCTACTACCTGGACAAGGAAACAGGGGAGTTCATCACCGACGATCCGGAGGTGAAGGAATTGGAGAAGAATCTGGTAAGGAATTTATCGCCGATCTCAAGTCTATTGCGTTCTAATTAAGATAATGAAGCCAAGAATCTAAATGGGTTCAACTTTCCTTGTCTCTTCAGGAGGAGGAACTGAATGCTACTGCCACAGAGTCGTCCCAGGATTCGACGGAGCCGTGGGACACGATTTTCAACAGGGCGACCAATGCTTACAAGAAGAGGGACAAGGGGTTGCCGCCGTCCTCAGCTGGCCGTGTGTCCGGCTTCGGTACGAGCATGAAGTTCAAGGAGTTCTACAAAGAGGACGCCAAGAAAAGAAGGGAGAGGAAGAACCAGGATAAAGCCGTTGTTGCAGAGCTGAAGATGAAGGTGTAGACACTGGAGGAGAAGGCGGTGGACCAGAAAACGGTGGACAAGTTAGTGGAAGAGAAGCTCCGCTCGATGATCCCCCCTGAGTTTTTCAAGGGGCTTACTGCTTGGAATGCGAGAGGTCGATAGGGGCAGATACATCTGCCTAGCTTAAGCGGCAGCAACTCGGGCATCAATGTTACCGTGTCGCCGGACCTGGTGACCCCGCCGGCCGTCAACGTCGGAACGCAACCCCTTGTTTTGGTCACACCGACGCCCCCTCCCGCCAAAGATACCAATAAGGCGCAGCCGACGGTGGTGGTGCTTCGTGAGGCACCCGAGCGGGAGATTGCAGATGATGATAGGCCGGCCGCCGGCATCGGCCGTGTCTCTACATTAGCCGAGATCCACGCCATCACCAAGGTACCTAATAGTTAGTGCACATCATCTCCTTTATGCCTTTGATGCATGATTGTTGCCATCTCATGACGCCCAACAACATGTTTTTTCCTTAGGACACTTCTTGCGTACTCCTGCTTAAAGATGTTGACGGTGAGTTGAAGGATGTTGCCAAGGGCACTCTTATACAACCGGCGAGCCGCACGATGCACAACAATCCAATGGATGATGACGTGATGAGGGTCAGGTTGGCTCGGGTGTTGCCAGGGTGTGACGACATGGACCTCCCCTTTCAACCTCAGGGAGCCGACGAACACAAGACCCTTGGGGAATGCTACAACTGGCCCTTGACATGGCCGAAGACCCAGATTCGTCTTGCGGGGGGGAGGGGGAGCACCGGCGCCACCTCTCGACCAATCATCGCCCGACCACCACCTCGGAAGCCAGTAGCCGCCGTTGTCGCCACCACCAGCTGTCACCATCAACTCTTGGCAACGTGTGCACCGCCACATGGCAAAGACGTTGTACCGCAACCGCCATCGCCCCCGCTACCACCACCACATGATGGCACCCATGAAGATGATGATGAATTGGTCAACGTTGATGACTTCATCAACACCGGCGCTACCAAAGGATTGTATATGCCTTCTGTGGATGAAGAACCCTTCGTAGCTCACGACGACCATCAAGCTGGTCGGCCCAATACATGCACGCAGCGCCTGGTCTTCCATGGTCTTTCTCAAGAGACGCCTCCGGCCGCCGATCCACCACAAGAGAAACCGGGATTGGTTTTCAGCCCCAACACACTCCGAAAGGCGACTGATGAGCAGATGGCAGTGGCTGACACTATTGTGAAGAAGAAGCACTATAGGAAGAGAGGTAATAATAATAATAAGGGTGCGAGCCAGCCTCTTCCGAAGACGATCCGGGGTCAGGACGCCGTCGTCGTACCATCCACACAATTTGGCTTACCCCGAGTGCATGTAGCTGGTGATCCGATATTGACTCCGGATATGATCCACATTGCGGTTGGAGCCATGTTAACTTTGCACGAGGGTGTCAAGACACTAGAGGCCCTCCTTCTTAAAGAGGACGATCCAAATTACCCGGTTTTCACGGCCAAGGTGCCATTGGACGTGGGCTTCGTCGATGAACCCCCCGTGGATATATTCTTCATAGCGTTCGACGACATATTCAAGCTGTTTCTCACGAAACGGCTGGACTATAACTTGGTCCGCCTATACGCGCTCAATCTGGCGCTCACGATCAAGAGAGAAAGTACCCCGGAAATCGCGATAGTGGATCCCTACTACATGCGGGACAGCCAGTTGGTCGAAGGATCAGAGACACGGACCAAGGCGACGGCGTACCTCGAGAAGTTCATGGTGGACAACAAGAGGAAGGGCACACTTCTTTTGCCTTTCTTTCCCGAGTAAGTACACACACTCGCTCATCGTCACCGTAACTTATGCATTTCTTATAGATTTCTTTCCTTTGCTCTTTTTCCAACATTCCGTTCCAATTGTGTTGCGCAGAGACAAATACTGCACACTCATCGTCCTTGCCCCGAGGTATTCGCTAGCCACGTATTTCGACTCGGGGAGTTTGACGAAGAAGAAAGACTACACCAGAATAAGGGGTGTTCTCAATGAGGCTCTCGAGGGCTACACCAAGAAGGGATGCACCTTCGTAGATAGGGGGAATGTATCAAGGATGACAAACACGTGTTCAAGCACGTGCTCGACTTCCCCTGCGTCAAGCAGTCGACTGCTGGTGCCAAGGAGGCCTTCTACATCCTCCATCACCTTAAAGGCTATGTTCGGGATTACCATAACCTAACGCTGCCATCTAGTCTCCGAGGATGGGCCGAAACTTTGGCGAAAATCGACGATGCTGATCTTAGAGAAGACTTCCATCGCATTCAGATGAAGTTGTCGCAAATCATCATTGAACATGTCAACACAAGGGGCGGTGCCCTACAACAAACCAGAGGGTTGAGTAAGAGGGAGATCGAAGAACGCCTCCGTAAGCAGGGTGACACAAGGACGTGGATGACGAAAGAGGGCTATCTACCGTTCTCGAAGCCGTGCCAGAAGAGGAAGTCTTCATCATGATCGATGTGTGCCTCTAGCATGATCCAGTGTGTGTATATTCTTGATGGACACCTGCTGTATTAGTGTGTGTGTCATAAACTTTACTATCTTGTGGTCGAAATGGTCATTGTTGTTAGACTTAAACTACCTTGTGGTCGTGCTGTCGTTGAACTTATTGCTTCTGTGATGATCTAACTTTTAGGTTTATGGATCCTTTGTTTTATATTCTATGAACATATATATATATATATGGATGTGAACCCTTTATTCATTCTTTTCGTTGTATTTTTACTAATATGTCTTGTCGTCTATAGAGATGGCGACTAGGTGGTATGTGGTGTACATGGGTAGGGTTCCAGGAGTCTACGAGGAGTGGGAGGATTGCCACAAACAAGTGAACAAGTTCAGCGGCAACATCTACAAAGGATACGCGACTAGAGAGGAGGCGATAGCCAAGTGGAGGAACCGCTTGTGGAAGAAGAACCGGATGAAGATATTGGTCGGGCTAATGCTCTTGCTCACCATTATCACAGTTGTATTCTATTTGATCCTAGTGTAGGCGGCGGTGGCCACTTCATATTTGTAATGTGAGATGATATGAACTTTGTATTCGGCGCTTGTGTAAAAATTTGGCACTTGACACTATATATGTATCTCGATCAGGCTCTAAGTGTTTGTATTATATATATATGTCGGTTTTCATGCATCTAGTACTTGTGCAATGTATTTTATACTCATCTGGATAAATACTGTATAAATACCTGATTATACACCAGGAAAGTATTTTACTTCGAATACATGTTACACAATCAGTGGCTCATATAATTATATAGTTAGTGGCGCATGGCATATCTGTGACGCATACACGTAAATGCGCCACAGAAGTTCTTCCTGTGGCGCATACGAAGGAATGCGCCACAGAAGTTCAGACTTCTGTGGCGCATATCCATATGCGCCACAGGAAGTAGTTATCAGTGGCGAGGTAACAGTGACGACAAAGATATGCGCCACAGAAGTCCCCTTTTCATGCGCTACAGATAGGTTGTTTTCTAGTAGTGTTTATTCGATTTTGCTACAACGCACCTTGCTATGACTTAGCTTATGTCACAGCTAGCTGCATGACCGTTTTTGGTTGGTACGATTGGTTCTGGTTTTTGACTTGCGCTCCTGTTTATCCTGCGTTGTGTTGTTTCGCTCGAGTTGACTGGTCTGAAAATGCTTTTGGCTCGCGTTTTGCCGTGTCTGGGTGGGCTTTGTTTGATGTTTTGCCCCAGTTTTGGGCTGCGGTGTTTGCTGCCCCCGTTATTTCTATTTTTTCAATTATTTTTTCTTTTAGCTATTGGTTCTATCGTTATAACTAAACTTTTTGTTTTCCAACCAAGTTTTTCAGTTGCAAGTAGAGTTGAACTGTGTTATCTTTTCAGTTACAAGTAGAGTGGTAACTAAGTTTTTTTAGTTATAAGTGAGGTTACAACTGAGTTGTCTTTTCAGTTGCAAATATGGTTGCAACTGTGTTATTTTTCCAGTTACAATTAGAGCCGTAACTAAGTTTTTTTAGTTACAAGTGAGGTTGCAACTGAGTGGTATTTTCAGTTGCAAATATGGTTGCCCGTGTGTATTTTTTTAGTTATAAGTAGGGCTGCAACTGAGTTTTTAATTACAAACGAGGTTGTAACCGAGATGTCTTTTCATTTTGCAAATAAAGTTAGAACTGAGCTGTATCAACACGTCACACATGTAGAGCAGGGCAATAGCAGAAGTCAACGCGCCACGGGTCTAGCATCGACTAAGAATCATGTACTAGCTAATTCCAGTCAGCTGAGCGATTTATCCACGACGTGGGGTTTCTTTCCTAAGGGAAAGCCTAAGACGTGGTTGGCCAAAGGCATCATGCTTCAAATATTGAGCGGCCTTTATCACTTTTTCGTCCGCTACCGGCCATTATCCACGAAGGCGTGCGACGTGGTTCCACAAGTATTAAGTACACATAAATAATTAAATCACAAACCTACTTCTAACAGCATGATCAATTCTCATGCAGGCTTCAACGAGTACACCACAAGTAACCAAGACAGATACTGTAGACTGTTTCAGTTGCTGACTTAATGAATGCACACTGAAGAATGCTCTCATCTGTTTCAGACCAACTGTTTGTTTCTTTCAGTTACAGTTTTACACTGTTTCGTCAGTGCATCTCTAATTTTAGATGGAGAAATGCAAACACTCGGATTACCTGGACATGGAGCGAGTCACTAAACAATATTTTTTGTTAGAGGTGAGTAATTTAGCTTGTTGTTTTTGTCTAAAAAATAATCTAGCTAGAAGCAACTGACCGGTTTTAATTTGTAACTTGGTTATGACTGTCAAATATTTCTTCTCACGCAATCGGTTCATGTCTTGGATCACATAGAAAATGCCGTGATTTCAATGATGACAAGAAACAGGTTGCACGATTATTCCATCTCACACACAAACTGGAACTCGGCAAGTCTGCAGCTTGCTAAATCAAACAGCTAGCAGCGGAGATGAAGGATTGCTGTCAGTGTCAGAGAAGAAGCTAAGATTGTCTCTGCTGATCCCGCAAGCAGCAAGACGGTGAGTTCCTGGACAGTAGCATCTCTTACCTCCGTCTGCAACTGTGTAAGCATGCTTGATTGCATTTCCTCCACACCATAGTAATGAGATCATGAGATCATGAGTGCTTCTGCTCGTAATGGTGTGTTACCCGCTGCATGAGGCCAAAGTCTGTTCGTCACCCGAGCTTGTTTACCTACAATAGGACGCTGCCGTTTCTCATGGAGAGCGGCGAGTCCACTGCCGTGCTCACATGATCGTGATCTTACATCAATTCATTTAGCGTTCCCCTTTCTGATAATGTGCTGTTTGCGTTTCTTGTGTGTGTCAGACATCTCTTCTCAGGAGCAAGACAGGTGCATGATTCGAAGAGTGACCGTAGAGGAACACAAAACATAAGATGAGAATGAAGGACACAATGGAGCCGAAGTCGAGAGAGTGGTGGAAGAAATGACACCAGTATCAGATGGAAACCGTGTTGTACCATGGCGGAAGTTTCTCTGGACGACAGTAGTACAGCTGAGATGCAGGAAGCCACACAGGAAGAAGTGCTAGCATCAGTTGAAGAAGTGCTAGCATCAGTTGAAGAAGTGCTAGCCACACAGGGCCTATGAACAGTGTCAGCGTGCTGTTTCAGAAGACTGTCCCCGATGCAGCAATGAGGAATACAAATAATCGAAATAAAGAGTGAATCAAGCTAAAAGCGATGATGCTACAACACACGAAGAAACAGAGGAGCACCACAATGACACGAGGAATGCAAATAGTCGGAATAAAGAGAGATATTCAAGTAACCTGAATAGAGTAGTGCTTCATGAAACCAAACTTTATTTATACAAGTGAGTGAATCTAGCTAATTCTTGATCACAGGGACATACGCCGATACAGTGAGTTGTACCACACTGGAACGAACAGAACAACACCTAAATCTTTCAGAGAACTCCACAGGACTGCATACCGAACCAATCGACAGAGAAAGCAGGAAATAAGAATCAGTCTATCTCCGAGAGCTACCTATTTCTAAGAAACTTGGCAGAAGAAATATATACTGAAATGACAGGACGCACATTTTAATTAGTATATGACAGTACCACCAGATTATCCAAACAAAACTGCAAACCACATAATAAAATATATACTGAAATAGTATTACTGGCTGTTTAGTCGAGCGAGGCAACACAAGCTGAATTCATGGTTAATCAATAGAGAACAAACCCTCTAGCTATGACAAACATTTGTTGTACAAGAAGGCAGCAAATCAACACAAACCAGCTAGCTATGACGTGAACACCACGCCAAGCTGGAAAAAGCTAGCACTCCAGTGCTTAACACAGCAATCCAAGGTACGTGGCTCGGTGAAGACACGCGCCATTTATTTGATGTGCAAGTAACAACATAACCTGCAGGCACGCCACACTGTAGAACTAACAGACAGGCAATGAGACACACTTGAGATCAACGAGATCAGAACGTCGGGTAGAGCGACGTTTCAAGAAAACAACAACATTAAATGCCAGAGCAGTGCATCGATCCCATTACCTGAGAAATGAATAGCAGAAATAAGATTAAAAAGATTACATGGATAACAAATGAATGTCACTTGCACATTCTATCTTATATTCATGTACAACAAACCTTAGAACAGAGACCCTTGGGAGGGTCTTCTTGTAGTAAGCCGAGTGGCGTGTTCGGAAGAGCGACGGGTCATGGTTGGCCTCCAAGCCATCCCACTCAAGCCTCTCCCACCAGTCCTTCTCGCAGTCCACCATCGGCAGCTTAGAGCCTACGGCCGGTAGCCGCCTTAGGCCCCAACAGTCCCTAAGGCTGATGGTTTCCAAAGACGGCGCGGTCAATCTAGCCTCATATATCTGCTCTAGCTTGTGGAGATGGTATAGCTTGATGTGCTTCAGTTTCTTGAATGTGACAACAGATGCTATTTCTTCACAGTGCTTGTCGTCCGATGGGAAAACATGTCGGAGATTACTGCAGTATGCTATCTGGAGGGTCACCAAGCTTGGCAAGGTGATGGTAGAATTGGAGATGGCGACGAACACCAGTCTGGGGCAATTGTGTAGGTATATGTGCTGTAATGCGTCAAGGTTGTTTATCCTCCCTGCAAAGATGCAATAGGCCATCGAGAGATCACATGCCGAGAGTATCCTTAAAAAAGGAAAGTAATGTCCATAAGTAGATACAGCCTGCAGCCTCGGGCACCTCTCAACATGACACCAATATAGTCGGATGAAAGATCTGCCAACTATTGACTCAGCCATAACTGTGACTAAGGAATTATTGTCATGCACATACATTGATTGAACATACTCCAACAACTCCTGACTATAGGAAGAGTCTAACATAATATTCTGTAAATCGTGGCTTCCTTCACCAATCTCGATATGACAGCCCAAAGGATGAAGCTGTTGGTGGTCCCACACCAAGGAGGAGCATGTTACATCCTTGGCAAGGACAATATCATTATAAGGTAACGGTGGTGGCTCCTGGCTTGGACCAATCTCATGTATACTTTTAGTGATGTCAACTTGGCTGTGGATTGTACAAGAGATATGGATATGTACCTTGAAGCCATGTCGAGATTTTCTTGATGATATAAAGCTATAGAATCCGTTTATAGCCGAATAAAGAAATCTGCCATCTGTAAAACAAATACATGCATCAAAGCCAACAGACCTCTGTTCTCCACAACAGACTCCTGATCTCATGTTCCCCCGATTAGTGTCTACATGTAGCACTTCCAAACAAACTTCTTTTACATTCCAGAATAGGCTATGGAGTTGCTCGCAACCCAGTAGGAATAGCTTCTTGAGCCGTGGGACATCCATTTCCTTGAGATCAATAGTTTTGATGGAAGTACCTGACAGGTCCAACTCCTCCAAATTTGGTAATGCACGCAAAAATATGCTATGCAGTCGAGCACAACCCTCTAGGGAGATCTTTGTCACCTTGGCTTCATCAAGTCGATCCACGTGAGACTTGGGGCGCAATTCCTTTCTTGGCAGTTGTATGTGATGTGTCCAATTCTCTGCTGGGCCATAACCATCGAAGCTAAAACTCTCAAGTGATGGAAGGGCTCTTTCAAATGCAACATGCTTCAAGCTGGAACAACCATCAAGAACGAGCATCTTCAAGCTTATTGCTGATGACATTTCAGGCAACGATTCTAGGTGGATGTTCCCAGAAAAGTCAAGGAGCTCCAGATTCATCATATCTACAGCAGAGCAATTGTCCACTGTGATCACATCTGAAGATTTTAGTTAATCGAAGCTTGTGCAGACTCTGTAGCTTTTTCCAAGCCTGACTTATAGTCTTCCATGAGACCCCCTTTGAATTCAGCTCCCTGAGATTGGTCATCCATCCAATCATATGTGGCAACAATACATAATCGGTGCAACGTAAGTCAAGCACCAGTAAGTCTAGGAAACATGTCCCTTCTCCTTGCTCCTCCCTCGTGTTTGTGCAATGGTCTAGCCAAAGGAATCTTAGGTTGTAGCAGCAGCGGAAAGGAGGGGATGAAAAATCAAACCCACAATTGCAGAGTTTTAGCACACGGAGGTTGCTGGCTAGTTGAAACAAATCACTTTGTAGTTCTTCTGGCTGACCATCTCCCTCCAATGTTAAGAAATAGGATGATGCATTAATAGGAATAGTAGAGATACTCTGTGCTTCTTGTTTTTTGGAGGTGATTGAGTACCACCTTCTGTAGGGTCTGCCATGCTCTCCGAAAACATATGTTTCATATGAAGGATAGCTGCCAACCGGTGGTATCACTCCATACAACACATTTCCAATCTTCCAAGCTATGTCCCCTTGTAGTATTCCATCACATATCCAGTAGTTGCAAGCATGCGTAGACCAATCATAGTCAAGACCGAAAATATATTTTCGATGTTGTTGTTCTATCAGGAACAATGAGTACAAAACACAGTCAACAACTATTGCTGGGTTGATTCCATCCATGCCGATGTAACCAATCACTTCAGCAGCTTCTTTGTACAATAATTCCTTCTCTTCTTTGAAGCTTCTTATAGAGTTGAGAATGATATCAGTATGAGTAGAACCAAACTTCAACTTCGGTTTTATCCGCGGGGGCTGAAATCTTCCCATAGTGGTCCATAGCAATTTACCTTGAACAAAAACTCCAGGAATGCCAAACTCTGTGAGATCAATATCTTCATCTCCTCCATAATGAAAAACCATCAGGAACTTTTCATCTCTTAGGGACCGATTTATCACCTTTGCGATGCTTAATATAACTTCCCTAGAGCTGTCATCTACCCCTTTAAAATCATCTTCTTCATCCCTTTTATCAAACATGTGCATTAAGTGGTGAAGGTTTAACTCTTCTGCAATTGCCCTCTGCATCGCCCTTCTACTTATCCACAGAGAGCAGTCCACGTGGATAATTTTGCCAAAATGATTTTCCGTGTCAAAGTCATTGCTTCTTGATTTTACGTGTTTGGCTACAGCTCTAATGACAGCAGAGGCTCCCACACTAAACCAGCCACCAAAGAAGAATGCTTCCGTTTTGCCGTCTGCGGAACCATCTCTAGAACGCAAAAGATCAAGCACTTGTTTCACGGTGTCATCGAAACCGTCTACGGTCTGCAGTAATGAACGGCTGTTAGATTTGACTTCCTCAATGCATATATATAGTATATATTGTTATCTGTTACTGTAATTTTAATGGCTGTTTTGCAAATGAATATGTTGGAACAGATGCAATCTTGATTGTAAGGTAATTAAGTAAAGGCATTTGTCCAGTTTGGAGGTTTAATCCATGGAGCCAAAGAAGCGAAAGTTGGTAAGAGGAAAGCCTCGACCCAACCCACACCGCATACAATGGAGGTAGAAGTGCTGCAATACAAACTAGAAGCGCCCAAGCCCGACTCCCTATGCCTAGCTGCGCTCCTACGATAGCCGCAGCCAAGCCAGCTTCCAAACGCGCGATGACTCAAGTTGATGTCATTCGCCTCCGACAAGCCCAAGAACATGCAGGCTGCTCCCACACATATAGCGCCCCGCATCGGCATACTCGGCTTCAGAGGCAAGCCCATTGGACGGATCGAGTTACCAGGTCATGTTCAGCACAGCAGGCAGCTAGCTCCCACAAATGGAAGCAACACGTACTTTTGCCATTGACTTCCCATACCAGTTCGTGTGATTGCCAGTGTAACTTTTTTTTCCTTTACGTGCGCTAAAACTCACAAAGAGCAGGTTGATTTAAGACAAGGGATGTAAATGGTGCACATGATAATAACATTTAAAAGTTTGGAACACAACTATATATAAACCGGCCAACGGTTAATAAGGAGAAGAGGCAGGAATATTTCTCAAAAATAAAATAAAAAAAGAGGAGAAGAGGTACCAACCAGGCTCGCCATATATAATAACTAATATCAGCAGCAGAAGAAAACCATCACAAACAGACCCGTCGGCTGCAGATTTCTCCACTCCCTACAAAAGTGAGGTATCTTCTTGATATTACCATTTATCGAAGAACAAATGTCTCTGCACAAGTTAGATGATATCCTAGTTACCTGCAGAGCTGCAGAGAAAATAGAAGCTATATATATCTCTCGGCGATGAAATCCAGTCCCAGATGGAAACGAAAGACAGTTTCACGAGGAACTCGCCCCGCCCATGCTGCAAGGTAGAGAGCAATGATATTCTTTGGAGTGCACCCCATACATGTTGCAAGCTTTCTTTTGTTCCAAGAAAGCATGCGGTGCGTGGTTCCTTGCTTGCAGTTGCAGATAGTGTAGTTGCTTTCTGAGATTTTATCTTTATTACAGCTAGCAGAGACTGTCTTTAATTTGTTCTCTCTAAACTTTAATTTAAAGCTAGTTAGAACATGTGTATCAAGAACAACATGTTAGTAATAAAGGTGTTGTAGAAACAAAAGTTCTTACTTGCTGTAAAACGGAAAACAACCATCTTTGACATAAGGCAGCGTATGCTGCCTGAAGACCCTCAAGCGTGGGCTCATACATGGGGACGGCTCGAGAAAGTAGGAGCTTGCTGTTACTGAGCTTCATTTGCAACTTGTAACTTGTAGCGTGTGTGTACTACAACGTTTGCTGCTAGGATGAGGATGGAAGAGATTGCCATTCACGGGCGAGGTCGAGGCGTCACCATCCACTCGGGGAGCATCATCTGGCGGGCGAACTACCGGCGCTGGTCGGCGGCCGTGGCGACGTTGGCGACGGCGGGCTCATCGCCGGGGGAGGCCAGTGGTTGGTAGGGGAGGACACAGAACACAAGGCGGAGTTTGGCGAGGCTGCGCCAGGCGGATTTGGTCCGGAGCGGCGAGTCGCGGCGGCGGCGACAGCGCCATGGCTGCTGACTGACGGACGAAGGAGCACGGCATCTGGCGGTGGTGGGCTGCTACTAGACGACGATGACTTTGATTTGGGCCCAGGAGTCCCTTCTCTTTCACGCGCGGGCTTGGGCATCTATATCGGAAACCATTTCTAAAATGGATAAGCCCAGGCATCCAGGCCCGAGAAGAGTAACTATATGGAAAAAAATGTTTTTTTTTAGGTAATATGGAAAAAATTGTTTACTCAGCTTCATTAGGGATATTAAAACTGAACCAAAAGAGAGCTCTCTCACGCTCTCAGCAGTTTTGGCCGTCCGATTGTCCTTCCTAATCATTTCGGGCCATTAGATCTGCTATTCCCGCATTGGGTCGAATGCCCCTGAGGGAAGCTTCTCTCGAGATCAAATCGGCCCGTTGTGGTTAACTGGGCCCAGATGCTCCCACTAGAGCTCAACAAAGTGCACACGTATGAGACCGATCGTTCACTTCCCCTTCCGCCCCTCACCCATCGGTTCGATGGCGGCGACGAGCCGGCGACGGTGTCCCGTGGCCTACCCACCATACATTCGAGACGCAGCGACACACGCTGTGCTCATATGACGATGGATCCATACCCCGATGCACCACCAAGAGACGTCTCCCATGGTCTCGCTCCTCCACCTGTTCGTGTGGTGTCCAGAGGTATTCCACCACTACTCCTTCCCACGCCTCCCATGCCTTCTTTGTTGAATTCAGGGCCTTATTAGGGATATTAAAACTGAACCAAAAGGGAGCTCTCTCACGCTCTCAACATTTTTGGCCGTCTGATTGTCCTTCCTAATCATTTCTGGCCATTAGATCTGCTATTCCCGCATTGGGTCGAATGTCCCTGAGGAAGCTTCTCTCGAGATCAAATCGGCCCGTTGTGGTTAACTAGGCTCAGATGCTCCCACTAGAGCTCAACAAAGTGCACACGTATGAGACCGATCGTTCACTTCCTCTTCCGCCCCTCACCCATCGGTTCGATGGCGGCGGCGAGCCGGCGACGGTGTCCCGTGGCCTACCCACCATACATTCGAGACGCAGCGATGCCCTATGGCCTATGGTGTGTCTGTTGAAATTAAGACTCAAGATACGATGGCAGACTGCAAAAACCATATGAAGGCAATGACAGCTTTGGCTGGAAAAGATTCTTTTCAATCTCAGCAGGGCAGTTGTTCCTGTAGAACTGTATTAATATTTTTACCTGATTAAGCTGTATTGATGGACGTGATAATCCTAGAACTCACACAAGGAACAATGAAGTGATATTTTTCATGGCAAATTATTTATTTGGAATTTATACTTTTCTTGCCATCTTCATCCAATTCTCTTATCTGCAGGCTCTAGAATGCTAAAGTTATATTATTCCATCAGAGGTACAATTTCCTTCCGAAGTGAAAAACAAGAATGTAGAGGTACATTCTTTTAGCTGGGCATATACTTTACGATTTGTTGTTTCGAGTACTACTTCAGTATCTTGACAGTTCATTAAAGCTCTAATCATTTGTTGAAATAACCATGGGGAAAAGTGCCGATTTAAGTGACTGAAAGCAAACTAATGTCTAGAGCATCTTAACTTTTCGTTTCACTATATATCAGCACCTAAAACTTACACTCGCCCATCACATGGATTATATTTCTCTAAATCATGTATACCAATTTCAGTTTATTACTAATGATGCTAATACACTAGGTAGTACTATCTTTGCTCTATAATTTGTTAGTGAGTGGTTTTACTAGGGTACAGAATCGGCACCTATTTTTTGTATGTGATAAGCTATCTCTCACCAAATGTGATTAAACTTGACAAGCTGGCCACAAGCAAGCATATTGTTTTCAGATAGTTGAGAAAGCATGGGCATGCTTCCTCACGACCTAGGGAATATATATGAACAACAAAATAATCTGAATCAGCCCTCGCGGTAAATAAACAGGTGTGGAGCCAAGTAGAGCCGACTTGCAGCCTGCAGCCGCGTGTGGGTAGGCTCAAGCCAGCGTTGTTAAAATCGAAAAACAGTAATCATCCATCAAATGTTGTCAAGATTATGGTATCTTTAGTTTTTGGTAAACATGACGATGAGATCTTTGTATTGGTGAAATACCCACGGACTGGGGGCCGTAGATATTTGAATCTTTATCCGCTAGACCAAATTATAGTATTATTTTGCGTACGAGATATGTATCAAAAGTGCATTGAGATTATTCAAAAATTCTTAGAAATATGTACTCTCCAAATTTCCTTAAGTGTTAGTGTTGCCTTATTCTTTTCTTCTATATCTGTAATTTTTTCCTAAATATTTAAAAAATTATGGGCTTTTCGTTGTGATCCTTTTCCTGAGGGAAGTTTTAATTTATTTTAGTAGCCAAGTAGACCCGGATCAATTAAAATAAATTTATCCATCAAACCATCCTAATTCAGAAACAATGCACTTGAGACCCAAACTCGAACCAACTACAAGTCCAGTACACACAAGAAAATAGTCTATCACGTTACACCTGATATATGAATAACTTAATATAAAATTCCATATTTTATATCTCCATAGATTTATAAATAAAATCCAACTATTTTATTATAATAATAGAGGGGCGCAGCAACGCGCGTCAACATGATCTAGTTCCAAAATATAAGATGTTTTAACTTTTGTAAAACATCTAGACGTATTTTAATACTCCCTCCGACCCAAATTACTTGATTTAGATTCGTCTAAATCCGATTATATCCATACATGATTTAATTTTAGATACATCCGTATTTTCACAAATTTGAGTCAACTAATTTAGATCGGAGTGAGTATGTAAATTCACTCAAAAAATACGAATATATATAGGCGTATTTTAGTGTTTATTTTCAGAGTGAATCTACAAACTAAAAGACGTGTATTCTCAGAGTGAGTCTACATATTAAAAGACGTCTGGATACATTAGTTTCACAAAAACTAAAACATTTTATGTTTTGAAATAAAGGGATTATAAAAGAACATTTTTAGTTACCAAAAGCTACTACTTATACAAAAATAGATTTGATACAAATCTTCTGAATAATGTATCAACAAAAAACAACGAAAGAGATAGAAAAGTTCATTATGAATGATTGATATTTTACTTTTGGCAAAACTAGCACGGTGACCCGCGCAGTGCGCAAGCATCATCTTTAGAAGTATGTATAGTCGCGGTGTTGTTTATATTATGGCCTTGTTTGCTAATATAACATGTTATCATTATAATACATTTCTTGAGCTAAAATTTCAATCGTATATTGATTCTTTCTCTAAATATTATTAGTTAGCTACATGTAATTATATGAAGCCTTATCCAAATTCAACATCATTTTCTACTCCTTTCACTGAAGAGAAGCTTGACTTTGTTCTCAAATTAAGAGATGACAAAAGAACACTCTAGGTGAAAATGTTGGTCCATACTGCGAGCAATAATAACCATATAATATTGAAACCCCACAAAAACTACCTTTATGTTAAAATGAAGGGATGAAATTGCGAAGGCTCTCCTTAGTGATATTAAAGTTTATATGCATTCTCAATATATATAAAGAGATAAATTGGTTATCTATTTGTTCCCTTGATTTATCTTTAACTTACATTGAACTCCTAACATTTCAAAGAATCGGCAAAACATTCCATCGTATGTTGTCGATATTATGTTCCTTTCTTAAGTTAGTTCCCAATAATCCTCGTGACAATATTTAAATAAGAACATGCTTTGTATCAAGCTCTTTTGTGACTACTAATTGGTTACTATAGTGGTAAACATCAAAACATGTTTGCATCTTAATTATAGTCCAAATAATATATGGCCCCTCATGTGGTATTCACCTGGGCCGCGTAACAACGTAGTTCTCCGGTAGTGGACAATTGAATAACCATTCAATCTTCTATTCCACAATTTCAGAAACACATTGTATAATATTTTGCAGTGAGGTAGGAGCTAACCAAGGTTACAGTAAACTATGATTCACGAGATCCTATCATAAAAAAAAAAATCTGAGCATAAGAAATACTGCTTCTGGTGAGCATTGCTTCATCCATGAGATCATTTCCTTGTGCTAGAATTCGGTTATCTGGAGCTTATTTGCATACAGCAAGGAACATATATCACTTGGAAGCCGATCATCAAGTCCATGAGGAAATTCTAGCACCATTCTAAAACCCGATGGAGGCTAAATGTAGATCAAATACTATTTTGCCACACTTCCATCACATATTCATTAATTCAAGGTCCTCTTGAGGCTCTTTTTACAATATTCAGTATTTCTGCTGAACCAATAGAATTATTATGATCACTTAGGCCAACGGCAGACCAAAAGTCCAGACCCTACAAGACCACGAAGAATCTGTGGGTCATCTCCCAGAATAATTGTTTTCAGGAATTTAATAGAGATACACAAT
Source organism: Avena eriantha (assembly GCA_910589775.1). NCBI lineage: Eukaryota > Viridiplantae > Streptophyta > Magnoliopsida > Poales > Poaceae > Avena > Avena eriantha. The sequence continues at coordinate 115,952,785 of OU342742.1, read as the reverse complement.
GTAGTACTCCATGTTGTCCATATGCGTGCATCTCTCGTAGACTGCTTGATGTTTTCCCCTTCACTACTCTTTTCAAAGTTATGTACTGCAAAAGAGTGAGAACATCCATGAATAAAGTTTCTTAAGTATACCAGCTTTATCAGAAAAAATCGGCCATTTCTAGTTGCTGAGGCCTCATCTCGTTAAATGCATTTTTACACGTAAAAGGTTGATCGTACAACCAATATGAATGCATTCACCAATAATGAATAATAGTGCCTCCGTTCCTAAATATAAAATCTCTTGTTAGGCTAAAAAATCTTATATTGTGGAATATCAGTACTGATAGCTTGTATCTTGTTGATACATGACACTGTTGTAAGCAAACGAAAAACTCGGTCGTAACATATGCGTGCATCTCCCGTTGACTGCTTGATGTTTTTCCCTTCACTACTCTTTTCAAAGTTATGTACTACAAAAGAGTGAGAAAATCCATGAATAAAGTTTCTTAAGTATACCAGCCTTATCAGAAAAAAAGGGCCATTTCTAGTTGTTGAGCGCCTCATCTCGTTTGAATGCATTCACCAATAATGAATAATAGTGCCTCCGTTCCTAAATATAAAATCTTTTGTTAGGCTAAAAAATCTTATATTGTGGAATATCACAGCTTGTATCATGTTGATACATGACACTATTGTAAGCAAACGAAAAACTCGGTCGTAACAAAGTTATGTATGGAATAGAAATTTGGAGTCACGGGTGAATGAAACATGAACCATCACTATGTATATATGATGCATGTGTATGTAACCTGGACTCGCATTTTGCCCATAGTTTTAAAATCTGGACTGGACCAGCGGTCCGACTGGAAAAAACCAGAACCGGCGCCTCTAACGGTCTATTAAGCGCACAGGACCGGACAGGGAAGCGAACGGAAAATTACCGGTTTAACAGCTGGTTTTCAGCTGAACCGAGCGAAAACGGTGGCAGGTTTGACCGGTCTGGAATACATACACTAGCGGAGGTAACAGTTAAATGGCGGCACTAGGAATTGATCCCACTCCCTGGGAGTTGCCTGCATGCCGCATTCCGTGCTTTGTTTGTGATTACAACGCGGAAGTTATTCTATTTGACACGGTATTCCTCTATTATACAACTTAAAATATTTATTATTTATTGATTACCGGTCCAGCTATTGAACCGGGTGAACCGGCGGTCAGACTAGTGAACTGTGAACCGACAGTCTGACTGGTTCAATCCTTGGTTTGGTTTTTTAAACTATGATTTTTCCTAGCGGATTCGTCACGCGGCTGATATGTTGGCCACTATTTTTAGTGGGGTCCGTCTACGTGGGGCCGGCCAGACTTCTCACTATTTTGTCCAGATTCGCTCGTAAAGTAGAAGAACTTTATAAAATCTCGTATGTGCTCTTTAAAACTATCAGGAAGTACTTTATGGATCCAGTCCCGTAAAATTGAAAGACTCTAAAACGTTCTATCGGGCATACAATGAAGAACGTAATAAATCCAGTCCATAAAAAGTATTAATATATTAAAAATCAGACTCACTTTAAAGAGCTCGCGGGTAAGAACTCAAATATGCAGACGAAATTTAATTTGCATTTTCTTTGTAAAAGTTACAGACTATTTTTAAATTGTAGTACAAATGGAAAATAGAATCTAAGCATAGGTTAGACGGGGCTAGAGGGTCCCGCGTCCACCAAAACGAGTAGACAACATTTCTGCTGCGGTCGCAAGTAGCTCATAGAACGACTTTTTGATGTATCCTGGCTGGTCCAATCACTCACCTTTTGCGCTCAAGGGTACTTATGCTTGCGTTATAAATGCCGCTTTTCCAGAAACTTTTGGCACTTCACGGATGGTCTAAGAAATGGTGTTTGGTTCGACGATTTTCTGCAGGTATCTCCCTTAAACGTATTTGGTTGGCCGAACCCATAAAGGGATATAATGTAAACAGATAACAACCCAGCTTAAAACTGATTCCGCCCACCCTCCTCCGGAGAGTGGAACCAAACAAAATAAGCAAAGGTCCCATCTATATATTTTTATAAAGTAGACCCCACTAAGAATCAATTAAGTTTGTCTATCTTAACATGCAGACTAGCCACATCAAATCCTTTTCTCAGCCATTCGATTTGAAGCATCTTACCGTCCATTTTTTTGTCTGCCCATTTGTGTTCCATCGAGTCACATTCCATGTCACGGCTACAAGTTTAAATGTCAGATGGAAATAAGTCGTTCTTGTCGGATAGACGCAAAGGATAAACGCACTGCGTTACTGTTAGCTCAAGAGTCAAAAAAATCCGTTGTTTTCACGTAGCTTCTCGTGATGTTAGTGGAAAATTAAGGACTCATGTAGACTACATGTTTATATATATATATATATATATATATATATATATATATATATATATGACATATTTATACTACACCTGGGTGTAGTTACACCCACCTGTGTTTCATGTCATTTAGGCAGTATCTATCATACTGGAGACTATATATGAGTAGTATGAAGTATATAGGAATATTTTGGCAGTATATATACCACTTTTTTTGTAGTATGTAATTTTTATTCACATACTCCTTTTGTACAGACAAATATGACGGTATTTTATATATATAGTGCAAACTATGGGTGTATTTGCAATTTTTTCACCTAACTTGCTTGGAAGTATCTTAGATATAGTATATGAACATACTCAAACAGATAAAGTATTACAAATACTTCCGTAAGGCAGTATATGAGACGTGGGTGTAGTTACACCCGGGAATAAGAAGTATTTTTCCTATATATATATATATATAGTGGCGCTATTTGACCATCAGGGTGTAGAATAGTTATTCTACACCCACCCTCTATATTACAAACCGTATAAATTTTTTACGTCACGTAAATTTTGTCTTACCTTAGAAGTCGAGAACAACATAAAATTTTTTAGACATGTCGTAAAAAAATTCGTTTACATGCCGTATAAAAATACGACATAAAATATGTATTTTCTATGTTTTTACACTATAATGACTCATAAATCATATTTTTATGTCGATTTTTTTACGTTTCTGATGAACATAAACATAATTATTAGTATACAAACATAAATTTCTATATGTGAGAACATAAAAATATGGGGATGCAAAATAACTATTCTGCACCCTGGGTGCTGAATAGGGTTTCTATATATATATACATATATTGTCGTTTGCACTCTTCAAGAGAAACTTTTGAGCTTTCATCTTCCAGCTGCTATATATCTCCTCATCTCGTCTGCACCTCACGTGGGTTATTTGAGCAATTGCCTCTGACCAGAGGGGTAGAGAAATGAGAACTGGTCATCTTTTTATGCTAGCTCTGGATTTTCTACTTTTCTCATGTTGATCATCTGCGAGCATGCCTTCGAGCATCCTGGTGGCCACGTACGGAGAAGTTGGATCGATCTTTTTCGATCGATGCTGCCATTAGCTGGGACTTTCTTCGTCTTCATGTCGCAGTTTAGCCCCTTCACTTGAATTTTAATTTGGAGATGTTTGTGCCTAATATTGGTGTGCATCGTATTCTTTTCCTCCATGATGTTTGTCTGCGCACTGATTTAGATCCTCATGTATTCAACTTATTTTATAGAAAGCAAATAGTAGAAATTTTGTTCATGTTCGAAATTTGTTGGATTTGTAAAATACTTTGTACTTCTGATATAACATGGAGGGAAGCAATCCATTCTGTGCTGAAACTTCTAAGGTGGAGCCGAAGAAGAGAGGGTAGAACTGCACCTTTGAGTATGCTATTTGCGTCATTTATTGTGTGCGTCTTTAGACATGCAGTTAGATGGAATTCGGTGGTGGCTCTTTCCCCTGGTTGCTCTTTTCCTTTTTCATGATTAGATTTCTTTTATTCTTCTAAGTTGATGAGTAATGTATTGTGAAATTATATGGCTGTCTATCATATACTGTATGTTATATTCCTTAATATTGTGTGAGTAGATATGCGATTAGATAAAAACGTTTAACGCCTTATCATCAGCTTTATGTCATTATTAGCCTTGGTGAAATATTTGACAGCTCACTAAAAAAATTAGGTGCAGTTCAGAAATTTAGGTTACCCTATAATCCCACTGTAATATTGATCCCTTTCCTGTTTACCGCTAGTTGAAACAAACACCTTCGTTATTATCGTTTAAATAAACTAATGTTGTCATTAGTAAATGTAAGTCAACAATATCTAATGGTTGTGTCTATATATGGCTCTATGGCTGTGTTTCAATTGATAATAAATGAGTAGGCCACTACATGTCCTCTTTTTTAAAGAAAATATAAATGATCTTATTTTCAGCTTACTTGTCTACAATTTTTTTAAATAACTCATAGTCAAAATATGTAATTATTATCTTATTAGGAATGTTACCTATTTATAACTCACAAATAGTAAAAATATGAAAAATGAACTACTCCCACCGATTCGGTTTAGTTGTCATGGGGCTAGGCAAAGTTTTGCCTAAATCTTGTCTAAACTTGCGATAATTTAAATCTGGTCGGATAGAGTATTGATATTTACATGCAAATAAAATGCTATCCATAAGCATCAAGGTAATTACATATTAACCCTCCTCATAACAAATGTTGAAGAGTAATATCATGAATGTTCATAAAGGATAACAATAACCAAAACAGATATACTAATTTTATGAGTCCTCTATACTGATAATATTGATAATGTTCATACTGTATTGGAAAACGTTATTTATATTAGGGATATTATAACTGGGACAAAAGGGAGCTCTCTATGCCTCCAACGCTTTTTACCATCAGATCGTCATTCCTGATCATTGTTGGCCATTAGATGTGCCTTAGTTCCCCCAGTGGGCCTATTGTCGGGCAGCTACTCTAGAGGGAAAATCGGCCCACTGTGGTTAACCGGGCCAATAAATCACACTGAAACCCATATGGAATACGCACTAGAGCCAGGTCACGCTTTTTACCATCAGATCGTCATTCCTGATCATTGTTGGCCGTTAGATGTGCCTTAGTTCCCCCAGTGGGCCTATTGTCCCTAAGGGCAGCTACTCTGGAGGGAAAATCGGCCTACTGTGGTTAACCGGGCCAATAAATCACACTGAAACCCATATGGAATACGCACTAGAGCCAGGTCGAGCGAGAGCCTTTCGCCTCATCAGTTTCTCGCCGATTCGCCGTGACACCACTTCCCGAACCGTAGATCCGCGGCGATGGCGGTGAGCACGTGAGGTGCATCTCCTGTGTACGGTGTATCCAATCATTCACCCCTCCTAGTGACGCCAATCAGTGCTACGCGTGCCCCATCCTCCTTTCTACTGGCATGAATCCCTCCCCGACGTACAGAGCCCTCTCATTTCTTCCGCCGTGCGTCCCTGTCCTCTCGCGATCCATAGGTGTGTCGCCCGCTGACACTTTCATTTCTAGTTTTCCTTATCCCTTCAGGCTCGCAGCCCCTAGCGGTGGAGCCGACTTGTTGGACCAGTAGTCGGGATAGGAGGTGCATGGAGAATTGGTAACGAAGGTCAGCACCTATCCTTTGGACAAGGCCGACGTCGACCAAGATGCTGCGTAGAGGGCAAGGTGTTGTGGTCTGACCAACGCCCTCTGCTTGCCTGGTCGCCTCTGCCGGCGCTGAGTTGCCTGCTGCTGCAATCACGATGGCATCCCACTCTTACTTGTTTGTATATGTTTTCTCTACCTGTTCATTATGTATTCGATCTAGCTTCATGCCCTGTCAGCTGATTAGGAAAACAAAGTATTAATATTTTTTATCAGGTAATTCATTTCTTACTACTGGATTCCTCATCCATGCTTTTCATCTTGAAGCTATCAATGATGTGTTGAACTCTTGATACCCTGTAGGAATTGATTAGCTGAACTTCTATTCTGAAGTTCCACGCTGATTTTTTTCCCTAGCTGTTCAATGAAATTCTAACTTAAGCAAATAAAGTTATGTTCTATTGTACCATGTTGCTATAGTAGATTCGTGATTTGCTATGGAACACACACGAGAAGCATAGAGATGTTGTTTTTGACATCGAATTTCTTTGAGCCTGATGACGAATCTTAATAGAACAAGGACAAGTTAAGGATTGGAGGTGATGTTCTGCTCTCAGTTTTCACAATTATGCTTATGCATTCAAAACAGTTTCGCTGCTATAGATGCTTAGCATAAGAAAATAATACTCCCTCCGACCCAAATAAGTTGACTTAGATTTGTCTAGATTTGATTGTATCTAGACATGATTTAGTATTAGATACATTCGTATCTTGACAAATTTGAGTCAACTAATTTGGGTTGGAGGGAGTACAAGAAATTAACTACTTCAATAGATTAATTTATAAAATTTAGTCAGGTTACAGTATCAATTCAAAATATACTAATAAAGAGGAAAACATATGATGATCAATTCTGTTCAAAAGGTATGCTTATCTTTTTTGTAAGTTGTTATTCGATCGGGATCCTTAGTATGAGCTATAGAGAGGATACGTTAGTTTAATAGTGCTTACAAATCATGAATTCCATGAGAAGTTTCTAAAAACCTCTTAGTTTCACTCTTAGTCCATGCAAAATATTTGTGATATTTAAAATGGATACAGTCGTTTCACATATAAAATTTCTTTTAAGTATATCTTTCTCATTTAGTGCTCTCAAATTAGCTCTTCAGCTTAGTACAAGTTGTGGTTGTACAGATCACCATGTATCTGAATATCTGATTCTGACAAATGTTCACGGAGGACGCTCCGTAAACAACACTCTTGGTGTCACTTGGTAGAAACTAAAATGAAGGAAGTTTGTTTATGTTTCATGTTTGCTCTGGCTTTGCCTTTGTGAGCGCGCCTGCTTTAATTTACAAGATATGTTCTCTTCATTGTCCAAATACTATTAGTTTTCATATTGCACGGATACCACCCTTATATTTATACTGGTAACATTTATACCCTGATTTCATTCCTGAAGTTCTTTAAGAACCTCATCCCAAATAAATCTGAATTATCTCATTTTGATGCCTATAGGAGGAGAATGAGGGCGGCGAGCAGATGGTGGCGAAAATGGGGAAGAAAAATGCCTCTTGTAGATTTATGTATTGAGTTTCAGTAAACCATATCATAATATCTTATCTCAAGACATTTTTGTAAATGCGAATTTCAACTTTATTTCCAGTGTACTCATTATATACCTTCAATTTTCCATAATATGAATGACCACTGCAACCTATACATGTGAGTTGTATCCAATATCTTCAGACTCGGTCCACCGTACAGAATAGTTTTTTTTGTGAATTTGACTATTTTATTACCTTTTCTATTTACAAAAGCTACTGTCAATTAGTATATTGGAAAAATAGACGGGCGCAGCAACGCGCGCCTTCGTGATCTAGTACTACTTGTAAGGAGAACTGAAATGCAATCAAATATGTCAGAAGATATGATTCCCATTGTCTCTACACTTCGCCCATTTTGTCACATGGAAGCATACAGTAATTGAATATGCCAGGAGATATGATTCCGGCTGTCTAGAGAGTTGACTGTAACATGTCTTGCAAGTATACATTGTCATCAAAATCTAGTCTACTCGAACGTTAAAAGTTGAATCCACCTTATGTCTAATGTTTTAGGAAACCACAACACATATAGGAGAGACATGCCAATCTGAACTTGCTCCATAATATAAAAATCTCACCACCTTACTAACACCGTGTGCAATTAGCTCCCATAAAGAGTTTCCTCATCATTTTTAATTAAATTTTTTCAAAATCCTACTATAGTTGGGTACATATTTTTCTTGAACCATACCAGATTTTCCTTGTAATAATAAGTTGTACCATCAATTAGGATAGCACATGGTCACCATGTCCATGACTAGATGAGTGCACAACAAGCTCACCATGTGGCCTAATTCTTTTCTTCTAAACACCCATCGCTCCACCGCTGAAAAGGTTCTTGTTATTTCTTTGATGCTACTACATGCTTCACAGATTTGTTCTAGTATTGTAATCAGATGCTATGTCAACCAAATATGTACATATAATAGACATTACATTTAGGTAAAATTAAATAATGATGAAATTATATTTATTAATTAGTCCTCTAGACTGATAATCTAGCTGATCTTCATATCACATTAATTTTTTTGTTTATATACTAATTACAAGGGATAACTGAAATGCAATCAAATGCGTCAGAAGATATAATTTCCATTATCTTTACACTTTGCCCATTTGGTACCTTGGCATCATAGAGTAATCGAATATGTCAGGAGATATGATTCCGGCTGTCTAGAGAGTTGACAGTGAGATGCCTTGCAAGTATAAATTGTCATCGAATTCCGATCGACTCAAACAGTAAAAGTTGAATCTACCTTACATATGATAATTATTACGGAAATCACAACACATATAGGAGACATGTTAATCTGAAATTGCTCCATAATTTAAAATTCTTACCACCTTACAAACACCGTGTGTAGTTATGGGAAGTTGAATCCAGCTTACATATAATATGTTGTACATAAACCACAACACATGCATGAGACAGCTAATCCGAACTTGCTCTGTGGTTTAAAAACATGACCACCTTGCTAACAGCGTGTGCAATTATCTCCCACAATGAGCTTGCTCATAATTTTTACATAATTTTTTTCAAGATCCTCGCCAGTACAGTAAATTAGTTGGCTACATACTTTTTATGAACCATACCAGTAAATGAGTTGTACAATCAATTAGGCCAGCACATGGTCAGCATGTGCCCTGACTAGATGCACACCACGTTAGTATATGTTCATTGGTGAACCCTGTGTCCTAGATGGAGTAGGAGCTGATCTTGATGCTCCTTGATGAGGTAAACCATTTTCTTAAAGTGCTCATGATACACGATATGGAGTAAAATATCTGTTGTGAACTAGAATACAAATATGGTTGTTGGATCTACTCATGCATGCCTGCTATAAATGCCCCTCACCAGCTTCTATTTTGTTCACAAAGCACAAGCACCAGTGATTTACCGTTCTGCCTACACACACTTCTTGCTGACTTAGTTCTCCTACATTCATCGAAAGCCATGGCTGGCTCCTCCGATATCCAGATAGCTTCCAACATTATTCCGACACCAGTGACCAAAGAGTTTACATTCCCCGCATTGTACTTGCACCACAACTATGCGGGGACAAACCCAAATCAGTTAGAGATAGCAGCTGACAGGGCTGGGTTTGGCACCATCCTGGTCAACAGCTGGGAGATATACAATGGCGTCGGCCCAGAGGCGCAACTGGTTGGCCATGCTCAAGGCCTGCATATCAGTGCCAAGAACTGGCACAATTCCTTCACCATCGTGTTCGAATCCGAGAGGTATGTACATACATGCAAACTAATTAATATAATATTTGTAGTATTGACACTAGACCTACAACATGTAGCCAGCTGATGCATCAGTTTTCGCGCTATATATCATCAAGCATCAGATATTTCATGCATGCAACATAAATAAGTGCATGAATATCAGACTCGTGAATCGCTAGTTTATCGTGTTTCCAAAATATTATTCAGGCTTAAGGAGTCCACCCTCACGGTAATGGGACAATCAGTTGTAAAAGAAGGTGAGTGGGCTATTGTAGGCAGGACCAGTGTGTTTTCAATGGCTAATGGTGTCATCAAGCTGACGCTGCACAGACAGACAGCTGACGGAGACATACTAGAGCTTACAATCCATGGATTCACAACGATATGAACCAATAAGCATGCGTTGCATTTGTTTTTTAGAGTTATTTAAGGGCTGTACACATATGTTTAACATGCAGATCTTGCCCATCGTCACTAAGAGTGAGCTGTGGGGTGGAAAAGGGAAAACACAACATGACATCAAATCAACACCTCTGTGTCTTCAAAGTGTGACCGTCCGCACCAGTGACCGCCTTAATGGATTGTATTTCACTTACACTGACCAATCTGGGACCACGCAGAAGGAAGGACTTTGGGGTGGTGGCGGCGGTGGTCCATATGATCATCTTGTGAGTACATATGTTTGATCTGCAATTCTTTACATGCACATATGTATAAATGTATGTATGTTTGGCTTCTTCTTACGCATGTCATTTTGCAGCTCAAGTTGGATCCTTCTGAATATGTCATGGAAGTATCAGGAACAATCATCAATAACTATGTGGAGTCAGTGACAATTGTCACCAACAAACAAAAGTTTGGACCATATGGTGCTAAAAAAACCACTGGATCTACTTTCGCAACCACTGTACCCAGAGGCAACGTCATCGTGGGTTTCTATGCGACTGCTACAGGTCCCATGATCAACTCGCTTGGTGTTTACTCGGTCGCTCAGTATGCAGCTTCTCCGTAATACTCTACGACACCACTGCATGCAGCTGTAGCCGTTCCTTTGAGCCTACTGTGTTTAATTTTGTTCAAAAAAATAAGATGGTGCTAGTTATCTGTAATATTGGTCGGCGGCTCGGTCGGCTAATCTCTTAACCTACTATGTATGTCCTTTGTTGCAAAATAATTAATGTTCCCTACTATTGTATTCATGGGAACCAAATTCTAATGTTCATTGGGTAATTTTCTCCCTGAGATGACTATTCTTCAAATCGTATATGTGTGGCATGTTTGTGACATATTACTTGTCCATGCTAGTGCGCTCCATGGTTGGTATGTCCTTGCTCTTTCCCAACAAACGTGGTGAATCCGCAAGGAAACCATAATCCAATAGATTTGGTTTCCAAACATTGAGATTAATCACCTTCAAGCATAATCTATTAGTAAAAGGAAATTACAAAAATGACAACAGGAGATTATTTTTGTATAAATTGGAAGAAAGCAAATCACAATTTGTGGAATGCAATTCCAAATTTGAGGCGCAAATAGAACTCAAGTTTGTGGCCAAACATTAACCCGCCAAGAGAACAACTAGCGGGAGGGCGCTCTTCAGGAAGCGCGCGTTTCGGCCGCAGCGCGCACGTTTCCACGTGGCGTGTGGAAGTTCATCTGTGTGTATTTCCGGCCGCTTGGCAGCGTGTGTATTTTCGGCCGCACGGCAGCGCGTGTATTTCCGGCCACACGGCAGCCAGACACGTGGCTAGCTTCTTATGTAGTGCACGCGACGAAACTAGCTGCTCATGCAGTGCACGCGACGAAAGGCAGTTCCACGCAGTGCACGAGCGGTGCAACTCATTTACTGCCGACCGAAAGCAGTGCAACGCAGTACACCGTGCACTCCAAGAACATCGCCAATGCACTGCGACCTTAGGCAGTGCAACGCAGTACAACAAGGCAATGCATGGACGGTGCACTGCCTGGACACCGCGCAGTGCACTACGACTGAAGGCAGTGCAAAGCAGTACAATAAGACAGTACACTTCCTGTACACCGCGCAGTGCACTGCGAACTAAGGCAGTGCAACACAGAACAACAAGGCAGTTCATGGACGGTGCACTGCCTGGATAGTGCGTGCACTGCGAACTAAGGCAGTGTAACACAGAACAACAAGGCAGTGCATGGACGGTGCACTGTCTGGATAGTGCGTAGTACACTGCCTGGACACAACGCAGTGCACTACGAATTAATGCAGTATAACACAGAACAACAAGGCAGTGCATGAACGGTGCACTGGACACCGCGCAGTGCACTGCGAACTAAGGCAGTGCAACACAGAACAACAAGACAGTGCATGGACGGTGCACTGCCTAGACAGTGCGTAGTACACTGCCTGGACACTGCGCAGTGCACTGTGAACTAAGGCAGTGCAACACAGAACAACAAGGCAGTGCGTGAACGGTGCACCGCCTGGACACCGCGCAGTGCACTGCGACCCAGAACAACAAGGCAGTGCATGGACGGTGCACTGCCTGGACAGTGCGTAGTACACTGCCTGGACACCGTACCATGCATTGCAACCGAAGGCACCCTGTGCTAGACCAAAAGGCAGTGCAACCTACGCATCAAAGGCAGTACAAGAAAAAAGTTCGTCGAAACATATCGATATGAGATCTATTTTTGTAGATCTCGACACGACTAGTACAACCGTGAAAACGGATCTCGGTTTGGCCAATTCGTTTAAAAGATATTGGATTTTTCGTATTTGAATCCAAAAGAGAAAGGGAAAAAGGACGGCGACCCATCTCTCCAAGCACCACGTGTCGCGCAGGAAAGGACTGGGACAGCGCGTGAAGAACTCCCAGGACGCCACGTGCAAGGATATAAGCGATTGTGGGGCGAGCTCTGGAACGCGCGCGCTTTTCTAGTGTTTCTGACCGCCAACATTGTCTTAATTTTTCCTTGAAATGTTTCCTACCCTTAATTTAGTTCTTAGCCACGGAGAGCTTGATTCAAAACCTTCCTGAGCCCGGGGTAGTCTTTCTTATCGCTCCTCCTCGATGATTCCAAAATAGAAAGCGTTGGTTAGTCATGGGTACAAAACGACGAGGATGCAATAAGCGAGACTTGCAAATGCTCGCTAAACTAGGCGTCTGAGAATGGCGGAGGATGGACTTGGTTAGCCTGGATCGCTGGATACCAACAAAATTGTGCTTCTTTCTTTCCTATTTTCGACGTGGTAACAAATACTCGGAATTTGATTCCCAAAATTAACGCTAATCCAACATTAACTGCTCCCAAAAATCGGGCAAGAATTAGATCTAATTTTTCATTTCAAATATTATTATAATCCACACTTTTATCCCTAGGGGTAATACCCGTACCGTACCCTTTAAGTGACGGGTATAGGTTTGTACCCATGGATATAACCATACCCTACCCGTTTAAACTGACATGCAGAACTTACTTATAGAGTTCCAACCTATGCGGTCGAGCAGCTAGGGACGAGTATGAGAATGTGAATTCTAAACTTCGATAATTGTCATGTACTCGTCAAGCTATTATTGAGTAGATATAGTTATCTTTTTGTCAAATATGCTATTGGTGAATGTAAAGTTGTGAATAACTTGTATTATCATGTACTCGTCAAGCTATTATTGAGTAGATATAGTTATCTTTTTGTCAAATATGCTATTGGTGAATGTAAAATTGTGAATAACTTGTATACTATTTGATCTCCATCCGATATCCAATGGGTATGGGTACCTGTTGGTTATGGGTATGGGTAAGGTTTCATACCCGCCGATACAGATATGAGTGAAGTTTTATACCCATATGCTACACGGGTATGGGTATGATATTGCTCTACCCACCTATACCCTGTCCATTGCCATCCTTATGCATGATTTGTTCTTGTTTCTAATGCCACCAAATTTTATTTAATTGTGCGGACAATGTGTTAGGATCTAATAGCATGGAACTTGTCGGAGGTATATAGCATGAACTAGGTCTTTGAGGTGTACTAAATTACTACACACCTTGAGCCACAAGATAAAATATCCACGGTCCGGATGGAGGAGGGTGTGCAACACATGTATATAAGGGATACTAGAAGTTAGGGAGAGCCAGGACTAGTACAAACTTCTAACCCAACTTGAGCAACTAAAAATCCTCATAGTGCATATCAGTACAAACGAACAGTGTAACTTTCTTGAGAAGATTTGTCAGGGGATGAGGTATGATACCGAAATGACACGCAAACTTACGGTAGTAGCCTGCTAGCCCAAGGAACTGATGCAACTCCTTGACAACGAATACAGAGGGCTATTTCTGAACATCCGCGATCTTGCTAGGACCAGTTCCCACGCCGGCGACAATGATAATGTGCCCCAATAGGCTGCCTTCCTTTGGCAAAATGAATATTTGCTCAACATGACTGCCCACTGATCTCTCGGCAGCAACAACAACACCTCCTTCAGATTGATCACATGCTGATATAGGGATGGACTATAGACTAGAATTTTATCGAAGAAGACCAGCATACAACAGAGCAAACAAGATTTGAGACTAGCATTCACCACCCCTTGAAACATTGTTGGTGCTCCGCTGAGACCAAATGTCATGACCTTGTACTCATAAAGATCGATGTGAGTTTGGAACCCTGATTTGTGTTCATCTCTTGATGCTAGACTGATCTAGTGGTAACCAGTGCGGATGTCAAACTTTTATAACCATTGGGCACCCACCAATTCGTCGAGAAGATCGTCAATAACTAGAATTGGATATTTATGAATCTGCATCATCGCATTCAGCTGGCAAAGATCAATGTAGGGGCGCCACAATCCGTCTTTCTTGCATGAAGAAAATGAACTAGAGCTTACTTGGATGATGCCATTATCCAACATCTCTTGCACTTGGCATTCAGTTTCATCTTTGAGCTATGTCTTATGCATGTATGGCCTAAGATTCACTGGACGAGCTCCAGGAATCAACGCAATTTTTTTGTCATGACCACGACGTGGAGGCAATGTTTTTGGTTCAGCAAATATATCCTAGAACTGTTGTAGCAACTGATATACTTCAGGGGTAGTCGCTGAATCTTGCTAAATTGAAGCACTGTTCAGCTGAACAACATGTGTTACTGCACCTTGTTGCCACAACGAAGCACACTCTTACAGATAGAAATTATAGGACAGCTAGAAACATCGAACTGAATGCCTTGCAGATAGATGACAGAATTGTTGTCAACAATAAGCTGTTTCTTTCTAGCCCAATCCACTTTCAAAGCTTCCCAGGTGCAATATGGGATAGGGCCGAATTCTCCTAAGTAGACACCCTGCGCCGCTCTGGCCAGAAGTTATGCACTAAGGAGTGGAATAGGGTTCCTATAATCCCATAATCCCAGCAGCCATGCATAGAGATGATATAAGGAATTTCCTTTTTCTGCCATTAGAGATGGCATGAAAGTATGCAGTATTAGCGTCCCCTTGCAGCATCCACTTCAAATGCGTTGTCTGCCTCCACTATTCTTCTTCCACTTTGAAAATGTTCATAAGTTCCCTTTGTAACAATTAGTACATACAATTAATTAAGCCAACACATGTTTGTTGACTTTTTTTTGTCGTGGATCATGGATCATTCAAGTGAATGACTAGATGCACAATAGGCTCACCATGTGGCCTAATTTTTTCTCTAAAATCCATTGCCTCCACTACCGAAATATGGGCCTATTAATTCATCCGAGCTAACATGGTTCACGGATTTGTTCTAGTATTGCTATCAATGCTATGTCAAGCGAATATGTACGTATACAAGACATTGCATTGGCTAAAATTATTTACAAAAGAAATTGGAGATATAACTCCTGATGAGTGGGTTCGCGGTACTTTCCTTGTTTGCTTTTCTGTGAGCAGTAACAAAGCACGTGGTCATCGGTAAACCCATTCTTAATCGAGATACGAGCCCATCTCGAGTGGCCTAACAGGCCCCGAAAACCCAAATCGATCTTTTCATTTATAGGAGAAGCACTTGCCGCTCTAGATACGTAGCGGGTAGCATGGACGAAACGGCAAATGATATATCACTTTATTTAACTTCTCTCAAAGATATAGCACCACTTGATTCAACGGCGGTGCAACGGTTAGGTGGTATGGCTATACTCAACGACCATGAGCTGCTGATCATGTTCAATGAAACATATATGTGTTACGCTGCGACATCGATGGCAAGTATTTTGTAGGTTTCTTAATGGGGACCGCCTCCAGGAGAGCATTGCTCTAATTCCTTGTCCTGAGATGCAAGCAGAATATAAGGAGGATCCATTCTCCAAGTACTACTTCCTAGTACATATCAAGTTTTTACAAGTGGAGTACTTAAACCCTGTCTTGTTTTTCCTGCTTTCTCTGTCAATTAGTTTAGTATACAGTTGTGTGTTCTCTGAAAGTTTATAGGTATTCTTCTGTTCGTTCTAGTGTAGTACAATTCACTGTACCAGTGTATGTCCATGTAATCAAGAATTCCGATTACATGTCAAATGATAGGACTTTTTGTTTCCATCTCCAATGATACATTCAGCTGCCTCGTCTCCATCCGAAGTCAACACTTGTTTCTGTGTCAACTTCATTTCAACTTTTTTTTAATATATAGCACACATATGTATATAAGTTACGGTCTAGAACATATCATTTGTTTCTTATTAATTTTTCTTACTTGACGTAGCAATCTTATTTACACAGATATCCCGCAGCAACGCGCGGGGTATCATCTAGTTAACTGAGAAATGAATAGCAGAAATACAATAAAATAAAAAGGTTACTTGGAGATCATCAATTTTTTTTATCGATAGTCAAGAAAAAAAGGTTACTTGGATACAGAAAATGAATGGGACTTGCACATTCTATCTATATTCATGTACAACAAACCTTAGAACTGAGACCCTTGGGAGAGTCTTCTTGTAGTAAGCCGAGTGGCCCCTTGGTTGTCTCCTGGGACGAAAAACAGATCGCTCATGGGTCGCTCGCGCGAGGCGGCCTCGGGGCAGCCCCCATCCGACCCCTAGCCGTCGTCGCTCTCCCGCCGGCCGCTGCCGCTGCCCTCGCTGGCGGTGGCGGCCACGCCTAGGCCGCCGAAGGTGGCGGGCGATCTGCGCGGGCTCGTCGATCCTCTTCGCGCCAGGGGGTGGACACCAAGGGGCAGTGCCGGTGGATCCAAGAGGTTAGCGGCGGAGCTCGCTCGAGCGGCGTTTGCCAGCGACTTGGAAGGAAGGCACGGATGTGAAGATGGGGCGATGGTGCATCTTGTAAGCGGCCTGGTGGTTGCCTTAGGCGGCGACGCTGCATCTCAGTCTCTCTCTAACAAATCTGTGGGTTCAGCCATGGCTTCGAAGGGCTAATGGCTGACCCGCTCGTACCGTTCACTGGAAGCCGACCGGCGGTGTGGGGACTGCTGGATCTGTCTGAATAATGGTGGCGGTCCTAGGGTTCCTTCCGCGTGAAGACAAATATTTGATGGCTGCCTGTCCTCGATGAGCTGGTCTGGAGTGGCGAGTTCCGGAAGGCTCCGATGGCGAACTCCCATGGGCCACTATGCCTGGAGATTGCTGGATCGAATTGAATTTAGTCGGACGTACCCATGTTTTCGGCTGTTTGGTTTCAGCGGGAGCGTTGCGAAGCTCTGATATCTGTTACCATCATGTGTCATGTCTTCGACGATCCATGGTGAAATCAGATACGGAGAATGTCAGGAAACCTGGAACATCAGGAAAGCGATGGTGATTTGAGTCTTTGTGGAGACAAGGAACTGGCTACATGAACTGTGAGTCATAGTAGCGACTGTTTGTGGGGGCGACAACACAGGAGGAGTTCCTAGTCTTACCTTGCAGGGTGAAAACCCAAGGTCTAGTCTTAATTGGTTGTGGCTGGCAATAACCTTGTTGAAGGCATTATTTTGAGAGTGAGGACTTTCTCCAGGGTGAAAACCTTGATGGGTTCGTAGCATGGAAAACAAAAAATTTCTACCGCAAGAACAAACAAAACCTAGATCTAATCTAGATGAAAGCCAAGATCTAATCTATTAGACATGAGCAACAAGATAGATAGGAACTAACCCTCGTAGATCCGAAAGCGATAACGAGATTAGATCTCGTGGTTGATGTAGTCGATCACTTGCCGATCTCAAGATCGTGTGGACGATCCTTCTGGCGTCGCGTTCCAGCAGTGCTTCCGCAGTCGGTCAAGTTGACGATCCTTCCGGCGCCGCGATTCGGCAGCGCTTCCGCAGTCGGTCACACGTGCGGAGTCGAAGCAGACCTTCCTCTCCCCGTTCCAGCGAGCAGCGGAGGTAGTAGATCTTCTCCACGGAATCCCAGCAGCACGACGGCGTGGTGGTGGTGGTGGAGTAGAGAATTCTGCAGGGCTTCGCCTATGCCTGTGCAGAAGAAAGGTGGAGGAGAGAGGCGGCAGAGATTGGAGTTGTGAGAGCAAGGGAGGAGGGGGTGCCCCTGCCCTTCTATTTAAGGGGGGAGGGCGCCTTGGGGAGGGGGAGTCCTTGTAGGACTCCCCTCCTCTAGGCCGGCGGATTGGGGAGTGGGGGGAGGAGTCCTCCTCCCCCACGACTCCTTGTCTTGACCCACCAGGACTCCTTGATCCCTATCTTGATTTTCAAGCAAACTCCAAGATATCTTCTAGAACATTCCGAAACCTTCTAGAATCCTCATACAAACACTCCAGAACATTTCCTAACTCAGAAAATGATCTCCTATATATGAATCTTATTCTCCGGACCATTCCGGATCTCCTCGTGATGTCCCGGATCCATTCCGAGACTCCGAACAACATTCGGTCTCCAACGCATATTTCATATCTACTTAAAACAACTTCGAACCTTAAGTGTGTCACCCTACGGTTCGTGAATATGTAGACATGATAGAGACACATCTCCTATCAATAACCATTAGCGGGACCTGGAGATCCATAATGGCTCCCACATACTCAACGATGACTTCGTGATCGATTGAACCATTTACATACGAAACCAATTCCCTTTGTCACGCGATACTTTACTTATCCGAGGTTTGATCGTCGGTATCTCCATACCTAGTTCTACCTCGTTACTGATAAGTACTCTTTACTCATTCCGTGATATGTCATCCCTTGTGACCTAGTCACATGCTTGCAAGCTAACTAGATGACATTCCACCGAGAGGGCCCAGAGCATATCTATCCGTCATATGGATGGACAAATCCCAATCTTGGTTCATGCGCTTCAACACATACTTTCAGAATACCCAATGACACCTTTATAACCACCCAATTACGAAGCGGCGTTTGATGTTATCAAAGTATCCATCCGGTGATGGTGATTAACATAACCTCATGGTCGAAGGATTAGGTTACTATGTATTTAAAAGCTTACAGCAATACGAACTTAATGACTTGATCTTATGCTACGCTTACTATGGGTGTGTGTACATCACATCATTCTCCTAATGATACAACCTTGTTATTAATCACATCCTAATGTCCATGATCAGGAAACCATGATCATCAATTAATCAACAAGCTAGTTCAACAAGAGGCTTACTAGGGACTCTCTTATGTTTACAAAACACACATGTATTAGTGTTTCCTAATAATACAATTATAGCATGGGATGTAAACATTCATCATAAACATAAAGATATAATAATAATCACTTTTATTATTGCCTCTTAGGCATATCTCCAACAGTCTCCCACTTGCACTAGAGTCAATAATCCAGATTACATGGTAATATACCGAACACCCATGGCGTTTTGGTGTTGGTCATGCTTTGCCCTAGGGAGAGGTTTAGTCAATGGATCTGCCACATTCAGATCAGTGTGTACTTTGCAAATCTTTATGTCACCATCTCGTACATACTCGCGAATAGCGTGGAAACGTAGCTTGATGTGCTTCAGCTTGCTATGTGACCTTGGCTCCTGTGCATTAGCTATGGCACCTGTGTTGTCACAGTAGATGGCCATCGGGTCCAACACACTGGGAACCACGCCAAGTTCAGTAATGAATTCCTTCATCCAAACGGCTTCTTGTGCAGCCTCCGAAGCAGCTATGTATTCCGATTCAGTTGAAGATTTCGCCACAACGCTTTGCTTCGCACTCCTCCAGCTCCCTGCAGCACCATTCAAAATAAATACGTATCCCGACTGTGACTTTGAGTCATCTGGATCGGTGTTCCAACTAGCATCGGTGTAACCGTTTACAACAAGTTGTTCATCACCTCCATAAGAAAGAACCATATCCTTAGTCCTATTTAGGTACTTTAGAATATTCTTGACCGCTGTCCAGTGCTCCATTCCAGGATCACTTTGATATCTGCTAGTCAAACTAACAACATGTGCTATATCCGGTCTTGTACACAGCATGGCATACATGATAGAACCTATGGCCGAGGCATAGGGAATATTATTCATTTTCACTCTATCTTCTGCCGTAGCTAGACTTTGAGTCTTACTCAAGGTCTTACCTGACAACATGGGCACGAACCCTTTCTTGCTATCTTCCATTCTAAACTTCTTTAGAACTTTGTCCAAGTATGTACTTTGTGAAAGCGCTATTAGGCGTCTTGATCTATCTCTATAAATCTTGATGCCTAGAATATATGCCGCTTCGCCAAGATCCTTCATTGAAAAACTATTATTCAAATAGGTTTTGACGCTATTAAGAAGTTCTATATCATTCCCAATCAACAATATATCATCTACATATAGTACTAGGAATGCTACAGAGCTCCCACTCACTTTCTTGTAAATACAAGCTTCTCCATAAGTTTGTATAAATCCAAAGTTTTTGATTACTTTATCAAAACGTTGATTTCAACTCCGGGATGCTTGCTTTAGTCCATAAATGGAGCGCTGAAGTTTGCATACCTTGTCGGCATCTTTAGGATCGACAAAACCCTTGGGTTGTACCATATACAAGTCTTCCTCAATGTCACCATTAAGGAACGCCGTTCTGACATCCATCTGCCAAATCTCATAATCAAAATGTGCAGCAGTTGCTAACAAAATCCTTACAGACTTTAGGTTCGCTACTGGTGAGAAAGTCTCATCATAGTCAACTCCTTGAATTTGTCGGAACCCTTTCGCGACAAGTCGAGCTTTATAGACGGTAACATTACCATCAACATCTGTTTTTCTCTTGAAAATCCATTTGTTCTCGACAGCCTTACGGCCATCCGGTAAGTCCACCAAAGTCCATACTTGGTTTTCGTACATGGATCCCATTTCGGATTTCATGGCTTCTAGCCATTTGTCGGAATCTGGGCTCACCATAGCTTCTTCATACGTCGCAGGGTCATCAGCGTTGTCCACCAACATGACGTTCAAGGCAGAGTCATACCAATCAGGAGTGGTACGAACCCTCATTGACCTGTGAGGTTCAGCAGTAACTTCGTTCCAAGTTTCATGATCATTATCATTAGCTTCCTCTTCAATTGGTGCAGGCGGCACAAAAACATCTTCCGGTGCTGCGCTACTCTCAAATCCGAGAGAAGGTTCAATAACCTCATCGAGTTCTACTTTCCTTCCAGTCACCTCCTTCATGAGAAACTCCTTCTCAAGAAAGGATCCATTCTTTGCAACGAAAACTTTGCCTTCGGATCTATGATAGAAGGTATACCCAATTGTTTCTTTAGGGTATCCTATGAAGACGCATTTCTCCGCTTTGGGTTCTAGCTTATCAGGTTGTAACTTCTTTACATATGCCTCGCAACCCCAAACTTTAAGGAACGACAACTTAGGTTTCTTACCAAACCACAATTCGTACGGTGTCGTTTCAACGGATTTAGATGGTGCCCTATTTAAAGTGAATGCGGCTGTCTCTAATGCATAGCCCCAAAATGATAACGGTAAATCTGTAAGAGACATCATAGACCGAACCATATCTAAGAGAGTTTGATTACGACGTTCGGACACACCATTACACTGTGGTGTTCCTGGCGGTGTCAACTGCGAAAGTATTCCACATTTCTTTAAATGCATGCCAAACTCATAACTCAGATATTCACCTCCGCGGTCAGAACGCAGAAACTTAATCTTCTTGTTACGATGATTTTCCACTTCACTTTGAAATTCCTTAAACTTCTCGAAAGTTTCGGACTTATGTTTCATAAAGTAGACATACCCATATCTACTCAAGTCATCCGTGAAAGTGAGAACATAACGATATCCACCACGTGATGCTACACTCATTGGACCGCACACATCGGTATGTATTATTTCCAATAAGTCTGTAGCTCGCTCCATTGTACCAGAGAATGGAGTCTTAGTCATTTTTCCCATTAGACATGCTTCGCATCTTTCAAGTGATTCAAAATCAAGTGATTCAAGAAGTCCATCAGAATGGAGTTTCTTCATACGCTTCACTCCAATGTGACCAAGACCACAGTGCCACATGTATGTAGAATTATCATTCAATTTAATTCGTTTAGCATCTATGTTGTGAACATGTGTATCACTACTATCGAGATTCAGTAAGAATAAACCATTCATCTCAGGTGCATTACCATAAAAGATATTACTCATATAAATCGAACAAGCTTTATTCTCGGACTTAAAAGAGTAACCGTCTCACAATAAACAGGATCCATAAATAATGTTCATGCTTAACGCAGGCACCAAATAACAATTATTCAAATTTAAAACTAATCCCGAAGGTAGATGTAGAGGGAGCATGCCGACGGCGATCACATCAACCTTGGAGCCATTTCCAACGCGCATCGTCACCTCGTCTCTTGCCAGTCTTCGTTTATTCCGCAGCTCCTGTTTCGAGTTATAAATATGAGCAACCGAACCAGTATCAAATACCCAGGCACTACTACGATTACTAGTAAGATACACATCTATAACACATATATCAAATATACCTTTCTTCTTGATGTTGTCGTTCTTTAGATCCGCCAGGTACTTGGGGCAGTTACGCTTCCAGTGACCAGCTCCCTTGCAGTAGAAGCACTCAGTTTCAGGCTTAAGACCAGCCTTGGGCTTCTTAGCAGGTGCGGCAGCTTTCTTGCCGTCCTTCTTGAAGTTGCCCTTGTTCCTAGGCTTGCCCTTTTTCTTGAAATTGGTGGTCTTATTGACCATCAACACTTGGTGCTCCTTCTTTATCTCCACTTCAGCAGTTTTCAGCATGGACGACAGTTCAGGCAACGTCTTGTTCATGCAGTGCATGTTGTAGTTCATCACAAAGTTCTTGTAACTTGGTGGCAGTGATTGAAGGAGACGGTGAATCCCCAATTCATTAGGAATCGATATTCCCAACTCTTGGAGCTTCTTTGCGTACCCAGACATGGTGAGCACGTGCTCGCTAACGGAGCTTCCTTCTTCCATCTTACAGTTAAAGAACTTTTCGGAGGCCTCATAGCTCTCCATGGCCGCGCGAGTCTCAAAAATTAGCCTGAGCTCCTTAATGATCTCGAACGGGTCTTGGTGCTCCAAACGCTGTTGGAGCTCCGCTTCTAAACCGTACAGGATGGCACACTGAACTGTGGAGTAATGATTTTTCCGAGTGGCGAAAACATTCTTTTCGTCATCGGTGGCATTATCTGCAGGTGGGTCACCTAGCTGTGAATCGAGCACATAGGTCAACTGACCAGCCCTGAGGACGATCTTCAGTCCACAGAACCAGTCCGTGAAATTGTTTCCATTGTTCTTAAGTTTTTCTTTCTCTAGGAACGCATTGAAATTGATGGAGGGGGTCGCCATAATCTACAACAATTTGCAAGTAGTTTAGACTAAGTTTATGATAAATTGAGTTCTAATTTAATTCTTAAACTAACTAGGTGAACTCCCACTCAAAACAACATCCCTCACATTGTCTTAGTGATTACACGAACCAAGTCCACTACACCAAGCCCGATCTTCACGAGAGAAGATGTAGTTTCATCGGCGAACAATCTTCATGTTCATCATATCATTTATATGACTCATGCTCTACCTTTCGGTATTCCGTGTTCCAAGACCATGTCTGTACATGCTAGGCTCGTCAAGACAACCTTAGTTTCCGCATGTGCAAATCTAGCTTGCACCCTTTGTATGCACACGTAGAATCTATCACATCCGATCATCACGAGATGCTTCGAAACGACGAGTCTTAGCAACGGTGCCAACTAAGGGTGAACACTTTATTACTTGATATTTAGTGAGAGGGATCATCTTATAATGCTACCGTCGCGATCTAAGCAATACAAGATGCATAAAGGATTAACATCACAGGCAATTCATAATTAGTGTGATATGATATGGCGTTTTCTTCTTGCGCCTTTGATCTCCATCTCCAAAGCACGAACATGATCTCCATCATCACCAGCATTGCGTCAAGGTCAGTGACGCCGCTTCTTGGTTGTCCATCATCACCAGCAACTATTACAACTACTTGGAATAAAGCTATTACAAGATGAATAGACACGCAGGTCTTAACAGAATTTAAAGACAACCATTAGGCTCCTGCCGGTTGCCATATTACAACAAGGATCATTGCATACATCAAATACAATCACAATCACATGTTGGCCATATCACATCACAAAACCCCTGCAAAAACAAGTTAGACGCCTCTAATTTTCTTTGCAAGTTTTACGTGGTTTGGGGCTTTCGCATAAGACCGATCTTACCTACGAACAATGACCACAACGTTGATACAAGTGTTGTCAAGATGCTCATTGTAAATTGAATCTTAACTATGGTGGGAGAGACAGACACCCGCAAAGCCACTTGTGCAAAGCAAGTTGCACGTCAAGCGTGGAGCAAGTATCATGTGCGATGACATGTAATGTTAGCCCGAGCCGCTTCATCCCACCATGTCGCAAGATGCAAAGTACACGCTAAGACACCGACAACAAAAGGATCAACGCCCACAAAAATATTGTGTTCTACTCGTGCAACAGATCTACGCATAGATACGGCTCTGATACCACTGATGGGTTCATAGCATGGAAAACAAAAAATTTCTACCGCAAGAACGAAAAAAACCTAGATCTAATCTAGATAAAGCCAAGATCTAATCTATTAGACATGAGCAACGAGATAGATAGGAACTAACCCTCGTAGATCCGAAAGCGATAACGAGATTAGATCTCGTGGTTGATGTAGTCGATCACTTGCCGATCTCAAGATCGTGTGGACGATCCTTCCAGCGTCGCGTTCCAGCAGCGCTTCTGCAGTCGGTCAAGTTGACGATCCTTCCGGCGCCGCGATTCGGCAGCGCTTCCGCAGTCGGTCACACGTGCGGAGTCGAAGCAGACCTTCCTCTCCCCGTTCCAGCGAGCAGCGGAGGTAGTAGATCTTCTCCACGGAATCCCAGCAGCACGACGGCGTGGTGGTGGTGGTGGAGTAGAGAATTCTGCAGGGCTTCGCCTATGCCTGTGCAGAAGAAAGGTGGAGGAGAGAGGCGGCAGAGATTGGAGTTGTGAGAGCAAGGGAGGAGGGGGCGCCCCTGCCCTTCTATTTAAGGGGGGGAGGGCACCTTGGGGAGGGGGAGTCCTTGCAGGACTCCCCTCCTCTAGGCCGGCGGATTGGGGAGTGGGGGAGTCCTCCTCCCCCACGACTCCTTGTCTTGACCCACCAGGACTCCTTGATCCCTATCTTGATTTTCAAGCAAACTCCAAGATATCTTCTAGAACATTCCGAAACCTTCTAGAATCCTCATACAAACACTCCGGAACATTTCCTAACTCAGAAAATGATCTCCTATATATGAATCTTATTCTCCGGACCATTCCGGATCTCCTCGTGATGTCCCGGATCCATTCCGAGACTCCGAACAACATTCGGTCTCCAACGCATATTTCATATCTACTTAAAACAACTTCGAACCTACGGTTCGTGAATATGTAGACATGATAGAGACACATCTCCTATCAATAACCATTAGCGGGACCTGGAGATCCATAATGGCTCCCACATACTCAACGATGACTTCGTGATCGATTGAACCATTTACATACGAAACCAATTCCCTTTGTCACGCGATACTTTACTTATCCGAGGTTTGATCGTCGGTATCTCCATACCTAGTTCTACCTCGTTACGGATAAGTACTCTTTACTCGTTCCGTGATATGTCATCCCTTGTGACCTAGTCACATGCTTGCAAGCTAACTAGATGACATTCCACCGAGAGGGCCCAGAGCATATCTATCCGTCATATGGATGGACAAATCCCAATCTTGGTTCATGCGCTTCAACACATACTTTCAGAATACCCAATGACACCTTTATAACCACCCAATTACGAAGCGGCGTTTGATGTTATCAAAGTATCCATCCGGTGATGGTGATTAACATAACCTCATGGTCGAAGGATTAGGTTACTATGTATTTAAAAGCTTACAACAATACGAACTTAATGACTTGATCTTATGCTACGCTTACTATGGGTGTGTGTCCATCACATCATTCTCCTAATGATACAACCTTGTTATTAATCACATCCTAATGTCCATGATCAGGAAACCATGATCATCAATTAATCAACAAGCTAGTTCAACAAGAGGCTTACTAGGGACTCTCTTATGTTTACAAAACACACATGTATTAGTGTTTCCTAATAATACAATTATAGCATGGGATGTAAACATTCATCATAAACATAAAGATATAATAATAATCACTTTTATCATTGCCTCTTGGGCATATCTCCAACAAACCTATGATATTTGATCGGGTGACGATGGCGCTTGTGCACTGTTTCCTATTTTAAGGTGTTGCTATTGGAGTGGTTGGACTACTGGTGTTGTTCTAGTGGTGTTAGTGTCATTGCTTCGATGAATCGTTCTCTGTAGCGGGACTTTTCTTTTACATAATTATTCTTCTTTTTTTCTAGGTTGTGTGCATCCGTAATCCACTAGGCATGTGTTGTTATAGAGGTTGGGTGTAATTGGTATCCTGTGATATTAATATATACTCTTTTCCAAAAAAATGTAAGCTGAGTGGCGTGTTTGGAAGAGCGATGGGTCATGGTTGGCCTCCAAGCCATCGCACTTGAGCCTCTCCACTAGTCCTTCTTGCAATCGACCATTGGTAGCTTAGAGCCAGAGGCTGATGGTTTCCAATGCCGACGCGGTGAGTCTAGGCTCACATAACTTCTCTGGCCTGTGGATATGGAATAGCTTGATGTGCTTCAGTTTATTGAATGTCACACCAAAGGCACTTTATTTAGAGTGTTTGTCGTCCGATGGGAAAACTTGAAGGGAATATGCCCGAGAGGCAATAATAAAGTTGTTATTATATGTATTCTAAGTATATGATAGATGTTTATTTTGCATGCTATAATTGTATTAATTTGGAAATATTAATACATGTGTGTTTAATAAAAAAATAGAAGATTCCTAGTTATGCCTCTCTTATAAACTAGCTTATTGATTAACAAGATAATCAAGGTTTCCTGGTCATGGACATTGGATGTTGTTAATAACAAGGTCACAACATTAGTAGAATGATGTGATGAACATTCATCCGAAGTATAGCATTACGATCAAAGTCATTATATTTTTATTGCTATAACATCATACGAAGTAATCCTAGTCCTTAGACCATGAGATCATGTCAATCACTAACACTGGAAGAGTATCTTGATAATATCAAATGTCATACCGTGACATGGTGACTATAAAGGTGGGTTCAGTGCTATGAAGGTGTTATGTAGGGGCTCATGGATCAAGAGTGGGATTTGTCCATCCTGATGACGGATATATATACTCTGGACCCTCTCGGTGATATGACATTGAGATAGCTTGCAAACAAGTGATGTGATCACTAGAATATTATATCACGAGAACAAGAAAAGAGTGCATGTCGGCAACGAGATCAAACTAGGTATGGATATAGCGATGATCGAATCTCGGACATTTATCATATCGCGAGACAAATGGATTTAGTTACTAGCGTTAAAGGTTCTCACGATCACAAGAAGTCATCGTTGAATGTGTGGGAGTCAGTATGGATCTCTAGGTCCCGCTACTAATTATTGATCGGAGAGGGGTCTTGATCATGTCTGCATTATTTGCGAACCGTAGGGTGACACACTTAAGGGATACCAACACTATTTGGAGCAAATGTGTTCGAGAAGAAAGAATTGCAAAGCGCTGGAATTATTTCAATGGACAATGGAATTGTTCCGGGTGAAATTGCTGAAATTGGTTCCGCATGTGATATTTAAATTTTGTAGGCGGTTTTATGTTATTATTTTTTGTTAATTAAAATAATTAAAAAAATCTGATTATATTAAATAAAAGATTTTTATTAAATGAGAGTTGTATTAAATTTGGTGGAAATTTAATGCATTTTGTGTAGGATTTTGAGTGGAGAAGATGGAGGGCCAAATTTATGTGAGTGGAGCTTCCACCACATGAATGAGGAAGAGGTGGGGGCACCCACCATGGCCACCGGCCAAGGGATGGGGCTGCCCCCCTCTCCCTATAAAAGGCCCCCCTCTCACTAGTAGAAAATGGACCTTTGGTTCGGGCCATTAGTCCCGGCCGTGGCTGGGGCCGGGACTAATGGTCCGAACCAGACGGCCCGAGGAGGCCGAGGAACTATGTCCCGGTCCGTAAGGAACCATTAGTCCCGGTTTGAGATACAAACCGGGACAAACGGGTTTGGGCCGGCGCGCGTGCTCCTGGCAAAATCTTTAGTCCCGGTTTGTATCTCAAACCGGGACTAATGGCCTGGCCCTATAAATATGCACCCAGCCCTCCACTCTCTCCTGTTTTTTTCTATGTGAGAGGTGGGTATAAACTTTGTGCTAACTTTTTTTCTTCATATGCACTAGAGGTGTTCGGTGAAATGCCTATTAGAGCGATGCCACTTGAGTTCACACAAGACAAAATATGATATGAGGTGCCAGAGCGACACTTAAGGTTTCTCCTCTTTGTTTTGAAGTGTCCTAAAAGGTTAGCAACTATTTTCTCGTTTTGACTGCGCGGTACTAATTTAAGCATCGTGATTGCGTTTGATATATATGCATGGTTGTATGATGCAGATGAGCCACCCATGGATGTACGGTGACCGACGCTCTGACGCTTATAGAGAAGGCGTGCGTTCTTTTCGCCTTGTGGCCGAGGCGAACAAGCGGCGGGATGGTTTTATGTGTTGTCCATGTGTTGAATGTCGGAATGAGCAGGCTCACACTTTCTCAAGAGTCATTCAGAGCCACCTGCTTCGGTCCGGTTTCATGTCCGGCTATAATGTTTGGACCAAGCACGGAGAAAGAGGGGTTATGATGGAAGACGGCGATGAAGAAGAGAACGATGATGACAACTACCGATCTATGTTACCTCAATACGATGATACCGCAATTGAAGATAATGAAAAAGAAGGGGGTGAAGAACGGAAACCAGATGAGCCCGTTGATGATTTTGGTCGGGCCATTAGTGATGCAAGGCGAGACTGCGACACAGAAAAGGAGATGTTGCAGTTCGAGCAGATGTTACAGGACCACAACACATTGATGTATCCAACTTGTGAACATGGCCAGAAGAAGCTGGGTAGCACACTAGAATTGTTGAAGTGGAAGGCAGACACCGGTATGACTGACTCGGGATTTGAAAAGTTGCTGGTAATAATGAAGAAGCTGCTTCCAAGAAATAACCAATTGCCCTCCAGTACGTACGAAGCAAAGAAACTTGTCTGCCCTCTAGGATTAGACGTGCAGAAGATACATGCATGCCCTAATGACTACATCCTCTACCGCGGTGAGAAGTACGAGAATATGGATAAATGCCCGGTATGCACTGCATTGCGGTATAAGATCAGAAAAGATGACCCTGGTGATGTTGAGGGCGAGCAACCCAGGAAGAGGGTTCCTGCCAAGGTGATGTGGTATGCTCCTATAATACCACGGTTGAAACGTTTGTTCAGAAATAAAGAGCATGCCAAGTTGTTGCGATGGCACATGGAAGACCGTAAGAAAAGACGGGATGTTGAGGCACCCTGCTGATGGTCGGCAGTGGACAAAAATTGAGAGAGACTTCCCGGACTTTGCTGGTGACGCAAGGAACTTATGGTTTGATCTAAGTACCGATGGCATGAATCCTTTTGGGGGAGCAGAACTGCAGTGACAGCACCTGGCCCGTGACTCTATGTATCTACAACCTTCCTCCTTGGTTGTGCATGAAGCGGAAGTTCATTATGATGCCAGTGCTCATCCAAGGCCCGAAGCAACCCGGCAACGACATTGATGTGTACCTAAGGCCATTACTTGATGAACTTCTACAGTTGTGGGCCAAACCAGGTGTACGTGTGTGGGATGAGCACAAACAGCAGGAATTTGACCTACACGCGTTGCTGTTCGTAACCATCAATGATTGGCCTGCTCTTAGTAACATTTCAGGACAGACGAACAAAGGATACAATGCATGCACGCACTGTTTAGATGAGACTGAACGTATATATCTAGATAAATGTAGAAAGAATGTGTACCCATACAATCGTCTTTTTCTTCCGCCCAGTCATCCCTTAAAGAAGAAAGGCAAGCATTTCATATTTACTATTCCCTTTATATTCGACGAGAAGCCAGGCGGGACCTTGATACTGAAAAGGACGGGCACACTAGGAAGGAAATCAATGGTATGTAGGGACGGGCATTCTTTCACTCAAGCACACTACACAGTTCTACACAATTCCACCGTGGTGGCTCCGTATATCGAGAAACACAAGAATATTCTACGCTCCGAAAACCCGGGGAAGCCTGAAACCTTGATTAAAGGGGAACACGAGAAGTATTTTGGCAATTGGTTGCCGACACATCTCATGAATAACACCACTGTTGGAGATGAGTTGTACTCGTTGGCCAGGTTACCATCTTCGACTATATGTACTTTCCAAGGGTACGAGATAAATGGGAATACATTTTACACGATCGCCCAAGATAAAAAGAGCACCAACCAAAACAGTGGTGTCCGCTTTGATGCAACAGATGACAATGGGCAGATTGACACATATTATGGGTACATAGAGGAGATATGGGAACTTTACTATGGACCTACTTTTAAGGTCCCTTTGTTTCGGTGCAAATGGGTCAAGATGATAGGAGGCGAGGTACATGTAGACGAAAAGTACAGCATGACAACAGTGGATCTCAATAATCTTGCGTACATGGATGAACCATTCGTCCTAGCCAACGATGTGGCTCAGGTTTTCTATGTGAAGGACATGTCTACCAAACCGAGAAAAAGGAAAGATAAGCAAAAGAGTACAGAATACGATGAGCCAAAGCGCCACATAGTTCTTTCAGGGAAAAGAAACATCGTGGGAGTGGATGATAAGACAGACATGTCAGAAGATTACAATAAGTTTCATGAAATTCCGCCCTTCAAAGTGAAAACTGACACAAGCATCCTGTTAAATGATGAAGATTCTCCATGGCTACGGTGTAGAAGAAAACCACAACACTAGATGTTGGTGATGTGTAATAATGTATTAAACCTTTTATTTGAGACATAAATCTATGTAATTAAACCTTTTATTTGAGACATAAATCTATGTAATTAAACCTTTTATTTGAGACATAAATCTATGTAATGTATTAAACCTTTTATTTGAGACAGAGGTGGGAACCGGTGGAAAGCGCGGGAACGCAGTGGCGCGGGAAACTTTCATCCCGGGTGGGGGCTCAAACCGGGACAAAAGATGGGGGGGCCTTATCTGGGGGAGGCTTATCTAGGAGGGCCTTATCTGGGGGTGGCTAACCTTTAGTACCGGCTGGTGGGTGCAACCGGGACTAAAGGTGGTTTTTGTGTCATCTAACAAAACTGTCGGTAGGATAAGGACGCGTGGGTAACCTTTAGTACCGGGTGGGGGCTCAAACCGGGACTAAAGCTGTCGGTAGGATAAGGACACGTGGGTGGACGCACTGCTTGATGAGATAAAGCATGTAGCGCATGACGCCCTGTCGGAGGAAGAAAACAAAGTAGAAGCGGCATCGTGCCTATAAAAGGAGCATCGATACGCCATGGCAAGCAACTCAACAAGCCAACATGGATGGAGAGTTTCATCCCCATGGATGGAGGAAAGGGTTAGGAAATCTCCCGTGGCGGAACTTCTCGAAGATGCCCTTGGTGCACACGCCCTATGGTATCTTCGAAAGTTCCGCCTCGGAAAATATTTTCCTGCTAGCCCGTGAAAGACTCCATCTCCGCCTCCCTGGGGTTAGAGGTATGATGGAAGCCATGGGATAGAGTGGAGAGAGGCGGCAGATATGAGTGTAGATGTGCTATGGCAACGACCAAGCCAACATGGATGGAGAGTTTCATCCCCATGGATGGAGGAAAGGGTTGGGAAATCTCCCGTGGCGGAATTTCTCGAAGATGCCCTTGGTGCACACGCCCTATGGCATCTTCGGAAGTTCCGCCTCGGAAAATATTTTCCTACTAGCCCATGAAAGACTCCATCTCCGCCTCCCTGGGGTTAGAGGTATGGTGGAAGCCATGGGATAGAGTGGAGAGAGGCGGCAGATATGAGTGTAGATGTGCTATGGCAACGACCAAGCCAACATGGATGGAGAGTTTCATCCCCATGGATGGAGGAAAGGGTTAGGAAATCTCCCGTGGCGGAACTTCTCGAAGATGCCCTTGGTGCACACGTCCTATGGCATCTTTGGAAGTTCCGCCTCAGAAAATATTTTTCTGCTAGCCCGTGAAAGACTCCATCTCCGCCTCCCTGGGGTTAGAGGTATGGTGAAAGCCATGGGATAGAGTGGAGAGAGGCGGCAGATATGAGTCTAGATGTGCTATGGCAACGACCAAGCCTAAACCCTAAACCCTAAAGGGGCTACCCTCGTACGGAGAAAGCTACAGGGGTAGACGATCCGAGGCCCCCGGTCTAGGGTTTTGCTGGAGGAAGACCACCGGAGCGTCGGAATCACATGAAAATGGCAAAATGGTTAATAGTTTGACTACTTAGAATAATTATTTTATAAAACAGAAAATGGATTTGAATCTCTGATTCAAATTCAAGCACTTTTTATGTTAAAAATATGCAAAATATAATATTTAATGCATTTTTAAATTGAAAATGGCAAAATGGTTATCAGTTTCACTAGTTAGAATAATTATTTTATAAAACAGAAAATAGATTTGGATTAGTTATTCAAATTAAAGAACTTTTCATGTTGAAATTTTTCTCAAATTCATAAGTATGCAAAAACTGTAAAATTCAAATGTTTAAATAATATGCTAATTGAATTTTTTTAAACAGGCGCGCCCAAGGATGATTTTTTTTGAAAAAGAGACCCTAAACCCGAAACCCTAAACCCTAAAATATTGTAAACTTTTATCAGATTTAATAATATTGATATACAGTAGTTTATTTAATAACATAGTATGCAATAAGGTGGGAAACAGAGGTTGTAGTCAATTTTTTTAAAAAGGGGCCTTTAGTCCCGGGTTGTGGCATGACCCGGGACTAAAGGGTGCTGTTGGGGCGCACCCCGTGGGCAGTGCCGAAAATCTTTTAGTCTCGGGGCAAGCCACGGGCCGGGACTAAAGGTCATACCTTTAGTCCCGGTCCGTGGCTCGCACCGGGACTAAAGGGCCTTTAGTCCCGGGGCGAGCCACGGACCGCATCCATTTATTACGCGCCGCTTCGCTCCCCTAATCTCCATCTCCACACTCTACAGACGTGCGCGAGGACGACGACAACGCCGGCAGGCTGCCAAAATTTGGACTGCCTCTCGCCGCCTCTCCAACCGTCTGCACAGCCGCCGCGCCGTGCCGCCGCCTCTCCAGACGCCACGGATGTCCGCCCCGCTGCGCGCTGCGCCTCCTCCCTCCCCCCGCCGCGCGCCGCGCCTCCTCCATCCCCGGCCCCGACGAGCCCGGGCGACGCCCCCGACCGCGCGCTGCCTCTCCAGCGGCTCTGTCCCCGCGAGCCCCGGCCAATTTTTTTAATTTAGTATATATATATATATGTTTGTGTATAGTAATAGAATATATATAGTATATATTAGTGTAGTATGTTAATTAGTGTATATAGTAGTGTAATATAAAGTGTATTTTTTATTTTTTTAGTAGTATATATTAGTGTAGTATATTTTTTATTTTTTAGTAGTATATAGTAGTGTAATATAAAGTGTATTTTTTTTATTTTTTTAGTAGTATATATTAGTGTAGTATATTTTTTTATTTTTTAGTAGTATATAATAGTGTAATATAAAGTGTATTTTTATTTTTTTAGTAGTATATATTAGTGTAGTATGTTAATTAGTTTATTATATAATATGTTAGTGTAGTATATAGTATGGTGGTGCTCGTGGGCCCCCGCACTTAGGGTTAGGGTGGTAGTGCTCGCGGGCCCCGCACTTAGGGTTAGGGTGGTAGTGCTCGCGGGGCCCTGCACTTAGGGTTAGGATGGTAGTGCTCGCGGGCCCCGCACTTAGGGTTAGGGTGGTAGTGCTCGCGGGCCCCGCACTTACGGTTAGGGTGGTAGTGCTCACGGGCCCCGCACTTAGGGTTAGGGTGGTAGTGCTCGCGGGCAGCCGGACTTAGGGTTAGGGTGGTAGTGCTCGCGGGCAGCCGGACTTAGGGTTAGGGTGGCAGTGCTCGCGAGCCCCCGGACTTAGGGTTAGGGTGGTAGTGCTCGCGGGAAGCCGGACTTAGGGTTAGGGTGGTGGTGCTCGCGGGCCCCGGACTTAGGGTTAATGTGGTAGTGCTCGCGGGCCCCCGGACTTAGGGTGGTAGCAAATTGCATATTCATATTATTGTTTAGTAGTATTTTATGCAGCAATATTGAATGAAAAATGTTATTGTGTGCATTTTGTAGAAAACTATGGATCCAATCCAGAGAGACCTAGCACAGGAAGAAATTCTCGAGGATATGGTCAACGACACCCCCCATGTTGATCCACCCGAATCTCCGTCGATTTATCTAAACCCCTCCGGTGAGGGAGAGGAGGTCAACCGAAATGATCAAGGAGAAGCCGACGGCTCCGGTGGTGGAGAAGCCGACGGCTCCGGTGGTGGTGAAGCCGACGGCGAGGTATATATATGAAGTCTGGTGATCAGTAGATGCATTAACTGAGTTGTGTATATATATAAATTGACGAATGTTTCTTCGCTTAGGCCTCCACATCGAGCAAAACATATTCCAAACGAGGCCCGGCCAAAAAGTTGGACACATCTACGCGTTATACAATTACGCGGGTATCACCACGGGGTGAACCGGTGGAACCCGAAAAGGCTAAAACTGTATTTAAACAACAATGCGGAATTATGGTTAGGGATCGCATCCCGATCACCGTTCGAGAGTGGAATAAGACCAAAGGGGCGAAAGAGGGTGAGTATGTCTCCGATAGGTGCAAAGAGGGTCTTTGGAATGACCTCATGACACATTTCACCCTGCCAGAATGTGAGGATGATGCCGACATAGCTGCATTGAGGAATAAAGTCAAGCAGTGGACTCTTACGAAGATGGCCGAACTATTCAAGAACTGGAAGAAGCATTATGGCAAAAGTATCAGAAGAAGAAGAAGACTCCTAAATTTGAAGGCTATCTAACGAAGCAGCAGGCTAACTGGGATGCATTTGTGAAGTACAAGGAGTCACAACCTGCTATGGAAATGTCAGAAAAAACAAGAAAAATGCCGCGATGAAGAAATATCACCATCACCTGGGGCCAGGGGCTACGTGGCTGCCATGCCAAAGTGGGATGCTAAAGAGAATGAGCTGCTTGCTAAAGGGATCACTCCAGAACCAATACGCGAAGAATGGGATCTGAGGGCAAGGAATTGGTTCCTTGGGCATGGGAGTGAGTATGATGAAAGTACAGGGGACCTTATTTGCAGTGACGGGATTAGGATACCCCGGGATACATGGCAGAAAGTGGTGAAGGAGATTAAAGCGGGGACAACAAAGTTCCGTCCCGATAGAGAGAAAGACTTGCTGACAAAGGTCCTCGGGAATGACAAACGCGAAGGACGTGTACGAGGCCTTGGCCCTAGTTATACGTGGGAGATGGGGTTTCCCAAAGACAGAGATACTTATAGGAGCCGAGAGAGAGCAAAGAGGCGACGGCAGGAGGAGGAGGGAGACAAGTTCACCGAGTTGATAGGAACACTTCGAATGCATCAGCAACAGATTGACGAACTTCGAGGAGCAGCGCGCCTGCAAGATCCTGTACTCAATATTACCGCCGTCCCATCTCAGCGGAAAAGCCGCGTGGCTGAATCGGAGGTCCCTTCTGACGATGCACGTATGGTAGATGGCGGTCCCGGCTACCCCATGGATGGAATCAAGGAGCAGGCATCTTGTGAGCTCCATCAGAAGGTGAAGAACCTATCCATCAAGGTGGCGGTCGGATGTGCTTTACCTTGTCCACCTGGCGCACGCTGGCATGGCCGTGAGATTCCAGCTGGCTATGCTAAAGTTGGTGTGGATGAAATCGCAATGGGTTGGGACTCAATGGAGCTTGACATCCCTGGACCTGAAGGTGAGAGGACACTCGGAGAAGTACTGGGTGGTATCATTCTATGGGACAAGAACAACATCAAGCTTCCAGGCTGGACGCCTAAGCCAACACCGCCTCCGAGTGGTCGCATGTCACCTTCACCTCCATCACCTCCAAGAAGCCCACCCCATGACTACGACCACCACAGCCCGAGTCCATCTCGATCTCCGCCGCAGCCTCCGATTAGTACTAAACGACGCAGGAGCCCAAAACGACAAATGTCGCCCCTCCCAAGAGTACCTCATAAGAATCTTCCTATCAGACCTTACGATTGTACTGACGAGGAAACCGACATGATCGTAAAGGCTAAATGTGTTGCGCAGCTTCAAAAGAAGAAACCCGAGCTCGCCCCGGTATACACCGAGAAGCAAAAAGCGTATGCACTTGAGCAGTTCCAACAACTGCCAACACAAATGCGGAGTTTACATAAATGGTACTTGAAAGCTGTAAAGGAGGAGAGAATAATGATCGTGGCGAAAGTCCCACATGACTACTACTTCCGAGAAGAAGAGGTCCATGTTGAGTTTCCAGAACTCTTCCAGTTATACACTTTCGACGCCCTCGACAAAAGTCTCATGAGTTGCTATTGTCTGTAAGTTGTTGAATTCATTATCTATATATAAGCTGTTCATTTTTTCAGTTGTTCAGTTCATTGCATGTAATTATCCTAATTATATCCTTTTGTACTCTATTATTATGCAGAATGAAGATCATGGAATGTAAAAGAAGGTCAATCTTCAGTGTTGGGTTCATTGACCTAGATAAAATACATTGTCGGATGCTAAAGGAAAAACCCGAGGACACACAGGAAAACCTTCTAAGGTTTCTAATGGAGCAAAATTTCTGTGACCACATACTGTTTCCTTACAATTTCGCGTGAGTGTCTTACTCTATTGTACACATTCTCTTTTACTTACTCGATGTTAAGTGTAATTGATGAGTTACTGATGTATATATAAACGTGTACAGTTTCCACTGGATTCTCATGGACATTCAACTTGATAAGGGAAGAGTTGAAGTCATGGACCTATTAAAGAGACCCCTGGAACAGTTTAGTGACATGCAGGACATGCTCCAGAGGTAATTTTCGCGCTATAGCAGTCTCTTTCGTTGATTTCCTGAGATATCACGTAATAAATAACTCATTCATTTTCTTTACCGGGTAGGGTTTGGAACCAGTTCAAGAGTGCGGTTACGGGTGACTTTACTGAGAAGCTGACGTTTAAGCCGGTCTCGGTAAGTAGTACGCGCATCTCTTTATTTCTAGTTTCAATACAATTATGATGCTGGATTATTATTTTGATTGAATTCTATTCTCGTAAAGTGCGCGAGGCAGCCACAGGGGACGAATCTATGTGGATTCTACGTTTGCGAGTTCATTCGCACGTTTACCAGTGAGCTGAATGATTATAGAGTCGATGTAAGCAATACATTCATAACATTATTTTTATTACCGTCACTTTTTGTTATCATGATTGATATTCATATTGATCTCCTTTTCTTATATAGTTCGAGAAAATACGGGATCAGCTCCTATCACAGCAACGCGTAGTAGCAATTGCTGAAGAACTGGCAGGATCTTGATGAACGAGATGATAGATGATGCCGGAGAATTTAGTGTGAATAGGCGCCGATGATCCCCGACCGTGTAATTGAATAGACGGGCTCTAGTCCCGATAATTGTGATCTCCATGTGTAACTATCATGTATATATTTGTATGCTCGATCTTAAGAGAAGTTATCTTATGTATGCACGAACATGTACGGTATGTGGTAGCGTAGAAAACTATTTTGAAATGAAAAAAAGAATACAAATTAAATTCTCTGCCGCGACAGATAAAGTGCCTAAAATTCTGCCGCGGCAGAGAACCATTTGTCCCGGTTCGTAATACGAACCGGGACTAATGGGGGGCACCCAGCGCCCGCAGAGACAGCCACGTGGATGCCCATTGGTCCCGGCTGGTAAGAGGGCCGGGACTGATGGGTGGGCCTTTAGTCCCGCCCCCCAGTCCCGGTTACCAGGACCAGGACTAAAGCCCCTCGGGCCGGGACTGGAGGCCCGTTTTCCACTAGTGTCTCCCTCCTTCTCACTCACACCTAGAATTATGTTCTCTATCGATGTATATCCACCCATAGCTTGTATCTAGTAGATAGATCTTGGTGCTTAGTAGTTCCTATCGTAGGAACTTTTTGTTTTCTATGCTGCGAACCCAACAAAACATGTCAGAGATTACTGCAGTATGCCATCTGCAGTGTCACCAGGCTTGGCAAGGTGTTGGTTGAAATGGATATTGTGACGAACACCAGTCTGGGGTAATTGTGTAGGTATATGTGTTGTAACCCTTCAAAGTTGGTAATCCTCCTTGCAAAGATGCAGTAGGCCAACGAGAGATCACATGCCGAAAGTGTCCTTACAGAAGGAAAGTACTGTCCGCAAGTAGATATAGCCTGCAGCCTAGGGCACCTCTCAACATGACACCATTCTAGTCGCATTAAAGATTTTTCATCTATTGTCTTCGCCGTAGCCATGACTAAGGAATAATTGTCATGCCGATGCAATGATTGAACATACTGCCTGAACACATCCTGACTATAGGAAAAGTCTGGCAGGATATTCTCTAAATCATGGCTTCCTTCACCAATCCCGATATGCCATCCAAAAGGATGAAGCCGTTGGTGGTCCCACAACAAGGACGAGCATGTCACATCCTTGGCAAGGACAATATCATTGTAAGGTAACAGTGGTTCCTGGCTTGGACCAATCTCATGTATACTTTTAGTGATATCGGCTTGGCTATGGATTGTACAAGCGATATGGAGATGTACCTTCAAACCAGGTCGATGTTTGTGTGATGATATTAACCTATCGATTCTGTTAATGGCCGAATAGAGAAACCTTCCATCTGTAAAACAGATACATGCATCAAGGTCAACAGACCTTTGTTCTGCACAACAGACTCCTGATTTCATCTTCCCCCGATTAGTTTCTACATGGAATAAGGGTGTGGCAAAAGTTACTTACAAACAAATATCTAAAGAATAAAACTTTATCACAAGTTGAAGTAAAACCAATGGATTCTCCTTTTTGGAAAGGTCGAATGTGGGTAAAAGACGAGTTCTTTGTCCGGGGTCATTTTAAAATTGGAAATGGAAGAGATACATGGTTTTGGAAAGATATCTGGGTAGGGAGAGATCTCTGGCTCAGCAATATCCTTCTCTTTACAATATTGTGGATAGAAAGAATGTTTGTGTGTATGATGTGTTGTCTCATAACCCACTTACTATTGGTTTCCGAAGAATTTTAATCGGTGACAAGTAGGTTGCATGGTTGCATCTTGTGCAGAGATTGATGTCTATAACCTTGTCAGATAATAAAGATTCTTTTATATGGAAGTTGATAGAAAATAGGGGTTTCTCTGTTAAGTCTATGTATGAAGATCTTATGAATGGACATCCAAGATTTACTTCTCGTTATTTATGGAAATTAAAAATACCTCAAAAAATTAAAATCTTTATGTGGTTTCTTAATAGAAAAGTTTTGTTAACTAAAGATAATCTTGCGAAAAGAAATCGACTGGATGTAAAAAATGCTGCTTTTTTTACGAGGACGAATCAATTGAACATTTATTTCTTTCATGTCCCTTTGCTAAAATTTTATGGCGTATTGTGTTCTTCACATATGATCTTCCTCCTCCAACTAATATCACTAATATGTTTGGGAATTGGCTTAATGGAGTGGATAGGACAAACAAAATCTAGAATTCATATGGGCCTTTCAGCTTTATGTTGATCCATTTGGAAATGCCGAAATAATACTATTTTTAACAGTGCCAAAGTTCCATCTTTTTGCAGGTTATCCATATGGCGTCACATTAGATACAGATCTGGGCTTTCCTCCTCCCAGAGAATCAACGACAATCTATGGATACCGGGGCGGTTGCATCGGATATTTTCAGCCAGGTTTTTTGGTGGCATACTAGTAGATTGACAGATGTCTAGTATTAGTATACATACTCTTGTGAGGTTTTCTGGTTTCTTTAGATGGGACGTAATTTTCCTTTTTGTACTTTTGATACTCGACACTCCCTTTAATAAATGGTTGTGTGCATCCGAGGATGCAGAGGCCGGGATAAACCCCATTTCAAAAAAAAAACATGTAGCACTTCCAAACTAAATTATTTTACAATCCAGAATAGGCTATGGAGTTTCCCGCAACCCAGTAGGAATAGCTTCTTGAGCCATGGGACGTCAATTTCATGGAGATCAATAGTTTTGTTGGCAGTAGTTGACATGTCCAACTCCTCCAGATTTGATAATGCACGCAAAAAATATGCTATGCAGTCGAGCACAACCCTCTAGGGAGATATTTGTCACCTTAGCTTCTTCGAGCCAATCTACGTGAGACATGCGGCGATTTTTCCTTACTTGGCAGTTGTATGTGATGTGTCCAATTCTCTACCGGGCCATAACCATCGAGCTAAAACTCTCATATAGTGGAAGGGCTCTTTCAAATGCAACATGCTTCAAGCTAGAACAACCATCAAGAATGAGCATCTTCAAGCTTCTTGTTGGTGACATTTCGGGCAATTATTCCAGGTGGATGTTCCCAGAAAAGTCAAGGAGCTCCAGATTCATCATATCTACAGTAGAGCAATTTTCCACTGATCACATCTGAAGATTCAGTTAATCGGAGCTTGTGCAGACTCTGTAGATTTTTCCAAGCCTGACTTATAGTCCTCCATGAGGACCCCTTTTCATTCAGCTCTGTGAGATTGCTCATCAGACAAATCATATGTGGCAACAATACATAATCGATACAACGAAAGTCAAGCACCATCAAGTCTAGGAAACATGTCCATTCTCCTTGCTCATCCCCTGTGTTTGTGCAATGGTCAAGCCAAAGGAATCTTAGGTTGTGGCAGCAGCGGAAAGGAGGGGATGAAAAATCAAAGTCACAGGTTGCAGAGTTTAGCACACGGAGATTGTTGGCTAGTTGAGACAAATCACTTTGTAGTTCTTCTGGCTGACTATGTCCCTCAAATGTTAAGAAATAGGATGATGCATTAATAGGAATAGTAGAGATACTCTGTTCTGGTTGTTTTTTTGAGGTGATCGAGTACAACCTTCCGTAGGGTTTGCCATGCTCTCCGAAAACCTATGTTTCCTCTGAAAGATAGCTGCCAACCGGTGGTATCACTCCATACAACAAATTTCCAATCTCCCAAGCTATGTCCCCTTGTAGCATTCCATCACATATCCAGTAGTTGCAAGCATGCGTACCCCAATCATAGTCAACACCGATAATATATTTTCTACGTTGTTGTTCTCTCAGGAAAAGTTGTTGTTTTCTCAGGAACAGTGAGTACAAAACACAATCAACAACTATTGTTGGGTTGGTTCCATCCATGCCGATGTAACCAATCACTTCAGTGGCTTCTTTGTACAAAAATTCCTTCTCTACTTTGAAGCTTCTTATAGAGTTGAGAATGATATCAGTATGAGTAGAACCAAACTTCAACTTCGGTTTTATCCGCGAGGGCTGAAATCTTCCCAGAGTGGTCCAAAGCAATTTACCTTGACCAAAAACTCCAGGAATGCCAAACTCTGTGAGATCAATATCTTCATCTCCTCCATAATGAAAAACCATTAGGAACTTTTCATATCTTAGGCACCGATTGGTCAATAATATTATTTAATAAGAATTCATATAAAAATTTAAAATGCTTTGTACACATATGATATTGTATTTAGCATTTCAGAGCTGTAGAAATGTATATTTCCTACCACATACTATTGATATGGATAAAAAATAAATTTAGAATTCAGCACGTAGAAAGAGTTGCCCTCGCATTTGCGAGGGCCACTGTGCTAGTTTTTTGACAAAGGAATAATATTAATACCAAAAGGATATGAATTATACACCGCCTCTGCAACAACGGAATGACTAGATCCAGTCTAGACATCAAGGTTGCATACGCCCGATGAGCAAGACATTTATACTCTTAAACATTTTTTTGGTATAACATGAACAAGTCAACCCGTCAAGGACATAAAGATCATCATATCACCAATACATGCAAAGCTAGCTAGTCTAGTGCGACATCAACCATAAACACATCCAGTGCTATCTTTTGCTATGAGAGCACAAAGCCATGCTCGTCCATTGACTCTAGATCTGCACAAATGCACTTTCTCTTACGCCGCCCCATTGGCTCGCCGGCCTTGGCTTAAAATGACTTTCTGCAAATAGTTTTTCATGGGCTCAATGGAGGAAGAACACTAGTTACAGAAGGGGCTAGCCGAAGAAGGAGAAGTGTGCTCAGTGGATGGAAATTTTAGGATTGTGCTGAGGGATATGCCACAACCCACTCTGTTAAAATACTTCCCGTGGGCTTTCTGACGCTTTAAGGCACACACTACGTGAGCAAACTTACAAGTAATCTAGAGGCTGAGAACGACCTAGATCTAGAGAACAAGATGGACAATGATGACCAGAGGTGACAAACGATGTTGTGGAGGGGATCAGGGCCATGGCTGGTAGAGAAACGGTGACAGGGATGGGAGAAAAATTACCACAGGAAGTGTGAGACGATGGAAATGGTGAGAGGCGGGGAGCATGAAATCCTAGCCGTACAACAATACTAATAAGAACAGAAAACATGACATAATCACCACAACAAGACACGATTCAAATCTGTACATCAAGCACACTTGGTCTATATCAACTGCAAGATGCCGTTAATATTCATGTCAACATGTATGTAATATGCTTCAGAAAGTTTTATTTAAAGTAGGATAATGATGATATATCCATGAAGTTACATAACACGATTGTCCCCACAAAGTGATTGTGCGCTACAGAGAACTTGCACAAGAACATGATCTCTGATTAGGGATGATGGAAACAATCCACTATAGATCATTAAGGTCCAGTCACCACTTTGTTGCTCCCAGATACGACGTGGTTGCTTCCGGACACGGTATTGTGGCTCCCGGTAACAGTATTGTGGCTGCCGGTTACTGTATTGTGGGCCCCAGACACGGTATTATAGCTCCCGGATACGGTATTGTGGCTCCTTGTTATGGCATGGTTGTTACCAGTTATGACATGGTTGGTCCCAGATACACCATGGTGGCTACCACTTACGACATTTCCACTCCCATGTATGATAGTGTTGTGGTTCCCAGACACAACGTTGGTGTTCCCAGATATGACGGTGTTATCGTTGCCAGAAACAACATTGTTTCTCCCAGATCTAACAGAGTTGTTGATCCCAGTTATTGTATTTGGTTGTCCGCCTAGTGTTACTCGGTTACGCTTCAAATGCAATGGCATGTTAGTGGAAGCCGTACCTACTGAACGACCATCAACGGTGAGGCTGCTGAGTCGTATCTGCAAATTCTTGGGTATCTCGTCGACCAACGAATTATTTGAGAGATCCAGGTAGCAAAGGTAGTCGAGCTCACCAATCAACAGTGGGATGGTGCCCACCAGTTTGTTGTTGGCAAGGTTGAGCGACTCTAGCCGCGTGAGGCCAGCCAAGGATGCACCTGGGATGGGGCCCGCGAGCCCGCGCCCAGGGAGCCACAACTTCGTGACGCGGCCGCTTGAGCCATCACAGTCCACACCAGCCCACCTGCAGCAGGAGGCGCCAGACCATGCACCGCTGAGGAGGACACCCCCGCCGCTGAGGTTGCTGGCAAAGCCTCGCAGCGCACGGATGTCATCAGGGTGGCACGCCCCCGCCGTGCTTGCCGCCGGCAAAAGGAACGCCAAGGAAAGTAGAAGCATCCAACATTTCACCATGGACTCGGCTCAGCAAGAAACCTTTTGTTTTGGAATGCAGGCAAGTGTTGTTGGTCAGAAGTGTTCGGGTGGTGCATCCTATCTTATAGTGATCGGAGGTG
This sequence comes from Avena eriantha, assembly GCA_910589775.1. NCBI lineage: Eukaryota > Viridiplantae > Streptophyta > Magnoliopsida > Poales > Poaceae > Avena > Avena eriantha. The sequence continues at coordinate 115,909,077 of OU342742.1, read as the reverse complement.
CATCCTATCTTATAGTGATCGGAGGTGCATCCTATCTTGTAGCGCCTTGTGTGTGTTTGTAAGCATATGCTTTGGTGGTCGAGTGCTAGTCAAAAATAATAATGCTGTTTGTCGACTGAAACTGGTGCGGGACATGGACTAGCTAGCTAGTCCATCTTATTGCTTGTCGGCAGCTAGCTAGAGAGAAAGAGGGATACATAATATTCTATTGCTTTGAAGGATACAAAATATTCTATAAAATATTTGTGTAGAACGCCACTATCAAAAATATATTTTGCCTCTATATAAATCCACTAACACTAATCAAGAAATATTGATTAGATATGTAGTATGATGGTGCTCATTAATGTGAATATTGCATGCAACCATAGAAAAAGATGCAGCAGAGATGCAACATACTTAATTAGCCTGGAACATGAGAGTAGTATTTAATATAATTAATTTTTTATTTATTAGTTGGTTGTGGTTTTTTGGTACATGTGATATGAGTCGGGAAGTCCCGGTAAGGTAATAAAAAGGCTGCATGCATCAATTGATGCAAAAGTCGGGGAGTCCCCCCATTTAAAAAAAAAATGTGATATGAGTTTGTGACCTTTCAAGGGATCTGAAATAATAATAGCAAGTATAATAAATAATATTATTTCTGATCTAATAAAAATAATTATGTTTAAATATATTTCCACTAACATACATATATATATATATAGTTCAATAATTACTATTTCATAATTATTCGAAACACAAATTTCACGAAATATATTTCAATGAAAAATATATGTGTGCGTGTGTGTGATTTGTTAGTAGGTATGCACTCCCTGCTGGTTGGGTTTAGACAAATATTTACCAACTGTCCATCACTTCAGTTCAGTACAGGACTTGCCGACATCAAGCAACAACACCCGTACGTACGAGCTTCTTTTGGACATGCCGACATCGTTGTGTATGCAGAGTTGGAGGCTGCACTGAACTGAAGTGGTGGATATTTGGTACTTGTCTTTTCAGCAGACGGTGACGTACGTCCCAATTAGTTCGTACTTGATCTCTTGATTTGGCAGCGATTTCGGTGCACCGTCCCTATCCTGGATATATTAAAATACTATAGTACTCCTTCCGTTCGGAAATATAAGACATTCTAGTTTTGTAAAACGAATGCATCTAGACACCTTTTAGTGTATAGGTTCACTTTGAACCTCTACGAACCTATACACTAAAGGACGTCTAGATACATTCGATTCATAAAGATAAAACGTCTTATATTTCCGAACGGAGGGAGTATATGCAAACGTTGAGATTATTTCAGGTTCATGATTATTTGAGAGTTTGCTCTGTATGCAGCAGCACAGCATTATTCCAGCAACGTTCACTTCCACTGGGTGGCAGTGTCGAGTGGGTGGCAGCGTCGAGTGGGTGGCAGCGGCAGGATGACCTCCCTATGAGGACATTGTCCATAACCACTCTGAGTTATTTCCGCGCGCACTCGAGTTCCATGTCGACCGCGGATGGGAAGCACATCTTCGATGTGATGCACTTTGTACCACGCAACTCAATCGCTGTCATCAACCGCCCCCCGTCCACCTTTGATATCCCTATGGTCGGTCAATAGCCAGCAAATTTCGCTGTAGGGGGGGCATCCCTCCTCCGCCGTCGTGCAGCCGCCACGCCTTCGCGGAGACGCACCCTCCTCACCAGAGCCCAGCGCACACATTTTTGAGGCCACGCATCTGTGTGGGGCACTCTCCCGGCGTCACACATCTTCTCTTGTGTGGGCCTCCTCATCAGAGCCCAGTGCACATTTCCGAGCCCACGCATCTGTGTGGGGGCACTCTCCCGACGTCACACATCTTCTCTTGTGTGGGCTGGGATGGGCCTCGCCGGGGGCAGCACGACGCCCAGGCCGGCAGCTCATGCGTAGTTGCGCAAGTTGCACCTTCTCCTCCTTGCCGCGTCACCTCGCCGGAGTTGTAGCCCGTCGTGGAGGCGCAACTTGTGTTGCATAGGGTCGCCCCGCGGACTCGAGCAACGACGATCTCTCCCTTGGCAGTGACCCCTCTTCGGTGAGGCAGGGTGGCGATCACAGGAGAGCATTGTCACCAACGTCTAGTCTAGGCGAAGCGTCGCTGCATTGCCCACGCCGTTAGGTTTATGTACATATAGGGTTTGCAGAAAATGTCGATATCTTCTAGACATTTGGCATTGGTCGCCTAAAGGAAGATACACCTTCACGTGTTTGAGTCGGTTTGTAATAGGCTAAGTCGGTTTGTGTTAGGCTATATAATCTCTTGTAACCGACACAATATTGTAATCGATTATTATTCAATACAATTCTACAGGCATGACGCTGAGGCCGAGCTACGAGAGTTGCATCTTCTCATCCTCGCCTCCTCGCATCGCCAGAGCTGCAGCCCGACACGGAGGAGAAGCTCGTGCTGCATAGGGTCACCTCACGGACTCTAGCGATGATGAGCTCTCCGATGGCGGTGAGCCCCTCTTTGGTGAGGCAGGGTAGCGCTCGCGGGCTCGCGGGAGAGCGTTGTCACCAATGTCTAGACTAGGCGAAGCGCGGCCGCGTCAACTGCGCTGTTAGTGTTAAGTAGATATAGGGTTTGTGGAAAATCTCAATAACTTCTAGGCATTTGATTTTGGTTGTAAATAGTTGATGACACCTCCCTCCCCCTCCCCCAATGTATGAACTGCTTGTTCAAATTCTGGTAGCAATGCTTCTTAAAACAAAAATTTCAGTTTCGGTTGCCGTTTATAATTGGCCTACAGGATTAGCATATGCGTTTTGCGGGAAACTGCATCTGCGTTATGCGGTACCGCTGGATGCTGAATCTGCTAGAGACGCTCTAACACGAGGAAAGTCCCTTTTGCTAGTGTGTAACATCATATCGCGTGATCTTCCATGGAGAGGAGATGCCGACATCAAGCAGCAACACACATACGAGCATCTTTTGAACAGGTCGATTCGTGCCGATCGACATCGTTGTCTATCGCAGACTTGGAAGCCGTACTGAACAGGAGTGATGGATATTTGGTATTTGTCTTTTCAGAAGACGGTGACGTGCCTATTAGTTTTGGTGCTTCGTCCCTGTCTTGGATATATTGGGACGCAGGAGCAGAATCGTTGTCTATAACCACTCGAGTTCCAGTGGGTAGCAGAGTCGAGTGGATGACACATGGCAGCAGCAGCAGGATTATTTCCCTATGTGGCCATTGGCTGTAACCACTCTGGGTTCTTACTGCACTCGATCAGTTCCATGCCGCAAGTCGGTGGAGGGCAGATAGGAAGCACTTATCTCCTTCTGCAACACTCAGAAAATAGACCATCGATGTGATGCATTTGTACCACGAATCTCAACTTTGCTAAATACAACTCTCTTCGTTCAATTATATGATGTTTTAATTTTTTCTACACGTTGGGTTAACTCATCTTGTTTCGTATATAATCCATATTAACATATCCAAAACATCTTATAATCGTAAACAGAGTGAATACTTCCGTATTCAAAATATAAAGTGTTTTGGTAGAAGAAAAATAGATTACCAAAATATGTTATATTTTAGAAGAGCGGTAATACAAAGGACAAATCACCATATCCTTCTTGGTTAACACGATGAATACTTGATGATTTGTTGACGGTAATAGAAAGGACAAAACACCATACCCTATGGCAAGTTTGAAGTGAAGTGCGAAGTGCCTCACTCTTGCGCCAGGGGAGCTCTCTCTGCTTGTACGCCGCGTAGTGGATCTCATTTTTGGTGCCTCGGTTCTGATGGAGATGACTCTGAGGCCGAAGACACATCATCTCTCTTGGATTGTGTTCTTGTGGCACTGCAGACTCTAGAAGATGCAAGTGGTGAGCTGGGTTGGACGACGGTTGGTAGCCGGATCTGGTGAAGAGCTTCGGCTTGTCTACGGGCGTGGAAGGGCCCTCTCCCGAGGTGGATGATGATCTTCGCCAGGGGGAGGGGGAGCGGCGACCAGACTTGACGGCGAGGGATACACTCGACGAGATTAGCGATCCGGTTTCCGTGCAGTCTACTGGGAATCAAACAACATGCGGGACGGGATGTGGTGATTGCGGAAGAACACCCCCCCCCCCCCCCCCAAAGGATTTTTAACGTCGTCGGGTAAGATTATTGTGGGGTAGGAAATCCATGCGTGCCTACCACATCGTCCGCTTGCGAAGATAATATGGTGTGTTGTTCATATAGCTTTTGGTCTGAAACCACCCAGGAACATTAATAATCTATTTGGCAATTGGTTGCATGGCATAGAGAAGTACACTATAGGCCAAATTAGAGTTGGTGTGTATGCTCTCCTATGGGGCCATCTAGCATGTTCGCAATGATTTAATTTTTAACGAATCCAAACGTGCTTCATTTTTGCAGATTATTCCTCTTGCTACTCACTGAACCCGTACGTGGTTATATCTACAGCCGGAGGTGCAAAAGACATGCCATGGATTTTGGGTACAGCCACCTGAATCTGTTGCGCAGGATTTATTCAGCCAGTGTGGCTGCCAGCTTGTTAATAGGATAACATGTTGATCCTTTGGCGCACTACTCGTTTCGCTACTTTTAGATGACTCATTCATGTAGAGACTCTATACGGTCGGTAATTTATGTTTTGTAATAATGGTAATAAGGTTGATATAGCGGCGGGCTGAAACACTTTTGTCTTTAGTAATATAATAAAGGCCGCATGCATTATTTCAATGCAGAGGTCGGGGCTCCCTTTCCCCATTTTGAAAAAATCGTCCTTCTTGTCTTCATCGTCGCCTCACATCGCATATTCTCCTCCATGCCCACCCGCCGTGTCTTCTCCTCGTTCTTCGACGTCCTTGCCGCACAGGGCCTCGCCGATGCACTACTCGCTCCCTCCAGCAGATGCCTCACAATGTTTTGCAAGCACCACCCTCTGCACAAGCGATTTATATAGCAGGTTCCCTCGCCATTCCTATGAATTAACACTTTGACTACTATTACTAGTGCGGTAGCATGCATTGACCAGGACATGGAGCAGCAGTTCAGTCGCGGGCCTGCAGAACATGGAGCGCAGTAGCCAAGCTCGCCCGCCGGTAGCAGGCGATGCACTGCATGTATTTGTTTTTAGTCGAACGCGGCGATTCCACACAGTGTTGGACGTTGCTGTCTTATCCGACGGCCTGGGCAGTTTTAAGATTCGTGCTAGTGTTATTTACGTTTTCAACCTGCACATTGTCTATCTTCTCAACCATATAGCAGGTAAGATGTACATGTACACTTTCAACTTGCGCGTGCTTATCTTATCCTATCATCTCCCACGCTCTCTTCTCATCCCCATTTTCTTCTCTCCAGCACGAGGATCGACCGAGGTGGGCGACGCGGTTGATTGCCTCCGGTCGGCTGACTCCATCCACGAACTGAGACCGCCACGAGCCAGGTCCTGGCTCTGGGAGCTACGCCTGAGATGACAAGGGGCGCACAACCAGATTTGGATCTCTCTTGTTCTTGGATTTATTTTCTTATAAGCTTTCGGAATTTGTTCATGGCACGTAAGTTTCTATGAACCTATGCTACAGATCCGAATTTTGAATACATGGTACATATGCTCCAGATCCATTTTTCTCCATCTTATGCTCCAGATCCGAGTTAGTTTTTGCAAAATATCAGCACCAATCTTGGAGCAGCTGAGGGGGAATAGAAGGTGCGTGGTAAGACGGAGACGTCTATACGTGGGCGGAATTGCTTTTTCTTTTTAGTCCCACCTCGGAAGATCGTAGCGATTCCTATGACTTGTGCCTATTAAAGCGGTAGCGCAACACAAGCACAGCCCGAATTCTAAAATGCATGTCTACTTGGTTCAGATCACATTTACGACAATTTGGACAAATGCCCTCATATCAATTTGGTGCTTAGAAAAATGCCTCCTCTAAATGTTAATCTATTATGGCATTTTTCTAAACTACCCTTAATACTTTTAGAGACACGAGTAAAATCGATACATTTAGAAGTACCCTAAAAAGTAATTAAGGGCACATTTTAAACAATTAAAGGCACTTTGAAGTGCCCTTTGAAACTCTACAGTGACGTAGTGCTTCCTCCATATATCTCACATGGATGGTGTTCCCGCCCTCGGCCGCTGACAAAGGGCCGAGTGAATGGTACGTGGCCCACTGTTTGGTAACATGGGGCAGGAAAGGTCGCACGGACGCCTGTGTCATGGAATCCCTGGTTGTGGGCCCCGTCTTCCGGGAGAGTCGGCCTCCGTCGCGATGGTGCCGTGTGTTCTTCACGCCATGCATCGCATGGCCGAAAAAATAGAGGATAGCACAATTAACTGAAACTTTCATTCGTTATTATTTACTCCGATTTTAGAGTACACAAAATTGACAAAATCTGATAATTTTATACATGCGCAAATCCACACTTTTGATATTTTTGTGTAGTTCATATTACAAAGTATTCGAAATTGATATTTTTGCATGTTTGTGGGAAACATCGTTGCCTACATCCAGTCATTCTTCTCAAATTTTTAAAAAACTCAAAAATATGATTTTTTTTTTTAATTTTTAAAATAACAGCTGCACTGGAGCTTGGGAGCGAAAAATCTCCACTCACAACATGTACACTACAATACGTAGCTAAAAAAGACTGTGAAAGACAGATACAGTCAACCAAATCCAATGCCATTTACCGTGTGTGACTGTATGCTCACCATTTAAGCTGAAGAATATTCATCCAGTTCAGGACCATTAATATGTGGCTGCGTGCACCCAAGCAAAAACTAAAAAGAATACGTGAAATAATTTCTGCAGCTTTGCTCCCAAGATAATTTGCACCCTCCTCACCTTGCAAAAAAATCACAAAAGGAAAATAGGTCAAATACAAAGCCCACCCAAAGATAAAATAAAAAAAGCCGCATGATCTTGAGAAAAAAAGGCGACCAACACGAAATCAAGCGAACATACCCCTCTCCCCTGATTTGTTCTTTGTTGTTTGTAAACTTGTGCCTTGTGTTTAAATAAGTAAATGACATCTTCTTGTAAGTGTCACCCATGTTTTTGACGTCCACTTGTCCCCTTGTAACTCACACCCATCTTTTTTGTCTTGCACCCATTACCCATCGCCCCTATACAAGGCGGTTTGTCGTCCCCATTTGCGCACCAACACACCGTTGGTAAGCGGCCTTGGTCCATTCTGTCGTACTAATGAGTTGATTTTTGTTAGTTCATCATCCCAAGGGGCCGCCATGCCTGACAGCAATGGCCTGACTATCATGGATGACCTGCCGGACGCGGTCATCTTCGGGGAGATACTGGTGCGGTTGCCAGCGAAGGATGTCTTCCGTTGTCGAGCCGTCACCAAGTCATGGCGCAGCGGCACCTCCACCACCAACTTCCTGACCGACCACCACCGTCGGCAGCCCAAGCTCCCCATCTTATTCATCTTCGACCTTAGCGACCGCGACTCGGTCCCAGACCTCCGCCGTTATGTAGTCTGCCCCGACACCAATATTGCAACCATAAATCAGAAGCTCAAGTGTGTCCTCCCACCAGGCGAAGCTGGACGCATGGTCTTGCTTCACGCTGCACGTGACGGCCTCCTCATGGTTTCCTACCAAGGAGACTTCTGGGTCTACAACCCGGCCACCCAGCAGGTCGCTCAAATACCACAACTTCGACCATGGTTTGAAATCAGCGTAGTGGGATTCTATCGGCACCACACGACCGGAGAATACCGGGTGGTCTACTGGCATCATTCTATAGACGTTTACTCGGTCCTCACGTTGGGATCCGATGCACCGCCAAGGTGCATCCAGTACCCGTCACCGTCGGTGCTGTCATTTTCATTTCCTCAGGCGTTATTGGAGACTCTGCCTTATTCCTTTGGGATGGTTCAGCACCGAGACAACCTGCATTGGTATGATACCACCGACATACTGGTGTTTTGCACAACCGAAGAAACATTCCGACAAATGCGCGGTCCTGTCCTAGAGAGTCAGGCAGCGTACTTGCTGGAGATGGATGGTCTTCTTGTAATGTGCGGTAACGCAGAGGGCCTCGTTATAAATTTTTGGGTGTTGCAGGACTATAATGAAGAAGTATGGGAGTCCAGATACCGGATTAACTTGTTGGTACCGACGCCGCTGTGGTCGCTTAGTTCCTTGCAGTTGCATGGCTTATTCAAGGTGGCTGTGGTGAATGGTCGTGAGATACTGATCCAGTTTCCCGATTCCGACCTCAAGCTTTTCGACATCGATGGTAAACTCATAGGAAATACTCGACATGGGACGGAATTCTGGTCACTTACTTCACATTTTTTCCAAGAGAACATTAATCCACTTCGCCTCTTTGAGATGCAAGACCATGGTGTCCACGAGGAGTCACCATTGAGTAAGACTATGCATGCCATATGCTATAGAACTATTCTATTCTTAGGCTCAAGATATGGCTGGGCAATGCTTTTTCTCCTATCTGTTATTTATGGGTATTTGGCTTAAGTATAATGTATATGGTCTTGGGAGACTTGGATTTTGTCCTACAGCAGAAGAAATTTCTTGTTTCATTTTATGGTTACTACTAGAGAAATGTGTGATAATGGAAATTTCAGAGGAATCGAATTGCTTATCTGTTTGTGTCAACATTAAGCCCCACTTCTTGTACCTCTCAGTCTCACTAATCGCATACAAACTAGCTATTTTGTTCACTTAGGAACACACGCACACACACGCTCATCAACAAGTGCAACTTTCTTTGCCTAGAGGTACTTTCCCTGGGTGACAAAATATGGTACATTGTTTCTACCACCATTGTTTTTTTCCTTAAATAAATGAATTAAATATACAAGAGCTTAGCAGTCATCCATGTTAAGAATAAGCACTTCTGACGCCGGCACTTTCATTGGTGACTAACTTCTAGTCCTGCTAATTACAAATTCATTTGCATATATAGGTGCAATTGCATACATAAATTGCCCATCGTGGTTATGTACATATATGCGATTGCATATCAATTTGTGCACATGGAGTTATCAAGGGATAATGTTGGAAAAACAATGCAATTGCAAGTAAAATGTGCGGTTGCACATTGATATGTGGCTAGTTGCACCCAAGCAAAAACTAAAAAAAAATACGCGAAATAATTTCTGCAGGCTTTGCTCCCAAGATAATTTGCACCCTCCTCACCTCGCAAAAAAATAACAAAAGAAAAATAGGTCAAATACAAATCCCACCCAAAGATAAAACAAAAACAAAGCTGACATGATCTTCAAAGCAAAACAAAAAAACTGACCAACACAAAATCAAGCGAACATACCCCTCTCCCCTGATTTGTTCTTTGTTGTTTGTAAATTTGTGCCTTGTGTTTAGATAAGTAAATCGCATCTCCTTTTAAGTGTCACCCATGTTTTTTACGTCCACTCGTTCCTTTGTAACTCTCACCCACCATTTTGACTTGCACCCATTACCCATCCAATAATCCTACACCTACGGACGCCGTGCTACGGAAGCTGCTTACGGGCACATCGTGCAGATGAATGATTGGATGGAAGTACAGGCAGTTGGTCCACGAAAACTCCCGCAGCTGCTAACTAATTGACACATCGGTCCGTAAAAGATTTCCGTAAGCATATGGTCCGTAAATGTAGCATTACTCTTACCCATCGCCCCTATACAAGGCAGTGTCGCCCCCATTTGCGCATCAACGCACTGTTGGTAAGCCGGCCTTGGTCCTTCTATCGTACTAATGAGTTAATTTTTTTTCTTTCCATGATCCCGGGGCCGCCATGCCAGACAGCAATGGCCTCACTATCTTGGACGACCTACCGGACGCGGTTATCTTCAGGGAGATACTAGTGCGGTTGCCAGCGAAGGATGTCTTCCGCTGCCGAGCCGTCCACAAGCTGTGGCGCAGCGGCACCTCCACCACCAACTTCCTGACCGACCACCACCGCCGGCAGCCCAAGCTCTCCATCTTCTTCATCTTCAAGCTTAGCGACCACGACTCGGTCCCGGACCTCCTCGTTACGTCGTCTGCCCCGACGCCGGTATTGGAACCGTCAATCAGAAGCTCAAGTGTGTCCTCCCAACAGGCGAAGCTGGACGCCTGGTCTTGCTTCACGCTAAACGTGACGGCCTCCTCATCGTTTCCTACCAAGGAGACTTCTGGGTCTACAACCCGGCTACCCAGCAGGTCGCTCAAATACCACAACTTCGACCATGGTTTGAAATCATCATAGTGGGATTCTATCGGCACCACACGGCCGGAGAATACTGGGTGGTCTACTGGCATCATTCTACAAACGTTTACTCCGTCCTCACGTTAGGATCCGATGCACCGCCAAGATGCATCCAGTACCCGTCACCGTTGGTGCTGTCATTTTCATTTCCGCGGGCGTTATTGGAGACTCTGCCTTATTCCTTTGGGACGGTTCTGCACCGAGACAACCTGCACTGGTATGATACCACCGACATATTGGTGTTTCGCACAACTGAAGAAACATTCCGACGAATGCGCGGTCCTGTCCTAGAGAGTCAGGCAGCGTCCTAGAGAGAAACATTCCGACGTCGCTGTGGTTGCTTTGTTCGTTGAAGTTGCATGGCTTATTCAAGGTGGCTGTGGTGAATGGTCGTGACATACTGATCCAGTTTCCTGATTCTGACCTCAAGCTTTTCGACATCGATGGTAAACCCATAGGAAATACTCGACATGGGACGGAATTCTAGTCACTTACTTCGCATTTTTTCCAAGAGAACATTATTCCGCTCCCCCTCTTTGAGATGCAAGACCATTATGGTGCCCACGAGGAGTCACCATTGAGTAAGACTATGTATGCTATATGCTATAGAACTATTCTCTTCTTAGGCTCAAGATATGGCTAGGCAATGCTTTTTCTCCTATCTATTGTTTATGGGTATTTGGCTTAAGTATAATGTATGTGGTTTTGGGAGACTTGGATTTCGTTCTGTAGCAGAACAAATTGCTTAGTTCATTTCATGGTTATTACTGGAGAAATACGTGATCGTGGAAGTTTTAGAGGAATCGAATTGCTTATTTGTTCGTGTCAACATTCAGCCCCTCTTCTTCTACCTCTCAGCCTCACTTGTCTCGCACAAACTAGCTATCGTTTTCACTTAGGAGAACACACGCACACACAATCATGGGAGAAGTGCAACTTGCTTTGCCAAGAGGCACTTTCCCTTGGTGACAAAATATGATACTCCCCCCTTCCACAGTAAGTATCGCCAGTTTAGCACAAAGTTCGAGGGGAGTACATTATGTTGGCAACTGTTGCTTTTCACTTAAATGAATGAATTATATACAAGAGCTTTGCACCTCATCCACTAACCACTCACTGTATGAACTCACACATTAAGCAAGCCACTAACCCATGCACTAATCCACTAACCAATCATGACCATTTATCATTCCTAGATTCAGTCTAGGACTCCCAAGGCATGCAGCTAACCTACCTACTACACGGGGCCACTTACTTGCCCCTGCGAAGATGATCAATAGTTTATGACACCTCATTGCAAAGCACGCGGCACTCATCGTGCTCCCAACCGCTCCCATCTAGGTTTTCATCCGTCGTGATCAAATCAAAGAAAAATAAGATGGACAAAAGGATAAACATCACATGCATGGATAATGTGATATGATATACCCTTTTATCATGACCATTTATCATTCTTATTATGCATTTAATCTCCATCTTCAACGCACTGACATGATCTCCATTTCTACCAGCATGGCACCAAGGTATGTGGCACCGCACATGTTTCCTCTACCATGTGTTGTAACTACAGCTAACTCATAGCGATAAATTAAACTAATTACATGGCGTTGAAGTTGACATGCAGGTCATATACAAGAGACAACCATATGCCTCCTGCAGGTTGCTGTAGTCATCTACATGCAAGAATGAAAGATTACGAAACTGTGATCATTGAATATATATATATATATATATATATATATATATATATATATATATATATACATCATCACATTTTTTGTCGTACCACATCACATACCCTACGAAAACAAGTTAGATGCCATCTGCCTTATTCTTGCAAATTTTACGTTGCCTCCATGGTCAACAAATAAGAACCATTATGCGAAACCACAATGTTGATATACAAGTTGCTTATTGAATTTCGCAAGCCATCCATTACAAATATATTTTTAAATATAGTAAGGGAGAAAGACACCCGCCAGTTTCTTGTGCAATGCAAATTGCATGTCAAGCGCAGAACCGGTCTCGTGTATCAATCTAAGGGATGTAATATTTGTGAAATGGTGTTCCGTGCCTATTATGTGAATGACTTATACACTACAACATGCAGTGGTGTACTGGATTACCGCAAACGTGGCGTGTTACTAACTGGGATATAATCTTAGTGGCTCACTCTATTTGTTGTGAGTTGTATCGCGCAATAAAGTTTCAGGTATTGGAAAATTTTCTTGTTGACTGGACAGAGTCTCGGGATATGGCAAGAAAACTGAAGCCACTAATGTACTTCGACGATTCCAGGATGGTAGAAGGCTTGGGGGATGGAGTAGTCCTCGAGTCACCAAAAGGTGACAGGGTAAAGCGTGTCATCCAAATCCATTTAAAGGAAACGAATAATGTTTGCAGAGTATGAACCACTTTTCCACGACTTACGCATGTCCAATGAGATGGGTAGACGTAAAGGAGATTCCGATTTGGTAGTTCAATAATGCCATGACACTTGTGATACAATGGATCAAAACATGGCGACTTACAGGCAAGCCTTCGATAAGATTGACAAGCATTTTGCCATTTTTGAGTTCGAACATATCAATAGATGAATAACAAGGTGGCATATACTTTGTCAATATTTGGCTTATCGCGATCTGCAGTACCAGCAGGTTGGTTTTTGGAACACCTACACAAGCCTTCCATACTGCTAAAGTCAAAGGCCGCCACGACTAACCCAGGTCAAGAAATATCATATTTGGTTGCCATTTTCGCTGAGAATCCAGAATTGATGGAGACTTATCGGTTATGTTTATTGAACCGGGAGCTACCCTCCGATGAGGTCGTTGCACGAAAGATCGAGTGCCTCTATAACGCTTACAAACACTATGTAGCCGGCGTGTTTCTGCATTGTGTTTCCATGGAAGAAGGCTAGGAAATTCTATGTGAAATACGCTCTGGTGAGTGTGGGCATTATGCTTCATCAAGGGCCTTGGTGGCCAAAGCTTTTTGGCATGGATTCTACCGGCTGAGGAGCTCATGTTGATAACATATCTATAGTCGAGAAGTGTGTTGTTTATGAGAAGTATGCTAATCAGCCACATACACTAGGAGAGGCATTGTGAAACATACCCATCACATGGTCGTTCAGCGTATGTGGTATAGATATGGTTGGGCCAGCAAGAGGAGGTGTCACTCACCTGTTTGTCGCATTTGACAAGTTCTCCAAGTGGGTTGAATCCAAGCCAATAAAGAGGCTTGATGCTGCTACTGCTACCAAATTCCTCAAAGAGATCAACTACATATATGGGTTCCCGCAGAGCATCATCGCTATTAGCACCCATTTTGGGCTAGTAGTCGATGGACTGGTGAAACCGAATGAAAGTGTGTTGCAGGTGGACTCATTTAGCTATTTTTCTGGAATTTGGCCAGAATCAAGCTGGTGACTAAGGATATAAGCCGATGCTGAAGAGAGATCCTAAGGGTTATTCAGAAACATGTCCAGATAATAAGCACGCGACTCAGATCGGGGCAGAAACCTAGTTAGCTAGAAACATATAAAAGGCGTGTCAAAAAAGTCGAGCTAGTTGATGCCAAGAATACCATGACATAGCCGGAAAGAAGCTTCAAGACTGTGGGAATTACACTAACATGAAAGGAGAATCAACTCTACACAGGAACGAGCTACACCGGGCTCGAAGTTGCTCTTACGGGTGGAGTCACTGCACGAGGGTCTAAACTTGCTGACAAGGATAGATTTCGGTTGATTCACATTTTCTGCATGCTCAAGATCATTGTTTCGCTTGTTGTGTGTATCCTAACGATTGTGTATACTCGTTCGTTGAAACCCCAATTCACAAAGACTAAATTTCCCCGGTGATTGTTTCAAAAAAAAAAACACTAAATCGTGCGTGTGACAACCACTTTTTTACTATAGGGATTGCGGTCTTCATAGCCAATCATGGGTCATTGAAGTATTCCGGTCCACAAACTAGTGTTTCGTACGAGCCTCTCGCAACTAGTGTTTGGCGTGATGTGTGTATCCTAGCGACTGTGTACGTGAAGGCTAGGGTAGCAGGGAGTACGTGCGCGTGCGCGTCGTCCTGGCGGATTATTTTGAGCCACCTTTGCGTATGGTTGTACTCCCTCCGTTTTAAAATAATATAAGATATTTTAAATTTTTGTAAAAAGAGTGTATGTCAACTCCTTTTAATGTGTAGGTTCATTTAGGGTTGAAGTGAATACACACACTAAAAGTATCTAGATACACTATTTACACAAAACTAAAATATCTTATATTTTAAAACGGACGAAGGGATGGAGTACGTAGTAAGCATCTCGCCGGAAAGCATTCGCCAGAACTGCGTCGTCAAGTCAGGACCAAGTCTAACGGGCAAGTCAAGAGAGAAAGAGTACACACGAGAAAACCCCGCCGGCCACGCCTAGGCTGTAAGCAAACAACTATGGAGGATCGCTGTTGATAAGATTGTAAGATGGCACCAGCCAGTAGTTGAGTCTTAAACAAATAATATAAGATATACGGAATTATATATGATATTTTCTCATTTATTGCTTGCTGTTAGAAAATTGTTTAGTTCCTAGCCACTTCTTCAGTTTAAGGGCATCTCCAACCGTAAGTAGAAAAAACCGGTTAGAGAAGTGAAAATTACCTTTTACTGCTCTAACGTGTACCTAACTGAACCCAAAAAAGCTTTAGAGAAGTAAATTTATTACAAATCAACCTTCTTAACTCCTACTACCTCTGTATCAAGGCTTAAGGCCTATAGTCTTTTAAAAAAGTCAAACTATGTAAATTTTGACCAAGTATTTATAAAAAAAAGTCAAAGTATGTTTACTCCTCCGAGCGGTGGAGGAGTAAAAGATTCCACTCCAATTTTTCCCTTCACCCCGGCCTCTCCTCCACTCCCAACCACCGCTGCCCCGCCGCCCATTCCCAGCGCTAGCCGCCACCGCAGCCCCCTGTCACTTCCGCTCCCCGCCGCCGTTACCCACGAGGCCACGACGAAGGACACCACCTAAACACAGTCAGCAGCCCGCCACTCTCACAGCCTCCTCGATCTGCCCGTGCCGCCGGCACCTGTTGACCACGTCGTGCAGCAGCGGTTGTACGTGAGGCTCATGGGTGGCAAAAATCACAACCACAACATGAAGCAGAAAGTGTGGATTGGAAGCTTGCAATCAGCGGAGCGGGCAGCGTGGGTGTACGACGTGGAGAACGTCCGCCTACACCGCTCGAACTGACGCGAGCTTAACTTCCCGCTAGGTAAGGCTGACCCGGAGCCAGTCGGCCCGGTACCATTTGACTTTAATTTCACGGTTATAGTACAAAAGAAAACATGACCATTTGACTTTAATTTCACGGTTATAGTACAAAAGAAAACATGCAACGCACGATTGGTTATACAAGACTATAAGCTCCGGCTGGTGTGATGTTTAAATGCAAACTATTCTAGACCGGAGGGGTACATTATAGATTTAAATATGACACGCCTTTTGCACCTATTGACCCGAGCAGAACCACACACTAGCCATCCCTGTTTTATAGGCTTCTTATGGCCTCCTAATTAACCTACCACTACCAGCAAGCTTAATCCTTATTGTAGCTACCGGTAGCATCATTTCCACATAGGACATGGTGACCTTCATGGCATGCCGGAGTAGGCCTCAGCTGGTGGAGCCTGCGCGGGTGACGCCATGGGAGGTCAAGTCGCTCTCCGACATCGACAACCAGCCATTTCTTCGGCTCTACGCGACCATCATCGAGTTCTTTAGGCGCTGCCCTGGAGTACCGGAGCCTGCGGCGGCGGGTTCCATCATCAAGGCCGCCCTAGCGGAGGCGCTAGTGTACTACTACCCTATGGCGGGCCGCTTGCGGGAAGTCCGGGGAGGGAACAAGCTAGTGGTGGACTGCACGACGGAAGGAGTGGTTTTCATTGAGGCGCAGGCGGATGTGCGTTTGGAGGAGTTTGGGGAGCCGCTGGTGCCACCGTACCCCTGCGTCGACGAGCTCCTGTGCGACGTCGGTGATGTCGGTGTTCTGGTCGGGAAGCCGTTGGTCTACTTACAGGTAGTGTGTATATATATGTATTTAAGCTTACACTTTTTATGAATGTAAAGTAGAAAAACATGTCCAACTATATATATATATATATGCTCATATGGGACACCATGGTGCCCGGGCACCATACCTGTATTTCGTACATACCCGGGGTGTACGTACTCAAATTTTACATATCTAAGGTATGTATAACTTAGGTATGTATACCTTCAGGTATGTGTGGTTTAAAGCAAAAAATATGTATACCACGTATGGTATCTGGGCACCATGGTGCCTCAGTTATTTTAACTATATATATGACAATTTATACATTTTGAACTATAACATGCAAAAAATACTTTGTAGATGACCAAATTCCGATGTGGAGGTGTGGCTCTGGCATTGGCCATGTGCCACAACTTGGTTGATGGCTTCGGGATGCTCCAGCTCTTGAAATGCATAGTTGACCTAGCGAGAGGTGAAGCACACCCTACCGTCCTGCCTACCTGGGAAAGGCACCTCCTCACATCCTCTTCTGGGACTACATCCAAATCTATTACCATGGCCGAACCGACGCAAGGATCCGTGACGACGGCACTCGAGGCTGAGGGGATGGTGACCCGCTCCTTCCTCTTGGGCAAAAGGGCGATAGCGGCACTACTGCAGCGGCGCCATGGTGGATCCGCCACCGTGTTTGAGCTCATCACGGCTGCCGTGTGGCGATGCAGGACTGCGGCGCTAGAGTACGCGCCTAAGCAGCAGGCGTTCCTCTTGTTCGTCTCCAACGCCCGTGGGAGCTGGAAGCATGACCCACCGCTCTCCCGGGGGTTCTACGGAAATGCTCAGTTCATGGCGATGGCACAGGCTTCCGCCGGCGAGATCAGTCAGGGGCCGCGGTGGATCTCGTGCACGATGCCAAGACCCGCATGACGGACGAGCACGTGCAATCGGTGTTGGGCCTCCTAGCAAGGGGAGAGTCCAACCTGGAGGGGGACCCCAGCAGGTTCTTCGTGGTTTCCGACATGACACGCTGTGGGGACGACTCGCTGGACCTGGGATGGGCAAAGCGTGTCGGCTGCGGCGTTTCCATTGCCGGTGATGTCGAAACAAGCAAGGTGTGCTTTTATACGACCTCCAAGGACACCAACGGCGAGGAGTATGTCGTGGTGCCTATGGTCCTGCCGGAGCCGGCGATGGAGAGGTTCACGAATCAGATGGCAGCTCTCACCAACGACCTTGCACGCAGCTCCTTGTAGGAAAGGAAGGATATATATGTGCAGTTTGGACTTGTCTAAATTCGTTTGCTTGATTTCTCGGGTCGGTCTATGTGTTGTAACTTGTAAGTCTCTCGTGTTTGCTACAGGTGGGTTGTCCTTGGGTCACTGTAATGTGTTGTAAGTATTCAAAAGTGCCTATTGACCTCGAAAAATATGTTGGGTTTATTTTGTCTGGTTCACGCGGAAATTGGAATTGTGTTCCTACAAATCGGGCAATTGGTGTCATGCCATCAGCCGACGCGGTTTCGTTCTGTCCATGCCTCTGGATAGACGTGACACCGTCAGCCGTTACATTGGGCTTGATTGCCATCTGATTGACTCGTTTTCTTACATGTGGGACCTCCTCATTGCCATATCAGCAGCGATGGGAACACATAGTTATGTTGCCTTCAGATATGTTGGACCAAGAACAGTATGCACTAGCGGACCGAAAACAATTAGATATGTATTCTTTCTGAGGTGCATGACTCAACACTTAGCCCCGTCAGCAACATTGAAATAACGGTCAATAAAGTCTATTCCCGAGACATGGCCAGCCTTGACACGACCATCCTAGGCATACCGAACGGCTACACAGTCATGTCGGTCACGTTCTGCTAATCTCGGTACCATGATACAGTTGATCATGCTCTGCGTATATTGCTATAGGAACGTCAGATTCATGGAAAGACACTAGTTTGAACGTCAGATCCAATTGCGAGATGTTTGTTGTTTTGCTATTTTTGTCCTGGGTGGCTTCCTCCTGGGCTGATTCCCTCCGGGGTTTCGGTCCTGTTGAGGAAGTTGGCCTCAAATATTCATTTAAATATTTATTTAATATATATTAATTTATAATTAACATATAATAAATTCATATTTTGTCCAAAACACCTTTCTTTCTTCCTCCAAACAACTTTGGATTCTCTTCGGAACGATTCTGGTTGCTCTCTTATCTCTGATTCCATCTTATAAAATGATCTCTAGCATCATCGTACCATTAAGTGTGTTACCCCAACGGCTAACGAACGTCACACACATGATCAAGACTCCTCTCATATCAATGATCATTAGCGTGACCGAGATGCCCATAATGACCCATGTGCATTCCACGATGAAAATGTTGTTTGAACCGTAAACATTGATTCTAATTCTCTTTGTTTTTTCGATGCGACTTGTTCGAGATCTGATCATCGATATCACATACCTTGTTCAATCTCGTTCCTGACATGTTCTGTTTCACTTGTTCCCGTGATATTCCATCCTCGTGACCTAGTCACATGTTACAATATTATGGATGTCATCTCACCAAATCGGCCGTATATATCTTCCCGTCACGCGGTGAACAAATCCCGTTCTTGATACATAGATCTCAACTATTCCTCTAGAATACCTGACGCATACCTTTATGACCACCTAGTTACGGCCATGGCGGTTGATGTGATCAAAGCAGCCTCGAGAGGTAGTGATTAATATGATCTCATGGTCTAAGAAGAAGGATAGTACACTTATAACTATTGCAACGATGAACCTTGTGACTTGATCGTGTCACAATAGCTATCTTTTTGGGTAATGTCCATCATATTATATATGACTCTGTTGTCAACTGGCATAAATGCTCCATGATCAAGAACCAAGATCATCGGTTGCCCAACGAACTAGTATAAATAGAGGCTACTAGGGACTTGATCTGGTTTATACAACACATGTATCAATGTTTCCACTTGATCCAATTATAGCACAATATAAAACTATTATGAACTAATTAAGATATGATAATAAAACCAATCTATTATTTGTCTCTAGGGCATATCTCCTTCACTAATATCGATTTTCATCACTGAATATCACCTGGTCATGAAAAAGGGCCGTCGCTAAGACCTTCGTAGAAATTCTATCATAGATTCATTTCAGGTGACAATTTGCACTTTTTATAAGTGGAAATTGTATATTTGATAACGTTGCTAAATCTGTCATGTAATATGTGTTATCGTTGGCGATTGTTTTTTGTAACCATATAGATGATAATTTGTTATCGTCTAATATATGCAATGACAAATGTACCATTACTATCAGACACCAGGTGAGTTTAGGACCAGTCAACCTGGCTAATGTTGTTGCTGACATGTGGGCCCGTATAGGGGGTGATGTCGTCACAATTTCCGTCATATAGCCCGATATGTATAGTGTGCAACTTTACTATATCACCAGTTGGAAAAAGCTCTCCGACGGACGGATATTTTTTCCACAACTACATGTAAGACATCGATGATGCAAAATTGTACATAAGGAAATACGCTTGGTTTACATCAGCAGCAAGCCACCATTGACACTCAGGTCAGCATGTATATATATAAGATATATACGGTTTTATTGAAAATAGGGAAGGTATGCTATATCCATGAAGTTACATAACGTGAGCTACACTGAACTTGGACAAGGAGGTGAGCTCCTCTAGGGAAGATGGAAACAATCCACTGACAGACCATTAACCATCTGTCACGACTTGGTTGTCCCCAGATACGACATGGTTACTCCCAGATACAACATTGTTGTTACCAGTTACGGTATTGTGGCTCCCAGACACGACGTTGTTGTTCCCAGATATGACAGTGTTGTGGTTCCCGGAAACAACATTGTTGCTACCGGATCTGACGCTGTTGTTGGTCCCCATTATTACATTCGGTTGTTCGTCGAGTGTTCTTCGGTTGTGCTTCACATGCAATGACATGTTAGTGAAAGCCATACCCAGTGAACGACCAGCGGTGGTGAGGCCTCTGAGCCGTATCTGCAAGCTCTTGGGTACCTCGCCAACCAGTGAATTGTGCGAAGGCGGTCAAGCTCACCAATCGATGATGGGATGGTGCCGACCAGTCTGTTGTTGGCAAGGTTGAGCACCTCCAGCCAAGCGAGGCCAGACAAGGATGCTTCTGGGATGAAACCAGCGAGGCTATGCCCGGGGAGCCACAACATCGTGACACGGCCTGTTGTGTCGTCGCAGCCTACACCTTCCCAGCTGCAGCACGAGGAGCCGGACCACGCGGCCCGGAGGAGGCCGCCCCCTCCGCTGAGGTGCTCGGCGAAGCAACGCAGCGCGTGGAGGTCATCGAGGTGGCACGATGTCGCGCTAACCGCTGGCAAGAGGAACACCAAGAAGAGGACCAGCAGGCAACATTTCGCCATGGATTCAGCTGTGGTATAGTGCGAATGCAAGCAATTGTTGATGGCAAATACTGCTTTTGTGGTGCACCCATCTTTTCTAGCTACAGAGAGAAAGAGGGGCACAAAATATCCAACCTAGAAAGATTTTATTATATATGCAGTCGTCAACACCAACCTAGAAAGATGTGGATGGCTTGGAAGATTTTTCGATCTGCAACTTTTTTGAAAACTGTGAATATTTTTATCTCAAACTCATGAACATGCCTTTTATGAACTTGCACATTTTATTTAAACCTCGTGGACACTTTTCCGGGGCCATGAACATTTTTTCAAACTCCATGAATATCCTTTTGAAACCATAAATATTTTTAAACCATGAAAAATATCTTAAAACACCATCGGTGTTACTCCTCGTACACACGTACAATCACCGCATGTAGCATCACAATCCATCCTAAAAGAAAAGAGAAACAAATACCGACATCGGGCAGATTGACGAAATGAGGATAACCTGTAACTGGTGCGTCCTTCGGAGTTGTCCCGCCACATTCCAAGCACTTCGACGCGCAGTGTATCAAGCAACACCTTTAAGAAGGAATGTGACGCAGACAACACTGCTGCCAGAACATTGTCTTAGGGTTTCCTCTGATACGCGGAGGGATGGGAAGGGGTACACCCGACGCCCTTTAGGAAGGACGGCGACACCCGCAGACATCACCACGGTGGTATCGATCACTGTTTGTTTATCAGATGAGAACACTGTAAGATACCGGAGTATTATAGAGGACAAGAATCATTCCTTTGATTAACATATTGGTCAGCTGAATTCATTTTGTTTCCCCCATCCGTGCAATGCTACACAGCTTGATAAATCCTCCGCTTTTGATTGAAAAGAAAAAGAGAAGATAATTTCTCCTCTGCCTAACAGGGCTACATGAGCCGAGGGGAGTGCCACTGAGTCCACCCCGGCAGCTCGATCTGAAATATCACATCGCAGTGCTCGGCGCCGCCGGCTGTTCCTTCTCCGGCGCTTGGGCTCGCCTCTCGCGTCGTCCTAGTTTGGCGGCGGAAGCTATGGCACGCATTAGTCAAGGCGGCGCATGCCTCACTGCTGCTCCAGTATCCCCTGCACGTGTCACCGGCATGGACTGTGACGGCGGACCACTGCCAGAGCAGATACACAGCCTCACCACCATCCACTCCCTCAGTAAGGATGTCCTGCTCGAGATTTTCCTCTTCCACCCCTCTCTCGCGACGCCTCGCCTGTGCCGCCGTCACCTGCGGGACATGGCGCCGCACGGTGGCCTCCTCGCCGTTTTGCCTCGGCCGGTTCCGCGCTCTGCACCTCGTGTCCTTTCCGGGCATCTTCACCAACCGCCACATGCCCTTTCTCCAGGCCTTCACCCCCACGCACCACCGCGACCAAGACGTGCTCGCGGCAGGAAGTGGAGAACAAGTGATTGGTTGCGACGACACGGAGGGGGGAGCTGCGGCAACGGCGGCCGGCATTTGTTCGACCCAGATCTTGTGGCGTCAGGATACCAACGTGCACCTATCCTCGCGAAACTTGCGCCAGAGCTGCAGAAGAGCGAGGTCGGCTAGGCTAGTGGAGCCGCTGACAACAGAGCGCGTGGTGGCTTCATGAGGAAGGCCATCGCGTGGCCGGCGTCGTGCGGGGAGAAGAAAACGTGGGAAGTCAGACAAATCTACAGCGAGACCTGCAGCGCATCCTACAACATGGCGCACAAATGGATCTCAATGGCGAGGCGGCAGATGCACTCCCCTTCCCTTGATGGCGCAGAGCGACCTGCAGCTCCATGGCACAACCTACAACACCTACACCTACAACACTGTCAGCCCAACACGCTTCCGTGTTCACGACGAAGGAGGTCGGAGGCGGCGGCATCAAGAGGTGGAGGTGGAGGGGAATGGGGGCAGTCAGTCGGTGTGAGGTGAGGAAGAAAAAGAAAATAACGGTGAAGGTGCATCATATAGGTTTTGGTGGGAGGACAAAAAGGTTTTTAAAAAAAAGCTTGTTGATAGAAACGTTCGATCTTTTATTATTAGGTATAGATATATTTCCAGTAATATTTATATTTGAATAACCACAATTTCACAAAAAAAATTAACATAAATTTGAAAAATATATTAAAATAAAATATATAAGTGGGCTTTGTTAGGTCCAGGCTCCTTCCTTCGTTAGGAAGGTCCAGCTGACTGGGGCGTAACATCATGTCATGCCGTGCCCACAGGCAACATGAAGTACCACACGCGTACAAGTCTCTTGGGACTAGTACAAGGTCGTAAATTGTAGCGAAATAGTCTGACGTACGCGGATCAAACAACGACACATACGACCGAGCCTCTTGCATCGGACTCAGACGGATTGCCGACATCTCTCGCCCTAATTGTCTTCAAAGGGACACCTGCGTGACAGCGTGAGATTATCTCCTTTAGAAAAGGAAAAAAACTACAGTTACACAATAGCATGTCGTGTCTTTCACCTAGAGTACAAAATTTCAATAGAACATACAACCATGTATCTTTTCAGAGAGAAAAAAAAGGGAAGCCCCCAACCCCCTCCAGCTCACCATCCTTGTGCTCTCGTGTTCGTGGGTGGGCCAGGCCATCAGTATAGTCGGACTCGGAAACCCCATTCTACACCTGGTATAAAAAAATCAAAAAGTTGAATTTTTTTAAAAAAAACTATGATCATGTATAGCCTTTTGTTTGAGATGCACGCTAAGTCATTCCACCAAAAACCAATATGTTTTATGTGCTGTGTAAAACAGGCAAATTTTACATCATGGAGCACGTTACTTTAGCACCAAATTTTGTCCTTTTTTGCACAAGCCACCCAAAATGTTCTTTTTTCATGAAACGACTTTGCGCGCACCTAAAACTTGAAAGTTGTACGTGCACTTTTTTTTTGACAAAAATCAAATTCAAATAAAGGTGCATATGCACCCGGGAGCAAAAAAAACTAGAAGAAAATTATATATTGTACTAATAAAAGGAACATCAAAGCTCATTGGAGGATTGCACGGCCAGATTGCAGCTGGGGGCAAAGCTTCCATTTCATTTGAGTTTGTAAACAAATTTCTTAAAAATATACTGCGTTTTTATCTGAAACAAAGCAATTCTTTAACTGTACATCCTGTTGGGTGTGAATAGTGAAAACAGGCACATACAGGTTCAGCTCTGTCAGCCTCGGTCTTCCTTAGCAGACTCTACAGAAACGGGAATATAATCCTGAGCCCCAAGGATAGGAAGGACAAAACCTTACTACTCCATGGTACTCAACAACACGGAGATCGGGGCAAAATAAGCCCATGATGGTAGTACTTGTCACCTACATCTTCCCTAACTGATAATCCGAGACCATGTCGCAAGGGATTTCCACTATTTAGTAACCCATCGATACTGTGTATGACTTGTGCATCTTGCCATTTGCTAGTCTAAACTTACTCTAGTCCAACCCCATCATTCACTAATGACACCGAAAACACCAACCTAGCAGGAAACCATAGCGATCCTGATTCCTGGGACAAACTTTGCCTATCACAAGCCAGTAAAAGATGAAGCTAGGAAACTGAACTCATCCAAAAATGCATGTTTAACATGTTTCTGCCATAATGGAGGGTTACAAATTTGATCCGTTAACTTCGATGGATTCAAGGCACTTGCCTGCTTTGGCAATGCAAGGTTACAAATTTGATTGACAAAATAACAAGCGACTATATGTGATATGCAACTAGGTAATCACTCTTAGCTGATGTCAATGTGATGATACTCTATCATCAACCAAACCTGATGACCATTGCTACTACACTGCTGTCTAAGGAAATAGGTACTGGTCGATTTAGAGGTGCAGGCCAGGTAACACCCCTACAACTAACTCCCTGGACTGCTCCTGCTAATACATCCAAAACGAAATGTGTCCTGGACAACTGACATAGTATCAAACTGAAACCCACATTAACGACACAGACACATTATCAGTAACTCGTTGATAATTAGATATACTGTCTAATTTGCTAATCCTCCATCTGCTGGTGAGAACTACAAACTCGACTCTAGTCAAACACACAAAAACCACAATCTGCAGGGCATATTTTCTTAATCTTGACTCTTGACACAACACTTGCTCTCTACATTGACTCAGCACCCAGTGACGGTAGTCATCAACACAAGATAATAGAAGGGCAGAAAAAGGAAAAGAGCTACTAAAAGATAAAACTAGGAAACTGTGATGCACAACTTGCAATGCATGTTTCACATTATTAAAAAACAAACACAAGTTTCATGAAAGGACAAGAACAAACAAATTCAATACTGGGTTTCTAAATCTCTAACAAACCTAATACCACAATCCTTACCTCTTCTACACAACACGGCTTCCAAAGTTAGCATGGCTTCCCAAATATGTTCCAATTGCAATCGCCTTTCAAAAAACCTGCACATGTTTTTCGAATCACAAAACCCATCACAGCAGGTAAGCAGTAACTAGCAAAGTTACTCTTTGCAGAGGCACAGTGCCTCCAAAACGAACAAACTTGTGAAAGGGTGAAAAGACATAAGGAATGCTATATCTCTGAAGGCATGCTGCTTATCTCTATCGAGTAAATGGCTGGAAGTTTTCAACAATTGTCTTGCACCAGTCAGTTACACTGGCTTTCTCGAGCAGACCCTGTTACTCAGAAAAGGGAGAAGGGGAAAAAAGAAGAAAAAAAAGAAAAAGGAAAAGGAAATAGTGAATGCCATGACGTAAACAGACATTTATATTTTAGGCAGACTTAGTGAGAATTGAGCAGCAGACAAGATAACAAAAAATTCTACAGCACATTTATTGACAGAAGTGAACTAGTGAGCTTATTTGTAACATAGAGAACGATTATTGGATCATCAGATCATTACTGATACAAGGTACACATGATGGGAGGCAGAAAAAACACTGTACTTGATGCAAACTAACTCAATCAGAATAATACGTTTACAGTATGCAGGGAAACATCTTTGGACCATAGCACCAGCCAAAGCATGCTAACCAAAACATAGCATAGGCTACACAGAAGTTGTTTATAGTCTTTTCATAATAATGGACTTTACTTGAGAATGGACAAGTGTGCACTCCCTTGAATCTTCGCCCCAGAATCAGCTCCAGCTCTCCACGAGCCTGCAACGACAAATATATGGTTGGTTGGTTTTGACCTCGCTGTACTAAATAACCTCACAGTCTCCAGTGTTACATATAGGAGTTAATCTCCATCAATTAAGTTTAATGGGGAATACATTTTTTATAGATCAGACGAACACTCTGGTCTGCATTGGAGCTCTCCACAGATCTCCATATCCTGCAAATAAAACTCCTAAATCAGAAAGGCGCTAACAAACACCAGTTCAGCTAGGCATCCACTGGTTGACCAGATTAGGAGAACACTCTGGTTAACATCATATGGCAGACTCCCCTAAAGCACCATCTTCTTCAGGACCATGTTGCCCGTTAATGTTGGACGCAGATGCAGGCAATGGAACATCTGCCGAGCCTTTATCTGTAGAAGATACACCAGTTTCGTCAACACACTGTTTGTCCTCCTGGATAACCAAATCTGCTTTTGCTAGTAAAGCATTTCGTAGCCTAATTTCAGTGTCATGATCTTCTATGGCATCTCTAGCATCCCCTTCTGATTTCTTTGGCTCGTGCTGGTCAGCAGCATCCCCATGGAGTTTTTCACCGGAATGCCTTGAGCTTCTATGGGACCGTGAAGATGAATGATGGGAGCTTTTATCTTTAGACTGTTTTGATTCATCTTCTCTGTATTTTCTGTCCTTGCGAGAAGAGTCCCTGTCATACTTCTTGTCATCTGTCTTCATCTTAGTTTTATCTCCACTCATCCCAGCACCATCCTCAACATTGTCCTCACTCTTCCTCGATTTCTTGTGATTACCATGATTACTATTCAGCATTTCATCTTCAGATACAGATGAACTCCTCTTATGAGCAACAACAGAAGTATCCACATTCTTATCTTCCACTGGGTCCTTTACAGACCTTTCATCTTTGCCACCTCTACTACCTCTGCCGGATCTTTTTTTGTCATCCTGCATCTCAGATTTTTTTACGTCCTTCTTATCACTGCTACGATGTTTTCTCTCTGGTGATCTGGATATTGAATGCCGGCTACGGCGAGAAGAACGCTCGTCACGTGTTGGTGATGATTTGCTTCCTTTCTGATGTCGTGGCGACCTTGAACCAGCACGAGCTGACCTTTTTGATTTTGATGGGCTTAAGCTTTCTTCCCTTTGCCGCTTTGGTGACCGAGAATCAGCTCTCGATGACTTCTTGTACCTTGGGCTTATGCTTCTGCTCCTGTTCCTCCTTGAACTAGATGAATAATGATCACGAGATCGGTCACTCTCTCTTCTCCCAAACCTGCTATACTTGTCCCTATCATCCCTATATGACCGGTCACTGCCATACTTTGAGTAGTGGTGAGATCTTGAGGGAGATCGAGATCGGTGCTCACGGGAGCGTCTAACTGGTGGAGAGTAAGAGCGGTCCAGCCTACTCCGATGGTACTTGATAGGTGATCTTGACCGAGATTTGGACCTACGAGAAGGGGGTGATGGCGATCTGCAATTTAAATAATGAACTGGTCAGGATTACTTCGGAAATTTAAAACAAAAGAAGTGATGATGTTGCAGTTCCTACTCTCACTTCTCTCCTATTTCGCATGTTCCACCAAAACCACAGATGCATAAACCTAGATGAGGAAATATATGCCAAGTAACAAAACCTCATCTGAACCTAAAGCTATCTCCTTAAATAATATCATGTGTTTCTATCTCTTCAAAATTAAAGTAAGTATGTACTGCTAATAACAAGTTTGAAATACCTTTCACACAAACCAACAATTAAATGAACTGTCCGAGTGAAAACATTGTGCTTCTAATCTCATCTCCCAATGTGTAAGTGGACCAGAAACCAGGACAAGATCTATATGTCACCAAAATACAGAAGATGACAAGAATTCATGTAACATCAAAAGAGTCAAAGATTACCTCGACTTCTCTTTGGCACCCTTTTCCTCCACAGTTTCCCCACCGAAGCCCTCTGCTTTCAACTTCCTGCTTATCTCAGCAGCCCGTGCTGCTGCTGCTTCAGTGGCATTTTTCATAGTAGCTGCACGCGAAGCGGTATGCTGAGCTGCCATTGCTGTCTGCATCATCAGTGCCTGCTGGAACTGCAACTGTTGCAACTGAACAGCTTGCTGCATCATCATAGGCAGATTGCTATTTGCCAAAGTAGCCTTTTGAGGAAGAGATTTAGCCATCTCAACATTCAACGGGCGGCCTCCGACATCCACGCTACTGAGCGCCAACGCGGCAGTTGCTTCTTCTGGTTTGGTGTACTCCACATAGGCAGTATGCTTCGAGTCTGCGATGGTGCATTCGACAACTTTGCCGACGTACCCAAACATCTGCTTGAGATGCTCCACGGTGAGTAGTGGGCTCAGGTTGCTGATCTGAACAGTTCTCTTCAGAGTCTCAGATTTCTCGGCTTCCGTTGGACCTATAAGGATGGCAGCATGCACGTGAGCAACATAAATAAATAATAAGAAAGCAATGTGTGAGAAGAGCACGGCATCTTCAGTGAACTTCAAAATAGGGCTATTGAACTTGTAGCTAAACATGCTAGGTGCAATTGCTGAGCGTAAATACAAGCAGCGTTAAAAGGCTACCAAACTAAGATGCCTAGATTATTGATTGCGCATAGCAAGTAAGAACACAGGACCATCAGCCAATTCTTGATCCTAGTTCAACACAAGGATAGCAGCATGCATGTGAGCGATATGACTAATAGGAAAACAATGTGTCCATCTTTTATCCTAGTATAATACCGGTAGGGCGTAATAGGTGCATGATTTGAAGTTGTTAAAAATTGGCAGGTACTACCTGGAGCCTGAGCTGCAAGTTTAGCATCGGCCTGCATCTTAGCAGCATGTGCCTGAAGTGCCTGTGCAGCCATGATGGCCTGCGCGGCCGCCATGGCCGCGGCAGATGGCGCCATGGGAGCATGGCCGAGCGTGCTGACAGAGGTGGTGGCGGCCATGACGGACATGAGCAGCTGCTGCGGCGGGTGGCTGAACCTGCAGTCTGTCCCCTTGGTGCACTTGCCGCTGATGTGCTCACGGCAAATCTCGCCCAGCGAGGCGCCGACGCCCGGCAGGACGACCCCGCCGGACACGCCCCTGGAGGCGCCCGGGATGAGGCCGAGCAGGCTGGGGAAGGCGCCGGAGGTTAGGGAGCCGGCGTAGTTGGGCATGTTGGGCATGGTCTGGTTGACCATGTTTGGGTAGGCGGAGGAGGTGGCGGTGGAGAAGGAGAGGGTGGTGGGGAAGGGGGACGTGGTGGTGGGTACGGCTGTGGAGGCGGCGCTGAAGAAGACGGGGAAGGGGCTGCCCATGATGGGCGCGCCGTCGAGGTCGACGTGGACCGAGTAGTTGCCGCGCTTGGGGACCACGTATGTGACGGCGTAGGAGCCGTCGGCGTTGTCCCTGACGGCGCCGTCGAGGTCGGGGTTGCTGTCGGAGTTGTCGGCGGGGCGGACGCGGACCCGGACGCGGGCCCCGCCGGAGGTGACGCGGCGCCCGTCGCGGTCCTTGCCGATGACGGTGAAGGTGGCCGGGGCAGCCGCGGAGCCGCCGGCGATGCCGGGCCCGGCCGCGGAGGACTTGGCGGGGTCGACGGGTCCGGGCGGGGCGCGAGGGCGGTCGTCGTCGGAGTCGGAGTCAGAGTCGGCGGAGGCGGCGCGGAGGGCGGGGAAGGCGGCAGGCAGGGCCGGGGAGGAGGAGGAGGGGTCGGGGTCCTGGGGCGGCTGGTCGGCATGGGCGGAGGCGGAGAGGGCCCGGAAGGTGGCGTCGAAGGCGGCCTTGGCGGCGGCGGTGGTGTCGGCCTCGGACTTGAGCTTGGCCTCCTCGGCCTGTCGCACCCAGATGGGCTTGGGCGCCGCCATGGGAGGAGATCGGCGACGGCGGTGCTGAGGTGAGCTGGCTAGGGTTTGGTTTGGTTTGGTTTGGCGTCGTGGGGAGGAGGAGAGGATGATGGAGCCGAGGTGGATTTGGATTTGGAGACAAAATCATCAGGAAAAAAAAACGACGATGACGGTGATGCTACCGGGAGGCTTTCCTTCCTTCTTCTTGGGCCTACATTGGTCCGCCATTAGGTATGCCACCCTTTGGCAGGTCGATTCCATTCCCATCGTTGCTCGTGTTGTCGTGATTGACGGAGGAGTCACTTGCGTTGATAACGGCGCACATGAATTGGTTGGGGAAGCTGTTGCTCCCACAACTTTCAGATCCGGAACCGTAGGCTCCATCTTCAGTTGCTAGATCGTCCAGATCGGATCCGCGACTGCTGTCCCTGTCCGTATTCCTGACTGTTGTCGAGGCATTAAGCTCACTGAGGGTGCTGATCGGTGGAGGGAACCACGATGTTGGAGCGATCGACGGTGTTGTCGGCTGGTCAGGCATTCGAAGCGTGCCCATCTGACCAACTTGGAAGCGGAAGCTCCCGATCACCAAGCTAATTCCATCGCCCACGGACTTGAAAGCCAGGCGAGTGGCCGGCGTGTGGACGGCAAAGTCGAACGCGCCGAAGAACTGGCGAATCTCTGTTGTTGCAGAGTTGTAGATCGCAGTTGATGGGGCCGAAGAAGCCGCAATATCAGCACTCCCAATTCCCACAGACGACGCCAATTGACGAGAGTTTAACTCATCAATGCCCATTGTTATGGACTTGGGTTTTGGAGAAGGAGGGAGCGCTGGAAGCATCAATCGACTAGCAAACAAGCACACAGGGGACTCGAAGATTTACCCAGATTCAGGCCTCGTAGAGGTCCCTACTCCTACTTGTCTGCTCGTGGAATTAACAGAGGAATTGAAGATTACAATGGTGCGAAGATGCAATCTGGCGAGGGTTGTGGAAACTAGGGTTGCGTGTGTCCTCCTCGTTGCTCCCTCCTAGCCTTTATATAGATAGGCTAGGTCTTAGAGAGTAGGCCGAGTCAGTTACAGGTTAGGGTTTTTCCTTTAAACATTCTATCTTTAGCTTCTTCTTGTTCTGCAAGCAATTGAGAGTCCATAGGTTACTCGAGTTCTTCATTTGGGTCTTGATGACGACATGGGCTTCCGCTGTATTCAGGCCGTATATACCAAACTTGAGTACCTGTAGGGTATACTCATGTCAGTGCCCGTCGCGAGGAAGAAGTGAAGGAGATATGCCCTAGAGGCAAATAATAAATAGGTTTTTATTTCATATCTCAATTAGTTTATAATAGTTTCATATTGTGCTATAACTGTGCCAAGTAGAAACATTAGTACAGGTGTGGTATGAAACAACCAAGTCCCTAGTAGCCTCTATTTATACTAGTTCGTTGGTCACGATGATGATCTGGGTTTCAAGATCATGGGCATTTATGCCGACTGACAACGAGATCATATCATTGGAGGATGATGTGGTTGGACATTCCTCGAAGGATTGCAACACGATCAAGTCATATAGTTCATTGTTGCAACAGCTATACCTAGACTCCTCCTTAGACCGTGAGCTCATATTACTCACTATTTCCCTAGGCTGCTTAGACTACATCAAACGTCATCTGGTAATGCGGTGGCCATAAAGGTGTACGTTGGGTATTCCGAAGGAACAGTAGATGACATGTGACTGCAAGACCGGGATTTGTTCACCCACATGACGGGTAAAGATACATACGGCCGACTTGGTGAGATTACATCTATAAATGTTGCAACATGTAACTAGGTCACGGGGATGTAATATCACGGTAACAAGAAAACATAACTTGTTGTGAACGAGATTGAACAAAGGTATGGGATACCAGTGATCGGATCTCAGACAAGTTGTATCGAGAAACAAAAGGAAGAGGATGCTACATTTAGACGGTTCAAACGACATTGTCATCAGGAATGCATAGGGGTCACATGGATATCTCTGGTCCCTCTGTTGATCATTGATACATATCATGTCTAGAGCATTCCCGAGCCGTGAGAGGATACACATAAGGGTATGATGAGAGCGATCATTCGTAAGACGGAATCATAGTAGAGAAAGAGAGAAAGCCGGAATCATTCCGCGGAGAGATCCGAAGTTGTTCGGAGAAAGAATAAAGGAAAAGTCCTGAAAAGTGTTTTCGGATAAATGGGAATTTAAATATATATTTATTATATGTTAATTATGAATTAATATATTATAAATAATATTTAGATTAAGATTTATAAAGGCAACTTTTATATTAGGCTAAATCCCGAAGGGAAATAGTCTAGAAATAAAACTTCAGAAAAATAAAAGGGAAAAGAAAAAGCAGCAGCCCACGTGGGGGGCAGATACTTGTCGCCGCACAGGGCGGTGTGCAACTGGGCGCCGCCAGACCACGGGCGAGCGGGCAGGCCAGCCGCCGTGGGCCACCGCTGACCGCCAGCCCACCCGGGCAAGGCAGGTCGGGCCGCCGGGCGCCGCAGGCCGGCCCACCCGCCTCTCTGCTCACGGGCCGCCAAGCTGGGTCAGCCCACCCGGGCTGTTCGCCGCTGGCCGCCGCCGTGGGAGCGGAGTGGGCCGCCGCGAGCCAGTTGGGCCGCATGCAGCGCCAGGGCCCACCCGGGCTGAGCTGCTGATGGCTGCTGCTTGGGCCGCTGCAGGCTGCTATGCTGGGCCCTTGTGGCCCAGCCGGCTGGGGAGCTCTTTTTCCCCCTTTTCTTTTGACATTTAGTCCCACATGGCTAACCCCATGGGGAGGGCACACCCCCTCCGCCTATATAAAGGGGTGCCCATGGGTGGGATTAGATACACCAGTATTTGGAGAAGTCCTTTGGTTGACTTTCTCCTCCTCCCTCTCTCTATACCTTGTGACCATGGCCCCAAGTCTGGGATGTGCGATCGAGGCACACCTGCAGTACACCGTTGCGCTGCAGGGATTCCTAGACGGATATCAACTTCCGCACTCCCGGCGGGATCGGGGAGCCGGAGGTCTCATCGTGCACCGAATGTGTACGAAGACACGAGGCGCAACACTTGGGGCGCTAGAATGTCGTGAGCCGGAGCTGTTGCATGATGAAGATGATAAAGATCAAGAAGGAGCAAGGGGTGACCTGCGAGGAGCTTTGCGACCTTGAGGTCGGCTTCGAGTACGACTACATCAACCACGTTCCCCGCGGAACGTTAACCGCGTACGGTCTACAAGGGTATGTACTCGCATTGGCCGTTACCGTATTACTACATAGATAGATCATAGGCTAAGTTTCTGGGGTTCTGTCGTAGGGAAATTTTTGTTTTCCGCACCGATCCCAACAGTGGTAT
This sequence comes from Avena eriantha, assembly GCA_910589775.1. NCBI lineage: Eukaryota > Viridiplantae > Streptophyta > Magnoliopsida > Poales > Poaceae > Avena > Avena eriantha. The sequence continues at coordinate 115,876,026 of OU342742.1, read as the reverse complement.
CAGAGCCGATCTATGCGTAGGAGTGATGTACGGCTAGTACGCACAAGTATTGTGTGGGCATTGATCCTTTAGTTATTACCCTCTAACGTGTACTTATTTATATCGCGGTATTGTTTGATGAAGCGGCCCGGACCGACCTTACGCGTATTCGTATGCGAGACTAGTTCCACGCTCAACATACGGCTTGTACCGTATAAGTGGCTAGCGGGTGTCTGTCTCTCATTCGATAGTTGATATAGCATTTACAACGGAGGGCCCCGAAAGGGGTGTAATAGAGACAACTGTCGGATCCATGTTGTGGTTGGAAAGTTTGTAGTTTAGAAATGGTTCTAGTACGAAAGCCCTAACAACCACGTAAAACTTGCAATAGTAAAGTAGAGGCGTCTAACTTTATTTTGCAGGGGGCATGTGATTATGATATGGCAATGGTCGTTACGAAGGTAAAGTAGTTTACTTTTCTGTTACTAAGTAGTATAGTAATAGTCATCGTTTCGTTGGACGATCTGGCGGAGGCGTCGTGGACTTGGCGTCAAACCAAGGGCACGATGGAGATCATGCCGGAGCGCTCGATGGAGATCAAGGCGCAAGAAGACCATATCATATCACATTATACATATGATGTTGATACCAGTTTTTACATCTTATTGTGTGCTAGTATTTAAATACTCAACGGTAGCAAATAAGATAATCCCTATTTAATTCCAATGTTTCGTGTTCCCCTTGTGTGTGCACCACCAAGAAAGTTCTTTGGTATGAGGCCGGCCGTGATGATCGGGGGTCAGACATATCTACGTTCGCATACAGTGGGTGTAAGCCATGTTGCACAGCGAATACACACAAGGTAGATTTGGCGAGCCTAGCATGTACAGACATGGCCTCGGAACACAAGAGATCGAAAGATCGAGCATGAGTCACATGGATGATGTGATTGACATTAGTGAATGTCTACCTTTGATAATGCACTGATGGCCGTGATGATCGGGGGAGGTGCAGAGGATAGGGATCATGTGATCACTAAAATCGTCCAGGGGATGACCATTTTAGTGGAGACCAATTATAAATTGATCTCTTATTATAAACTTAGTCTAGATGTCTGTTTGCAAATATCTTAGTAGACCTTGGCCTATCCCATTGAGGTCCTTTGCGACCATGGGAATATATTGCTTAATGTGAAACTTAGCAAAAGGGTCCAACTTCATAGTTTAATGCCCACGCCTGAGGGATATCCTCGTAAAAGGTGATATTCTCTTCTTGATACAATAACCATTAGGAGATAATTCGATGACTCCAGAATGTTTGGAAAAACACTCAGCGATCTTGCATTAGAGTTGAGAACTCTTAGAAGGGCTTGATTGCAAATGGAGTCTTGGATGAAAAAGTATATGTAAGATATATAAATTATAAATATGATTCTTGCAAAACTCGTTGCAGTTTATAAAGTATTTGATACTTGTCCTGCTTTGTGAAAACAGGATGATCTGCTTGAGAATTGCTGGTTTTGAGGCAACGTGACTTGATGACGGCAAGCAAAATAGTTGATGGCCGACATCACCTCTTCCCTCAAAGTTTATCATTTAGATTAGTGGACTTGAATATAAATTTGTAATCCTAGTTTGTGTGTCTTACTTTTGGCGAGACAATTATTCATATGAACAAGTTACAAACCAGTTTGTACTATTCGTATGAACAATACCTTATGGTCACATTACGATTACAGATAAGTTATTTTCATCACTATGTTAATGATAATAGTTTAAACATTTATAAAGGATTAGAATGCTAAAAGATATCCAAAGCATAATAATGAAAAGACACTACAGTTTGAGTCATTTCGGTTATTGCAGGTTTTTTATGAAAGATCAGGGTCCTAGATGCTTAATATAGAGACTTTGCAAAACCATGCCTCTTGGGCAGAATGACTAAAACTCCGCATTCTGGTAAAACAGTGATATGCGAAGAAATGTTGAATCTTATACATAGTGATGTATCATATTTTCAACAAGTAGTGGAAATCATTTATTATAGACTTAAGTGAATAAGCGTATTTACTTAATGAAACATAAGGTTGAAATGATTTGAATTGTTCAAATGAGTTCATAACTAAATGGGATATTGAAATTAACAAGAATACGAAGTCTCCTCGATTTGATCAACAAGACTAAAGTATTCAAGTTAAGTTTAGCATAAAAGGAATTTGTGAAAGATGTTTCACAAATTATGATAATTGGACAAATTCAAACTATGTTGAAATGTCTAAACATCATAATCATTATGTATTAAGATACATATGGTATAATATCATCTCTTATAGGGTTATAGTTGTCGTTTAGAGTTAAAGATCGAAATAAGCAAAACACTCATTTGAAATACAAAAGAACATCCAAAGATTCGTGGAAACAACACCATAAGTGTTATGGCACGTTCGAGTTTCTAGAGATTTCGATAAATTGAAGTCGTGGCGAATAAACAAGTCTTTGTAGAGCATTCTTAGGAAGCTATGAATGCATCTTCCACAAAGGGGGCAAACATGTTGTTGTCCAAAGTTGATGTGTCTTGATGAAGATAAAGGTGGAAGAAAGTAGAAGATCAAAACAAGGTATTTGACCTTACCTCCAAATTGTTGAGTGGTGCAGCGAAATTTGTTTCGTGAAACCAAACTCTACAAATAGAGGAGAAACCAATGATAATTATCATAAAGTTTCCATGAATACTTTTAAAGTAGGATTCAACTATATATTCTACAAATTTGTGGAATTATATTATTGATTCACTTGTCATGTTTTGAACAAGACATACCTACGAATTACAAAGAAGCGTGAGGGACCTAAGTACGAGAAATGAATGGTCATTGAAATCTCGTTAGTGGAATTCTCGATTTGATACTGATCAAAGAATTTTGGAATGTCCAAGATTATTGAGAGGACCTAGATTTGAGTGGGAGCAAATCAGCTTGGCTAATTCATAATATGTAGCTGACATATTCTGAGTGGGAGGTAAGTGAAATCCCTGGATCTCAAACATGAATGTCATATTTGAGTGGGAGCGCGAAATCATTCTGTAATATGTGTATGACATATGTGAGTGATGTGATTGGTGTTAATAATATTTAAGTTAGATAAATAAGGATGAAGTTGAAGTTATTAAACAATAAGATCTATCGAAATAGATTGGTGAGTTTAATAAACACTGAATGTCGAATGCTTCCTGGACTTGATTCTGAAAGATGTTCAGAATGTCCTAAGCAAGATTCTGAAGTAGCTCAGAATGGAACAAGGTAAGAAATAAGTTCTTACCATATGAAGCATTGAGTTAGTATTGTAACGATGGTTGAAAGAAAGAGATGCGTTGCATCTCCCATGCCTCAGTCATAGGTTCTTTCATAAAACCATGTTGTATAGTCGACATAATGTAACCCAAGGTTCTGGTTGTAAGGACAAAGTCTTAACGGTAAGAACGTGTCTTTAAGTGATTCCTGAGTTGATCACTGAACCAAAATTAAGTTTGTAATTAAGTAGCAAGAAACAATGTAAATGGCATAGATGCATTTCATGCACTAGGATCTACATAGATATAGAAGTATAAAGGCTACATCTAATATGCTGTATAATGTTATGGCGGGGGTAGTTCGCTTTTAACGTAGAATGATGTGTCCCAGGGCCCAGTGTCCATGAGAAAGCCCTCGAGGTTGATCTAAAGTCACTGTAAGCTCTTGGAATCCGGCCTCGTTCTGCTGTCATGACTATAGTATATATACAAAGGATAGCAAAGTGTGTTTCGAAGTTTAGATAACATTAGTGAAAATGACCGTCATCATAAACACTAGAAACAAAAGTCTCACTTTGTTGCCAAACAAATACTTCGACCTATTATAAGATAATGGTGTGAATGTCAAATTAGGAAGACATTAACGATTTGCAAAAGACATAATGATCTGGTAAAACAGAACATGGACATGACGTTTCCCATTAGCATGCATGATCTGTAAACGCATATGGTATATGGTTTATATGAGTAAAATGCAAGCTGGATTATTTGTACTCTAGTGCAAGTGGGAGACTGAAGGAGATATGCCCTAGAGGCAAATAATAAATAGGTTTTTATTGTTATATCTCAATTAGTTTATAATAGTTTCATATTGTGCTATAACTGTGCCAAGTAGAAACATTGATACAAGTGTGGTATGAAACAACCAAGTCCCTAGTAGCCTCTATTTATACTAGTTCGTTGGTCACGAAGATGATCTGAGTTTCAAGATCATGGGCATTTATGCCGACTGACAACGAGATCATATCATTGGAGAATGATGTTGTTGGACATTCCTCGAATGATTGCAACACGATCAAGTAATATAGTTCATTGTTGCAACAGCTATACCTAGACTCCTTCTCCTTAGACCGTGAGCTCATATTGCTCACTATTTCCCTAGACTGCTTAGACTGCATCAAACGTCATCTGGTAATGCGGTGGACATGAAGGTGTACGTTGGGTATTCCGAAGAAACAGTAGATGACATGTGCTGCAAGACCGGGATTTGTTCACCCACATGACGGGTAAAGATACATACGGCCGACTTGGTGAGATTACATCTATAAATGTTGCAACATGTGACTAGGTCACGGGGATGTAATATCACGGTAACAAGAAAACATAACTTGTTGTGAACGAGATTGAACAAAGGTATGGGATCCCAGTGATCGGATCTCAGACAAGTTGTATCGAGAAACAAAAGGAAGAGGATGCTACATTTAGACGGTTCAAACGACATTGTCATCAGGAATGCATAGGGGTCACATGGATATCCCTGGTCTCTTTGTTGATCATTGATACATATCATGTCTAGAGCATTCCCGAGCCGTGAGAGGATACAGTTAAGGGTATGATGAGAGCGATCATTCGTAAGACGGAATCATAGTAGAGAAAGAGAGAAAGCCGGAATCGTTCCGCGGAGAGATCCGAAGTTGTTCGGAGAAAGAATAAAGGAAAAGTCCTGAAAAGTGTTTTCGGATAAATGGGAATTTAAATATATATTTATTATATGTTAATTATGAATTAATATATTATAAATAATATTTAGATTAAGATTTATAAAGGCAACTTTTATATTAGGCTAAATCCCGAAGAGAAATAGTCTAGAAATAAAACTTCAGAAAAATAAAAGGGAAAAGAAAAAGCAGCAGCCCACGTGGGGGGCAGATACCTGCCGCCGCACAGGGCGGTGTGCAACTGGGCGCCGCCAGGCCGCGGGCGAGTGGGCAGGCCAGCCGCCGTGGGCCGCCGCTGACCGCGAGCCCACCCGGGCAAGGCAGGTCGGGCCGCCGGGCGCCGCAGGCCGGCCCACCCGCCTCTCCGCTCACGAACCGCCAAGCCAGGTCGGCCCACCTGGGCTGTTCGTCGCTGGCCGCCGCCGTGGGAGCGGACTGGGCCGCCGCGAGCCAGCCGGGCCGCGTGCAGCACCAGGGCCCACCCGGGTTGAGCTGCTGCTTGGGCCGCTGCAGGCTGCTATGCTGGGCCCTTGTGGCCCAGCCGGCTGGGAGCTCTTTTTCCCCCTTTTTTTTGACATTTAGTCCCACATGGCTAACCCAATGGGGAGGGCACACCCCCTCCGTCTATATAAAGGGGTGCCCATGGGTGGGATTAGACACACCAATATTTGGAGAATTCCTTTGGTTGACTTTCTCCTCCTCCCTCTCTCTATACCTTGTGACCATGGCCCCAAGTCTGGACCGTGCGATCGAGGCACACCTGCAATATGCCGTTGCGCTGCAGGGATTCCTAGCCGGATATCAACTTCTGCACTCCCGGCGGGATCGAGGAGCCGGAGGTCTCATCGTGCACCGAATGTGTACGAAGACACGAGGCGCAATACTTGGGGCGCTAGAATGTCGTGAGCCGGAGCTGTTGCACGATGAAGATCAAGAAGGAGCAAGGGGTGACCTGCGAGGAGCTTTGCGACCTTGAGGTCGGCTTCGAGTACGACTACATCAACCACGTTCCCCGTGGAACGTTAACCGCGTACGGTCTACAAAGGTATGTACTCTCTACGCATTGGCCGTTACCGCATTACTACATAGATAGATCCTAGGCTAAGTTTCTGGGGTTCCGTTGTAGGGAAATTTTTGTTTTCCGCACCGATCCCCAACAAGAAGAAGAAGGCTAGGGGAAAGATAGGTGAATGTGGATATTTACTGTCGTAGTAACTGATATAGCCCTAGCATCAAGATTCGTGCAAGTGAGAATTCAATGGAACAGACGTGGGCAATATGTGGGAAAACGTGCGCGGTAATTTTTCCATGCCCCGCAACTGTCACCAACATTTTGGATTTCTCGTGAGGAAAATTCATAATGATTATTAATTATCCGTTTGTGAGTTTCGAGGTAGTGTAGGCTATACCCTATGTTATCTTTCTGACAAATGCGGTGGATATGTCACATCTGAAGAATCTTTGGCATAGACGGATATTCGCTGACTACCAGGGAATGATTGAAGACTCAATATTCTCTAGCTTACATACTGAAGATGTAGTAAACGTTTTGCAGTGTTCTTTGGGAGGACTTCAAGATATTGCTTACCAATATTGCCGACATCACTTAGGCGGCGCATTCAAGATGTAAGAGCAAGACGACGCAAGATCTAAAAGTTCTCCAGGGCTAATGTTGGGGATATGCATAATGGGTATCACCATAGCGTAGCTCTATTCAGGCTAACCCGGGTGGCCCACAGTTGGTAGCAAGGCCTATGGCCTGTTGGGCGGCCCAATCAGGTGGATCCAGAAGGAAGGCTTATGCTCGATAAAGGAAGACTACGATATCAACGTAGACAAGGTCGAAGCCTTAGAGTACATGACACGAAGACTATTTAGTATTAGTTTAGGACTCTGTAACCTGTTTGGTATAGACTTTACCTGTAATTCTAGGTTTTGGCACCTTTATAAGCCAGACCTCTAGGAACCTTTAGGGCACAATCTCTTACGATACAAGGCAAACCACACAATTCCTGTAACTGGCATATTGCCATTGTAATGATTTATAGCAAGAGTAATATTCTGCTACCGTTGTGGGATCTGAACCTAGGTAAGTTGTGTTACCTCGTACCCGTAAACTCGCCGCCTTATCCCACCTCTCTCTACAAGGTCTCTGAGGAACTCTCCATGGTATACTCGTTGATAATGCCACAACAATAAACGGTGATTATAGGAAGTACAAAAAACTATGAAGTATAAACTTGTAAAATAGAGAAGTATAAACCTAACTGGAAGGGAAGTAGACATTTTCGATAGGGAATAATAGCAAATTCAAACAAAAATATGGAAATTTGAAACTGCGTCGAGCATTATAGAACATACAGAAGCAGAAGTACAAGATACCAATAAAGGAAAGTATAAAAATGAGAAAAACAGAAGTATACCGTTTTGCTGCCTGTGCTATCAACAGTGGACAATATTTTCAAAATTACTCCTAAACCGTTCGAAATTTGAGGAAAATATATGAACAATAAAGTTGCGCCTAGTGCATAGCTATCCAGCGACATATCATTTGCGTCATTCTAACAAAACCATTGAGAAGTAATTATCAAATTACTGTCCAGACATTTTTGAATAGATTCGAATTTGTGTAAATTTAAAATTACTTTTAAACCGCGCATAATTTGAAAAAAGTATGGACATGTAAAAGTTGCGAAATTTCAATACCTTTCCGTAAATTCAGTTCAAAATACGTTTCGTACGAGTTTATGAAGATTTTCGATTTTCAAAATTACATTTAAATGGTCATAAATTTGAGAAAAATTATAATATAAAAAAGTTGTGGATTTTTTCTACCTTTCCAATGGTATATCATTTATGTAATTCCAATAGAATCTGAGACACACGGAGAAATATAGTTACGTCCGAAGATAATGAAGTATGAATCAGACAACCAAGCAATATAGACATGTGCAATGAAACAATATCGAAAAAAAGGAAAGTACAGGTTCAGGGGCGAAGCCAGAAAAAAAGGTCGCCGATGTCAACATTAGCAAAGAGGAAGAATGCGTGGCAACAAAATGTACCACTAATGTGTATGTAGACCATGCACGTCTATATTTTACGTCAATCTATGATGTATAATGCAGTTTTTGTTTCTTTTTCTAGTAAAACACGTAATTTTGGTGTACAAAACTAGTTTCAGAATTTTGGTCTAAAAATTTGTTGATCAAATCCAACTCACAAATGCAATTTCCGTTGAATTTTTTGGGTTGTGAGTTGACTTTCACTCACTGGTATAAAAAAATTCAAACCAAAATCTTGAAACCAGTTTTGTACACCAAACTTTTGTGTTCTATTAGGAAAACAAGCTAAAACGAGTTTAAATGGCTTGAATCAACGTAAAATGCAAATGTGCATAGCAACCCATGTGCGCAGCGGGCTTCATCCCTTTATTAACATTTCTATAATGTATTTTTTTTAGCAAACTCACATAAATAAGAAACAAGAATTGTGAATGTATCATATCAAAATAGATTCGGATTAAAGTAGTTAGCCCTCTCTTTTTGGTCTCTACGGTCTTTCATTTTAAGAAAGCATTCTATCACATACCTGTGTGGAGTTGAATATAGACGGGTTTGCTCCAAGAAACAAATGATCAGTGATTCATGAAATTTACCACCAAGGCGATTATGTAGCATTGTCTTGGCGTCTTTATTATTTTCATTGCTGAAGAGCACTTCTCAATAGATGCAGTGGCGATAGACAGAACTAATACTAGCTTCCGGTCTAACCATAAGCTTAGCAAGTTCAGAAATAGTTTTCAGACTACCAAATATTTCATATGCTTGCACATTATCAATGTAGAATGGAAGTTCCTAGGCCGGATCCTTCTATTCGACGGAATTGAAATCATCTACTCCCTCCGACCTATATTAGTTGACTCGAATTTGTCTAGATTCGGATGTATCCAGACATGTTTTTATACTAGATACATCCGAATCTAGGAAAAATACATGTTTTTATACTAGATACATCCGAACTTAGAAAAATCCAAGTCAACTAATATGGGTTGGAGGAGTAGATAGGACTTAGCTAAATTCATCAAGGTCTCAACTTTGAAAGCATCGAAGGAATCCTTGAAACTAAATGTAGCCATTTTGGTATGAAGAATTGAGTTTACCTCATTTAAGATATACATAAAAATTCATATGTAGGACAAGTTCCAGTACGCATATCCTTATATCCAACTTATTAGCATCTTATCTTGGCTGTGCAAATGCAATCCAGCGCGATAATTACATCATACACTTAGACCTTCAAGTAATTTTTAAAAAAATCAACACACCAGAGAAACCCTAAGATAATACTTCCTCCCGATCCAAATTAATATGTTCAATTTGTCTAGATTCGGATGTACCTAATACTAAAACATGACTAGATATATCCAAATCTAGACAAATATGAGGCCATTAATTTCGATCGGAGTAGGAGATTTAGGAATTTATAGGGGACAAGAAAGCCCGATCTATTGCCATGAAAGCTTGAAAGAGATCGGGCTTTACTCGCAATTACAGGTCGAAATTGCAGGAGGAATCGTCAACTTGTCTAGTGGAAGGGATAGGGAGGGGTACGGCGACTGTGAGAGGTACGGCCACGGGCGACGGTTCACACGAACAAAGGCCTAGGGCGTCCACCGTTTTGGTCGTAAGAAAATTGACTAGCGATTGTGTGGAGTATATTGGGCTGCTTTCTTCACGTTTTGGGCTGGCAGGGATTTGCGTTTTGGGCCTGCCAAAGTAGTGAGATCTGTTTCATTGCTGGTTGCTCACGGCGCTGGGGTCAAATTGGTTTTTTCACTTCCGTGCTGGTCTACACATACGTGGGCTCACCACCCTACACATACGTAGCTCCGCCCCTGTTAACAGGTTATGTATAGAAATATTACTCTATAATGGTGTGTGTTTATACACACGCACGCACGCACACATGCACGCAACGATGATTCATAGCCCCAACTGCAGGTTGTCCTCGGTCCCAAAGGATTTGGGAGGGAAACCTAAGATGGCATGGTGCGTGTCGCGATTGTGTACTTCGGCAACCAAGATGAAAGAGATTGGTCCATATTATTATAGTCTAGGGTATCTAATCCAAAAATGAATGGGCTCACCATTGGAAGGACAAACCGCCGCACCGGGTCGTCGTCCCCGGCCCAGCCAACCACCCCCTCCCGCGCCCCCCTCCTCTCCGCCGCCACCAGATCCGTCGTCGGACAAAGTTCCAGTGGCGTGACTGCGGCGGGGCCCCAACCCTCTCGCGCGCCCCTTCCATGGCGGCGGTGGCTCGAGTTCTGGGCAACGACGGCGGCTCTCCTGCGGAACTCCAGCAATGATGGCGAGTGGGCGGCGGTTGGTGACTTCTGGCGGCAGCGGTCCCTACTGTGGGGCGGCGGATGTTGGCGAGATCTAGGGTTCCTAGATCGTTAACTTCTTCGCCTCCTCGACGTCGGCCGGTGTCGTCCGAACATCTTCCAGGGTCCACTTTGCATCACGAGGATGCCCCGGGCGGAGGCCCTGGGTTTGGTGGAGGTGGACATCTTCTCCGTCGAAGGTGTGGCCGGCCTGCGGCTGGATTGGCGGATCTCGCGATCTGTGTTCACTCCCAGCAGCGAGACGGGGAGACCTAGGTGCCGGTGAAAGCCGAGCCATTGGCAGGCAATGGCGGTGTTACAACGCTGTTACCTTGATGAAGGCATCGTCGTGCACCTTGTGTCGACCTCACTCGTGCTACTCCGGGGGAAACCCTAAGATTTTCGGGTCGGGCGATGGCGGTGCCCCGGTGTCGGTATCGCATTCTCTCATGGGAACATCGCCTATGGAGCAGCGTTGGATGGAAGTGGTAGGAGGGGTGAAGCGGCTAGCGTGTGGAGGGTGGTGCTGCTTGGCACCGCGGTGGTGTCGGTGGCTGGTGTGGCGAGAGTCTGCGCATCTATCTACATGTTGACGACAAGTTGGCAAAAGATAATGAAGGCGGCGACATCCGGAGCGTGTGCGTGGGCGCCGCTCAGTGGATATGCTGTGCGGTTCTAGGGCTCCTTTTGCTTCAGTTCGAGCCACCGCGCGAAGGCACTCCAGCTTCTCTTGGTAAGTGTCAACAGTGTGAGTGACCATGGGACGGGTCGAAATAGGTAGCTAGGTGTTTGGGAAGCTGGCGATACGGTTATCATTTTTGCTCGGTGTTTTGTTTTGGTGGTTCCGATCTGTATGATCTTTGTAATGGCCTTTGCCAAACAATGTGGTTCTAATAATAAATAAAAGTTGTGTGCATCGCTTGATGTAGAGGCCGGGGCTCCGCTCCCCATTTCGAAAAAAGACCCGTGCCATGCATAACATAGCCCAAACAGATTGGAGTTTCCCTCTGCAAGGAGGCACACCCTGGTCTTTTTTGCGTGGCACGCCCTCGGACCAGGTAAACACGTACGAGAGTGTTTCTAGACCCCTTTTAGTGGGTAGGGCATCTCCGGACCCATTCCACCACGGTATATCTGAATATGTTCGCGCGGACAAAACATCCTGCCCAACCACCTGTCCCTTTTTTTGGCCAGATAGACCCATTCCTTGACCAAATTTGGGTTTGTTTTGGATCGTCACGGACATGTCTGACTTCTGACCTGTCCTCCCTTGTCCGGCCTGCCCATGGACTGACCCATCTAGCAGCCACCCAGCCACTCACAAAATGGGTCTCCACCGCTGGTGTCATCCCCCGACCCAAACGGACATGACCGATTTTCTGTCCGTGAATAATGCCAAATCAAATCCAAAAAAATATCCAAAAATCCAAAAGTAAAAAGGAAATGAATTAGTTAATTCAATAAGAGAAAAAAGGAGACCGGGACTTTATGGAATCTGACAGGTATCGGTATTGAACAGAGGGGGCTGTTCACAAAGCATCCCATGGATGGTAATGGTGCTTCCCCAGCTGCTGTTCCTACTCCTTTGGCTGGTGCCAAATCAGGTGACTTTGAAGTTGAAGCTTGCCCGCAGAACGATGTAACCATGCTGGTAGTACTATGATTGCCTTAGAGCGCAGATGTCTCTGTCCCTAGGAAGCAGCATCAACGTTCAGTTTCAACATACCTCCCAAAGGTCGACTCCACTTCGCCATTTCTTCTTGGTTCTTCGTCTTCCTTGCCTTCTCGTAATTAGCAGTGATAGCATATATGGCCATTGCTGATTTCACTGCCGGCTGCATAAATTCATCGATCACAAGGAATCAATCCTACGATTTGCTGAAATAACTTTACAAGAAATCCGGACACTACCAATCCTTAAACATTTCTGGAAACCACACTGGATCAGTATCGCAGTGCTCGTCAATCATTTCATCCCCTACAATATCGACAAGTCCATAAGCTTTGGCTTCGTCTGCTGGCTCTAGCACTGTGCTCTTTTCTAAATTGACTTCACATCAACTGAAAAATAAGAATTTCCACGCCCACCAATCACTTTCTGCGGAAGCTCAATCAATGGTGGCCAGGGGGAGAAGTTCTAGATACTTTTCCGTACTTTGTATCTGGAGTACTTCACCTAATTTCCTCCGCAGTCTTAGGTTTCGGTGGCATTTATCACGCGCTTCTGGGACCCGAGACTCTTGAAGAATCTTTTCCATTTTTTGGTTATGTATGGAAAGATAGAAATAAAATGACTACAATTTTGGGTATTCACCTAATTTTGTTAGGTCTAGGTGCTTTTCTTCTAGTACTCTTCCCTCATCCCGTACAATAATAAATCCAAAGTATTTTTTTGGTCAGGCGACACCCAGATTTGAACTGGGGATAAAGGATTTGCAGTCCCTGCCTTTTCCAATTATGAAGCATGGCTAAGTGATCCTACTCACATTGGACCCAGTGCTCAGGTAGTTTGGCCTATAGTAGGGCAAGAAATATTGAATGGTGATGTAGGCGGGGGTTTCCGAGGAATCCAAATAACCTCTGGCTTTTTTCAGCTTGGGCGTTAGAGCATTGAGAGGACCTTTCCCTAGTACGAGAGGACCGGGAAGGACGCACCTCTGGTGTACCAGTTATCGTGCCTACGGTAAACGCTGGGTAGCCAAGTGTGGAAACCCATTCGATCACAAAACGGACAGATTTTGTGTTCAAATAGGTCGGCCATTGGAGATGCCCTAGTTATCATTTCCAATTCTCCAAGAGGTGAGCTCTGACACAAGTCGAGTAGATTAATTGTGCTTTTCACTGGGTACCCATTGCATTGCTCATGGAACTTTTACTACTCTTTGGTTTGCCTCGTCAACTTCCTTGATTGTTAGGTTAAACTTCTTTGAGCTTGTCCGCTTCGAGTAGATTAATGAATGGCAACATTAGATTCCTACGAAAATACATATAGAAATTAAACATACCGTTAAATATAAAGATTTGTTGTCACCCCTTTTTGGTCGTCTTATTACCAAGACGATTAATGAGCTTCCAAGCAGGATCAGGATGGAATCGAGTCAACTCGGAGCAAGAGAAGGAGCCTGTCGGATCCAGAAGATGTTCCAGAATAACCATCAAAGCGCAACAATTACCTTCATACGAGCTATCATATTAGACTGCAAAATGCATAGAGGCTTTGTGTATGCTTACTTTACATGGTTGATACATGTTACCACTTTGAGTGATTCTTGAGCTCTAAACTTCGAATATGAAAACTTTGCAAAAAATTAGGCCGTGTGCATCATTTTAATGCAGAGAGGTAAACTTTACTTTTCAATAAAAAAACACTCGACGGCAGTAGCCCTGGAGTGGAGTCGGAGAAATAATGAAAGCAAATGGTGAGAAGACCAAGTTGGCGGTCGCGGTTCCGTAGTCGTTGTTTGCCAACATGAACAAATAATGGCCTCCTCTTGTTATTCATTCTGTACATGTCTTGCCATCTCTATCTACTAGTCAATAAGTAGTACATGTTTTCATACTGGCGATTGCGAGTTAATTACTATGAAACATGATCACGCGTCATCTTGGTTAGAATATATTCCCAGTCAGACAATACATACAGAGATAAGACAAGTGAAATATTCTGAAAGATTTTGTTGTTTGTATACACAACCATCAACTACTCAATATGTATACCGTACCGTCGAACACACACCATTGGTATAAGAAGTCGTACCAGCAAGGCAACAAGCCAACAACCCATCCTATGGACGTTGGCACCATCTGCAGGTTAGAGATCAACACAATATATTCACCCTCCATTTGGTTTGTCAAGTATAACTACGACGGTTTAGTCATTGACAGGGACTCTCCAACTAACATATTTGACCGAAAGTTCCTCTAGGCATGTGTTACTGAAAAACAAAACACTAAAACAAACTTGCTCAGGACCCATGCGTTGCCAATAATTATCTTTCTTTCGTCACGATTGTGAATATGTATGAGTCGACAAGAATGGTGCACGATTTTGGTTCAGTCGACCAACAAACACCGCTCTTTGAAGGTGAAGGACTTACATCGCATCGCCTTGAGGTAGACCCTATTAGACATGTAATACGGTAGTATACGAGATGGTGTAGTACACCACTCTTATACATACCAAACTCTGTACTATGCCACGCGAGGGGCTCTTCCTCGTTATTATAACACGTACCTGATGCCTCGAAAGTGGCCATCTTTCCACCCTAAAAATCCTACATGGTATCAGAGGCGCCTCCCTCCCCTCTTAGCCGCCGCAGGTGCTGATCGTGCCCTCGCCCCTAGGACCGCGAGGGGACCTTCCTCTCAGTCCAAGTCGAGGGTCTCCACTATTCGTGGTGCTATCACGCCAATAGGAAGAAAGTTGACATGACTGCTCAATATTACATCTCGAAGATGAAAGGCTACGCTTCTGAACTAGCTACTGCCCGGAAGCCCGTTGATGATAATCAACTCAAGTACTATATTCTGAATGGCCTAAATTGTAACTTCAACCCGCTTTTTTCTTCCATCAACGCCGTTCCCTCAACGACCCTCAGTGATATGTGTTCCCATCTTCTGGCGTGTGAGAATCGTGACAACATACAGCAATATGGAGGACATGCTCCTGGATCCTTCACTTCGTTGGTAAATACGGCCTCTCGGCACCCGAACCCATCTTATGGGGGAGGACCTATTCGACCACCGCCACCACCCTTGCCATATGGGTATCAGCAGCCTCCACAACTGTACCATCAACCACCACAAGCGTATGTTCCCGTGTACCAGCCACAACCATACCTGCAGCATTAGCCATACACACCCATGTACCAACACTGTCAGCCCCCGCTGATTCCCTATCCGCCTCCACCATATGTCTAGCCGCCTCGGCCGTACCGTCCCTCGCGCCCTCCACAACAGTAGCCGTAGCAGCCGGGGTGCCAGCATCAGGCCCGACCCCAACATCAGGGGCGCCGTCGGAAAGGGGGCGCAAGGATCATGGAAGTGTTGCATACCCATGGAGGAAGGTGTATATTGTTAGATTTACAAAAACAAAGGTCACCCCGCTAGTGAATGTTTGTGGCGCTATGGTGATGATGATGATGATGACACACCAAAGGAATACAAGGGTGCCTATGGCGTAGACAGCAATTGGTACATGGACACCGACGCTACAAATCACACCACAAGATAGCTCAACAAGCTCCAAGTTCATGAAAACTATCAAAGGGCATGATCAAGCTCACAATGCTAGTGGAGAAGGTATCGAAATTGCTAATATTGGTCATTTAGTTTTCCACACCGTATTGTTCTTTCCAACTCAAAAACATTCTCCATGTTCCTGCTTCTTCCATGAACTTGCTTTCTGCACATAAAATTGCTCTAGATAATAATGCTTTACCCATTTTTCTTGATTAAGGACCAGTCAACGAAGCAAACCATGTTTAGAGGTATTTGTCATGGTGGCTTATATCCTCCAGTTCATGTTTCATCGGGGTCATCCAAGAATGAACTTGCCACCATCAAGCCCTCATCATCTACATGCATCGTCATTTAGGGCATCCATCATCTTTTATTGTTCAGCAAGTTCTTAGAAAGAATAAAATTTCATATTTCCCAGAAGTAAATTCTTACATATGTGATCTGTGCCAGTAGCCTAAGAGTCACTAGCTACCCAATCATGTCGCCACTAGTGTTTCTACTGTTCCTTTGGAACATATATGCTCTGATGTATGGGGTCCAACTTCTTTCTCTGTAGGCAAACATGCATATGATGTAAGTTTTATTGATAATTTTAGCAAATTTACTTGAATTTATTTGTTTAAGAAACATTCTGATGTGCATCAAATTTTTCTTTAAGTTACAGGACCGCAACAATGGACAACACTCAGCATTTAATCTAGCTTGAGGCAGTAAGGAAAATGGGTTCGCCCATGAACGCTTTTATAACTATCAATAAAAGCATAAATCCGGATGGAATTGAGATCCACCCTTTATTATTTGAACTACTACACTCTAAGAAATTTGCAGGAACCGGCTGCTCAGTTTAGCAATCTTGTGCCCGTTTCATTGAGACATTGCTAGCGTCTTTCCTTGTGCATTGCAACACGAGCGTTCCTCCAACATACCTCACTTTATTGCGCTCATTTTCATAGTTGCAATTGCCCCTTTTATCTCCCTCGTGTGTGTTTTCGTGGGTCTTTGTCATACGATCAACACTAGGACTTGTTTGCGGTGTAGTTAGGATACCATACCTACAGCTCCACCATAAATAACCTGTGTGCCCTGTGATCGTTCTCCATACCTTTGATAATCACTTCATCACATCAGTGCATAAGTCTTTGATTTCGAATTGGTAAGCATCTCTATTTACTTTGGAACGGTAAGATCTTCTTTCTTATCAGTTGTGAGTGAGTTGTGAGAGTTTCCACCATACTGATTTTGATTTTTGCACTAACCTACTAATCATGTCTTTGAGTGATGATGAAGTTGTGTCACCGAAAAAGCAGCTTGAGGAGCTTGTTACTTGGCGTGAGTCTGTTGATAGAAATATCACCGACATACAAGATGCTGTGGAGAATAGTACTGGCGCCATCAATAATATTCATACCCACCTGACGGCAATGAATGTCAACTTTGCCACCTTGTAGCGTTCTATTGATTCTATTCAAGCGACACTCCATCCAGGACCTGCACAACAACATGACGATGCATTTGAGGACTTTGATGAGGGTAGTGCGGCTGATGCTGCCCCACATCGTGGCAAGGGACGTGCCAATCCCCCTGCACCTGTGGCTGCTCCTCTGTATGGCCGTGGGTATGCTCCTGTTGGACGTGCTCAGCGTGTTTACAATCCAGTTGATGATAGTTTGGGCAAGCCCAAGTTCTCAATTCTTTCTTTCAATGGCTCGCTAGATCCCGAGGATTATATTACTTGGGAGTTGAAGATTGAGAAGCTCTAGCGTTTGTTTGATTACCCAGAAGACAAGAAGGTTAAGCTTGCAGCATCAGAGTTTGATGGTTATGCTTTGCGTTGGTGGGAAGCTATTGTGCAGAATAGATGGAACGACAATGAACTTCCTGTGAGGGATTGGCGTGAGATGAAGGCCATCATGGCGGATCGTTTTGTTCCCTCCAATTATTTGCGCTCCGTTTTTGACAAGCTGACACAGTTGAGGCAAGGCACAATTACAATTGATGAGTACTACATGGAGATGGAGATGCTTCTGTAGCGTGCTAATGTTCATGAATCACGAGAGATGACAATGCAGCGTTTCCTCAACAATTTGAAGCTTCAAATCAAGAGTATTGTGCGTTATCACAAGTATGAGACAATGAACGAGCTACCGCACCATGCTAGAGAGGCCAAATCCCAGCTGGCTGAAGAGGCGAAGTCACGTGCTTGTTTTCCATCTTCTAGCAGATTTTCGGCTAGATCTACACCTCATGCTGTCACACCACCAGCTGCTGCTCCTTTTACACCATCGGCCAAACCCGCAAGTACACCTTCATTTGGTTCTAATGCTCGGAAACCCGCTGCTCCTGCTGCTAGCTCGGGTTCCAACATGTCTACTGCACGTACTCGTGATGTGGTGTGCCATACTTGTGGAGGTAGAGGTCACTACAAGAAGGGTTGTCCAAACAACAAGGTTATGTTTGTTAACGAACAAGGCGAAGTAGAGAGTAGAGATGAAGTTTCTGATGATGATGTTGATGATGGCGAGGATGGTGCTGATGCGTATCCTGATCATGCACCAACTATTGTCGTATCTTCACGTATACTTAGTGTGCAACCGGTTGAAGAATCCCAGCGTTGCAACTTGTTCCAAACAAAAGCTCTAGTTGGACCTAACAAGGCTTGCAAGGTCATTAATGATGGAGGTAGCTGCAGAAACCTTGCAAGTAAGGAACTATGTGCCAAACTGAATTTGACATACTTACCTCATCCCCAGCCATACTACATACAAGGTTGAGCAACAATGGTGAGATGAAGGTAAATCATATGGTACATGTGAATTTTCAAATAGGGCCATACAAAGATTCCATTGATTTTGATGTGGTTCCTATGACTGTTTGTCACCTACTATTGGGTCGGCCTTGGCTTTATGATCGCCATGTGCAACACAATGGCCGAGTCAATCCATATCACTTGGAATTCAAAGGGAAGAAGATTACTATGCAGCCAATGACACCACAAGATATTGTGAATGATTCTCGCCAGAAGATAGAGGTGAACTTGAAGGAAGATCCTACAACTCGGCGAGATTGTGTGACAACTGTTCCTGATGTAATTGAGCCTAAATTGAGTGATATAACAAAAAGTGAGAGAGTGCCTGGTTTATTGATATTAGCCACTAAGGAAGATATGAGAGAATTTCGTGAGGATCCTACAGCCATGCCACTTGTGCTCATGTATAAGGGCGAGGTATTGGTTTCTAACGACATGACCCCTATTTCTCTTGGTGTCTCTTCTGTTTTGCAGGACTTTGGGGATGTGTTTCCAGAAGATGTACCCGCAGGCTTACCTCCATGGCGTGGTATATAACATCAAGTGGACTTGATTCCTGGCGCCACACTTCCCAACCGTGCACCCTATAGGACTAATCCCGAAGAAACTAAGGAAATTCAGAAGCAAGTACAAGCGTTGCTGGATAAAGGGTACATTTGTGTTTCTCTTAGCCCTTGTGCTATTCCTGTTATTTTAGTTCCTAAGAAAGATGGTACATGGCGCATGTGTGTTGACTATAGGGCGATAAATAACATCACTATTCGATATCGTCATCCTATTCCACGCTTAGAGGATATGCTAGATGAACCGAGTGGTGCTGCTGTTTTCTCTAAGATAGACTTGCGTAGTGGTTATCATCAAATTAGGATGAAAGAAGGGGATGAGTGGAAAACTGCTTTCAAAACTAAATTCGGTTTGTATGAGTGGTTAGTCATGCCGTTTGGTCTTACTAATGCACCTAGTACTTTCATGCGTTTGATGAATCATGTTTTGAGAGAGTTTATTGGTCGTTTTGTGGTTGTTTACTTTGATGACATACTCATATACAACCACGCCAAATCTGAACATTGCACTCATATTCGACAAGTTTTGCAAGTGTTGCGTGATAATACACTGTATGCTAATCTTGAGAAGTGCACATTTGCAAAAGATAAGGTCATATTCCAAGGATTTGTTGTATCTAAGAATGGAGTAGAGGTAGATCAATCTAAAATTGAATCAATTCAGAATTGGCCTACTCCCATGAATGTAAGTCAAGTGCGTACTTTCCACGGTTTAGCTGGTTTCTATAGGCGCTTTGTGAAAGATTTTAGCACCATTGCTGCACCTTTGAATGATTTGACAAATAAAGGTGTTCCTTTTGTATGGGGCGCGACCCAAGACATTGCATTTGATACTTTGAAATGTTTGCTTACTTCTGCACCATTACTTGCATTACCTGATTTTTCGAAGCAATTTGAAGTTGAATGTGATGCTAGTGGTATAGGCATAGGTGGCGTTTTGATGCAAGAGGATCGGCCTATAGCTTATTTTTCTAAGAAATTGACTGGTGCTCGTTTGAATTTTTCAGTCTATGATAAACAATTGTATGCACTTGTTAGAGTACTTGAGGTTTGGCAACATTATTTGTGGCCAAAGGAATTCATCATACATTCTGATCATGAAGCTTTGAAATACTTGAAAGCTCAATCAAACTTGCATAGAAGATTAGCTAAATGGGTTGAGTTCATTGAGTCTTTTCCTTACATCATTAACTATAAGAAGGGAAAAGAGAATGTTGTTGCTGATGCTCTATCTAGGAAGAATATGCTATTAACCAATCTTTATGTTAAAATTCCTGGATTAGAAGCTATTTGTGCACTTTATGCAACTAACCATGATTTTGCTGAACCATATCGTTTGTGTGCTCTTAGAAACGCATGGGATAAGTATCATATACATAATGGATATTTGTTTCGAGCTAACAAACTATGTATTCTAGAATCATCGTTGCGTTTGTTTTTAGTGCAGGAATCACATGCTGGTGGTTTGATGGGTCACTTTGGGCGTGAGAAGACGTTGCTCATGCTTGCTAATCACTTTTATTGGCCCAAGATGAGGCGTGATGTGTACAAATTTGTGAGCCGGTGCATTACTTATCACAAATCGAAATGCAAGCTGAAGCCTCACGGTTTGTATACACCTCTCTCTGCACCTACTACTCCATGGGAAGACATTAGTATGGATTTTGTGCTAGGTATACCTAAAACTCAGAGAGGTCATGATTCTATATTTGTGGTAGTGGATAGGTTCTCTAAGATGGCTCATTTTATTGCCTGCCACAAAAGCGACGATGTGTCGCATGTTGCTAACCTGTTTTTCAGGGACATCGTGAGATTACATGGAGTACCAAAGATGATTGTTTCTGACCGTGATGTGAAGTTCATGAGCTACTTTTGGAAGACCTTATGGGGGAAGCAAGGAACGAAGCTGCTGTTCAGTACTACATGTCATCCCCAAACATATGGTCAAACGGAGGTGGTGAATCGAACATTATCACAGCTACTAAGGACCATGATTAAAAAGAATCTACGGGAGTGGGAAGAGTGTTTTCCACATGTTGAGTTTGCTGACAACAAGGCTGTGCATTCAACTACTCAGCTTTGTCCTTTTGAGGTGGTGTATGGCTTCAAGCCATTGCCGCCACTTGATATGTTGCCTCTACCATTACATGAGAGAGTTGATATGGAGGCATCAAAACGTGCTGATTATGTGAAGAAAATACATGAGAAGACATGAGAGGCTATTGAGAAGAAAGGCAAGAACATTGCTGCTACAAGGAATCAAGCAAGAAAAGAAGTGTTGTTCGAGCTTGGAGATATGGTTTGGGTGCATCTACACAAGGACATATTTCCACTACTTTGCAAGTCCAAGTTGAAGCCACATGGTGCTGGTCCTTACAAAGTGCTAGCCAAAATTAATGATAATGCCTACTCAGTTGATATACCTATTGAGGAGTTTGGTGGTGCTAGCAGCAGCTTCAACGTTGCTGATTTGTCACCATATGCTGGAGAAGACCTTGGAGCGTCGAGGTCGACGCCTTTTGAAGGGCGGGGGGGGGGGGGGGGGGGGGGAGATGATGAGGACATCCATACTATTCCACTATCTCCTATTCCTATTCACAATGAAGATGTTGCTGCAAAGAACACGTCCAATGAAATCAGGATTGGACCCATTACAAGAGCTCGTGCAAAGCTGATTGAGCAACAGGTGAATTCACTCTTAATTGAACCTGATGTTTTACTTAATGATAAATTTATACTACCTAAGTCTATGTATCTTTCTATGATCAGGTTTATTGATAACACAAGCGTTGCACGAGGAGGAGGAGAGTTGCAGCAAGAAGGACAAGCGCTGATTTCCAATATCAATAAGTGCACGAGGGAGGAGCGGGAGGCATGCACACTAGGAGGCAATGAGGAAATCAAGTATGAGCAAGAGAGAGAGAGAGAGAGAGAGAGAGATGGCACACCAAGAATTACATGTTTGAGGTGTTTAGAGGGGAGGACGCCCCAGCCCTCATATAAACCTCCGTAGCCATCACAAGTTAGGGTTTAGACCACGTTAAAATATTTTAGAGTTGTTTCATTCATAGAACCTCTGGAATTATCCTGTGTTCGAATTACCAACTATAATTGAGTGTGATCTGTTGTTCCATTAGGAATTAGTAGATTGCATACTACCGTTCGTGGTCACGGCTGCGTGCGCAAGAGCGTGGTGTTGTGAATATCCTACAAGGTTCGAGAGCTGTTGCATTGGCATCAGGGTTCGAGCGGGAGAGTTCATAGCTACATGATAGTTATCTATCATCCACCATCACCATCGACAAGTGCTTGCTGAGAAGATCGGGCCACCCCATATCATCTTGGTATCATATGGACACTTACAATTTTTTGAAGATGTTCTTTGTTCCTTTATATTCGACAACTGTTATCTTGATATGGTTAAAACCCAGTTGTTTAGACAAACTCTCTCTAATAATGTTTGCGACTAGTATAGATCTTTTTGTGTAGAGGCACCAAGGACTTGGACGGAATTGACAACCAATTTCCTATCAAAATATTACTCAGAAAGCAAAGCTTATAGGATGAGAGGTATTATTATCAGTTTCAAAAATAGTCCTGATGAGAGTTTGTATGAAGGGTATCTAAGGTACAAAAGCTATGTAGATAATTGCCCCATCATCGTTTGCCTGATTGTTTAATCACTCACACTTTTTATAGAGGGATTAATAATAAAAATAGAACGAACCTAGACACCGTTTCAAATGGTAGTTTTCTATCTTATACCTATGATGAAGCCTGGAAATTAATAATGAAAATGAGGGAGACAACGGAGAATCTTAAAAATGAGGAGAATATTACAAATAGTTCTTCTGAATATGCTTGTGTTAACGATTTCCTTATAGATGAAAGGATTTGTGCAATGATTAAAACCCTTGGTATTGATTCTTATTCAGTAAAGAAAATTATTGAGAATTATGCAGGGCATTTACAGGTACCTACAGAATAGGAACCGCATAAACCCCTTGAAGAAAAGAAGCGTGCAAGTGAAAGTGCGCTAATGGAAGAGTTCTCCTTTGAACCTTTTCAAGAGAATATCAAGAAAAAGCAAAAAGAGGAAGAACAAATAAAGAGAAGATTAAAGAAACCTGAAAAGAACCCCGAAGCTACCAATATAAATAATGTTATATTGAAGGATCTTATGGAAGCACGAATAGTGGATAATGAAGTGGTTATGCTAGACTTTGAAACCTCAGAATGCATCGAAGGTAAGTTACGAGGTAACAAAACTTCTAAACCTATGACTCCTATATATTGTGGAGAAACCTTTTTATCCGGAATTTGTGAGCCAATTTCCACTATAAACATTATGCCTTCATCACTTTATGAGGAACTTTGCTACAATTTAAATAATCTAGATGTGGAACCGGTAGACACTACTATTAAATTGTCTAATAGAACTAATATAAAACCGGAAGGTGTTATCATATTGTTGATATGCCTCAAGATTCTTTTTGTCCTATTCTTTTACGCAGGCCTTTTGTTTCCATAACCAAAGCTCGAATTGATAATAAGAAGGAGACTATTTCATAGATGTTTGGAGAAGAGGAAATGACATTCCACTTTGCCAAACTGAAGAAGAGGCCATATGAAGTGGAAGATATCAAGAAGGGGCGCAGAAGGCCCTCAGTTTCGGAAATACAAAATCCACATGACTATGAAGAACTGGTAAGAAAAGGAGATGAAGAACCTCCGCCAGTTGAATTGAAACAACTTCTAGACGATATGAGGTATGAGTTTTTACATAATGAAAATAAATGTCCTTCTATTATTAGTAAAAATCTATCAGACAATGAAACAAATAAACTCATTTCGGTCTTGATTAAGCATCGTGAAGCCCTTGGATATACTCTAAGTGATATTAAATGAATAGATCCATATATTGTAACACATAAGATTACAATGCTGGATGATGCTGAACCTGACACACAAAGAAGGCTTAATCCGAAAATGAAGGAAGTAGTAAGAAAAGAGGTTATACGTTTATTAGATGCTAACATAATATATCCTATTTCTGACAGTAAGTGGGTTAGCCCAGCTCATCGCATACCAAGACAAGGGGGTCTTGATGGAGCTATGAATGAGGATGGTGAGCTTGTTCCTATAAACCTATTGTTGGATATCGCATGTGCATTGATTTTAGGAAACTAAACCATGAGACACGGAAAAATCATAAACCTATACCATTTATGGATAAAATTTTAGAAAGACTTGGTAATAATTCTTATTTCTGTTTTCTTGATGGCTATTCTGGGTATTCTCAAATTGCTATACAATTGGAAGGTCAAGAGAAAACAACTTTCACTTGTCCTTATGGCACATATGCTTATAGATTAATTCCGTTTGGCTTATGTAATGCAGCTGTGACTTTTCAAGAATGTGTTTTAAAAATATTTGATGATCTGGTTGAGAATACTATGGAAGTTCTAACAAATTATTTTGTTGTTTGTGGAACAACATTTGATAATTGCCTCTACAATTTAACCAAAGTTTTGCAGAGATGCAGGCAATCAAATTTGGTTTTGAATTGGGAACAATGCCATTTCATGGAAAGAAAAGGTAAAGTTTTTGGGCATAAGGTTTCAGAGAAGGGTATAGAAATAGATAAAACTAATATAAATGCTATAGAAAATCTTCCGATACCTCAGGATATAAAAAAATAAAAAATATTTCTAGGACATGCAGGTTTTTATAAGCTTTTTATAAAATATTTTGCTAAAATAGCTATGCCTCTCACCAACCTTCTTGAGAAAGAAACTCCATTCTACTCAGATCATGACTGCATTGCAGCTTTTGAGAAACTTAAAAACAAATTAGTTTCGGCATCCATCATGCAATCTCCAAAATGGGATGAACCTTTCGAAATCATGTGTAATGCTAGTGACTATGCTTTAGGGGCCGTGTTAGGATTCTTACGCTTCGGCACAGGTGCTGCCCCAACACCAACACCAACATCAAACTATTGGCTCGGCGACGGACAATCCACGACAGCCATAGGCGGAGTAAGTAGTTCATGGTATGGCGGCTGCAAGGGCTGCTGAACGAACGGCGTAGCCAGCCCACCGTAGTAAGCGACGGAAGACGGCTGAGGCGGGGCTCTTGCCACCATCCCTTGGTGAAAAGGCCCGGGCGAGGGCATCCCTAGAGGCCCGGAGTAAGGCGGTGGCCCATGGCCAAAAGGGACAGGCGCGACGCCAGCACCCACAGGCATAGGGGGGGCAATAGGGGGCCGAGCACCGCCCGTCGGCCCCGGGAAGGCAGGAGCGTGGACAGGTGCGGCGCCAGGTGATGGCCCACTAGCCCTTGGCAGCGGCGTGATGCGCTCGACTTTCGACGTAGAGCTCGTTGGGAACCCCAAGAGAAAGGTATGATGAGCACAGCAGCAAGTTTCCCTCAGTTATGAAACCAAGGTTTAATCGAACCAGTAGGAGCAAGGAAACACCTCAAACGTGTTACTAGCTGAGCTTTGGCAGGGCGCACTACCGGTGATAGTAGCAATGTGGAGACCTGCACAACACAACCACAGAACTTGGTCCCCAACTTGCGATGATGTTATCAATCTCGCCGTGTTTTGCGGAAAACAAAGGATTAAACGTATCGAATGGAAAGAAGTAAAAGTTTGCAGAAAGTAAACACAAAGCAGAAACAGTTTATAGATTGTATGTAAAGAAAAGGACCGGGATCCATAGTTCACTAGGGGTGGCTCTCCTTAGATAGATAACATGCTGGGTGAACAAATTACAGCGGAGCAATTGACAAACACCGAGAAAGCAATACATGCATATACTAATCATCTTGACTCCTCTGAGACTTGATTGTGCATTACAACATAATACATAGACCGCCATCCAACTGCATCTATCACTAATAATCCACCTTCAGGTTATCATCCGAACCCCCTCCAGTATTAAGTTGCAAGCAACAGATTATTGCTTTACGAACTGCGTGTAAAGTAAACAATAGGATTGTTCTATGGACAAAGGATTGTTGTTTTCTCCCTAGTAGCAACAACACATCTAGTGCCTTAGAGATTTCTGTCACTTCCCCAGATTACCAGAGGCATGAACCCACTATCGAGCATAAATAATAACTCTTGGAGTTGCTAGCATTTACTTGGCCAAGATAGCTACTAACAACGGAAAGCATGCAAGATCTCAAATAACAAAGACATGATAGAATCAATAATCAATCTGAAATAGCATCTCAATATCCATCGGATCCCCGCAAACACAACATGCATGAATTACAAATAGATGATCTTGATCATGAACGGAGCTCACAAGATGTAAACATGAAAGCATAAAGGAGGAGAAACCAGCCATCTAGCTACTACATGGATCCGTAGTCCAAGGAAGAACTACTCACGCATCACACCGGAGGCTTGCATGGTGATGAAGAAGGCCTCCAGGGTGAATTCCCCTCTCCGGCAGGGTGCCGGGAAGAGCTTCACATCCCTCCCGATCTAGGGATGGAGATGACGGTGGCTACAGACTCTTTCGTTGATTTTTTGATCAGGTACTTAGGGTTTACGTCCCGAGGGCATCTTATAGTCGGAAGGGGAGGCCGCGGGGGTGCCGGGAGCCACCACACCACCCCCTGGCACGGGCCCAGCCTGGCCGTGCGTCCAGGTGGTGTGGCCGGCCCCTGGCCCTTCCCCGTCTCGTATTCTGGCACTTGATCCCTTCCGGAAAAATAGGCACTTTAGCTTTTGTCCCGTCCAATTCCGAGAATATTCATTTTCTGAATTTTCTGGAACCAAAAACAACAGAAAACAGGCAGCTGGCACTGTGGCTCATGTTAATAGGTTAGTCCAAGAAATCATATGAAAAGTACTCCAAAGTTGGAACAAAACACAAGAAAGTGGATAAAACCAAGCATGGAACATCAAAAATTATAGATACATTTGCAATGTATCAGCATCCCCAAGCTTAACTCCTGCTCGTCCTCGAGTAGGTAAGTGATAAAAAGAAATAATTTTTGAGGTGACATGCACCATCAAAGACTTGATCAAAGTATTTGCAAAACATTCAAAGCTGGGATCATAGTACTTCAATCATAACATGAAAGACAAAGTTCTAGCAATAGGCAAAGAAACTATGATGCAACATGAAAAGGCATAAACAAAAGATTCATGAATAACAATGCTTTGCAAGACATTTGTTTGTTTCACATAAAGAAAACATAGCATAAAAGTATTCAGCTTGTCCCTCAATAGAGTAGCAAATATAAATGCATAAGACACCTTCAAAGTTCATAAGAGTGACTAGATACAATAGTTTCAAACAAGCAATAACAAGTTATGCATCAATCAACTAGTCTTGGGACAATGCACATAGAACTAAGAATGGCCACTATGCTCTCAAAGTAGGTGCATAAAGATAGAAGGTGGAGACTCAATATAATGGTGGAAGAAAGGCCTTTTGTAAAAGGAAGTAGGGATTCAAGTCTCATAGAGAGCTTCCAAAAATTATGGTACTTGTAGTTTTCAGCTCTCATTGCCCCTATCATAAGCATCTTGAAGGTGATTAAGGTTAAAGTGACACAACTAAGAGGATATGCTTGACAAGTTATAAACCGAAATCTCATGCCCCTTACTTACGAAGACTGATCCTCATGCTACTCAACTTCAGTCACGAGTAAGCTCTTGTCATTGTAAGTATATGTGTGTCATTAAGAACCACAACCGGGGTACCCCTTGCACATGATATGGGAGCTTTCCCATAACCAAAATGACAAGGCAAGCAGACAATGAGCATCTCAACGATCTTTTTATTTGCTATTTGCATAGGTTTTTATTGAGGATGCTTCATAGAGTGCTCATTACGGTGATGCTGCAAGTTTCCACCATGATTAGGCATGGCTTAGGCTAGCGGCCCAGGCGTTCCTCTAACACACATACAAACTCCATGATCTTACAAGTTCCACTTTTATTTCACACCGCCGGGATCCGTAAGCAAAAGAACATGATATCAACGGGGTACAAAGTACAAGTGCAATGTTGAAAGCGTTCCCCATGGTACATGGTTCTGCTAATTTCAACTTATAAAGCGCAAGCATATATGCAACAAAGGACCCAATGGTTCAAGTTTATTAGGGGCAAAAAGTAAAGTGTGCCTTCAAGTTCGTGAGAGCTTTAATCACTAGTTTTCTCATAACAAGTGAAAGGTAAACAAAAGCATGAATATACTTGGAATAGCATAAGCTAGTAGGTAGGTATGGTGGACTCTTTGGAATAACTTGGTTTAGGGAGTTGGATGCATGAGTGGAACTCATACTTTGTTGTGGAGGCTAACAAAAGACTGGGAGCGACAAACTAAGAGAGCAATAATGGCCATAATCATGCAGAGCGACAAAACATCATTGATCAAAGCAAAAGTGATACTACAAGTTGAAAACTAAAGGATCATAAATGCTATGGTGACTTGAGATAGTCATAACATGGTGTGAGCATGCGCCAAGTCAACCCAAATAAAGCATCAAAGGAGAATACCACTATACTATGCTTTAATATGCTAAAACAACGCATGATTCATCCAAGCCACATTAAGCAATATCAATTGTTTATAACAAGTCATGCTACAACAAAGAATACTAAGCATAAATCCAAAACAATATCAAACATGGCATGACAAAGCATAGGCCACAGTCAAAAACAAGCTCTTTTTACCACATAAGTATGAACTTTCCTACTCTTTTCCAAACCAAACCAAACTATTTGCAAACCAACGTATGAAAGAGGGGGTCCAGCCAATTTATTCAGAAAACTAAGCAAACCAAGCAAACTAAAAACTAAAACAAAAACGAAAAAGAAGACGCTCCAAGAACAACACAACTGTGCATGAAACAATAAAAATAAAGCGTTTGGAAGAAACCTGAGATTTTTATTGATGAAGAAGGGGATGCCTTGGGCAGCCCCAAGCTTTGACGCTTGTACTTCTTGGATATTTCTTGGGGTGACACGCGTGGCATCCCCAAGCTTGAGCTTTAGTCCATCCTTCATCTCATTACTCATTCCTTCCATACACCTGAAATTTTTCCTTCATACAAAACTTCACACAATCTCATTAGCAACATTAGTGCACTTAAGATAAATAAGTCTCAAGGTTCAGTTCTAACACCAAATAAACTTCCATTAGAACACTAGCTACTGTAGCACTTTCCTCAAAAATCTCAATTTCCCAAAGGAACTCAAGAAGGAACTAACAAGAAGCAAATGCAGAAAATGGCAGAAATCTGTCAAAACAGACCAGCAGGTGAAGACGAATTTTTTCGAAGACCTTCTGTTTCTCAAATCAAAAAGTGTTGAACTAACGAAAGTTAGATAACAACCTAGGGCAGAATCACAAAAATGACAGCTCAATCCGACGTACAGAGCTCTCTCAGGAATTTTTACGGTGAAGCACAAAAATCTGTTTCGGGACAACAACTTTCCCAATCATTACTTCACTCTCATTAGAGGTTACTCTTGGCACAAAAAGCAAATAAAAAGCATAAGGAGAGGTTATTACAGAGGTAATAACTTCCAAGACTCATCTAAAACTCTTGGGTTATCTCCCAACAAGTACTTTTCTTTAACGCCTTTAAGTTAGGCATAAGAAGCAAAGAAAGAATCAAGTGTTCTCAAATGAAGAAGCATTAAGATCAATACCATAAATATTTTCAACAAGACAAGGTATATCATCCAAATAAGTTCTAGAGGATCCTCTCTCAATGCTCTTGGGTTCACTATTCTCATCAAAAGGGTTTGCAGGAATAATCAAATCAAGATTCTTTTCTATGGCATCATGCATTGCTACTAGTTTAAAGGGTATTGGTATCTTAGGTTCCTCCCCATTAGGTTCGGTTTTGTTCATCTTTTCTCGTGTACCAACAACATCTACACATGAGCCTAGCATATTGAAATGTTAAAAAACTTTTCTAGCTTCCTTGGCAACATCATAGAACTCCTTAAACAAAGTTTCTAGAATGAAATCCCTCTTTTCAGGATCCTCAATTTCTTTAAGCTTAAGAAACATTACTTGCATTAAGGGGTTGAGGTTAACAAACCTAGCTTCTAGCATGTGAATTAAAGAAGCTGCAGCAATCTCATAATTTGGAGCAAGTTCTACAAGGGATCTATCCTCGGTATCTTCGTGTTTGCTAACATGATTAAAGAATTCTTCAATATTATCTTTCCCAATTATAGAACCACTACCAATTGAAAGGTCTTTCAAGGTGAATGTAGGGATCAACATGGTGAGCTAAGGAATAGGTGACAACTATAGGAGACTTAATTTTTTTGTGTTTTCAAATAAGAAAGCAAACTTGTAAAACTAATTTTTTTTGTGTTTTTTGAAGAACAAAACAAGCAAACAAAGCAAAAAGAAACTAAGCAAAACAAAAACAACAAAGTAAAGAGATTGGTTATGAGGGACTCCCCTTGTGAAGATGTCCTTGACTCCCCGGCAACGGCGCCAGAAAATCTTGATGCGCTCGACTTTCGACGTAGAGCTTGTTGCGAACCCCAAGAGGAAGGTACGATGAGCACAGCAGTAAGTTTTCTCTCAGTTATGAAACCAAGGTTTAATCGAACCAGTAGGAGCAAGGAAACACTCCAAAGGTGTTACTAACTGAGCTTTGGCAGGACGCACTACCGGTGCTAGTAGCAACGTGGAGACCTGCACAACACAACCATAAAACTTTGTCCCCAACTTGCGATGTGGTTGTCAATCTCACCGTGTTTTGCGGAAAACAAAGGATTAAACGTATCGAATGGAAAGAAGTAAAAGTTTGCAGAAAGTAAACACAAAGCAGTAAAAGATTGTAGATTGTATGTAAAGAAAAAGGACCGGGATCCATAGTTCATTAGAGGTGGCTCTCCTTAGATAAATAACATGCTGGGTGAACAAATTACAGCGGGGCAATTGACAAACACCGAGAAAGCAATACATGCATATACTAATCATCTTGACTCCTCTGAGACTTGATTGGGCATTAAAACATAATACATAGACCGCCATCCAACTGCATCTATCACTAATAATCCACCTTCAGGTTATCATCCGAACCCCCTCCAGTATTAAGGTGCAAGCAACAGATTATTGCTTTACGAACTGCGTGTAAAGTAAACAATACGATTGTTCTATGAACAAAGGATTGTTGTTTTCTCCCTAGTAGCAACACCACATCTAGTACCTTAGAGATTTCTGTCACTTCCCTAGATTACCAGAGGCATGAACACACTATCGAGCATAAATACTAACTCTTGGAGTTGCTAGCATCTACTTGGCCAAGATAGCTACTAACAACGGAAAGCATGCAAGATCTCAAATAACAAAGACATGATAGAATCAATAATCAATCTGAAATAGCATCTCAATATCCATCGGATCCCCGCAAACACAACATGTATGAATTACAAATAGATGATCTTGATCATGAACGGAGCTCACAAGATCTAAACATGAAAGCACAAAGGAGGAGAAACCAGCCATCTAGCTACTACATGGATCCGTAGTCCAAGGATGAACTACTCACGCATCACACCGTAGGCTTGCATGGTGATGAAGAAGGCCTCCAGGGTGAATTCCCCTCTCCGGCAGGGTGCCGGGAAGAGCTTCACATCCCTCCCGATCTAGGGATGGAGATGACGGCGGCTACAGACTCTTTCGTGGATTTTTTGATCGGGTACTTAGGGTTTACGTCCCGAGGGCATCTTATAGTCGGAAGGGGAGGCCGAGGGGGTGCCGGGAGCCACCAGACCACCCCCTGGCGCGGGCCCAGCCTGGCCGCGCGGCCAGGTGGTGTGGCCGGCCCCTGGCCCTTCTCTGTCTCGTATTCTGGCACTTGATCCCTTCCGGAAAAATAGGCACTTTGGCTTTTGTCCCGTCTAATTCCGAGAATATTCATTTTCTGACTTTCCTGGAACCAAAAACAACAGAAAACAGGCAGCTGTCACTGTGGCTCTTGTTAATAGGTTAGTCCAAGAAATCATATGAAAAGTACTCCAAAGTTGGAACAAAACACAAGAAAGTGGATAAAACCAAGCATGAAACATCAAAAATTATAGATACATTTGCAATGTATCATGGCGGCGCATTGGCGTGAGGAGGAGTGGAGACCGGTGGTCCCCGAGGATTTGGCCCGACCATCGAGGTAGAGCCGAGAAGAACTTGGGCGAAGGAGCGACGAGAGGTTGTCGAGGAAGAACGAGACGAAGGCGGTGTGTGCTGAGGCCTCGATGAAAGAGCGTCCGGCAGTTCTAGGGTTTCTGAAACCGTCCCTAGGCCTATTATCCTTGCAATCGCTAGCCACGAGGAGTCCGGCTCAGACACTGACGAAACCGCGGGCCCATCCGGAGCACCCACGTCAGCTGCCACCTCAGCCTCCACATCAGCAATCCGCGCGGAAATCGGATCCCGGCGTTCAACCTGGCTGTGGTCGACGACATCCTCCACCAACGCCCCCATC
Source organism: Avena eriantha (assembly GCA_910589775.1). Classification (NCBI taxonomy): domain Eukaryota; kingdom Viridiplantae; phylum Streptophyta; class Magnoliopsida; order Poales; family Poaceae; genus Avena; species Avena eriantha. The sequence continues at coordinate 115,843,557 of OU342742.1, read as the reverse complement.
AGTGGCGGCACCGACGCCCTCCGTGGAGTGAGAGGCCCCCTCCAGGGCCGGACCAGAGGACCAGGGTGGATGAGCATCCCCACCGGCGACACCACTGACCCCCTCCGAACCACCAGCGGAGAAGATGATGGACGAAGCGGCGAAACACACCGCGGCGGCAACGATGGCGATCCCTTTTCCTAGAATCGGGAGGCCGGTGTTGGAAAGCCGATGTCTTCTCAGAATGCTTGCCTCAGCTCATCATCAGACTTCGTCCATCGGCCGCCGACCATAGACCACCCGAGCTTGCCGGAGGAGTCCTCCAGATCTTTGAGCGCCACCTCACCATCCGAGCCAGACTTGGAGCCTAGGCACCAGAACCTAGACCCCGAACCCTCCACCGGAGATGGAGAGCCAGCCACCGGCGACCCTAGCTCCCCAGGCACAAGGGTGAGCCGCCGTCCGCGCATGGGAGCGCATATGCGGCCGTGGGGGCGGCGTGGTAGATGACACGGAGAGGGATGGTGGAGCCCCCCTCCAGGGCCAGACCCGAGGATCAGGGAGGATGAGCATCCCCACCGGCGACACCACCGACCCCCTCCGAACCACCAGCGGTGAAGATGATGGACGAAGCGGCAAAACACACCACGGCGGCAACGATGGCGATCCCTTTTCCCAGAATCGGGAGGCCGGTGTCGGAAAGCCGATGTCTTCTCAGAATGCTTGCCTCAGCTCATCATCAGACTTCTTCAGTCGGCGGCCGACCGTAGACCACCCGAGCTCGCCGGAGGAGTCCTCCAGATCATCGAGCGCCACCCGCGCAGCCCGTGCGGCCTCGCCATCCGATCCAAACTCGGAGCCTAGGCGCCAGAACCTAGACCTCGAACCCTCTGCCGGAGATGGAGAGCCAGCCACCGGCTACCATAGCTCCCCAGGTACAAGGGTGAGTCGCCATCTGCGCATGGGAATGCATATGCGGCCATGGGGGCGGCGGCGTGGTAGATGACGCGGAGAGGGATGGTGGAGGCGGCACAGTGGATGATATATTCCGTTGATTGAAAAGTATACATGTGTCATCACCCATGTTGATTGATACGCGGAAGCGGACGTGTAGTTAGTGTGCAATGTATTTTCTATTCTTATATATAAGTGAGACTGTAGACTTTGAAAAAAATACAACGGATAGTACAAGCATCAGACCGGCCGGCGGTTTGATTAAAAGAAAGAAATGACGACGGTCTTGCAACTTGCAAGTTCTGAAATCAATCCTGACACTATACCCTCTTACCCCTGTTATAAGGTTTGGCTACTCTGCTGATCATTGCATTCCCCGGCCTCGCTCCGGCTGTTCCCTCATACCCTCCTCCTATTCATCAGCTGCTCTATTTTCAGCCATCGTGAGTAAGTCTCAGATCTCTAAAAGTGCACCACAGTTGGTGTTTAATTTGCGCAAATCTTTATTATTAGTTATTTGCAACTTTCTTCTATACCAGGTTTATCAAACGTGATTTCTTCACAAAAAAATATATGAGTATTTATCTTTAATTATGCTGGTAACTATTTCGGTGTGCTCATTTTTAGGTGCAAACTCTCTATTTGTGGAGAAAAAGAAAGATACATAGTTTACAAAGATTATTTTTCAAATCTAAGAGAAATACATATGTATGTACCTTTTTAGATGAACATATGCATGTACTTGTTCTTACACAAGAGGCTTTTTTTCTATGTTGTACCAGAAGCAGCTGCCGGGGTGAATACAGAAATTACTCACGTTCAGGGCTGCATATACTCATCCTGCTTTACTCTAAATTTATGTATCGGCTTTTTTCTATTTTTCCAAAGATAAAAGGCTGGACTTTTGGGCATAGACCTCCGGCTCTGGGCAGCAGCATGGACAACACGGCAGAACACACAAGTAACGAGCCAAGTAAGCTGACGTACCAATTGATAAAGCAGATTACAAATGATTTCAGCGAGGAGCTTGGGCGTGGTACATTCGGAACAGTTTACAAGGTATGAAATAAACCATGTTTTCTTCCCTGGATAAGCTTTTCATGGCCCAAGCATTCTTATTTTGATACAGGATAAATATATAGCAACTCAGTGTCATGACCAATTCGGATATGCACATAGCCAACAAACTAGTAATAGTAAAAAATAAAAGAGAGAGAAGAACCAAGATCTATGGTCCACAATAACCAAGAACGACATCAACTAGTTATTAGGCTTCTTTCAAGCCTCTACTTTTTTTTCGATAAAGAGAGTTTTTATTAACTCAATAGTTCACATGAAAGCGATAAAACCAAAAAGAGTTACACCCAGACTCTACTTAATCCTAGGAAACAACATCTAGCTACTAAAATAATCAATTATATGTCAATCATTTACCGTTCGATCAGTCCGATATATTTGGACGATTTTAAAAAATGATGTTCATAATGATGAACAAAGAAAAGAACTAATCTTTTAAATAGAACTGTGTTAGTTCTTACAATTTTAGTGGAAAATAGAGGCTCCCCATACGTCAGACGTAAGTGCATAGTGTCATGAAAAATTTGTCGCCAAAAAAAGTACTTAATTATAACATCGATAATTATCTTTCCAGAATGCCCTATCCTAACTTCTTCCAACTCTTTCTGCCAAGCAAAAGGAACTCTTATGGAGTGGTTATTCATGTAAATATATACTCCCTCCGTTTCATAATATAATATGTTTTAGCTTTCTACAGACTAAAAGACGTCTATATACACTACCTTCACAAAACTAAAACATCTTATATTTTAAAACGGAGGGAGTATATATCATTCAGAACAACAATATTATTGTGTTTCTAATTGTATTTGTTACCGTATAATCCGTACAGGGAGTATATGAACATGGTGGAGAGATCGCCGTGAAGCTACTGAGCAACAGTTCAGGAGGATTCGATGATACGAAATTTCAGAAAGAATTCAAGAATCTTAAGGGGCTGAAGCATGTAAATATTGTGGAGTTAGTGGGTTTCTGCAATGAATGGGTGGAAGAACCTGCAGTGTTTGAAGGAAAACAAATTACCGGTGGCCGTATGCGGACGGCACTCTGTTTCGAGTATGTACAAAAAGGTGGCCTAAACAAGTATATTTCTGGTAATTAAGTTGGTGCCCTCTGATGCACGTGTACTTTACTTACCAAGTAAAAGCATATTCTTTAGATTACATTTTTCCATCATACTGTAATTCTTTCTTTTCTTTGTTGCAGATCAATACACAGGACTTGACTGGCCCGCGCGCTACACAATAATCCAAGGTGTCTGCGAGGGTCTAAAATATCTTCGTGAAGGACTGGAGCATCCTATAATACATCTCGACTTAAAACCCGAAAATATATTATTAGATAAGAATATGGTAGCGAAAATCGCAGACTTCGGTATATCAGAGCTCATCGGTGAAGAAAACACAAAAAAGACGATGAGTGCCAGAGGTACATTGTAAGTATTCTATCCGACAAGTATTATGGCCCATTATAGAAGTCTGACATGCACGTTAATATGTTTTTATTCATTTCATTATGATAAAAATATTAAGAAAAATGATAATTTCTACAATATATATGATATTTTCAACACGAGTCTCCCACCTTTTAATCCCATTTCTAGTATAAGAATAGTTTTGCTTCGGTCCCCCCCCCCCCACCCCCCAAACACCCCCAAAGAGCAATTTTTGTCAGCAAAAAGGGGTTATGGGTTTGTTTTGAGTGGGTTCCGGGTTTTTTTTTTTCGAAATCTCAGTACGTATAGTTGTTCGGTGTTTTTAGGCGGATAAGGTGGAGACCGAGCGACCGACCGGTCGATTCCCCTCAGTCACCAATCGCTCCCGGCGAGCTTCCGGCAAACTCCCGGTAGGCCACCACTGGCCGGCCGTTGGTGGAGACGATGGAAGGAACCGTGTCCTCGCAACCCACCGTAGAGGAGAGATGGCGTCGTGGAGAGATGTTGGAGGGCGACGGCGATTTGCGCCAAGTCCAGTAATGGCGGCCAGTAAATTCCCAAGCCGTGCAGGCAGAGGGGATGACGTCCAGGTGATCTGCGCGAGGAGGAGCGAGGGGAGGTGGAGGAACTAAGCGAGGGCGGCGAGCGAGAGCTGCGCGAGCGATCGTGACTCCCTGGCCTATACAAACCACCTCGAATCTACCCCGATCATATGAGCGATCTGCGCGAGCACGGTCGTACGAGACTCGCCTCCACTTTTCGATCCCGTCTGATCACGTATGCCCGCTATAGTATACGTATCCTATACGGTCTCTAACTCCACACGATCTACACCCGGCCGGAGCACGGTGCTGGATTCTTTGCTTGGGGGGGGGGGGGGGGGGGTACCGAAGCAAGCCTCGTATAAGAATCAGTTTATGTACCATACACTTGTTTATTTTCGCCACAATATGATATGCATTATCTTCCACATGTACTATTTTATTTTGTGCCCTGATAAGCAACAACTTGTACCATGAATGGCGTGCAGGGGTTATTGGCCACCAGAATACATAAAACATCAAATAATATCAGAAGAGTTTGATATATTTAGTCTAGGTGTTCTCATTGTAAAAATAATGGTTGGACCTGACAATTACTTTTCTACTGTTGAGATGACAACCCGGACATCTGTGAGGCATGTAAGGATAATTTCTTTCTCTACATCAACCCCGCATCGATATTGTGTTATGTTTCACCCCTGTAGAACATTCTAACATTAATTCCAATGTTGGAGGTACATGAAACCTGGAAGAATAGACTAATGGAAACGATATCGAGTGGTAGGTTACTTGAAGTATACTGCAACCAGGTGAAAAGATGCATTGGAATAGCACTAGATTGCTTGAAGTCAAATCGACAAGAAAGGCCTACTATACAGCATATTATCTCTATTTTGAACGAGACCGACGTAATGTCAGGTGACGGAGGGATCCAGAATGAACAGGTGCAGTCACTTGCATATGACATTTCTATTTTTATTAGAAATTTATAATACAATTCATTCTTCCATGAAAGCTTATTGATTTTATCATTCCATATATGTTGATGTGTGCACATATATATGTTGATGTTGACGATGTTGCTATTTGTTTGTTGCTGCTGTTGTTGTTACGGATGATGAAAGAAGTGGTGATGCGTGCAGCGGTGTCCTTGGCCTTGTGGTCATAGAAGTAGTTGTGGATTGGGGTGGTGATTATGCACCTGCACCTAAACTCAACCTACTTAACCGGTTTGAGACCAAATCGATCATTAGCAGGTCTACGAAGAACTCTTTGGGTTTGGTCTACTAAACACCTACCACACTACATTCCTTAGTTTCTATACCAATATGAGAAATACCAAATGGATGGGATACTATTGATCCGATCCACCCATAAATCTCTGGTCTTGGGATCTCTTAATTGCTAGATATTGGTCCGTAATTTAGGTATTTTATTTGCCACGTGCTTGTCTTTATAAAATGTTTGTGAGAAAAGTAAAAATCAGTGATGTGTTACGTTTAAATTTAGATATCGTCCCAAAAAATGTTAGTTATATTTGACATGTTTTTTCGAAATGGAAGTTGAAAGCCCGGGCTTATGCATATTTCACATGAATATAAATGTACATTGCACATGCACGTTTGCTAATTACCACCTGTTTTCTTGGCGTACAGGTGGATCAAGACTCTGGAGATTCATCCACTCTTCCTATAAATGCAAATGAATTGCTGCGACATAAAATACTTCGCAGCCACAACGCCATCAACACTAGACCTTTAGGTTAGTGAACGCACTAGCTACTTCGCAGGTATGCAAATGAATTGTTGCGACGTAAACTTATTTTATAGGAGTTGCTTCGTAGGAAGGGTGGACTCGGAGGTGCGTTACTCAGAGGACTCGCAGCTGCTTCGTGTCCAGCCCCAGGAGCTTTGCTTCCCGTTCATGTCGCCGTTACCGCGAAAGAAGGCCATGATCTCCTGCTCACTGCAGCTAATCAACAAGGAAAAAGACCGAGTCGCATTCATGCTTGTGGCCAACAACCCCAAGAGGTACCTGACCAAGAAGCCACTCTTCGGTGTTGTGCCTCCGAGCTGCGTCTACACTCTCAGTCTCACGATGCCCAAGCAGCCACGGTCGACATTGTCGTCTTTGTCAACCGACAGCAGCAGTGACTTCTTCACGTTGCACAGCGTCGCCGTGAGTGAATACAAACTCCGGTATTTCGATAAAGACTCCCTCTCTGTCAAGTACAAAGAGTTATTTGAGGAAGCCAGAAAGAACACGGTGACTGGTGAAGGGGTGCACGAGGTGACGTTGAAGGCTAGTATTTGTGATCGACCCGCTGGTCAAGGGACATCATCGTCTTCTGAGGTAATTAAGCTCATGCATGTCTCTGGCTCAATCTATGAATTTTGCTTTTTTTCATGTTGAGTTTGATTTTAATCGATCGTTCAGATCATTACAATGCCTGATGCTCAGCAAGTTTCGTCCATAGATGTGCATCCAACCGAGCCTTGGTACGTGTGTGTGTGTGTTTCTCTAATGTGGTAATGTATACGTACCTGTTAAGTAAAACTGTATGTATTATATGTTTCACAATCCATTGCAAAATATACATATGTAGGATTGTCACGACAAATCATGTGGGCATCCTTCGTGTTTGGAACTACCACACAATGGTATGGTAGTCTTAATTTGGTGTCAATATATGTATCATTATGTATGCATGTGTGTTCTCAAAACCTGACTCAATTTACTATATATGTTCATCACTCCGGACAAAGACAACGTTGAACTCCTTCGAATTAGTGATATATGAACCAGGCAAGTATCTGCTTACTTTTTCGGTGACGGTTAATCCTTCACGATATAATTTCTTGCTCACACACATCACGATGCAAAAGCATCCTCCCACATACACTAAATTTCTCTCACATACATGCAGTTCGTGCGGCAAAATTTGTCGCACGGGAGAAATGGGTCATTGCGGGTGATGGAAATGGGTGCATCCACGTGTACGGCTATGACCAAAACCAGCATGTCGAGAGCCTAGATGCTCATGATAGTTGCATCACAACTTTGGTGGTGCATCCAACACAACCTTTCGTACTGTCATTATCTGACGATGACGACAAGCCCCTCATCAAGCTCTGGAACTGGGATAAGGGCTGGGAATGCACTCGGGAATTTCAGGGACACGATAACAAAGTAACGCAAGTGACGTTTAATCCAGAGGACGAGGACAGTTTTGCTAGTGCTTCCTTTGATGGCACTATCAAGGTTGATCTGCTTAGTTTCCTTCTTATTTATTTATGTTAAACTCTTTTGTGATTTTACTTTTTACATACACTTAAATAATTGGTATTAATAACTGATAGATCTGGAGCATTTCTTCCGATGACCCTAGCAACATCATCACATTGAAATTGGAACATACACTACCAGATATCAGGGGTTTGCCATGTGCAAGGGAAAGCCTACTATGTGTTGATTACTTCACACGCCGTAATCGGCAACATCTGATCGTGGGTTGTAAGGACAGGACTGCGCAGGTGCATACGCTGCCTCTTCCCTAGCTGCATCATACACTCTTCAGTAAATCATAATAGACTCAATTAATCCTAACTAGCCATGAAGTTGCCATGTAGTACCAGTAGCTGCTAAATGCAATTTTTTTTTTTTTTTTTTTTTTTTGTGAAATTCGTATTTGTTGTTGTTGGTGCAAGATCTGGAAATTGTTGATGAAAGGATGTTTTGATAAGCTAGAAGGGCATGCAGACCATATAAGTGCTGTAAATTTGCACCCGGAGCATCCATTGTTACTTACAGGTTCACTTGACGGGACAATACGTGTATGGAACTCCACTACTTACAAGTACGTAATGATTCAATTCTTCTACAGCCATCAGATATGTATTACTATTTTCCCCATATAAGACTGTCCAGTAATATTAGACACTCCCCCTCACGTTACAGGCTCGAGAACATAATTGCTTTCAACCTCGGTGCAGTTTATGCTTTTGGATGTATAAAGGGATCAAGAAGGTAATGGCCATTCAAATTCATGCGTCTTTTCTTTATTTTACTAGCTAATTGGGAAATTATCTATACAGTACGTACCATTTTGAAGTTCAATCTTCAAATCAAAACAAGCATGTACGTAAAATTTCTTTTGGAATAGCATAGGTATACAAAATCAAACATGTAGTTAAGCACATTCAAATTTTACAACCAACCATTAGTTAAGTGGTTGTGTGCCAAGGATCATACCATGGGTTTGATGTTGCTGTTGATAGTGGGGTGCATGTGATGACTTTATCAATCTTAAACTCCAGAATTCCAATCATCAGTAAATGTTATAATATTATGTTGTGCGTGATGGTGTATACATCTATATTGTATTTGGTTTCTCTATTAAAAGTGTACAAAAGCAACACCAAGAAACACATTAATATTGTGTGGATGAAATCTTTCAACAACTTTTATCATGTTTAATTACATGTTCTCTTGTGTTATCCTCTCTTGAATTGCCTCAATTCTTAGGCAACATGAATTAGTAACCCAAGTACATTATGACTTATTTGTGCAGAATCGTGGTGGGGTGTCATGATGGAATAGCAATGATGGAAATTTCTTGCCTTGAAGATTAAGTTGTTAGAGGATATATAATACCATGAGCATATTAAGTCATTGAGGGTTGCAAAATTGATGAAAGCAACTGAATTTCATATGTTTCACTCATTAACAGCTATAGGCAAATTACAAAAAGATAGATTGTGTTTGCAGCATTTACCTATTCACTACTAGCAACTTGTGTGGATTTGTTAGATTATGTTGTTAGTGGATATATAATACCATGAACATAATAAGTCATTGAGGGTTGCAAAATTGACGAAAGCATCTGAATTTCATATGTTTCACTCATTAACAGCTACTGGCAAATTACGAAAAGATAGATTGTGTTTGCAGCATTTACCTATTCACTACTAGCAACTTGTGTGGATTTGTTAGGAGTCATCATGGTGTCGGACTGTACTAGAAATTGTATGGCCTCGCATCAATAAAATTGGATATTTAACCATTTGTATTAATTTTATGAATGATCATATATAATTTCCCATTATCGGAAAGAAATTTTTACTAACACTTGACCACGACAAGATGATTTTGCGGATTTGATAGGGACATGTGTTGTAGTATCAGTGAAATTATGGGGATAATAAACTCTTGTGCACTCAATAATCCTGAAATTTACGAGGATGGCCTAGCGTGGGTTGCTTCTCCCAGTGAGCAGTAGTATACTAGTAGTAGACCTGTATGCGTGCTTCGCAAAAGAAAAAGCATCTTCCTGCAAACGCATCTTTACCGCGCCGCCTACCACACGCTTAACATTCCTATGGTACTGAAAGCAGGAAGGAGTGAGCGAATTGAATGACCCACAAAGTTGCGCGTGTGAGGAGTGCCTCACAGTGCGGATAGCCTAGCAGCCTTTATAGGAGTAATTGTTTGTAAATCAAATAGATTGGTATGGGAACTTTGTTGGAGATATGCCCAAGAGGCAATAATAAAGTGGTTATTATTATATCTTTATGTTTATGATAAATGTTTACATCCCATGCTATAATTGTATTAGGAAACACTGATACATGTGTGTTTTGTAAACATAAAAGAGTCCCTAGTAAGCCTCTTGTTGAACTAGCTTGTTGATTAATTGATGATCATGGTTTACTGATCATGGACATTGGATGTGATTAATAACAAGGTTATATCATTAGGAGAATGATGTAATGGACACACACCCATAGTAAGCGTAGCATAAAGATCAAGTCATTAAGTTCGTATTGCTATAAGCTTTCAAATGCATAGTAACCTAATCCTTCGACCATCATGTTATGTTAATCACCATCACCGGATGGATACTTTGATGACATCAAACACCGCTTCGTAACTGGGTGGTCATAAAGGTGTCATTGGGTATTCTGAAAGTATGTGCTGAAGCGCATGAACCAAGATTGGGATTTGTCCATCCATATGACGGATAGATATGCTCTGGGCCCTCTCGGTGGAATGTCATCTAGTTAGCTTGCAAGCATGTGACTAGGTCACAAGGGATGACATATTACGGAACGAGTAAAGAGTACTTACCAGTAACGAGGTAGAACTAGGTATGGAGATACCGACGATCAAACCTCGGATAAGTATAGTATCGCGTGATAAAGGGAATTGGTTTCGTATGTTAATGGTTCTATCGATCACGAAGTCATCGTTGAGTATGTGGGAGCCGTTATGGATCTCTAGATCCCGCTGATGGTTATTGATCGGAGAGGTGTCTTCATCATGTCTGCATATTCACGAACCGTAGGGTGACACACTTAAGGTTCGAAGTTGTTTTAAGTAGATATGGAATGTGCGTTGGAGACCGAATGTTGTTCAGAGTCTTGGATTGGATCCGGGACATCACGAGGAGATCCGGAATGGTCCGGAGAATAAGATTCATATATTGGGGATCATTTTCTAAAGTTAGGAAATGTTCCGGAGTGTTTGTATGGGGATTCTAGAAGGTTTCGGAATGTTCTGGAAGGTTCTAGAAGAGTTCTTGGTGTTTGCTTGAAAACCAAGAAAGGGTCAAGGAAACCTTGTGGGGGCTAGACACGGATTCGTGGCTCCTCCCCCCTTCCCAACCCGCTGGCCCAAGGAGGGAGGGGAGTCCTACTAGGACTCCCCCTCCCAAGGCGCCTCCCTCCTTTAAATAGAGGGGAGGGGGCGCCCCCTCCTAGCCCTCTCTCATAATAAGCTCTAGCCGCCGCCACTCTCCTCCTCCTTCCCTCTGCTCCGGCTTAGGCGAAGCCCTGCAGAATTCTCTACTCCACCACCACCACCACACCGTCGTGCTACTGGGATTCCATGGAGAAGATCTACTACCTCCGCTGTTCGCTGGAACGAGGAGAGGAAGGTCTGCTTCGACTCCGCACGTGTGACCGACTGCGGAAGCGCTGCCGGAACGCGGCGCCGGAAGGATCGTCCACACGATCTTGAGATTGGCAAGTGATCGACTACATCAACCACGAGATCTAATCTCGTTAACACTTTTGGATCTACGAGGGTTAGTTCCTATCTATCTCGTTGCACATGTCTAATAGATTAGATCTTGGATTTTATCTAGATTAGATCTGAGTTTTGTTCGTTCTTGCGATAGAAATTTTTTGTTTTCCATGCTACGAACCCATCAGTGGTATCAGAGCCGTATCTATGCGTAGATCTGTTGCACGAGTAGAACACAATGTTTTTGTGGGCGTTGATGTTTTTGTTGTCGGTGTCTTAGCGTGTACTTTGCATCTTGCGGCATGGTGGGATGAAGCGGCTCGGGCTAACATTACATGTCATCGCACATGATACTTGCTCCACTCTTGACGTGCAACTTGCTTTGCACAAGTGGCTTTGCGGGTGTCTGTCTCTCCCACCATAGTTAAGATTCAATTTACAATGAGCATCTGACAACACTTGTATCAAAGTTGTGGTTCTTGTTCGTAGGTAAGATCGGTCTTATGCGAAAGCCCCAAACCACGTAAAACATGCAAAGAAAATTAGAGGCGTCTAACTTGTTTTTGCAGGGGTTTTGTGATGTGATATGGCCATCATGTGATTATGATTATATTTGATGTATGCAATGATCCTTGTTGTAATATGGCAACCGGCAGGAGCCTAATGGTTGTTTTTTAATTCTGTTAAGACCCGCGTGTCTATTCATCTTGTAATAGCTTTGTTCCAAATAGTTGTAATAGTTGCTGTTGGTGATGGACAACCATGAAGCGGCGCCACGGACCTTGACGCCATGCTGGTGATGATGGAGATCATGTCCGTGCTTTGGAGATGGAGATCAAAGGCACAAGAAGAAAGGCCATATCATATCACATATTATGAATTGCCTGTGATGTTAATCCTTTATGCATCTTGTATTGCTTAGATCGCGACGGTAGCATTATAAGATGATCCCTCTCACTAAATATCAAGTAATAAAGTGTTCACCCTTAGTTGGCACCGTTGCTAAGACTCGTCGTTTCGAAGCATCTCATGATGATCGGGTGTGATAGACTCTACGTGTGCATACAACGGGTGCAAGCCAGATTTGCACATGCGGAAACTAAGGTTAACCTTGACGAGCCTAGCATGTACAGACATGGTCTCGGAACACGGAATATCGAAAGGTAAAGCATGAGTCATATGGATGATATGATGAACATGTTGATTGTTCGCCTTTAAAGCTACATCATCTCACGTGATGATCGGACTTGGTGTAGTGGATTTGGTTCGTGTAATCACTAAAACAACTCGAGGGACGTTGTTTTGAGTGGGAGTTCATTTGTAATTTGGATTAGTCGAACTCAATTTATCATAAACACAATCAAAGTGAATTTGCATAGTTTGTTGTAGTCATTGGCATCCGTTCACCACCTTACGCTTAGTTATAGTTGAGATAGTGGAACTAGAGAAATTCTGGATATTTACTTTACGAACTGGTATCGTATTGTTTTGAATGTCAATTTAAAGTTTATAAGTCCTATTGCAAACTTTCAGCAAACTCTATTTACTCCATGAAGTTTAATAAGTAGTATTAAATCAAGAGTAACAATTCCAGTGTTAGTATCTAATGTATCATGTTTGCCTCCATGATTCTTGATACTCAAAAGATTGTTTTTAATATCAAGTTTATCTAAGAGCTAAAAGCAATGTTTCAGAAACCATCATATGTGAAAGGTATTGCGATATCTAAAACAATGTGTTGGTTACAACATGATAGAGTATACGTCCTCATATTTGATGAGAATTTGTGAAGGTTGGAGACGCTAGTCGTCCTAATCCTCCAAAGGTTTTGAAAAAGAAACATTATACTCGCAATTCACCTTTATAAGCTATAGCAGCTTGATCATGAAAGTTGTCATGATAAGGATGAATAGAAGATGTAAGTAAAATGTTTGCTACACTAACAGATTACTAAAGAATGGATTTTTGAAAGAACACCAAACATTTGATGATGGTGATCCACCTCAAAGTGCAAGACCAAAGGTATTAGTGGTTGACTATATACGCTTTGTACCATGTGTGATGTTGATGACACCACTATTGATGTTGATAGATTCTTTTAAAAGAAAAGGAATTGCTGAAAGAGAATCTATAAAATATTTGGCAGAAAATAAAAGGTTGGAGATGTCCAACTTAGGCATATAGAAGATATACATGTTATGGTTGTATTCCTTACTTGTTAAACAATGTGGTTCTCCGGTATTGGATATCGAATTGGTTGGTATGAAGTGTCATACAGGACAACACAATTCATGAGCTGCAATGGCCTAAGTAACTAGCAAGAGAAAATGTGATGATGTTCATCGAAAACAAACAAAGGGTTGTTGTGTTGCTCGTTAACATCAAAGCTTGCCTTCAAGATTTGTTTCAATAATTGTTATTTTGATCAGGTATTATGACGACAAAAGGTTGTTCAAATAATTACCGTATTCCATAATAGATGGATGATATACAAGTCTGGTTGGAGAAATAATGACCATAAAACTAATGCTAAAATGTCGCAAGACAAATGATTGAAAGATCACTTGCGAAGTGACATCGCCGTTTAAATTATATTGAAAGGGATACATGAAGAAACTCCATGTTGATGGATTTTTGGAGTCTTTGATTTGGATCAAATGACACTTGTGATACTTTCCTGGAGATAATTAAAACTCCGTTCATAGGCCAAAAGAGGAACGGACGACTAACTGATTGGAATTTGTACATATTGATGTATATAGTCCATTATGTGTGGTCGTGGGCGATGGATTTCAACTTCATATGCTTTCTCCGAAGATTTGAGTGAGTATATGTATATACTTACTCAACAAGGAAGAAGTATGAAACATTTGAAAAATGTTCAAAGACTTTCAAGATGAAATGGAAAATCATTGTAACAAGAAAATAAAAGAGTTTATGATTGGATCATAAAGAAAGATGTTTGAGTTACAAGTTTAGCAAAACACCTAAGATTTGAGGAATCGTTCCATGGATTTGCATTTCCCAAAACACCATAGGAGTATGGAGTGTTCAAGATATGTAATGAAACCTTGTTTGACATGGTAAGATCAAAGGTGTCATTTATAAAAACTGCCATTATATATTAAAGATTAAAGCTTTCGTGACTACCGCTTTTACACTGAAAAGAGCTCCATCGTGATCCGTTGAAATGACACCATATGAGTTATGGTTTGGGATAAAACCCGAATTGTCTTTTCTTAAATTTTGGTATGCTATGCATAAGTAAAATGTTTACAACCAAAGTCGGATAAGCACGTCTTTGTAGGTTATTCCAAAGAATTTGTTGGGAATTTCTCCATAACGTCGAGGACAAAAGAGTTTGTCTCTTGGAATGTCAAGTTTCTTGAGAAGGAATTTTTCATGAAAAGTTAAGTGGGAGGACAATAGAACTTTGATAAGGTTGTTGAACCTTAGCTATATGTGCTAAGTAGCGCAGCGCCGAAAAGTGTCCCGGTGGCGGCCACAATGCTCATGGCTCTCGTGATTACAAAAGGTGTGATCTCGGAGATTAGAGTTCCTATAGAACCATGTGGGTCAGTAAGAATCAAATAGTAAGATTTGATAAGCAAGTCGTTATTGTTTTGACAATGATGAACCGACTACATGCAAAGAAGCGATGATGGGCCCTGACTCCATAAAATGACTAGAAGTCATGGAATCCGTGATAGCATCCATACACGAGAAATCAAGTTTCTGAACTTTGAAGACCCTCCGGAAAGGCGTGAAGCCTATCGGTCGTGTTTGGATCTATAAAGAAATAGACATGGATGTTTCAAATCTATGAAATAGTCGACATGTCGGAAAGAGTTTACGACAATGTTCAAGGAATTGACTATGATAAGGTATGATCTTTCATAGCGATATTTAGTCTGGACGGATTAATGTAGCAACCACTACATATATTTCGATATATGGTAGTTGAACAAACAAAACAAGTTCTTCTAATAGAATGGTTACCTAGGGCGTGTACATGACACGATCCAAAGGGTTTTGTTAAATTAAAAGGATGCTAAAAGAGTATGCAAAACTTCAATGGTTGAAGTGAGCATCGCGGAGTTGGAATCTTCACCGTGATGAAACCGTTAAAAGGTTTAATTTCATCAGAGACGATGAAGATGTTTGCATTTTGCAAGAAATTAAGTGGGAGCGCTAAGACATATTTCTAATACATTGTGTGAAAGACATATTTGTTGGAGATATGCCCAAGAGGCAATAATAAAGTGGTTATTATTATATCTTTATGTTTATGATAAATGTTTACATCCCATACTATAATTGTATTATTAGGAAACACTAATACATGTGTGTTTTGTAACATAAAAGAGTCCCTAGTAAGCCTCTTGTTGAACTAGCTTGTTGATTAATTGATGATCATGGTTTCCTGATCATGGACATTAGATGTGATTAATAACAAGGTTATATCATTAGGAGAATGATGTAATGGACACACACCCATAGTAAGCTTAGCATAAGATCAAGTCATTAAGTTCGTTTGCTATAAGCTTTAAAATACATAGTAACCTAATCCTTCGACCATGAGGTTATGTTAATCACCATCACCGGATGGGTACTTTGATGACATCAAACACCGCTTCGTAACTGGGTGGTCATAAAGGTGTCATTGGGTATTCTGAAAGTATGTGTTGAAGCGCATGGACCAAGATTGGGATTTGTCCATCCATATGACGGATAGATATGCTCTGGGCCCTCTCGGTGGAATGTCATCTAATTAGCTTGCAAGCATGTGACTGGGTCACAAGGGATGACATATCACGGAACGAGTAAAGAGTACTTATCAGTAACGAGGTAGAATTAGGTATGGAGATGTTGACGATCAAACGTCGGATAAGTATAGTATCGCGAGACAAAGGGAATTGGTTTCATATGTAAATGGTTCAATCGATCGCGAAGTCATCGTTGAGTATGTGGGAGCCATTATGGATCTCCAGGTCCCGCTGATGGTTATTGATAGGAGATGTGTCTCTGTCATGTCTACATATTCACGAACCGTAGGGTGACACACTTAAGGTTCGAAGTTGTTTTAAGTAGACATGGAATGTGCGTTGGAGACCGAATGTTGTTCGGAGTCTCGGAATGGATCCGGGACATCACGAGGAGATCCGGAATGGTCCGGAGAATAAGATTCATATATAGGAGATCATTTTATGAGATAGGAAATGTTCCGGAGTGTTTGTATGAGGATTCTAGAAGGTTTCGGAATGTTCCGGAAGGTTCTAGAAGATATCTTGGAGTTTGCTTGAAAATCAAGATAGGGATCAAGGAGTCCTGTTGGGTCAAGATAAGGAGTCGTGGGGGAGGAGGATTCCTCCCCACCTCCCCAACCCGCCGGCCCCATAGGAGGGGAGTCCTTGTAGGACTCCCCTTCCCTGGCGCGCCCTCCCCTCTTTAAATAGAGGGGCAGGGGCGCCCCCTCCACATACGCTCTCATAACGTCCAATCTCTGCCGCCTCTCTCCTCCACCATCTTCTGCACAGGCATAGGCGAAGCCCTGCAGAATTCTCTACTCCACCACCACCACCACGCCGTCGTGCTGCTGGGATTCCGTGGAGAAGATCTACTACCTCCGCTGCTCGCTGGAACGGGGAGAGGAAGGTCTGCTTCGACTCCGCACGTGTGATCGACTGCGGAAGCGCTGCCGAATCGTGGCGCCGGAAGGATCGTCTACTTGACCAAGGGCGGAAGCGCTGCTGGAACGCGACGCCGGAAGGATCGTCTACTTGACCGAGGGCGGAAGCGCTGCTGGATCGCGACGCCGGAAGGATCGTCCACACGATCTTGAGATCGGCAAGTGATCGACTACATCAACCACGAGATCTAATCTCGTTAACGCTTTCGGATCTACGAGGGTTAGTTCCTATCTATCTCGTTGCTCATGTCTCATAGATTAGATCTTGGCTTTTATCTAGATTAGATCTGGGTTTTGTTCGTTCTTGCGGTAGAAATTTTTTGTTTTCCATGCTACGAACCCATCAGTGGTATCAGAGCCGTATCTATGCGTAGATCTGTTGCACGAGTAGAACACAATGATGTTGTGGGCGTTGATGCTTTTGTTGTCGGTGTCTTAGCGTGTACTTTGCATCTTGCGGCATGGTGGGATGAAGCGGCTCGGGCTAACATTACATGTCATCGCACATGAGACTTGCTCCACGCTTGACGTGCAACTTGCTTTGCAAAAGTGGCTTTGCGGGTGTCTGTCTCTCCCACCATAGTTAAGATTCAATTTACAATGAGCATCTTGACAACACTTGTATCAACGTTGTGGTCCTTGTTCGTAGGTAAGATCGGTCTTATGCGAAAGCCCCAAACCACGTAAACATGCAAAGAAAATTAGAGGCGTCTAACTTGTTTTTGCAGGGGTTTTGTGATGTGATATGGCCATCATGTGATTATGATTATATTTGATGTATGCAATGATCCTTGTTGTAATATGGCAACTGGCAGGAGCCTAATGGTTGTCTTTTAATTCTGTTAAGACCTGCGTGTCTATTCATCTTGTAATAGCTTTATTCCAAGTAGTTGTAATAGTTGCTAGTGATGATGGACAATCATGAAGCGGCGCCACGGACCTTGACGCCACGCCGGTGATGATGGAAATCTTGTCCATGCTTTGGAGCTGGAGATCAAAGGCACAAGAAGAAAGGCCATATCATATCACATATTATGAATTGCCTATGATGTTAATCCTTTATGCATCTTGTATTGCTTAGATCGCGACGGTAGCATTATAAGATGATCCCTCTCACTAAATATCAAGTAATAAAGTGTTCATCCTTAGTTGGCACCGTTGCTAAGACTCGTCGTTTCGAAGCATCTCGTGATGATCGGGTGTGATAGACTCTACGTGTGCATACAACGGGTGCAAGCCAGATTTGCACATGCAGAAACTAAGGTTAACCTTGACGAGCCTAGCATGTACAGACATGGTCTCGGAACACAGAATACCGAAAGGTAAAGCATGAGTCATATGGATGATATGATGAACATGTTGATTGTTCGCCTTTA
Source organism: Avena eriantha (assembly GCA_910589775.1). Taxonomy (NCBI): domain Eukaryota; kingdom Viridiplantae; phylum Streptophyta; class Magnoliopsida; order Poales; family Poaceae; genus Avena; species Avena eriantha. The sequence goes on along the minus strand of OU342742.1, from coordinate 115,825,482 downwards.
AAGCTACATCATCTCACGTGATGATCGGACTTGGTGTAGTGGATTTGGTTCATGTAATCACTAAAACAACTTGAGGGATGTTGTTTTGAGTGGGAGTTCGTTTGTAATTTGGATTAGTCGAACTCAATTTATCATAAACACAATCAAAGTGAATTTGCATAGTTTGTTGTAGTCATTGGCATCCGTTCACCACCTTACGCTTAGTTATAGTTGAGATAGTGGAACTATAGAAATTCTGGATATTTACTTTACGAACTGGTATCGTATTGTTTTGAATGTCAATTTAAAGATTATAAGTCCTATTGCAAACTTTCAGCAAACTCTATTTACTCCATGAAGTTTAATAAGTAGTATTAAATCAAGAGTAAGAATTCCAATGTTAGTATCTAAAGTATCATGTTTGCCTCCATGATTCTTGTACTCAAAAGATTGTTTTTAATATCAAGTTTATCTAAGAGCTGAAAGCAATGTTTCAGAAACCATCATATGTGAAAGGTATTGCGATATCTAAAACTATGTGTTGGTTACAACATGATAGAGTATACGTCCTCATATTTGATGAGAATTTGTGAAGGTTGGAGACGCTAGTCGTCCTAATCCTCCAAAAGGTTTTGAAAAAGAAACATTATACTCGCAATTCACCTTTATAAGCTATAGCAGCTTGATCATGAAAGTTGTCATGATAAGGATGAATATAAGATGTAAGTAAATGTTTACTACACTAAAGATTACTAAAGAATGGATTTTTGAAAGAACACCAAACATTTGATGATGGTGATCCACTTCAAAGTGCAAGTCCAAAGGTATTGGTATTTGACTATACACACTTTGTACTATGTGTCATGTGAATGACACCACTATTGATGTTGATAGATTCTTTTAAAACAAAAAGGAATTGCTGAAAGAGAATCTATAAAATATTTGGCAGAAATTATAAGGTTGGAGATGTCCAACTTGGGTATATAGAAGATATACATGTTATGGTTGTATTCCTTGCTTGTTAAACAATGTGGTTCTCCGGTATTGGATACCGAATTGGTTGGTATGCTATGTCATACAGGACAACGTAATTCATGAACTACAATGGCCTAAGTAACTAGCAAGAGAATAAGTGATGATGTTCATCGAAACAAATAAAGTGTTATTGTGTTTTTCGTTGACGTCAAATCTAGCCTTCAAGATTTGTTATTTTGTTCGGTATTACGAGAACAATGGTTGTTGAAATAATTACCGTATTCCATAAAGGATGGATGAACTTTTACAAGTCTGGTGGGAGAAATCACATCCATAAACACTATTGCTAAAATGTCGCAAGACAAAAGATTGAAAGATCACTTGCGAAGTGACATCGCTGTTTAAATTGTATTGGAAAGAAAACATGAAGAAACTCCATGTTGATGGAATTTTGGAGTCTTTTGATTTTGATCAAATGACGCTTGTGAAACTTTCTACAGATAATTAAACACTTCGTTCATAGGCCAAAAGGAACGAATGACTGGCTTATTGGAA